>JAAFCE010005724.1:17118254-17202710 GCA_013389805.1 Trigoniulus corallinus | reverse complement strand
ACAAGGTTATTCAGCCGAAAGATGGTAAATAGTGTTGTATCATCACTTAACCAAAACAGAAACCAAGTCGAGAAGCTTCTTACCTCAGTGTGCAGAGATTATAGACGATCTTCATTATTACTTTAAAAGCTTTAGCATACTTAAGATTTCCCATCTGCATGATACCTCGTTCCCACAGCAGTTGTGTATAAAGAAGAGGTCGGCTGAAATATTAAGCACTATGAGTACCAGTAAATATCTTATGATAATACAAACTATTATATTACAATAATCAGATTAAGATGATCATCAAAAATACAATCAGCCCCGAAAGATTTAACATCACGCGTCGCCAATACTCCTAGTCTAGATTAAATGAGCCATCAATTTGTTATCAACTTACATTTAACTTCCTTCTGGAATGCTCGTTTCTCACTACAGATAAACAGAAGTTAAAGTTAAACTAGATTCAGTCATATAATGGCATTTACAAAAGCTTACCTTTCATTTGTTTTCTTTGTCACTTCTGGCATCAAAGACAAGTTTAATAGCATGATTAAACAGTCGAAAGTGTAATCTCTGATTATGCCCCACATTACAACGAAGACAAATTCCGGTAAACGACAAGTAGGCTACAGAAACAACTACGAACTCGTCCACCCCCATTCCCATAGACTAGTTCTACTTTTTCATAAAGAACATGTGCAATTACAAAACGACACATTTAATCTTAAAGATTACAACAAATTCTTGGACATTTAATGCAAGGGCCAACATCTCCAAGAAAGTAACAGAATCAGTGGTGTTACGCATCGCTTCTAAAAATATAGATGTAAAATCATGTTAGTACTGAAGTTTATGTTCTCTAATGGGCATGCCCTATAGTAATAAACTTTCATACGTTGTTATTCTTGTTCCGCCCCCGTCTTCACTTAATCGAAAAGACCAAAGCCCATGTCTTCATCCGATTCTTCGTCTTTCGGCTCCTCTTTCTTTTCTAAAAGTAAGAATATAGGCATTACAGTTTATTCAAATGCGGACAATCCAATTCTACCCTTCGAAACACTTACCTTCTTTCTTAGCAGGAGCATCAGTCGATCCACCACCTGCAGCAGCTGCAGGAGCGGCAGCAGCAGCAGCAACAACAGCACCTCCGCCGACCACTGTGGATAACTTTTCTTTTCCTACAAATACATACCAACTTACAAATTCGCCTACAAATTCTTCTTTGTCGTATTGTCATTTCATAACTTTATTACCTTGCTCAACTACTTGTTTTACATCCTTGCCATTCAACTCTTTAATGATTTTCTCAACTTTATCCTTTTCAGCTTCTATACCAACACTTCCCAAAATCTTCTCAATGTCATCAGACGATGGACTTTTATTGCCACCAAGAACAGCAAGTAGATAAGCAGCCACGTAACGCATTCTGAATTAGAGTTACACATTTTTAAAACAGTTTGAAAGTATAACTTGATAAATTATATACACAAACGATTGAATCCCGACAAAATTACAAAGTAGAATGGACACGTGGTAAGGGCTGCACCTTATGCCTAACCGCATGCCGCGAGACCGCAAATGTGCTCATTTCGTAACCGTTCTAAACAGTAACTTAATCAACACACAGCTACCACACAATTATAAATCCGGCATTACTAAAAAGCAAATTTATGAACTATTAATACGGTACTTACTTTTTTAAGTCTATTAAGACACGAAACGTGTACACGCTACACTACGACAAGAACACAATAACAAATAAACCGTTGGAGACGCAAATATATTCTTTGCAACGGGGTTCTCAAAAGATACAACGCGACAACCCGGATATGTCGTCATTAGCTGCTCATATGACCAGTGTTGCCAGAGCTGCAATTTTCCAGCACAAGCAGGCTGGTGGAGAAATTCAATTTTGGGAAATTATAAGCAGTTGCGAATTTTTGGGCTGGTTTGTGACTTGTGTTGCCATAATTTGGGCTGCTTGAAATTTTTCATTAGCTGCGTTGAAAATCAAGGCATCAGTCTTTATTTCTTTTTATGTGTGTTTGCTATGGGTAAGTGATCTCAATACAAAAAAACGGTACAACGAAAACTGGGAGAAAGAAGCCAGCTTAATAGAAGGAATGCACTCTTGGTGTTCCTGATGATGGTTTGAAAACTTTCTGTCAACACTTCAAATATGAGATTCGTGCCCATCATGACGATTTAGTGAATCATGCTAAGACATCAAAGCATAATGCAGAGTCCACACTGGCTGCACCACATTGCACCCTGCAGTGAATGGAACAGAGCATTGTATTTGCAATTGAGCAGTCTGTCCCATGTTGTGCTTACAAGAGTTCTTTGTATTGAAAAACTATATGCAGGGTCCTCACTAGCCATCCCATGCCCTGCTCAAAATTGAGCTAAACCACACAAAACAGCACAGAACAGAGCATTCCATTTGCAGTTGAGCAGTGCGTTCCATGTTGAGCACATGCAAATGACTTTTTCTTTTATTGGAAAAGCCATACATTAATTAATTTTATTATTAAGTTATTATTTGGAATCTGATGGCATCAGTTTTTTTCCATTTTTTAATTACACCAATACCACTGAGCATTGCACACCAATGCAAAATTCAAAATGTCCACCCTGCAAATAGCATGTGCATGAACAAGAACAAGTTTGCCAGTGCGTGACTTAGCCAATAATGCACGGTATGCTATCCAAACTGGTAACTCTGTGTGGCTATTTCTTGTTTGGCACAGCATGGCAGGTGTGGACCTGGCATAAGCACAACAGTGTCAAAGTAGTGAATTGAAGTTGGTGGGATATGTGACATGCCATTCCAGTATTGTGGAAGTAGATATCTGGTACAACTCACAAACCCATAGCTGAGATTACAACTTACCATCATCACACTGTTGTATGAAACTATCACTTTCAAGGCTAACATGCATAACAAGACGTTGTACATTTCATATTACTAGTTTTTAATTCAAAGTATTTTGACAACTTGGCTCTCAAAACATTTCATTGATAAGTTAGCATACAAATAAAATATTGTAACACTTTCAGGTTCAATCTCCTAAATTTGCTAATGTTTGTCAGAATTATTAATAGAATCATCCATGAGTTTAATAATATCAAGGGTAAAATTGCATGTACCACAAATTTCCATGGAGACATGGTTTTCAGGAGGAATTGATAACACATTTCACTTTTGAATTATATCTCATCATAATCACCCAGGAAACAAAATGGTAAAGAACCTTAATTTCATTAAACGGCAGGAATCAAGTTGATGATGAAGTGTCATTTTTGCTTGTCTTATAAACTTTAGAAGCAGGAACAGATACAATCTCTCCTTTCCTTTCACCATAAATAAAGATGCCTGTGAGTTCACCACCATAGACGCAACCAGTGTCCAAACCTGTAGCAAAGTCATGTTGTTGTAAACGACGCATTGCGTCATGACCAAAATAAATATGCTCAGGACCTCGCCAAAGAGGTGCCCAGGCAGTTCCTACATCCGTCTCACTCACAGCCTGAATTCCTTTATCATCGTAGTAGTCAGCGATTACGATATTGCGCATAGAAACCAAATCAATTGGCTGTTGCATATCTAGTGGTTTACCAGGCACAAGACCAGCATGAACCACGATGCTATTTAACGATGGTATAATAAGAGAATAGGGCAGTTGAACCAGATAATCTATATCGCGAACCGTTAGGGCTTCAAGCCACTTGTACTTTTCGGGAAAGCGATAATTACGGTCTTCGTCCATATTGCGGCATTCACGCAAAACCGCCTCTTCATTGTTGCCACGAACGGCAAAATGTGGCATAGACTGCAACATTTTCAAAACTTTTGCACTGTGGGGACCTTTATTAATCATGTCTCCAGTAAATATTTTAAGAGTCTCTTCATTATTCGCTTTGGCTTTGTCCAACAGACGTTCCAGCTCTTCTGCACACCCGTGAACATCTCCAATTACAAATACGCGTCTAAATTTGTTAATCTGTGCTTCACTTATAACTCTGTGCATTACTGGAGGTAGTGCAACATTATAACAAGTTCGTATTAGTTGACGATAATGAGTTGGCTTAATAAGAGCAACTACTGATGACACTAAAGCACCCATTCCATTTAATATGAAACATCAACTCACAACCTAAATAAATATCTTACTAAATAAATATCAAGATTAGATATGCATTGGATTTGAGAAACAATATCAATCACAAATATACATACAGTTATAAGCCGACGGTTGGATTTCTGTTATGATAATGTTGAAAATATCATATCCGGTAATCTGTATTACTAAACGAGACAATAAAAATGTCATTAAAAATCAATATAACAAAGGATGGTCAGCGCTATCATTACCGGTTTATATGCATGGATGACAGCAGATATAATTTAACCAAGAGTTTATCATCTTAATGATAAATGAATATGCAAAGGTCGTCATTACGAGGATAAAAAAATCATCATAACATCAGCTAAAAGTGAATCTACTATAGCACTACAAAATACCCTTGAAAACATTTCAATAAGAATTAACATGAGAAATCTCACGAGTTAAATATTGTCGGGATAAAGCTCAATTACAGTAACATGTTATAATAAAACCGATTATGTCAATGAACTTAAAAAGAGCAATGAAACATTTTAATAGCAAAGCACACATCTGGTTGAGCAACTTATAGGCTTCAGACTAGCATGTAATTCATAGGTTCACGGTATTCTCTTTTTTATTACTACGATCATGATTACGTAACTTTAACCACGTAAGTTATAATTAAGGGTAAATATAGACTCCTTAGAGACTTACTCTATTAGAAACCTCTCTCCCAGAAACCAACCTTGAGTAATTTTAATGACAGTAGAAATCGGCGGTAGACGATTCCTGTAATTGAAAAGTTATTTAATAAAATAGTTTTACAACAACGCTCTCGATAACGGTCGTATAGGGTTCTTCCTCGAGTGGCATACGTAGATGTCGCCACTAGTAAATATTGTAATTAATTCAAATTAGATCTACACTAAAGCAACTCCTAACCCTTTTCCCGCCTATGGCAGGGTCGGGTACTCATTTTGTCTTTATGATTGGACACACGGGTGAGATATTGAAAATCATTTTTCCACAGCTCCTCCTCCTCTCTTCTCATTACACGACCATCTCAATCTATTCTCGCACCTTTTCCGCGATGTCCCGCACCCCCAAACTACCCCCAATATACTCAGTCCTAATTATCTGCTTTCCACACCCCACCTACAGTATGTACCGCAGCATCCGCATTCCGCTTTCGTACTGCCCAGCAGTCTGATCCATATAAGATTGCTGGCCTAACCACTGACCCGTAGAGCTTACCTTTAAACCCGCAATATTGCAGGCCTTTTGATCACACAGGACTCCACTTGCCAGTCTCCATTTCATCCACCCTACATTGATCCTATGGGTCACATACAGTATCAATCTATTTTCCCCTGGCTCTGAATGTTTTTCACTACCTCGTCCCTAGAAAGTAACATTGCCCTAATTTTCCTGTCCTTCCCAAATGAAAGCTAGATACTCTTTCTTCATGTTCACCTTCGGGCACCGTTTTCTACAATATCGCTGATTATTTAGCCCCTTCTCTGTGGTCTCATTGGAGTCACCAAGTATTTGGGGTCTCTAATGACCTCGTAGTTGACGGGACCTTAAACACCAACAAACAAACCAAGTATTTGAACATCGCCTGCGAGTACCATGCACTGGGGTACCCATTCCTCTACTCCAGTCAGCAGCTCGTCAATAACCAGAATAAAAATGTATGGACCAAGTGTATAACTTTGGTGCACCCAAACTTTCACTTCGAAGCTTCTAGTATTTCCCCAGTTAGTCCTTACCCTGACAATGGAACCATCAGCATTATCCTTATACTGCATATCCTTTTCCCATCCCTTTTTCCTTAATACCTCCCACACTACTTGTCGTTTCATCACTATCATAGGGCCTTCTCCAAATGAATGAAAATTGTATGGAGGTCTTTCTTCGCTGCTCTATGATTTTCTACCATCTGCCTCAGAATGAAGATTGGTTCCATTGTGGTTTCTCTAGGCACGAGCTCGAACTGATTTCCCGGACAATAGTATTATTCCGAAGGCGACGTTCTATAACTCTCTCTCTCAGAGTTTCAAGGGATGGCTCATATGCTTAATACCTCTATCGTTACCGCAGTCTTCGACATCACCTTTGCCCTTGAAGAGTGGTACTATCCAACTCTCTCGCTATGTAGTAGGCATCCCATCTTCACTAGCTATCCTATTGAACAGTATCCCTAGCCACCTACAGTATTCCTGTGGACCCTAGGCTATGACACACTATCATGGGGGATCCTATCGAGGTCTACAGCTTTCCGACCTTTCATCATCCTAAGGGGGCCGCCCTAACTATTTCCTTCTCCAGCACCCTGTCCACCACCCTGGACGTGGTAGGATAGGCGTCAATGTCGTTCTTTCCCACCGCATTATTCATGAAGTTTTGGAAATATTCTTCACATCTCCTGTTTACCTCACAGCAGGGAGAAACAAGACCTCACCTCTACAATCCTTGACTGATACAACTCACGAGCTAAACATACTGATTAAAGTTGAACTGTTGATTAGTCTATTAGAGATGAAGTGCAACAAATCAATCAAGGGAAATTGGATGAATTGATTCGGCATCCGCTTGGCGAGTAGTGTAAGTTCAATTCCCAGCCGTCTACAATGCCTCCACAACCTCTCATTAGCACTTTGAAGGACGCTAGTTTGTTATGCCCAATGTGAAACCATCGATTTAAAAGCAACTAGCAACTCCTAACCCCTTCCCCGCCTATGGTAAGGTCAGGTGATATATTGGACAAGGTTTTCCGCAGCCCCTCTGCTTATTTATCGTCGGTCTACTGTTCATTGGGGCACTCCACCGACGCCAGGAGGCAAGCTCCTACACTTGAAAATTCTGTCTCATCTACCCGTTGCATAATAGAGAGGGTTCTTTGACGTGCAAATGCCCTCGTACACCACACGGGACCCCGGTTTTACTTCTCTTCCGAACGAAGGAGCATTCGAGGCCTCCAGCTCTCTCGCCCGAAATAAGCCAACTCACCTCGGTCTAATATCGAACCTAGAATCACTGACGCAGTCAGTGCGCCACCGAGGCAGACATGAAGATACCGATGTAAAGGAAATTAATTAATTAAGTAAGCTTTAGGATCTACATGTAATACTAAAGGATAATTCTTGTTCCAGTTAAGAAATCAAGTCCTGACGGTGGAATACCTCAGTGGGTCTCAACTTCACGTGGAACTTTGATCAAGACAGGGTCACCGCCATCAATATTATAATGAATATTAATACGTATATTTTTCATTGTAGGGTCGCGATAAAAAAAAAAGATTGTTAACTAAGTGGTACTCTGATCGAGGTTGATATCCGGGTTTAGACAACACGTACAGGATGGACTCCATGGTTGAATGCTAATTTAATAAATAATGCCTTCTAGAATCTATATTGAAACAAATCTATATTCAATATTGAGATATAGGCCTACTCTGTAGGCCCATCTACAGTTACAAATGTCCTGGGTCCACCTACACATATCTATGAACTCCCGCGTGAAATCATTAACATGATGATCAGTGGTCCTTCTGGTAGTTCAGGATGTGCCAGCCGGTGTGTTTACCTTATGAGTTCAAGAGCACCCACGATGTAGTTGTAGTCTCATCCGAATTGAAGAATCCTCCTCCATATTTTTTTTAAGATTACTTCTTGTTCTTATTACAGGTAAAAAAAAAAGGATACCTAAAAATAAATTTTTAAGCAGATATAAATGATACAAAGTATAAGGCTTGATAGTATTTCTGAAAATACTTACTATCAGTCTTTAATTCAATTTTAGTACTGCATATAGTATTGGTATTATGGTGATCCTCAACTAATAAAATGGTAAATAAAATTAGAAATATTTCAATTTGACAGAAATGTCGATTTGAAAGAGATCGCTTTTTCACTTATTTGATTTCAATGTAATTTAGTATAACAGATAAATTGCTCTTTCATCAACAATGGCAGAATAGGGGATGCAAGTGCTCTACTCCTGTACTACATTTCCTCCCGATTGGTAAATGTTAATTGGTAAATATTTTGTAGACTTGAGGTTAGTCTTGTAAAATTCATTATAGATGGATTGTTAACACCGACTATGCTACAATAACTGAAACTTTGATAGGTAAGTACATTCCCCGATAGAATGTAATGAAGGAAGGCCGCTGTATTCAAAGACAACAGCAATAATGCTTGTGAAAACACGAGATGTGACTTTCGTCGCAAGATAGACACTAGTTTCATTGCTTTTTCCATGTAATGTGGTGTCTCACGTGGTCAGTTTACGCGATTGAGTACACAATCTACCGAAAAAGCCACCCAAATCCCTATACAATATATTGCGCTGCTATAAAGACGTTGACAAACAATATTAACATCACAGTGTACGCACGTGCCTTTTCATTTATCGCCTTTGGATGCTATTTTATAAGTTGCATAAGTCTTTCAGCTTTTACTTGTATGGATGGATTTGTGTGTGCGTGATAACGGAATGTACATTTAACCCATGATGAACTCTAATAACACAAGGTAAACAATTTTGTTTTTGCACTGAATATCTAATTCTAAAAAGTACAGTTTATAACTGTTTAATATGCAATCAAATCATGGCTTGATAAACTGAAAGTTTAAGTAAGTGCAGTATATGTTGAAATGTTACATGACATCAATTGTTAAGTCACTTTTAAAATAATATTTTGTTTTCAAATATTATATTTTTAAATAATCTATTATTAACGATAGCAGCGAATTCGATTACAAATAAGTTTTCCAACTGAAAATTCGAATATATGTTTCGAATCATTCAACATTCGAAATGAAATTCGATTTCCCAAAATGCACATGCATGCGTCTACTAATGTTCGAAATAGAATTTTCACATTTCCTTTTTAATTTCAGATTAGCTCGTCAAGAGCATATTAATACATTAAATATTTAAAATATATTTTGTTAAATGAATGATGATCGTGAGATGACGATAAAGCCAGTGGCAGGATAGGACCTTTGGCTAGTTCTTAAAGGATAATATTCAAGAATGAATCAATCGAGCGAAGCTTTCATGAAATTGGACCCATTATACATAGCGGCTGAAGTAATAGTAGCCATTTTTGCTGTTGTTGGAAATTTCGTTGTTGTCTATGCATTTTATCGAGATAAAAAGCTTCGAAGACTTACTAATTATTATGTAGTGAGTTTGGCACTTGCCGACTTCTTGATTGGATTACTTGGCATTCCTTTTGCTATCATGACAAGTGTTGGATTACCAAGAAATTTCAAGGCTTGCCTGTGTACAAATTCATTTTTGATTATTCTTTGCACCATATCCATTTTTAATCTCTTTGCTGTGAGCGTCGATAGATATTGGGCTATCATTCATCCAATGAAGTATTCTATCTACATGCATGGAAATACAGCTATAGGTTAGAATTTATTTTTAATTTCTTTGTGTTTCTGTGAATTTAGCATTTCAATTATAATCAAAGTGCGGCATGGTCCAAGCTCAGTGATTGGAAACATGGTTCAGAAAAACTTTGAAAAGGGCATCTCTCTAAAGCAGTAGTTCGTTCACAAATATTTCATTCTCATGATGGGACCTTTCTGCAATTTTAAAATGTATTGAAGATTCTTTTGCATCCATCAAGAGCTTTTCGCTTTCTTAGAAGTAACGTAGGTATCAATATTTAGCTTTATGGCAATTTTTGAAATATGTAGCTCTCCTTAATTTGTTTTGTGGGATCTAGTCGGTAGTCCACCATGTAAACCCATGGCCTAATGACTACAAATTTGAGAATTACTGCTCTAGGCCTTTAAAAGAACTCTCCTATAAAGATCATTTATTTGTTTGAAAGGTACTTCACTTTTCAGCCGTTCCAAGGTTGAGCTGGTTCCATCGCCGCAAAAAAATTTTTAATGCAAAGAATCCGTAGTGAATAGATGACCTTATTTACAGGAATTATAATTGGTTGTTGGATACTTGGCACCTTTTATGGACTTATTCCGCTATTGGGCTGGCATGGCCCTTACACCAATAATTGTGGATTTACCCTAGTTATGGACTACAACTTTCTAGCCTTTCTCTACTTTTCTACAATTGTTGGACCTTCTATTTTTATGGGATTTTTTTATGGCAGAATTTATTTCGTGGTATTATATCACGTAAGTATAAATATGAAGTGTCTTTTTTGCGATCAATCCTATTAATTAATCATTCTCCCAATTTAACTCGTAGGACACATTTTGAAATACATATGTTTATCATGTACATAATAATTTATATAGGCCTATCTCCTCAGAACCTATTTTGAGTCGTCTTACCATAGCAACCTGACTGCACAGATATACTCTTTCAAAAAACTTGACATTGCATCTCATTAGTACATCGTCAGCTAATAAAAAAGGCACTACCCTCCCCAAGGTGTTGCAAACGATCCATATTGGAGTTAATTTGATGTTATTTTATGCTCCCCGAAATAATTAGCATAAATACATATACTGTAATATGGTATATATGCATTCATTGATTTTTAGGTTTGGTAAAACATTCAGGAATCAACCATAATACTGCATATGCCGCCGTTGCGTATTTCAATTTGCAAGGTGGAAATTTAGACTTTTGATGACGTTATCACAACTGCCAATTTCACGCACTTCAATATAACCATAAATGTGTACAATAGAGAGTTAGTGGTGAACGTCGACGAAGACGATACAGAGGCAGCAATACGATACGAGGCCAAATGAGGCAAATGCGCAAGCTCAATTGCTGGTCTGCTTTTCGTGAGCATGCCCAGTTACCTCGTTTGGCCTCGTATCGCATTTTTGCCTCTGTATCGTCTTCGTCGACGTTCACCACTAACTCTCTATTGTTGGATGTTTAACGAGGTTCAATTTATATACACGACCCTATTTTACTGTACTGCTGCTCTTGACGTTTGTCTTGACTGAGTCAAAATAAATTGCTGTCGGTTTCAGGGCAATCCCCTCCCGCCTGTATTCACAAGTCAAGCACACCACCACTAAGTCTCCGTAACGGGCAGGGTGGAGTCTGCAAGTTCTCATCCTTGTCTTCTCATAACTAGGTTCCTCTCCACTCCATACATGCTCCCTGTCATGCGCCGTCGTATAACCTGCTCCCGTATTAGCTTTCGTCCATCTCTACGCTTTCTGCTACCAGGACAGGTGCTAGGGTCCTTCAGCGCCCACCTGCCAATCTCATATAAGCGCAACTCACCGTATTTTGAATAAAAGTGCATAATTGTTGGAACGTGGAAGCGGCGCCCCTCCGGTAATAGCCCCCACCTGCGCTACAGGTTCTTAAGACCCACTTCTGTCGACTCTGTCTGCTAGGACCTGTAATACCTATGATGTACCTAACCAGCTCCTCCTCTCCTCACCTCATGATATGCAATAATTGTTTACAGTATATTTGCCGCAAATATACTGTAAACAATTAAAAATAACTAATAGGTGTCTTATTATTTGTAGTTAAATCGAATGGCCTCAACACCAGGTCATATTCAAACGTTGGACGACGTGGCGAAGGGAGGTTATATTAAAGTGAACCGAAAGGAGGTGAACTCTGCCAAAATTTTGTTCATCATTGTTTTATTTTTTGTAATTTGTTGGATTCCACTTTACACTATCAATACGATAGAAGCGTTTTGTAAGGATTGCAAAGCGCCACAATTACTTCTGAACATAACCATTATCCTTTCTCACGCCAATTCGGCTATAAATCCTTTATTATATGCATATCATTTAAGAGATTTTCGTCGTGCACTTAAGACAATCACTTATTCATGCAGAAATCAACCGACATGTAATTCACAAACTGCACCGGCTTCCAGTCCCAAATTGTAAGCGAAAAACAAAATTTCAAATTGATATCCGAGTGGTTGTAAAGGTTATATTGTTTATACCGAGTTATTAATGGTTTGTGATATGTTGTGTTGTGCTCTGTGTATGCATCTAGTTGAGAGTCGAAGTACAGGTGACGAAAATGCTGTGAAGTACGCCCAGTGAACTTAATTCAATCATGTTGTTTGTTTATTGGTATTTTAGGGCCCTTCAACTACAGTGGTCATTAGAGCCCCGTCCACTGCGTAGTTCTAATGCAGAGTCTGCACAGTCGCTACGCTGTTACGACGATTTAGGTTTTAGCAGTACCCAGTGTTCCCAAGTGGTCACCCATGCTAGTACTATCTGGGGTTGGGTTGCTTAGAACTACTATCAGGCAAGAACTGGTTTGCCCAACGCAATACAGCCAGTCTCATTTCATTCGTGGAACTGCTGTCCGAAATACAGGACATTAGGAAAGCTGGACATCAGGACTTACTATTCAGATGTTAAAAAGTAGCAGCATGTAAAATGTGTCCATTGTTGAGGTGAGGTAAAATTGCAGGTTTAGAAAATACTGATCCAGGATCTGATCCATCAAGATATATTGGGAGAAAGGCTAAGTGGGTGTCAGCTCAGATAGTGTCATACGAGATGACCAATACCAGGATTTGTAGCAACAGGGCCCTCTAAACACTGACTATATTGGTAATTATTTAATTATTATATATATTTATTATAAATTGTCTTATTAATCCTCGTAATGATGATAATCATGCCGACTTGAAGTGGGTGAAATGGTGACGACTGATAATTTCTTAAAATTGCCTAGTGACTGGAAATGAACTCATCATCTTTGAAATATGAGCATATTATCTGCAGATATATGATCAGCAGTTGTCACGCAATCTTTTAGCTAATAACTTCACGTAACCTCCATGAGGGACACATCATCCAACTGGTCATTTTGATCACAGTCTGCATACTGTGTGGATTGTTCTTGTAACCCGGTAAATTGATGTGTTTTTTTTGCTTTCTTTCCTCTGAAACGCGACAGCAACACATGACTTTTGTTAAATTATGACACATTTAAGAAAATTAGAGGTCTCTAATACAATAAAAATGAGGGACATATTCCTTTTTGATAAAAATTGATGATGGCGTGGGAAAGACAGTGTGGTTAATGTGACTGTCAAGCTTCAGGAGATGAATAAACAACATTTCTGACAACTCCCTTCCGGTTTGAAATATTGTGTATTTGTAATAGTCGAGATTCGAGCTGTCCTAATAATGTAATTCTGTATGAATTTCTGACATTCAATTAACCTTATTTGATTATGAAAAATAATTTGTTGGTGAACAGTGACTAGATATTCTTCTGGTTCTCTCTTTCTCTGGAGGTTATGTGCCCTACATTTAATACAAACCTTGACTTCCTGACCATTCGTATAACATATTGTTGTAATTATTAAAAGGGCACTTAGAATAATGAAATTGCGTACACTATCACCTAATTTTACTTTCATTGGTCCACCCTTCACTGCGCTGTCTCGTTTTAAAACAACA
Organism: Trigoniulus corallinus; assembly: GCA_013389805.1. NCBI lineage: Eukaryota > Metazoa > Arthropoda > Diplopoda > Spirobolida > Trigoniulidae > Trigoniulus > Trigoniulus corallinus. The sequence goes on along the minus strand of JAAFCE010005724.1, from coordinate 17,189,206 downwards.
ACAATAATTGGATGCACTTCAGTTAATAAGATGTGGAAAACAGGACGAAGGTCAAGCATATTAGGATTATATATGCTCAATCACTTTTTAATGTGAAAATTAAATACTGTATGTCTAAATGTTGATAACTGGACAGTGTAGTTTATTCCCTTCAGAGATTGCGAAAAACGGAATAATATTTTGAGGTCGGCAAGTGGGTTAGGCTTATGGTTATACAGGTTGCTGGTGTATGAAGTTATTTACCGCAGCCGTGGGTAATGTTTCGCTTTTAGCAATCCACACACTTTTTTCCAAAATAAAAGAAGTTTTTTTCATCACAAGGAATGTGTATTTGAGGTTTATCCCTTTGGTTGAGAAATGAAGAAGCTATTAACCTCGGCCGGGATCGGGATCGAACCTACGATTGTTGTTGTTTGTGTTTTAGGGCCCTTCAACTACAAGGTCATTAGAGCCCCGTCCACAGCATAGTTCTTATGCAGAGACTGCACAGACACTACACTAATGAGACGATTTTTGGGTATTAGCAGTACCCAGTTTTCCCAGGCGGCCACCTATGTCAGTACTAGCTGGGGTTGCGCGGCTTAACTTCAGTGATCAGACGAGAACTGGTGTGTCCAACGCAATTCGCCGCTCACAGAACCTACGATAACGAGTTCTAACGTTGATAGGAGTTGCTTAGAAAGGGGTTCCTAACCCGTTTTCCTGCTTATGGCAAGGCGGGTACCCATCTTGTCCCTCTGAATGGGCACAAGGATGATATATTGGACGATGCTTTTCCGCAGCCAACTATCGACCAAAGCTGCAACCCCTGTACTTATTTGTCGCCGGTCTACTGCTCCTTGGGACACTCCACCGAGCTCCTACACCTGGGTATTTTGCCTCATCTACCAGTTACATAGTAGAGATGGTTCTTTTACGTGCAAATTCCATCGCACACCACATAGGACCTCGGTTCTTCTTCTCATCCGAAGGAAAGCACACTCGGGACCTCTCTCTTTCTCCCCCGAAAGATGCCGACCCAACTCAGTCCAGTATTGGACCTAGAACCCACTCACGCAGTTACCGAGCTACCAATTGCTCCACCGAGGTGGGTCAACTATGCAGTGGGTAGATGAAGGGAGCGGCGAGTTGCGTTGGACACACCAGTTCTCGTCTGATCACTGAAGTTAAGCAACGCAAGCCCAGTTAGTACTGACATGGGTGGTCGCTCGGGAAAGCTGGGTACTGCTAATATCCAATAATCGTCGCATTAGTGTAATGTCTGTGCAGTATATGCATTAGAACTATACAGTGGACGGGTCTCTAATGACCTTGTAGTTGACGGGACCTTAAACTCCAACAAACAAACAATGAGTAGATGAAGTAAAATTTCCAGGTGTATCAACCCTTCCAATAAATCGTCCATGTGTCCATTTAGAGCAGCGCTTCCCAAACTTTTTGGAGGTGCGACCCACTTCAGCCGCATTCTGCGGTTTTGAAACGTGCCGCGACCCTAAAAACTTAAAATCTATTACAATATTATATCAATCGATTACATTTTGGCGATCCACTTGCCATTGCTTCGCGACCCAGTTTGGGAAACACTGATGTAGAGAGACGAAGATAGGTACCCTACCCTGCCATAGGCGGGAAAACTTAGTTGTTTTACATGAAAGGATCGTTTTGCGAGGAGCACGAGACATCGTGCACGTCACACGAAACTAGGGCTTTAACATCAAGCGAAATTACATTAGGGCTTTTCCTCTCTCGGCCAGGTTGGCGATTTCGGGCCCTTCAACTACAAGGTCATTAGAGCCCCGTCCACAGTGTAGTTCTGATGCAGAGACTGCACAGACACTACACTAATGAGACGATTTTTGGATACTAGCGGTACCTAGTTTTCCCAAGCGGCCACCCATGTCAGTACTAGCTGGGATTGCTTAACTTCAATGATCAGACGAGAACTCCCTGCTCTCGACCAGAAAAGGAGCCGCAAACGTGGCATGACGAGCTCAGAGTCTAGCACACTATCAACGGAGCTATCGTAGCGGGGTCCCCTGGAAAAATGGCCATCCTCGTCCATCGGGTTGTTGTTGTTGTTTGTTGGAGTTTAAGATCCCGTCAACTACAAGGTCATTAGAGACCCGTCCATCGGGTTCAAGTTTAAACACTCCTTGGTGGTGAAATGACATACCTGATAAGCATGACATGATCAGTTTCTTCTCCATTCCTTCCGCACCCTAAAAACAGAGGTCTGTTATGTGGTTTATGTGGGGGAGAGGAGATTACAGTATTATGAAAACTAACCTTATTTCCACGAATCAGCAACTACAGAAATGGAATAACGGCAACGGACTAAAGTGAACAACCTTGCAAGATCTCTGCAAGAAGACGGATCGCCACCGACGGAGCAACAACTGAAAACTACTCGATAAATATTGCTGTATGTATTTTTTTTATTATTACGATTCATGATATGAAGTTTATATAAAAAATGTTCATGAAAACAATAAAAGATTTAAAAAAAAAAACAGACCTCAGCACTACCGACAGACAATATTTTGTTAATTTTGTATATGTATACAATCATTAAGAATTTGAATGTCTGTAATTAATGTTGTTGTTTAGACAAGAGTTGCCAATGGTCCCATCGCTAGAAATTGAAATGGTCAGTACATATTGATTATTTAAATGACGCTCTACAGGTGAACTAGTACCATTGTTTTTAATCGATATCTTATCTCGAGAATGAACAACGCAAGTGTCATTAAAGGGTACCGAGTTTAAATTACTAGAGCGTTCAACTAAATATGGGTCATGTCTTTGGAAATATTGTTTCCCTAACGAAGATGATGGACTGATGCTGACCCGTGATTCTTCATTTTCGGTGGTGCGATAATCCGAAATAAATTTCTGCTCAGTGAAAGATTCCTTTAATATTCCTTTAGGTGACATATTAGGTGATGACCTCGGTGGTTGTGACACTTTAAAACCATTACAAGACACGTCGCCTGCAGTACGAGTTTCAAAATTTTTCCCATTAACAGTGTCAGTTTTAGGTGATTCTGGGCTGGAGCGCAAGGTTCGTGATGACAATTCAGGATTCTGCTGTCTTCGGTAATATTGAGTTTTTGGTAAAGTTGAATTAACATGATTATTAGTAGCAAGATCTCCATTCTGCACATCGTCAATTAGAGTGACTCCCTCACTATTGTCATTTCCCACATAATGATTGTATAGTCTGTTAGATGTTTTATATTTATCATTGTCGAATAAAATTCTACTCGATTGGTCAGCGTCTAATTTTGTATTTGTCCGTCTAGAATGTCCGAATTCGTCAATCGTGTCTCCAACATGAAATAATAATGGTGATGTCGGATACGATTTCAATGGACTTTCACATCTCGATTTTGACAAATGAATCCTTTCCGGATGTGATTTCTTAAAATTATCTTCTTCTTCCACATTAGGTACGTCCCAATTATTATTTGTATTACTGTTGTGGATGTTGTTGAAGTGCTGACCCTTAAATTGAAAAACATTTGCATCGCTCTTGTCTAAACTGTTGCGAGAGTCACTCATTTTCAAATAAGTCGGTGAAGAATCATTGGACGAACTATGCTTACTTTTCAATGTATCTCTATCTCGTTGTTTAATTGCTCGCATAATTTCCTGCAGTTCCAGAAAAGAGAAAAATTAGACAAAAGAAGCAGACTTTAAGTCTCTTCCCTATACTTCCCTTATCCCGCCTGTGACAGGGTCGGATCGGCGGGTTCTAGCCCTCCACCCTCGCCTATCTCCCATTAGGTCCCCCGTCCACCCCTCACACTACCATATCCTTAAGGACAACCTGCTCCCACGTCTGCTTTGGTCTCCCCTTGCCCCGGGTGCTTCCAACCACTTGCATTCCTGTAATGGACCTAATGAGTTCCTTCTCCCCTTTTCGCATTACGTGTCCTTACTACCTCAATCTACCCTCACTCATTTTTTTCCGCGATGTCCTCCACCCCCAGGCTACCTCTACTATACTCATTCCTAATTCTATGAGCTCTTGACACCCCACTCATGTACCCCAGCATTCGCATTTCGGCTACTTGCATTCTATTTACGTGGCTCTTCATCACTCCCAACAACACCATGACTACAATTCAAGACAATAAAAAAAGGGCCTTCAATTTTCTTGCCTAACAGCCCTGGAAACCACTGCGACTTTATCAAGAAAATACAGACTTAACACTAATTTGGAATTTTCGTGGAGATTTGTGGGCATTTAGCCTGGACATGTTCGTTACCAATTCAACGTATCAGTACAGAATATATGCAGTGCCAAGAGTTCAATTTGTATTTTTTTAATAGTAACTCTGTGACACGTAAACGTGTTTTGTAATTATAAAAGGTCAATCTAGGGTGCTCTATGAAATGTGACGGATACGGATAGAGTGATACCTCACATGGGTCAATGACTCAAAGTGCCACTAAAGCAAAATTAAGATCCTCTACACACTTTATAAAGAAAAGGCATAAAAGCAACATACAGGAGTAATATTACTGATTTACCTCTCTTGTTATACCGTCAACTTCTTCTGTAATAGCAGTCTCAGTTTTCTCTTCATGGGTTTCATTTTTTGAATTTGTAGTACGTTTGACATCCGAAACGACGACAGAATTAGGTAAAAGTGACCATTTGTCGCCTGGCTTATTGGCACCACTCACGTTGTGCTAGAAAATAATATAAAAAGTGATAATTTAGAAAGCGATCACTCGGGATTACGGACCACAGCGATTGCCACAGCTACTACAATAACTTGGGAACAACAACCAAATTATTAGATAACTAAAACCCCAAACTGATATTCGGCGTTGTTAAAATGGGGTAGTGGAAAATCTTAGTGGCCGCCATTGCTCTGCCACAGCTTCCACCTTAATTCCTGAAATCTACACAGAAAACGAGTTTTCATAATGACTCGCCGAGTGATCTTCCCTGGTTACTAACCTATCCATGCTACTCGTGCTTTTTATTAGTTTCGTATTATAAAATCCAATAAATAAAGCTCAACGCCCGAACCGGAAACATCTTCATCGGGGGTTGAAGCAATTTAAATATAATTCGCCAGGTGGCGTTGTCATCGTACCGTGAAATCCTCTTCCGTTTCTGTTTTTGTGTTGCGCGTTACATCAGTAATGATGTGAGGTCCACTGTCTTCTGTAATTTCTCCATCATCATTGATTACGATTTCCCTTTTGACTCTTGTCTCTATCTGAAATGTAATTCCCAATCAAATACGACAACAATGGCAACACGGCGGCGCAGGGATGTCCACTGCATAGTTCTAATGCACGTTCTAATGCATGTCCACTGTTAGAGACCCGTCCACTGCATAGTTCTAATGAATAGATCGCACAGACACTACACTAATGCGACGATTATTGGGTATTAGCAGTACCCAGTTTTCCTGAGCGACCACCCAAGTCAGTACTTGCTGGGCTTGCGTTGCTTAACTTCAGTGATCGGACGAGAACTGGTGTGTCCAACGCAATTCGCCGCTCCCACAATGGCGTACAGCATGTGGAATTTTCGATAGGGGAGCGTACAGTGGCCGACGATTGATTTAGAATAGTTCAGATTGATTAATCATATATAAATGGGCATCATTAGGTAGCTACACCCAGTTATAAATATGCAATGAAGTAATCACACATACAGCAGAGTAGTATTTAAACTATTACAAATGACTTCATCACTACATTGTCATTACTCCCAAGTGGGTAATTTCTGATATTGATCTACACAAGACCATTATGAATCCGGACAAACATGACGTTGAGAGCACGAGTCCCATTTGGGTATTTTATTCCAGTCAGCTATTTAAAAACCGATGAAGAAAAAAAAATCACTGGTAATATACAGCTAGTATTTGATCTCGCATGTCGAGTTAACATCTTATGTCACTTAAAATTAATTAGAAATGTTAAAAAAACACGTCGATTGTGCTATGCTACCTGTTTCGTTATCACAGTATCCTTTTTCTTTCTTGTAGTCCATTCTTCTACAGTCATAAAGTTAGCACTTCATCAAACATTGCGTAAAATGAAAGTGAAAAGACAAGTTATTCGACTATGAGAGTTCTTACCAGTTTCCGTAACCGAAACAGTAGGTTGGTTGCTCTGAAAATGAAAGTTTATGAATACATTAAATTATTTGTTGGTTCCAGAATTTTTTCCTGGGACAATATTTTTCAAGAAAAAGAAACTAGAACATGTTTAGTCTTTTCAGACATTCAAAGCCAGAGGGAGAAATCATTATACGATATACTGTATGTCCGGCATATGAATAATAATACCTTCGAGGTGCATCCGAGAAATAAAATACAAGTAATAGAAGAAAACTGGAATCTCGAAGTTCCCAAACTTGGAAAAAGATCCCTTAAATAATCAGACATAGGCGATAACTTTCGTACGTTTATTTTAAAGTACAATTTATAAGAAACATCATCGAAAAATTAATGATTCAGTGTACGAGCTTTCAGTTCATTTATCCAAAAAGATAACAAAAGTCCTTCCAATACGATTAACATTATTACACATAAGAAACTTTATCAAAGTATTATTACTGTAATATGGTAAGGGCTAAAATAATTTATTTTTAGACAGTGCGTACTTACTATTGCAACTTGTGGTCCAGACGTAAAGACATGAGAAGAAACGGCTTTATCTTTATCACCGAAGGAGTGCTCTGAACCAGATGACATTATGGACCTCTACTCGCACCCTCCGCTCAGTAAAAGTCAAATGATTCAATTCAATTCCGAAATAAATGTATTTATAGGTGTTCCTCCCGGCCACAACACTACACAATGAAAAGCATTATTATATACATTTTGCTATTACTAACGGGCCAGATGACGTACTATGTTGCATTTGATAACCTTCATGGTTGAGGTACTTCAGAATTAGATAATTATGAAATAGCAACTCAATTTGGGGTTTTAGGGAAAGTGAAATACCAAAGATGATTAAAGTTGACACAACTGACACCACACTCAATCAAATGCCTTAAGAAGCACTTTCTAAGACTCTACTCCTTGAAAGTAAGTTTTTAGTACAGTATTACATTTTCTGGTTTTTACACCTGGCACAACAGCCTGATGTTTTTTCCAGGCGCAAAGAAAGAGAACGACAGTGGCTGTAACATCATTGTTTTCAAGGGTAGGATTTGAACTCAGTCCACCTGCACACCAGGGGAATACCGCGCTCATTGCTGCACTCGTCAGAGGTATGTCCCACTCAATGAATAATAATGCTAAATATCAGTGAGTCTCCCTTTCCTCCTCCCACAGGTGACATCGGAATTCATATTGACAGCTCATAATTTAGGTTAATCACTGGCCATCGAGAGACGCCAAATCCTCAAAAATCCCCGGGAAATTACCCTACGGTTGGTTGACCATAACTGCATCATCGTCCAGTTGGAAGAGCAGGAATTTTCTCTATTATCAGAAATAAATCAGTAGCTCTTACTAGGATAAAGATTAGCTAGATAAGTAAGTAGGTGAGTTAGCCATCGAGTTATGAAAACAGGTGTTCCCACAGCCCCTTTACTATCTTGTTCAACAGGTACTCACACAGTATATGCAAATCATGAATAGTTTTCTACGAAGTTGTGGAGTCAGAAGTTTCCAGAATAAAAAAATACGTTTTAGGTGTTCTTTCGAAATCAGACACGGAAGCTCTCTCGAAACAGGAAACTTAAATACGCGTTATATAAAATTTGAATGGATTTATTGTAATTCAACTTGATTGATTGAATACATTTACAGCTGAAGGTCGCAGCATCGATTGAAGCAATGACATCCGCATAATGAAGGACACCTGAACAGTCAGTTGTTTACATAATAGGAGAAATATGTATACAAAACTGTATAACCTTCACTAAGTGGAAATTGCGATGTCACCTTATGTATTTAAATGTATCTTTTTTTAGAGGAGCTCCCAAATGAACTTGAACTTTTATGATTTCATTTGCATTTAATACAAGATTTCTATACTCGGGGAAACTTGTTATGTAATTACTTTTATGCAACTGTGTAGCCAAATTTTTATAATCTAACTTCTTTTTTATCAGTTTTACCTCATGTTGAAATTAATCTATTGTATATTTTACATTAATTCACTGTATATCTTCTATTATTAAGGTTATTTATAAACTGTACGTGGAAGGTAAAATTACTGACCCAGTCCCATTTTCAGCCTCTTCAAAGTCGGATAAGCAAATTATGCATGCGTCTTGCGCAAGAAAGTTTTCTATACTACGTGCAGTATTTCATTTCAGGCTTGCTACGTTTAATTTTAATGAAAATGAACGTTCATTAACGGACAATACTGCACAATATATCAATTTTAAGTAATTTAAAACTTATTAATTTCACCGGAAGTAGTTTTCGAGTCATGTAGCGTTCTAAAATTCGAGAAAAAAGCATTCGATCTTGGCATGCCTCGATCTTTTAATTCTTCCCACAAAAATTACAGTATATAAAAATTCCTGGGCCAATTCCTGTCCAAAAGAATCCTGTATATTAATTATGGCAAAAGTACTGTACAGTATATAATTTTTGGTTTTTCGATTACAAATTATTAAGAATAAGCCTCATCAGTAATCTGTGTCAGCTACAACGGTAAGGTGCACATGAATACTTTTACCGTAATTTAATTCGACCGTCAGTCGTCAGCCATGTCGAGTCGTAAAACACAATTCTTTTGTTCAACAAACGCATGCGATTGATGCATTACAAGGTACTATATACTGTATATATTGCAATATTGAACTTACCTTTGCACACCTCAACGCAATATTGTAGCTTCTCTCAATTCTAGTCAAACAAAAAGAGCCACCTTGATGTAATTATTTCTAAATTCAGTTTCAGGATCAAAGTCACACTACAGTTGTTTTTAAAAACAAAGCCGTTAACATAATGACGTACAGGTAAACTTCAAATGATGTAAAAAAAAAGAGAGAGAACCTGTTGCGGTTACTCATAACAATGTGTATAGTTATCTAGTCCGCAAAAGGACATGGAGAGTGAAATTTAGTTCAGGAGTTTGGCCTTCAATTTGAATGCCTAATAAACCAGTTTCTTTCTCAGCACCACCCTTTGCCTTATTAGGTAAATAAAATACCAAATTGCAACGAACTGCGACGTTCGCTCGTCATTTTAAAGCAAACAATTCGTGTACATACACACAATACAAACAACCTTTTGTACAATCAACTAATTCATCAGAATAGCCGGTGTACGTGAACTTGAGTCATTGCCCACAAATTTATTCCACGAAATAACACTTGGCATCTTGATTTATATAAAGCAGTTTTCTTTATATCTAGTCGTTTATCACAAGCCATTCAACCTTTAAGGTCATTCTCACTGCAATAAGTTGCAATCTTTACCGCCTACGGTACACTGAAAGCGAAAATGTGATCATCCACTATAGTACTATGGTGTAACTTGCATGCTATCTATCTTTGGTAATGTAACTATGGCTCTAAATCCTTAATAATGGAATGCAGAATCCGTGGAACTGATGAATGTTACACCGTGTAACCCAGCATGTCCAAAAAGGGACTAAAAGGGTTAAGGGATTTGGATCAATTAACCCAGAAAAAACCTGAGAAAGACAAAAGCTCCAGGAGGGTATCCGACATCGGGTATTCACGAGCAAAATAGCGCACCTAGCTTGCTCCTGACCCCATGCTTTGAACTCTTTCCTGCTACAGCTGAAGGGATGTGGTTAATCTAAATATTCTATAAAGAAGTCCAACGCGTGACGTGGTATTGAATTTGACACAAATGACTGACGTCCTTCAGTATCAATGACGAGGCTAAAAACAGCGACGATAATAAGGCAGAGTATCGAACTCAGTTCGCTCGTACACCACACGGTTAACACACTACGTACTAGGATACGCGATAGTTACCTGTCTAGTCGTCTTTATAAATCATTTTATTTTATAAATATCTAGAGAATGACTCGTACAAAATATTTTGTAATAATCACATTATTAAAAGCGAATCACGCGATAATTTTGTAAATTTGTTAAAAAAAAATACAATCTCTATTTGGAGGCAATAACTCACCATGACTCTACGTACAGCAATAAATTGTTGCAATTCCTACAGGTCAGATACAAGCAATATTTCCGTAGGTACTTTTTTTAGCTGCATAGCAAGTAGTTAGTGGGAGAACTGCTATCACTGATAATAACAATTTCAAATGGACAATCATTTAACAGTAAAGATAATTATAAAACAATATAAACAATTCAGAGAGCTTCAAAAAATGCAACTCGGGCAGTAGTAGTATTCTCTCTTATCTGAAAAAAAAAAGATTATCGAGAAATTGTTAAAAGCAAGTCAAACTGCTTGAGATTAAATATGCACCAGTAATGATTTCAATCCATTTAAAAATTATATATTAACGCAACAAGACTTACCCTTCGAAGGGTTGAATATTTATTTTCTCCAAGGAGAAGGTTTTCTTCATGGATTTTATCCATGGGTGTCTGTTTTTCTTCAACTTTTAATACTTCAATTTCATTCTTTAGTTCCTTTAACTGCTCTTGGAGGTGCTTGCTCTTTTCTAAATATTCAATCCTATAACAAAATGAATTATATCACACAGCTATAAAATATCAAAAGTTTCCTCCACTAAATTAAATATTTCGTTGATAGACAAATTACTTAAAAGTTCTCTAGCTTACCTCTCTCTTTCAATTTCCATAGAAAGTTTTTCCATTTCACCATCCTGTATTAAATCATATCCAGTGTGAGGAAGGGATTCTGACTCAAAATGTATTTCTTGCAGTTCAGATGCTATGAGATCAGGCGGTAATGACATTTGAGGATAACTATGTGTTTGCTACAATTATAAATGAATACATTTAACAAAGTATCTTCACACTAGAGTGTGCAAAAGATTTCCTGAACAAAGGGAAAAAAACCATTCAATTACTGGATAATGACTATTTAAAACTTCCAATAACTTTTCTTTGGCTTGCTTCTCGGCCACTCTGGCTTTAATTAATTCTTGTTTCAAATGTTCCGCTTCCTTTAACCTATCGATTGCAATAAGAGCATGAATAATAAGGACTATTAATAAATACCCCCCAAAACTAGTAGTGGTACCTTCGTTCTGATTCTTCTACCATTCGTGATGCGATGATTTCTGCTTCTTTGACTTTCCTTTCCATTATAAACTTTTCCTCTTCAGTCTGGAAAAATTGTTCATATTCAGACAAGTGTAGCTTCTAGGTGACAGATAGGGTAGAGGCAAGCCAAAAAAGTAGTGGGACCAGGTCCTATGATGAGACATGGCACAGTGAAGGGAAACAGTTAACAGGTATCTAGTGGAGAATAAAAGGGAGTGACGAACAAGAACTTGCAGGCCTTAGGATCTTCGATAATCAAAATAAGGGTATAAAATGATGATACTGATTATATTGTTGCAAGTTTTCGTAATATGTAGGCTGTTAAGGTTAAAGTAAAACTCTAATTGATATAATTGTTACTAATTTATAAATCATCAACAACTATCTCATTTACCTTAATCGCATTTATTCTTATTCTTTGAATTTCTGCTTCAGTTTCAGCAGCTTTTTTCGTTAACAACAACGCCTCTTCCTCAGCGTACTGGGCTTTATCAGCCAATAATTGCGCGGCCTCGTCAGATTTATTCTTAAAATAATAACCAAAAGGACATACTGTCAATTTTCACACAAAAAAATGTTTGGGGAAACTCTGTTGTAAGGACATGTAGTGCATTTCCATGAAATATTTCTTTCCTCTCCTGCAATGGCCACAAGGGTCACCCAGTGGCCATCGATACCATACGTACACACTTAGGCGATAGTGGTATTTACAACATTATTCAAGTGTGCAGAACCTGCGAGTGATCAGCAAGTTATTCAGGCTAATGTGACTGCCGGCTCCGTCATAATTTCCGATGAATGGCGAGCATACATAAATATCCCAAATTTGCTTCAAAATTACACACATCAGACCTCGAATCATCAAAAAAATTTCGTCCACCCTATGACTGACGGAAACACGCAACGAATAGAATGCAACTGGAGGTCATTTGAAAATGAAACTTTTACGTTTGAAACGTGGAACCAATCCAACAGTGCTTGCCAAACATTTATAAGAGTACTGGTGGAAGGCAAATCGTCCTGAGAGTCCTTTTCATGCTTCTTTTTGGCTTAAATCTGGAATTTCTTTTCCATTGTGTGACTTGAATTATGGACGTGTGCAGGCCATTATGTTTGGTAGCATTGTACACACAACTATCACCTAAGTGTGCACGTATGGTAATCAATACCCACCCAGTGTGGGACAATGGTATTTCTAAACTGGTAATCTTGAATGTTCATGTTTCGAAAATCGTCAAGGTATTGTAAATGCAGTACATCTAATGACACTTTAATATTACTGTTAGAAACTACTCACCAGTGCTTCACCGATTCTTCTGACTTCTTCTTGATAAGATAACAGTTGTTTCTCTAAAGCAAATTTGTGTCTCTCTGCCTCTTTTCGAAGTTCTCGTTCTTGAGTTAATTTCGATCTTTCTACCTACGATAAACCATAGGCCGGCAATTTGAAAATAAACGACAAACTTAAACAATGACAGGATTAAGAAACTTCGTAGACACTAAAAAAGTACCTGCCGCCTACGTTTTTCTTCTTCTGCCTGGCTTTTCATTTGTTGAACTTCAATTGAGTCAGACTTGCGTCTTCGCATAAATAATTCATGATTTCCAATACAAAGTTCAAAAATCTAGAAAACACACATTCGTTCTATAAACTTTCATAATCACGAAATGGCAAGTATTTGTCAGAAATAATTTCTTGCTTACAATGTGACGTTTTGCTTACTATTTTATTGATTTTTAGATCCCTAGAGAAAAACATGAAATTTGGTGCCATCTTCTCTAAAGGTTTGATAATAAACTGTTAAAGATAAATTATCTTAAAATAGTTACGCATATAATTAAATATAAGTGTCCAATAAACTCTTAAAATATTAATATCCGCAGCGTTATTTTTTTATTCTATTGCTGATAACATTTATGGTAATACATACTACACTAGAAGAAATTCCAGTTATACTTACCCTTTTACCATCAAAACTCAAATTGCGAATTTCATTCCACGCAAATACAATTTTCGGTGAAAGTTTATTTTCTTTGTCATAAATGTTTAATCCTAATGCCGTCACTCCTAACCACAATTCACTTTCCTTTTTATTCTAGAAATGAATGAAGGAAGAGACGCATTAAGAAGGAAATCTAGAAAATACTCTGCAAATATTCTGAATAATGAAAATGTTGCATAAATACATACGCTAATAGAAAAATAATTTACACCATACATATCCAAATCTTGAGCGATTTTTAAATACTCCATTTCAGCTTCATCGCTACGGCATAAAAACCATAAAATCATCAGAAAGTTACTAAAATTTACACAACTGATAGTGTAATATATGCTAACAACAATAGATGCACACCGAAACATTCCTCTGTGTTTGGCATACCAAACTCGTATCCTTTCTTCCCACATTGCTGGTGTCATTTGATACTGTTCAATAACCCTCTGTGGTAAAAGGTCTTCACTATCCAACATACCAGGAACATAGCGCACTTCATCAAAATCTCCATACTGCAAAGAGAGGTAGAAGTTCAAATGAATGGAAACAACACATTCCAAATATGCATTAGACAACAACCACCTTAGCTTGAACAGCATATGATGCCAAGAGCACAGACGCTTCTGGAGGGCAATAGATGTTCATATTCAATATATACTGTTTAACTTGTAAAAAGAACAGATGTTGTGTCACCTCCAGTACCAATTCTTCTGATATGATTTCCGGATAAAACTTCACGAGAAATAGAAAATGTGCTGGCGAGCTAATGGTATCGTGGTCACTGAGCTGATGGAGATTGAAATACAAGTCGTATTAAAGTTTGCGTGTTTACATCATATTCGAAAATCACGGCATTAAAAAAAGGCACCACATCTTCTTCCGAAAGTTCAGCAGTGGTTTAATTAAGTTAAGCCTACGATTCCTACCTTTTTCTCCATATTGACCCACGCTCCGGAGTCGTTCGAATCTGCAAGCTGTAATCCAAAGTACCATGTTTCTCTGAGGCCAATTGTTCGACATACAAGATCAAACAACTCTTGGTAAGTAGCTTTTTTCTAAACAAAATAAATGAAATCGACTAAACAATCATACCAGCAACATTACTGTTATCAGATTTATGTTGTACAAACTCCATCATTAATTATACTAATTAGCTATTGCCGTTAAATATGACAATACAGTAACGTTCTATTTCGAACAGAACACAATGTGAAAATATTCGATGACTTAAAATTTGTAAGAAATTTAGGAATCAGTTGTAAGAAACGTACTTTTATCTGAAACTCGACGTCGGCATCCATCGTCGTAACTTTTACAGATATTAACTTTTCTGACTTTCTTTTGAACTTTAAAGGCATCTTTAAAAGTTGACTATGTTGAAGTGCAATTACAAAAAATACATTTTATTCCTAAAACTCTTTTACGGCATCGATAGACCGCTGCACATTCATTCTTTACAGGCACAAGTATGAACCACGAACGCCTCAAAGATAGTTCGGTAAATCAACTTCATTATTAAAACTTGGCATCCCCGAAATTAAAAAGAGTATACAATCTCCTAAAACAACATTAACGACAACTTCTGAATATTCCAGATAGTCTTGAATAAACTTGGGTGTTATCACAACGACCCTCGTGGCAGAAAGGCGAACAAACCGGAAATTGCTCAACATGTCTGCATTTTGGGTTGATGTACGTATTTGATTAAGTTAGGTACAATCTAATCTGTTTACCTTTGATACCATTTATTGACAGTAGGAACGAACTCCTACCGCTGGGAACTGCATAAATCTACACTTATTTCCCCTCAGTGTTGAAAAGGTTACACGCCACAAGAGACCATGGCTTAGCTTCCCCCTAAACGATCTGTAATTATTTTGTAAAATACTTTCTTGACGTACCCCACATACTGAATGTACCGTATGCAGACCAACAGCATCCCAAACATTTATGTCTTAATCTTCAAACTAGCAGGAAATGAAGAATGTAATGTCATCAGGAGACACCGAGTTTTACTTTAGCAAATACAAAAATGAATGGAAAAGTAGCAAGAAATGGACTTCACTAAGCACAGACTTAAATCAAGTGGGAAACGAGATTCAAACTGTGAAGCCAAAACAATTTGGCAGAGATTGGACTAAGTTGTCCCAAATCTTACGCTACCAAGAATGCTTCAAAGTAGTACCAAATCTAGTCACTCCATGTAGCAAATCATTTGCAAGTCGTGCAAGCTTGTGAAAGCTTGATAAATTATAACAAAGTTGTTATAATGGTGCTTATTTCAATTTCGTTTCAACAATAGGGTCAAATTCCCTAAAATTGCCTAAGCTTCCCTTTTCAAGAATTCCAATTTGCCCAATACAATTTCAGTCACACAAAACCTTGGTGACACTTCTCTTATCTAACAACTTTTAAAATGTTTGACAGACCAATCAATAAACAAACTTTTGTTTTCAAGAGCAGCATAAAAATAACCGATTGTTCTTTAGTGCATGTATAATTGGTTATAGTTGATAATTAGTGCATGTATAACAGCCGTAAACATGTGTACCAAAAAGTTTTATCTAATCTATAGTGCTGTCCAACGTGTTTGTTGGCATTTTAGGGTCCTTCAACTACAAGATTAGAGCCCCGTCACAGACACTACACGAATTCGACGATTTGTGAGTTGGGTATTAGCAGTACCCAGTTTTCCCAAGCGGCCACCCATGTCAGTACTAACTGGGGTTGCGTTGCTTAACTTCAGTGATCAGATGAGAACTGGTGTGTCCAAAGCAATAAACCGCTCCGTGTGGTTTAATGGGAACCGGGTCGTTACTTGATAGGTGTTAGGACTATGGATACCTGTACATTTATATGTTCACAGCACTAACATTAATTCGTTTTGAAAATTCAAAAGCCTCCAATAATTCCTTTACTGCAGATTCTACTTCTTCAACGTAGGATTGCATACTTGCATGAAATTCGTCCAACTGAAAAATTTAAAAATAACTTCAACACCACGAATTTGCATAATTTTGCTTTATCCTTTATACATACCGCAGAAAGTGAATGAGTATAAAGTGTCGATAGTTGTATAACACTTGCAAGAGCAGCCTTGTTACTTTCAATTTGGGACACGATATCCTGATATTCATGACTTTTGTTGGCCACAACTACATCCATTTCATTCACTGCCCTGCAGACATTGCTTTCGCATCTGAAATTTGTAAATAAAAAAGCCGTGTTAATTAAGACTGTATGAGAAAATTGACACAGAATCATAAGAAAAACTAACGTCTTGGCTTCTTTTAGTGAAGAATTCAATGCTGCAATTTTGGCCTTACATTGTATTTCCAAAGACGTCATCTGTTCATGTAGTGAACTCAATGCACTCAAGTAATGTGAATGAATTTCATCTAAATCCGAAATTTTTTCTTTAATTTGTTCGTTGGTATATTCAGAACTTTTGATCTCGTTTTTAAGAGAACTAAAATGGAATTCAGGACCTTTAATTATGTTACCATCTTAAGTAATGCATAAATGTGTGAAAATTTCACATACACTGTACTGGAGACCACGTCAGCTATTTCTGTAATCAATTTGTGAATGTTGACGACGTGGTCTTTACACTCAGCAATGTGGCGCCTTTCATCAGCCTTTGCAGAAAGGATTTTCTTCTTTTCGAGCACCGTTGATTTCAATGTGGCTAATGTGTTCTTCTTCTCTTCCACCTTTTCTGGTAAGTGTCTGGGAGAATCTAAAATCTTCTCCTCCAATTTCTTTAACTTAACTTTCAGTTCGTTCACCTCCTGCTCATCTCTTTGCTGAAAAAAAAAATGGTTCCTGTAAGGTTCCTAAGCTTAACTACAAACTCACCTCTGTATAATTGTCAAACTCACATTCACTTGTATAAACTTTTCAATCGTTGAGGCAGCTTCTTTCGATTGTTTGTGGACTTGCTCCTTTTTGGCCATCAACTCACTAAAGTGAACTCTGAGTTCTTCAATATTTTGAGAGAGCTTAGTAATTAATAAACAATATATTAGTAATTTAATGTGTAATGTATATTAGTCAATAAAACTGTTAAACGGGACTTTTGAATGGGTCTACCCTTATTCTGCTTATGACAGGATCGGATACCCATCTTTGTCCCTCTGGGACACATGGATGATCTGTTGGACGATATTTTCATGCAGTCGGCTGACGACCTCAACTGCAACACCTATGGTTATTTATTGTCAATTTACTGTTCGTGGGGCACTGCACGGAGACCAAGGGGGACGAGCTTCTACACCTGGGGATTGTTTTGCGTCTACTTGTTGCGTAGTAAAGAGGGTTTTTTTAATGTGAAAGTGACATCGTACACACCATACGGGCCGCGGGTTTACTTCTCATCTGACAGAAGGCGAACTGGGAACTACTTTCTCACTCGCCCGAAATGGAGGCCAAAGAAGGCACCATTAACGCAGTAGTGGAGCACAATACTTCTGCACCACAGAGACGGGTCAATGTCTGATAAAATATTAATTAGATAAAAATTTACCGTTTTATTAGTTTGTTGCAATTCCGTTAAGTTTATTGCTAGGTCGTTCATTTTGCGTTGATCAAGAGGGGCATTTTTCTCCATTCGCGCCTTTTGTGCAATTATGTATTGCTAAAATAGAAAATAAAGTGAATTTGCCATTTTTAATACAAAACTTTAAACGATCTGGTATTAGAAATGTCAGTAGGTAAAACATAACGGGAATAATATCTAACATAAGTTTCCAGGCATTTTTGCATTTTAGCCTCCCGGCAACTATAATATTTCCAGTAATTCAAAATGTGACTAAGGACCAGTTGAGTTCGCTCACCATCTAGAACAGAAACATTTTTCATTAATTGAATTGTCTCAGAACTATTAATGTTTATACATTGTCGCGACTGTGACATACTCGGATTTAGTAGGTCTGCAATAGTAAGATCTTTGTAGAGTATTTTCTTCAAAAATGAATTTCTAAAAATTGATACCATGGCATCATTAACTCACTCGATAACTTATTGAGGAATCAGCATGAATTAAATCATAAATTAGAGCAGTGTTTTTCAACCAGGGTTCCGTGAGGTCCGCCAATGGCAAGGTAAAATATAAAAATATCAATGAAAACACAAGAAACGAGAACGACTTTTGTCTGTCGAAGATGAACTTCAGGTGTCTCTCTCAAACATTAGGTCACGAATTCAACTGCTTATGCTAACACACATGTATCAATTAATGTTTTTTGTATGGGGTTCCGCGAAAAGTCTAAATGCTCCAAAGGGTTCCGTTCCAATAAAAAGGTTGAAAAACACTGAATTAGAGGAACACCTGACAACCTAGAAAACGCAATGTGATTTTAAGTTGGATAAAGATATACTTACAATAATGAATATAGGTTGACAATGAAAATAAACGATTCGGAATCGCAATCACAATCAGTTAGACATTGAATATTCGGCTAGAAGTGCGAGAAATATTAATTATAACAACTGTCACTAAAGTACACAGCCTATCAAATGACAATTTATTTTTTAATATCTGAATAATTGACACTGCTTCACCTGTGCTAGGTAACGGGTATCGTAGCCGAAATGTTCCAAAACAGATACATAAATCTCTATCAACTTGTCTGCCTATGTTGCAAAATTTGATTATCTTTAGTAGCCTCCTCTTTCAAAATGTCCTTAATACTCGAACAAACAAAAATACATACATTGCCAGGATTGATGTCCGTTCTTTTCACTTCTAAATTAAATAGACGGTTTAAAGTCTCCAAGATTTCAGATACATTCAAACACGGGACACAGTATAACTGCTATAAAATACATTTACATTATTTTAAACAGAGGTCATGAATGCAAACACCGCTCATCCTATCAAGCCACCAATGGTTATAAATTGCAAAGACATTTTACTCACAGGGTCCCCACATGTAGCCATAACTGTAATGACAAGATGATGACAGTTTGAAACACAGAACACATATATGGTTTAAAAAAACCGTCTTCCTTTACATATTTGGCGCCAAATGTATTCCATGCTGTCCATTAACAGTAACTAATACCGGGACATCTAAAACGAGTTGAAATTTTGATCGACGTAGTTAGGGAGGGTTAATACAAAGCATTTAATCAACGAACCTCAGAGTACTAGCAATTTCCTAATGAAATATATTTAGAATTATGTTAATATATACAAATATATAAGACTTAATGGTTACTCTTTAATAGCACACACTGTTATCACAATTGCCATGACAACGACGTGTTACGGTTGTCGCCATCTAGAGATAACACATGGCAACAATAATTTATCGCAGACCTTAACTAAACATAGGTTGTGGTTTCGTTTTTCTACTAATAAATTCAGGTCATGGTTTTCAAGCTGAATTTTAAAACTTTTAATTGATTTCGAGTAACAAGCTCAACAAGGTGCACTGCAATTACCGGAGAAGTAGCCTGATAATAACAGAGCGGGCTACCCCTTCCACCTCCAAAAAGGATTCGGGACGCAAGATAAAACAAACGAAAACATACGACACAAATTCACTCTATGTATACATTTTATTCAGTACAGACAAACATGTGGCAGCTCATAACGCCAACAGTCTCTTTTAATAAACGAAATGAACTGGGAGGACCACCTCTGATCAACAACGAACTACCAAACAAGTCTTTTAAGTATTTATGGGTTGAATGTTTTGGACAGACCTGGTTTTGGAGGGCTGTGCTCCGGCTTCCAATCATCCTTATCCTCAATAAGTTGAAAACAAAAGCTCGAAACTACCCCAATAGTGGTTATCGGCCTTGTTAGATCCAATTATAAATATTTAAGCTATTAAGCTTATTAAAAGTAACGAAAACAGAAATATAGGTGCAACCAGGTGTTTATGATGTTGGCGTCTCACGTTGCGAGGTTACAGCATACGACCTCCCATAGAAGGATCGCCCACCACTTCTTTGAGAAATTAAAAGCTTATCTTTTGTAAAGGTATGACACTGGTAGGAGATTATTGGCATGTTGTAAAAAAGTATACAAATTAACTACCATCACATTTGGGAGATCGGGGCAAGATGACTAATGGCTTAATTAGAGAGTTTCCTTAAAAGACTTAGCAGCACCATACACTACTAGCACTCTTCAAGACTAGACACAAAAAAGTCCTGTTGTCAAGGCACTGTACATCATAATACCCTTATTCCGCCGGTGGCAGGGTCGGGTATGCGGGTTCCAGCCTCTATCTCCCACTAGGTCACCGTCCACCCTACTCACTACCATATCCTTACGGACAACCTGCTCCCACGTCTGCTTGGTCTCCCCCCCTGCCCCGGGTGCTTACCATAGCGGCGACTTGCGTTGGACACACCAGTTCTCGTCTGATCACTGAAATTAAGCAGCGCAACCCCAGCTAATACTAACATGGGTGGCTGCTTCGGAAAACTGGGTACTGCTAATACCCAAAAATCGTCGCATTAGTGTAGTGTCTGTGCAGTCTCTGCATTAAAACTACGCAGTGGACGGGGCTCTAATGACCTTGTAGTTGAAGGGCCCTAAAACACCAACAAGTGCTTCCCACCACCTGCATTCCTGAAATGCACCTAACGAGCCCCTCCTCCTCTCTTCTCATTACGTGTCCATGCCACCTCAATCTACTCTCCCTCATTTTTTCTGCGGTGCACTCAACCCCCAGGCTACCTCTAATATACTCGTTCCAAATTCTACCAGCTCTCGACACTCCACTCATGTACCGCAGCATTCGCATCTTGGCTACTTGCAGTCTAATGACGTGGGGGCTCTTCCTCACTGCCCAACACTCTTATCCATATAGCATAGCGGGCCTAACCACTGCCCTGTAAAACTTCCCTTTCAACTTATTTGGGACCCTCCTATCACACACGACTCCTCTAGCCTGTCTCCTCTTCAACCATCCCCCACTGATTCTATGGGTCACATCAGAGTCTATCTCCCCATTGCCTTGGAACGTTGAAGGGAGCGGCGAGTTGCGTTGGACACACCAGTTCTCGTCTGATCACTGAAGTTAAGCAACGCAAGCCCAGTTAGTAGTGACATGGGTGGTCGCTCGGGAAAGCTGGGTACTGCTAATACCCAATAATCGTCGCATTAGTAGAGTGTCTGTGCAGTATATGCATTAGAACTATACAGTGGATGGGTCTCTAATGACCTCGTAGTTGACGGGACCTTAAACTCCAACAAACAACAAAAAAAAATTGGAACGTTGATCCTAAGTACTTTTTCGACAGTTCCACATGACAAAACTATCGTTACTTTTGCTTGACACTGCTTTGAAAAAAAAAAAAAAAGATTTAACTGTCCGAATATTACTTGGGCTGACTGTACATAAAGCACCTAAAATAGGCTATGTATAGTTAACAAACCACTGTTCTTACATAACACCTACTTAAAAAAACAAGAGCACATTAAAAACCTTTTATTCCACTTCCTCCAACACAAATTTAATCATATTAAATCAGGTAAACACTCGAAAGCATAAAAAGGATTTCTTTAGATCATGTAGTCATTTTTTTAAGAAGAATCATTTCAAAAAAAAGTACTAAGAATATACGCTAATTTCAAACCATAACACTAACACGTATAATAAGAGTACTAAACTTGGGATTTTATTTCAATAGAATCAATCACTTCCGGTTGATAATTTTTTATTCCTGAAAATGACATCCACAGCTAGTGAGTTTAGATACACATTCTCAAAGTAATGCGTGGAGGACCTATAGAGACCATTTGCAGGACATTAGCAGACCCCTGTTTGGGTTACTTCACTTCTACATTTAATTTTAATCATCAACATGCTCAATACCTAATTCTGTCTCACTCTCTCTCTTATTTTTTTTTTAAATTACAACAATCACTTCCGATTTCAATCTCTAGTCATTACGATTATGCTTCCAGCGTCTATTGTTATACAATTATCACAGAATATTTTATATGTAGTCAACGAGGGTGGGGACATTTCCGTAAAAAAACATTAAAAAGAAAACAGAAAATCCAAGAAATAAACAGGTAAGTTGAAAAGATGCAGGGCATAAACGATATTTGAACATATTATATTACTACAATTTAAACATGAGTTGAATTTCCTAATTAACAGGTTTGTTGTTTTTTTTTAGCATTTTTTTGATGGTCTGAAACCCATTATATAACCAGAAACTGATTAAGCAGTGCTATGACTACCTTGAAAACAAAGAGAAAAAGTCACGTGATTATTATTGAATTTTTTTTCCAGCCATAATCAGGTAATTTTTGTTGGTCGGTCATTTCTCCGTATATCATATCTCTCTCTATTTCTTTCTTTCTCCTGCAAAAAAATAAATCAAATACCATCTATGGTCAGGCTCCAATTGCTGTGGATTAGTAAAATTTTTGACTTTCTTCTTTAGTCCGGTGGGCGTTTTTCACTGTTCTTCTTTGTAAACTCTTCAGCATTTTTCATGAACTTCTTACGGTCCTTGCTATATTCTTCTGCCAAATCGGCCCTTAAGGGATGTTCTGGTTCAGGGTCATTTACCAATGCAACCAATGCTTGAATGACTTCAAATTAAAAAAAAAACAACTTACATTACCAATCCAAACTAGAAACACCAACTTGTTGGTAGAGAAGAAGAAAGCATTACTGTCAAGAAAAGGCACAAAAAATATGTCTCTCTCTAGCCAATTTGTCAATTACGGATCCATGGAATTTCATTCCCAGGTGCCGACTGCGTCTAAATACCGTCCAACAGATCACCCATGTGTCCCAGTAAGACAAAAATGGGTACCTAACCCTGCCATTGACAGGAAAGGGGGCTAGTAGTTGCTTTTTTTTAATGCATGGAATTTCAAACCATACCAATAGTCAGCCTGCTCTCTTCCCTCTAACTAACCAACCAATCTATGTCTCCTCTAAAATGTTTACCTTCCCATGTACCTTTAGCATGTTCGCGTCAAACATTTGACTTAAACATATCTATAACTTAAAAGACAACCGAATCCCGGTTATCGACGATCTTACTCAAGGTCTTAGTTTTGATTTGCCTAAAGCAGATATTTTTATAAGGATTTAGCACCACTAAATATCATTTCTGCGTCAGTAATTCTAGGTTCGATAATGGATCGAAGTGAGTTGGCTTCTTTCGGGCAACAGAGAGACCCTGAGCGAGCCTTCTTTCGGATGAGAAGTAAAACCGAGGGCCCGTGTGCTGTATGGTGGCATTTGCACGTAAAAGAACCCTCTCCACTATGCAAAGGGTAGATGACGCCCCAAACGAACAGTAGACCGATGATAAATAAGCACAGGGGTTTCAGCTTTGGTCGGCAACCGGCTGCGGAAAAATAATGTCCAATAAATTGTCTACTTGGAGGGACAAGACGGGTACCCGACCCTGAGTTGCTTGCTATTGAAGTTCTAACAGCGAACATGTATGCCACGAATACATACTGAAATTTGAAATATAACTGCCGATGTTTAAAAAAAAAATTACCGGAGAAGAAAATATAGATATTATATCCGAAATATAAAAGATCACAAAAATTCTTGAGGGTTGAAGGAAAAATGACTAAGAAATGGTGAAGTTATCTACCGAAAACTATATCATAGTTTCTATAGCAACTCAAACTGACTACCTATACTGGATTATTTAGTAATAAAACACTATCACAAATCATCTTTGAATTTGATGACAGATGACACTAATCAAATATTTCATTGAGGTTGAACAAATTTCCGCCGATGGCAAAATGATTTCCGGTGTGATTGTTGTATTATTTAGTATAGTTACTACACTTTTCAAGAAAATTGTGCCGGCCGTACAGGTGGCAGAATTCACACCATAAGAAAATAATACTCTTTCACTTTCTAAATGATACAAGGCACACTCGTGGCGTCTTTATCGCCCCAAACAACCGCTAGTCACTGAATTCTTTTGGGCTTTCTTTGGACCTCTTCTATGAGATCTAGCTGCCAAAAAAGATCTCTAAACAATCAACCAAAGCTAGCAGTGAATAATCATCTCCATAATATATAATAAAGGGTATAAGGAGGAAGAAGTTCAAAATTGAAGAAGTTCAAAATTGCAGGTAGAAAGTGATGATAACAGTGCTACATCATCACCGACACAATTCAGTTGCGTCTTTTCCAGAAATTAGTAACAGCAAGCATTTCTAATACATAATGGACATTTTTCTAATTCACACACACACACACCTTGATCTGTTTTTGTCGCAGGTTTCCAATTTTCTGCACTTATTATTGGTAAACATACTTGTCCCTTTTCATCTATGTTTGGATGATAAATCTTTGTTCTGAAATTGATTTTAGGTGGCTTAAATGGATACTCTGCTGGAAAGTTGATTTCTATCCTAAAAGCGCCCTTATTATACGGAGGATTGTCCTGTTTAATAAAGATGGAAATTAAGAAGTTAACACACAGACTGTTTCATCGCATGCTCAATCATATACTTACAGGGACGATTAAACCCTGCCAAATCAATAGATTACTCTCATCTACTTGAATATCCCTAAATGATTTCATTCCCGACTTGCGGATATCTTCAAGTTCCTGAAATGAATAATATTTAAGTAATAGCCATGTAAGAAATCACTAGGCTGTGCGAATCATGCATCGGATAGTAAATACTCTATAGTAAACCTTTACATCACGGAATGATAATGAGGGGTAGGAATAAATGATCTTAAAAACTGTTTTCAATACATGACTTTAGTAACGGCGGTATTCATAACTTTATCGCCGACCTAAGATCTCCGAATAATTCTTTATAACTTTATTCTCCACACCTTTAAAATGTTAGATGACGATATTCACGATAGGACTGATAACTACATTTTATCTCTCATTGTAAACGAAGAGGGAGCTTAGAAAGCAGTCGATAACAACTCCCCCTAAATGACTGATTTAAGATAAATTCAGTCTAGATAATATATTAGAAACACCATCTTACATACGAAATAAAATAATCAATACACCAATTAATGCAACTATACTAACGTTTGTCATCCTATATCAACGCGGTAAAAACACCCAAGTCCGAATTACAAACCATAAATATTACGAAATACTCTTGCAACCAGCACCTTTTCGATTAATCAATAGTAGACTGTAATTGTAATAAAATTTAAACTTAAAAATGTGTTAGGTCGTATTGAAATAGGAGTAAACATGGGCAAAACTTTACGTTTCCTGTGATATAAGTAATACTTTTTAAAATAATTATCGTTCTAAAAGAATGGGTACACACACCAACATCTAGAAATTACTAGTAACCTAACTTGAAATATATTTCATTACGCTGAATGTTTATCGAGGCCGGCCCCTACCAAATGTGAAACTTCGTTACTTACTGTTCATAAACCCCCTGTCAACTAGTCAACAAATATGAATTATAATTAAGACTCGTGGAAATGTCGAAATCAAATCGAATCATGTTCTCGAAAAAAAAAAAAAATGGAATCTAGCGAAAGGAAAAATCCCAACACCCAATAGTTGTCAAGTTTACTAAGTAGTAACATTACTAAATACAAAAATCTTAGTCTTATCAATTCGAAATATAGAAATGACATACTCGCCACGTTGAAAACAAGCAAAAACAACTGTCTAATTGTATAATAACATTTCATAGACATAATCCCAAATTTTTGAATTACCGACATACCTTCTGCAACCTTCTAGTCGCAGCCATCTTGGAATAATGACACAAATTTTAGTATAGAGACGACGTCATGGCTAACGAGGGGCGCCCTTCATACCCTAGTAGCAAGAAGTCGAGTTTCACAGCGCCGTACATAAAACTTCGTTTTTGGTGAAATGAAATTGATATGAAATGGCTGATAGATTAACGCAGTTGCAAGATGCTGTAAATAACGTAAGGTTTTTATGTCTCAATTATACAAGGTGTTAACATATTTAAAATAATGGTGTCACAGTTATTATTTTGATGTCGGCCTGTTGGAGGACATTTATTTCGAAGTAATAATTAACTTGGCAGCATTCATGTATCACGATAAGTTCCAGCATTGCTCTTTAAAAGTCTCAACCTGTACAAGCCAGAGGCGGATCAGGGAGGACCACTTCAAAAATGTGCACCCAAATATTTTTGAATATTCACGATCCCTTAGTATAATTTACCTAGCAATTACGGCAATAGATGCTCTACTGCCCCTTAGCCAATGTCCCATCTTAAGTGGTTTAGCCAACTGCAGATTGGACTAGCAGTATAGAAATGGGGATAGCAATGCAAAAATTAGTTGCAAAGTTGAATCATGCATCAATTGAAATATACTCTCCATTGAGAGGGAGCAATTGCTGCATTACTCCCAGGATCCGTTCTTGGTACAAGCACACCTGTCTGTCACTTTGAAATGGGTAGAGTTATTAAATAACGTTCAGTAGATTAGTTTCTAAAATAAGGTTGATTTTCAATGTGACGAAATTGATACATAGTCATTCTCTTATAACTATGTTTCATAACATTTAGCAAGCTGAAAATTTCTGCAACAGTGTGGGCGTTTTACAACAATTTGCTCAGCCTGCTAGTTTTCCCGGTTTTGACCGTTCTGGAAGTAAAACTCCAGCACAGACTCAAGAAGGTACGTGTCAGTATCATTTACTACTATAATCAACAGCTGTTTATGGCTCAGTAGCAGTGAGCTTTTGTCTTCAACCCAAAGGTACCGTGAAAAGTTGTAGTTCATGAGTGAAATGCCATTTGTCTATCACCGAACTCGGAACACCCAGGTCGGGCTGATTTTTATTTTTCATTATGAGTAATTTTTTTATGCAGATTATGCTCAGTTATTCGCAACACTTATTGCAAGGACTGCAAAGGATATTGATGTTCTTATAGAATCGTTACCAAGTGAAGATTCATCTCCGGAATTGCAGGTATTTATTACTTGTACAGGTGCTAGTGCTAATCATCATCGACTCCACTTTTGATCTCCTGAAATTTGTTGTTGATCTAGCCGATAGTTTCATAATGAATGATCGCTGTTGATTCTTAGGCTAAAAGTTTACAACGTTTGGAACATGACAATAAAGAAGCAGCAAGGAAGTTGGAAGATGTAGTTGCACGAGGACAGCATTTGTTGCATCAAATTCAACAAGCACTTTGTGATATTGCACAATCTCAGCTGGAAACACAAAGCTTACAGGATAGCATGTAAGAATTTCTAATTAAGTTATAAAAAGAAACAGGATTTTTTTGAAATTAATAATAATCCTGGTAGGATGACATTCAGCATTATTATACTTTATGCAATCTTTATTTTGCAGCATAAAAGACGAGTATACTGATGACTGATAGCCCACAGAGACACATCATTTTCATTTCTGTAAAATACTTCCACAATGAGACTCTCATTTTTCCTCTCGTTGAAAGGTTTCTAAAAATCATTTATTATATAATTAAAGATGTATAAAACACAAATGAGTTTTGAGCACGACTCCAACACCTAGAACCTTTCCACGAAGAAAAGCGTCTGTTACACACGTGTGACATTCAAGCCACCCTCAGCAGTCAATCGAAAGAATGCTTTTCAAATAATCCAAAGACATTTTATGCATCATATCGGAAAACGAGTTTTCGGCTCTGTTCATAAGCTTGTAATAGGTCGGTTCTGACCTGCCCTGTTATTATTCTTTACGACACAATCAAGAATTGCAGAATTGAAATAAGCAACTCCTAACCCTCTTCCCCCCACCTATGGCAGCGTCAGGTGCTCATCATTTCCCCCTGAATGGACACAAGGACGGTATGTTTGACAGTGTTTTTCCACAGCCGGTTGCCAGCCAGCCCCAATACTGTATTTACCGTCGGTCTACTGTTCGTTGGGGTACTCCACCAACCCGCCCAGGGGGGGGGGGGGGGGGCGAGCTCCTACACCTGGGAATTTTCCTCATCTACACGTTGCATAGGTTCTTTTATGTGCAAGTGCCTTCGTACACCACACGGGATCTCGATTGTACTTCATCTCCGAAAGAAAGCACACTCGAGGCATCTCTCGCCTGAAACAAGCCAACCCTCCTCGGTCCAGTATCCAACCTAGAACCATTCCCGCAGTTACCGCGTACGCAAGGAGTCAGTTGTGAGACTTCGTCGGGCAGGCATCGTTATTGATCTCTACTAAGAGAGAGTTAATAGATTCATGGGGGCCTTGTTAAGTAAAAGTAGATGACACTGTTAGTTTACGTCGTTGGAATCAGATAATTTAATTTTATAACGGATACAGCCACAAGCTCAAAGAGTCAAGGAGGTTACCAAGTGTGGTAGACAGAAGATGGCGAGTACATGACACATTTCGTGCTGAACACACAACGCCTTTTGGGTTATGGCCCCTTAACAAAATTCGGCATGGTAACAACGAAATTTCTTCAGTTCGGTCACATTAAAGAACTGATTATGCCTATTCTCTTTGAAGCAATCAGCAGTACTTGAATGTAGTTTAGCGCCACCAATTTAACTTATTAAATTAATTATACAATTAAGTCAAATTTAACCTTAAAGAAAGAAGTTCAATTTGGATCTCTTAATTTCGTTTAAACATGCAAAAGTGCATCTTTACGTGACTTCTTTATTAGTCCCACTAAAGAGTCTTATAGTTGTTAATATGCAAAGACTTCTATACCATTATTACGCTTCGGAGATCTTAAAACGTTTAAAAATGACCGTTTAATATGACCAGATCCGACCTCGGTAATTCCGTTGGCGGAGTGCCCTTGCCTCTTGAGTTCAAGGAGATCTGCAGTGCGTGCCTTCTTTCCCAAGTGGTCAGTTGCTCTTCCCCTAAACATATCGCACTTTTTTTGAAGTGCTCCCCCTTGATTCGACTGGTGTGAAGACAGAAACTGAAGTAGGGCATATTTGAGTGGGGAAGCACTAGGCTCAATCTTGGTGAGTCAGATTCACCATGATTTGGGTTGAGTCTGATTCATTTGGTGCGAAGCGCGCCTAAAAATTCGAATCTGGATCTGAGGGTCAATGAATGAATATACAGTATAACCGGCGAAATCCTAATAAAGCTATGAATTTTCAGCAAAAACCCCAATTATACAACTGTACTTATAATTCAGGTAACCAACGAAAGGTTCTGCAATGCACATTTTTAGTTGTAGCAGCCTGACCTCTAGTGTCGGTGAACAAATTTAAAGAATAGTACTGTTATGTTTGGTGGCTCCATGTACAGTACGTGTTTCACCACTTTCTGTGACTTTCCTACTAGATCTTCTGCACACTAGTCGTGAAAGATCTGCGTACTGGTCAAGAAATAGCAAAACGAGACTCAATAACAGATTCTAGTAGTCACCCCTTAACCAACCTTTCATGGATCTTCTGGCGGAAACACCCACACCTCCAGAAATAAGGGCAGGCAGCCCGCTTCCATTATAGTTCAAATCAAGCAAAAGGGTTTAGGAGACTACAAAGAAAACGTTGTAGATGAATTGCATATTGATTTACAGTTGGCGAACTTATCTTGTTGTGCATATTATTCTGATGAATCTTATTTACTATGGATACAACATATCAGTTCTTCAAAATGCCCAAATGGCGGAGTCACCATGATGTACATCAGTGCTTCCCAAACTTTTTGGCGGTGCGACCCACTCCAGCCGAGTTTCGCGACCCTACACACTTAAAATCATATTACAAAGTGGAAAAGTCGCGACCTACAGTTTGGGAAACACTGAGTACATGTATCCACACCCAGGACACCAACCCTGTAAAGTTGCACAGCAGTCAAGCCCTAGACAGATGGGATAGAATGGTCTTTTAAAGAAGGAAGCACCCAAATGGCAAAAATAGTAATTTTTACAAAGCACAGGCTATCAAGATGAATGATAATAATTTCGGCCTCCAAAAACTGAGCTGAAAATAAAGCTTAAACCTAAATATGTGTTATGTTTTACTAACGGGTTGGGGAGTAAGCCAAGCAGCCA
The DNA here is from genome assembly GCA_013389805.1 of Trigoniulus corallinus. Classification (NCBI taxonomy): domain Eukaryota; kingdom Metazoa; phylum Arthropoda; class Diplopoda; order Spirobolida; family Trigoniulidae; genus Trigoniulus; species Trigoniulus corallinus. Next base: position 17,159,065 of record JAAFCE010005724.1, on the reverse strand, counting down.
TAACAGGCTGAGCCCTTAGGAGGCTGCTCACGGGAGATGAGGAGGTAGGTATAGAGGATATAGGAGAGGGGAAATTTGCAGCACCCAACGTTCTTTACCAACCACCCATGTTGGTACTAACGTGGGCTTGCATTGCTTAACTTCAGTGATCTCACGAGAACTGGTGTGTCCAATGCAACTTGGCTGCACTATGCACCAGGGCTTTAGGCGTGCATCCTAGGCAGGCTCAGTCTACTTGGCCTATACGTATATCCGGCACTGCATAAAGTACAGCTTAGTATCCTACTGAATCACGGGCGAATTACCTCTCATTCGTAGTTTCACGTTCAGCTTTGTAATTTATGACCACAAAGAAATTTTAAAATTTTTTAAAAGTTAATATCACGTACAACAGCTTCCTTAAACTTTGTCATTTCCAAGCAGTTAAGCATCTTACTGTATGAAAAAAAATAATTGCATAATAAAAGTAATAAAAGTTTAAAAAAAAATCACTTACTAAAACAGATGAGGGAAGAGTAAGAAATCAGACCAAAAAAAAAATTGTGGTTTTATTGTTTTCTGACCAGTGGCTAGAGAGGGAGATCCCCATAGAGACCACTGCCTGCCTGTAGAGCCAAAGTAATAAAGGTCCTAATCTCTACTGCTATGACTAAACATAAATTTAAATAAACCAGGATCCATTATGTGGTTCATATTTAGTTTCCATCCAAACTTTTTCATCTTAGTAGTCTTAAGCAATAAAGATATTGACTCGTTTTATGCTTTTGTTGCCCATTTCTCGTGAATAAATTGCATCTCTAAAGAGACAGGGTCTCATTCATGGCACTTTTTTATATTCAGCTATAAAGTATCACTGTTAGAAGGAAATTCGTGCCATCAACTCTAATGGATAAGATCTTTTACATTTAATAGTAGACTTTTTCGGGTAACGCTTTTAAATTATAAAGCAGTTACCATAGTGGTCAGCAGGATACAGGGGAATTTCACTGCCATTTTATTAACTGTCAATCGTGATAGATAACTACTACCTGTACCTACAACTTCTCTGTTTATCATTTTAAACCATCCGCGTACAGCAAAAGGAACCGCCCTAACATTTTTTCTCTCTCGCTCCCCCCTCTCTTTCTGAAAAAAAAAGTGGGAACCTAAACAATTTTAAAGTATGAATTCTAAAGGTAGCCTTATGTGCAGTTGTTTTTCAATCAACTGCTGTTTATTTAAAAAAAAAAATTCCCTGATAGGCGTCCCTTTTGTCAACCATCTACCTACTGTACTAGGTTACTACCTACCAATTCGCATTCAACACAATTGCCATAATTTGGCAATAAATTTAAGGAAATTCCAACGTAAACCACCGCGGTTTATGCGACGTTCCTTCAAAGTTCAAAAAGGATGTTCATTTTATGGAGATTTACCAAGTTGTTCATATTACAATTCAGAAACTTGTACTACTAGTAGGCCTAATCTTTGTAAACAGTTTTTGACCATCCGACCAAAAAAAGCCGCAAATCCAAGAAGCTTGTTTTTGTCAGGAAGAATGAAATACAGACTAGAATACGTTATTAAAGACATACCAGGGTATCAAAGAAACTTAAAACATGATCAATATATTACGAACCGGAAGAGACGAATGTTAACACACACCTTCTTCAACACATGCCATGGAGTACAGCTGTTTCTTCGCAATTGCTTTGTTTGAAGAAATACTTCAACACAGCACTTTTATGTCTTCCTACAATAACAAATAAAAAAAATGAATTTCTTGTAAGTTATGTAGAACAAGAGGTGTACTTTTGGGTGTACTCAATGAACGATAGACTCAAAAGGCGATTAAGGGGTGTAACAGCCCATATATGTACACCCACACTCTTGACGGAAATCTTAAATATGTACCTACTAAAGTAGAGTATTTTGGAATCAGTAATAGTAACTTTTGTGGGTTTGACAATCATTAGTTGTAATATACTGGTCTTTTTTTTAAGAACTCGCATATATGTACTTTACTATTCAAGCTTTGCGATTTAATAAACTGCTTCAAATATTGTAATTATCAGTAATAATAAGACCGGTATACGGGTTAACAACCTCTTAGTATCTACAATCGAAAATTAACTAAATGTATCAAAGAAAAGTGGGGTCTATTAACGAGTCCAGCCCCCCCATGACAATTTTTAACATCCCTTTAAGTGTGCACGGCGTTTCTGTCAAGGTAAGATATTACACTCAAGGCACAATTTGGCAAGAGCTCACCTAATGGCGTAACAGGCTCTTCGTCTTTTCGTAGGTAATTTAGGCAGCCAGGATGATGATCTATGAAACATGGCGGGGAAAATTATATGGATACATTATTAATGATCGTACATGTGTAACTGATACCCACCTCGGTGACAAGCTGGCAACTGCGGGTAGCACGCTCGGTAACTGCGGCAGTAGTTCTAGGTTCGATACTGGACCGAGGTGGGCTGGCTTCTTCCGGGCGCGAGAGAGAGAGGCCCCGAGTGCGCCTTCTTCCGGGTGAGAGGTAAAACCGAGGTCCCGTGTGATGTACAATGGCATATGCACGTAAAAGAACCCTCTCTACTATGCAACGGGTAGATGAGGCAAAATTCTCAGGTGTAGGAGCTCGTCCTCTGGCGTCGGTGGAGTGCCCCAACAAACAGCAGACCGACGATAAGTAAGCATAGGGCTTGCAGCTTTGGTCGGCAACCGGCTGTGGAAATACACTCCAATATATCGCCTCCTGTGTCCATTCAGAGAGACAAGATGGGTGCCCGACCCTGCCATAGGCGGGAAAAGGGTTAGGAGTTGCTTTTGTTGTTGTACATGCGTAACTGATGACACCGCGCATTTTCTTCAAAAAAACTGTCTCATTGACTTCAAAATATAGTTAAACACGGGGCATAAACATGAGAAATACAATCCCCACGAAGAAAAAGAATAGGCCGAAGTTAATTAACAAGGAGTTGCAATTCGCCCAAGTATAGTCGGTTCAACGGAACGAATAGCCTACCATAGGCGGGAAAAAGTTATGAATTCATCATCATCAAAGCCTTGTCCCGCCTGTAGCAAGGTCGGGTCTGTGGGTTCTGGGACCCCACTCACCCCACACACTAGCATATCTCTTTGCACGATCTGCTCTCACATCTACCGTACTTTGGTCTTTCTCTGCCCCAGGTACTTCCAATAACTTGCATCCCTGTGATGGACCTAACCAGCTCATCCCCCGCTCTTCTCATTTCAATGAATGATGAAAAACTGTATAGTGTCGTGGGTGACTGCACGTAGTACTACCCAAATTTCAACAAGAAGACGCTTCGAGAACGCGCTTTGCTAAAATTCGAATGTTAGCGTTCGTTTTTAAAAACGCGATTCGAATTCCTATTAAAAATAACCAAACGGAAGAAAGTACTTTGTAATGGAATTTCTTTCTTTTTTCTTTTTAAGAAAAAAAAATATGAGTCACATTCATATATAAAAAATTATTACAGCTGCTTTAATTAGTCACTATAATTTATTTTAACTGCTATATTTAAGTGCACGTTATACTCCTGTGGAATTCCGAAAACGGAAATGCTCCATAAGTGTTCTAAAAATTTGAAATTTCAGAACACGTTTTAGAATTTAAAATTCGAATTTGAGAATTCGGATCCCTGGATGGATGGGATAGACTTAATCCTTTACTGCTTAAAGGTTGTAAACTTTACGCTTCTCTCTCTTTTTCTGTTTAAAAATACTGTATACAGTGTATGTGAGAAAAGAAGAAGAAGGAGGAGGAGGAGAATGGCTATCCATTTGTATGAGGGGGAGGTAATTTTCCGTTGCCTTGAGGAACTGGGCAGAATCTCCCATCTTATTTAGTGCTCCTTATGACTGTTTCACCCTACGATGAGAGATTGAAGTCAAGTCATTGTTCTTGGGGTTGCTCCATGTTCAACCTCCTTGTTTCTGTTTTTTATCTCTGCTCGTAAGAAAATCTAGACATTCGAGAGAAAAAAAGGACAGTCGAAGGAAACGAACTTACAACTAAACTTTCTCCCTCTCCGTCAAGTTGCTAAATTTTTTTCTCTCTCTATCTTTCAACAACAGCAGCAACAGCAACAGCTACTTTCTTCGAACGTCTTATTGAAATTTCGGTTATTTAACACACACGGCACTTGATTTCTCCCTCCAGTTTAAATTCTAGAGAAAAATCGTGAATTAAGAGAAGGAGAGAGAGAGAAATTTGCAGTACTTTTAAAGTGAGATAAAGCAATAATAATTTTAATATAGGATCCATCTAACTCTCCCTACAGTATATGAAAATGTTTCATAAGAATGCAAAGTATTATTTCTTGACCGACATATTAAGGTTATGGATTGTATTAACGTGGATTGGAAATAACGTAAATTTGGCAGCAAACAGTTGTCGAGAATCTGGAAAGTGTTGTCCAGGTCGCGATAGTTCATGCGTTGCTCAAAAGGCACCAATTAACGCTATTATTGAAGATTTAAGCGATCAGCCATGCTACTGCGACCATGCATGCCTGAAATTAGGAGACTGTTGTCACGACTTCAAAGAAGCATGTCATGGTAAGAATTAACTTTTTTTTGTGTTACATAATATTATTTTAATAATAACATAGAAAATTCATACTGAATTACCGACATGATTTTCCTTATTGTGTTAAAATTATTAGACCGCAATGTGAAATCATCAAGTGGCACAAATTACACATTTCTTTCACTTCTCTCTCTGCCTCTCTCTACTCACGTTATTAAAATCTAGAGACCAACTGAAAAGTTACTCTTATCTTAATTAATTAATTAAACAATACTTTATAAATATATCTACATTTAATAAGAAATTGACGACGTGATCAAAGCAAGAAATTTAAGGTGTGCAGTTACTCAAGGTGATTGTCCGGTAAACATGCGGGGAGGATAAAACTTTTCAAAAAAGAAATGGGTCAGTCATGTTATCATATGATATATGAAAAATATTGATTTAACTCTAATTTCTTTCTTAAATAAATGATTTAAATACACAAACTGAATTAAATATACAGCAGTTCAAACTGGCCAAAATTCATTTCTAGATACAAAGGGATAAATCATTAGATGAAGATAATAAATAATAATAGGTGAACTGTTGCTAAAACGACATGCATCTTTCTCATTTTTGAATTTTAGGCAATTTACTGACAACACATTCTTTCTCCCCCCCTTTTCAAATTTAAAGTTGAGAGGGAGAAAGGGAGGGAGGGAGAACGAGAGAATTCCTGGAGTAACAGGTTACCTGACGATATCTAAGTTAAATTTTACACCGTTTAACCCTTTACTTATCTCTATCTCTCCCTCGTTAACCTTTAACAACCCCAGAAGTTGTCCCATTAAAATTTTCAGTCTCATAAAGGTGTCCCGCCATAAACATCTTCTGTCACCTATGTCGTTTATACAGCTACTTTGTAGTGACCACCACGGCATGGTCAATTAAGTCGGAAGACATTGTTGTGACACTTTCAATTTTTTTAAGCCATGTCATTTGCATGTCTTTCAACTTTTTGTACAGTATATGTGTATGTGTATAAACCGTGCAACCAACCACCACCACCCACGTATCAAATTCGTATAAGTTTCAATCTCACGGTGAGGGAGGAAGAAAGTAAAGATGAACGAAAAAAAAAGTCTGTGAAATTTTACCATCCACTATACACCACTTAATTCGTTTTCTATGTTGTACAACGAGTAACAGGTGTAGAAGAAAAGTACAGTGGATCAACATCTTATTATTTGAAATTTGTATAACAATTTGCAAGAAGAAGAAGAAGAAAAAAACCGATGGACTTCAAAAGTATGTTGCTGCTGATGTTGTTGTTGGGGTGTTATCGTGGTTTTTATTGAGAAACACCCTTAAGGGGAGGGAGAGAGAGAGAGATGGGTTTCCTATAGCAATTGCAAAGCGACGCCCCAGTGATATGGGTTAAGTGATACCTACAGCACCTACTACATGTATGCTATTGACTTTCTTACAAGTGCACTCTCTCAACTCCTCTTTCTTTGCTAACAAAAAGTGACGCCTAAAACTTAATTTAGTTCTGGCGTGGTTAAATAATGTAGGCAATTTTTTGTTTCTTCCTTTGAAAAACGAGCTGGTAATCGTGACTGCAAGAGGCAAACCCAGTGGGAAAAAAAGTCTTCACTTGACTTAACTGGGCAGAGGCTACTACTCTACTCTACTGCCAGCAGCACAGCGACCTAATGGAATAGTGGCATCAAATTAGCTGCTGAAATGAACAGTTTACATCAAACTTGTTTGAAATCTGTTTGATCCGTAGCCGGTAGAACTACAGATTCTCAAAGTAGGATCTTTTTTTGGACTTAGTAGTGTCCTTCAAAGTGCCAATGAGGAAGAAGAGCAGAACCCAGGTAGTAGCACCATTGTGGGCAGAGGCGTCGTTAGGGTTGACGTCACCCGGTGCTGTGACACCATGGTGTCACTCCCCTCTCCCGAAAAAAGCCGCTTCTTCTGCTTTGGTGCCACCCCATTTCTCATGGTGCGAGTGGTGTCACCCGCTACGGCCCGCACCCTCCTAGTGACGCCACTGATTGTGGGTCTCCAAGGCTGTTGGACAAACGAGTGAATTTTCAATCAGATAGGTGGAGAACCCCCCCCCCCCTCCCAAAGAAAACACATTGATCGGTTACAAGTATAGTTCTCGCCCGTCTTCTTAATTCATTAGCCATCTAGGTATCCACCTACTATACCGGGATTTGGCACGAAGGTAAAAAACAAAATATTTGGACGTTTTTTTTTTTGGGTGAGGCCTTATTGTAAGCCTCTCGTGGTGCATCCAATTTGTGATTGTTGCTTTTAACAGTCAGTCTGGCTCACCACATTTTTTTCGTCCCTTTTCATGGTATGCCGGAAGGGAGGAGGAGAAGGACGAGGAGGGAAAGGGGGAACAGGAGCAAATGGGGAAGAATAATTAAATCAGGAAGTAAATGACGTAGTGACCCTACACCGGCTAATGTTAAATAAACTAATTGAAAAACAAATCTCAAGATCTAGAGTTGGACTGCAATGATTGGCGGGAAACCGTCCTATGATGGAGAGGATACGTTATCTCACCTCTAAACTGACCATTAAAAGGACATCATCAAGGTGTTTCACAATAGATTTTAAATGGAATGTTGTAGTCAGTGAAAAAGACAGATTTTTTTTGCCTTTAGGAGGGCACATTTTCAATCAACTAAACTCCACATTGGTTTTGGGCTATTTATGTCAGTTTACATTTCATAGCCTGATCCTGAGTCACTTTGGGTCGCCAAGCATTATCTTTATGCCATCTCTATGTCCATCAGTTGCTTTTAACATTTTGTCATCATTTTCCATACGCTTCTCAGGATTATTTAAAAACCATTAAAACTGTTGTTTCATTAGCCTTTTCTTTTGGGAAGGGGAATGGCAGTGCCCTAATGGTCTCATTTGAAATCTAAATTCCCTCTTTTCAGTTGGGCTTTTCCGTTGTGTTCTTTTTTTCTAAAACCTTATTTCGATAGGGCACATTTTTAAGCAGTCTCCTAAAAGACCTTCAAGAAAGAAACAATCCAGGCTAAATTATGATATACACTCCTTTGCTTTGAATGCAAATATTGAAGTTGTAAATGGTTTTTCTCCTCCTGTTAAGTAGGAAGTGCATTTCAGACAGACGTTAACCAGGCTAACAATCTCACGTGGTGTCTGCCAAAGTAGTAGTGTTGTAAAGAAACGAAGCAAATAGTAAATACAATGCTTTTGTTTAAAAAAAAATGCGCCAGTTAAGTGGCCTTAGTCACGCCATGTCAATGGTGTAACCTGCCGGCGCTATAAAAATTGTCACCTGACATGCGTGCATCCTTCAGGAAGGAATGTTTTCCTCTCACGCCAATATTGCAGTCAGAAACATAATTGTTATCACAAGATGGTAGGGTGCACACCTTCTTGATGGACCCTCATGGTTAAAAGTTCAGTGCTGGTCAGATATCAGTGTGTAAGTTCGTGTTGTAGACTCGAACGTCGAAGAAGACAGGGCTAGGCGGACTAGTGCGATGAGTAAGATGTCATTAATCTCTGCGTCAAAAAGTGTTTTTTTTATAAGTACATGCACATTTGAAATTTCAAGAGAGAGGTGAGAAAAGAGTAATCATTCAATATATGAATACAACCTTAGCAGCATCAGCAATAGCAGTAGTAGGTATTTTGTACCATACCAGGAGAGTAGAATTTCTAGGAGGGGGAGTTCAAAATGAAATTCTTTTTAAGTTGTGTAAAAACTAACAAAAACTCAAATATGGATATTACTTTTTAGCATCTCTTCACACTTCACACCATTGTGCTTCTCAATATAAAAGAGGATTTTATCACTTAATAGCTATTGGCAAGTGTGCATTAAAGTATGCATTTACACATAATAGGGTTATTAACTTCACGCTGTTTACAATTTGTGGCATGACGAATTATTTTCCATATGAAGAAAGTAAAGTATCTGTCATTTTTATGTTGAAAAATGCGTTTGACAGTTTGGCCTCTCTGTTTTCATTCTGGTCAACACGGGTCAGTGGCCTTCAGCCGAAGCAAAGCAGCATTAAGAAAGGAGAAAAAAAATTTGCTATCTCTTCTCGGAGAGTACATGCATTACAATTCTCAAGATGACAGGCTTGGCATCCTTTGAAAAGTGTCAAATTACAGTTGATTAACTTCATTATGGTCGCACTTGATAATCTACAACATAATATAATCTTAAGCAATTAAAGTTTTTTTTCCTGGATCCATAACACGAAGTTATTTAAGATATAGCAAATTAAATGTACACGGAATGGCACCATAAACTGCCCCCCTTCCTATACGAAAACTACTCATCATATATCAGTACAACAATATAAAGCCACTCACTGCTGTTGGAGAGTCCCAAGTTCGATTCCTCAACGAGGTATCATAAGTTGCTAGATTAAAAACTTGATGACAACGAACAACTGTTGATACAGCTAGAATTTAAAGGTTGTGACTGTCGCTTAATCTATGCTTTTCCTTATTACCTGGTGTTTACATATTGCATTTGTACCCGGACTGGGTATTTGGCTGATAGGCAGGTGATCTGGAGTTCAAACCTCCAGCTGGAGGAGGGATATGGATGCTATAAAGGGCTGATGTACCTTGTACCCAGAGTGGCATTTTCAATTCTCAAGAGATCGTTCTTTCATGTTAAATAAACTACTGTACAGGATACGTGGTTCAAGCTATTCCATAAAGAAATTAGAAACTGAAGACTGATTTCTTACGGTGGAAGATTTATGCAAGGACGATTAATTATAATTATTGTTTGATGAGATTTGAAACGAGGTTTAAATTAACTTTCTCCAACAGTAATTTTGAAAGCTGTCTATTTTTAATATCAGTTTAATTAAATTCGACATTCAGTTTTTTTTTTGTGGTTTTTCATTCCTTCTAGAACATCCTCATCAAAATAGCATTAAAGTGTAGTCGACTATGGTTTCTTTTTCAAGCAAATTCATGACTTCAACAAAAAAATACCAATTACGTTTTGGCAGCTCAATTATGGTAGTAAAATTATGAATTATGGTTAATTTCTAAAATTATCTAAGGTTATTGGTGCTAATGCTGATTATAATAAATTAAAGATGGCGATTACCGATGATCTTCCATTTAAGAGATTTCGGTTGAGAACAAGATGGTCCGTCATTTCCCATCAGTCTGACAGACAAAGACAAGCCTTCAAAACTATATGAACCGGAAATTTTTTAAACATCCGTATAAATTCACTTACAGTACAAAATGCCCTTATCAATTTAAAACATCTGCTTCTACGCAGACTAGGAAAATTAATATATGCACTCACTCGACGTTCTAAAATACATGATGCGTCGTTCTCTTGCCTCCCTCCCCCCTCCGCGAACGTTTGGTGATGACGTCACTCGTTCTATGACAGTTCTGAAACCTTATCCGCTCATTCGACGATTAGGCTTATTGTATGTAGAACACGTCACTTTTTTACTATGTTGTGAGCTATCTTGAAACTATGAAATACGATCTATACAAAAATATCCTACCCAAAAGGTATTTGCTCAAAAAAATAAAAAAAAACAACTAGCAACCACCTTTAAAGGAACGTTAAGCGTGCCCACCCTTCCCTCGTCGTCGTTTCCTTTAACTGTCATATCTATCAAAGTGACCCATTATCCACTGTGGCGTACAAGAAAACCTTGAGGTACATTTCAGATTTGCTGTTACCGCTTTAGGTAATTGTGTCTGCTTCCGAAATTATTACTGTTCTTATTTAAAGTTAGAGTTAAATAGTGCAGAACCATGGCGTTATTATTAGGATGATTACCATATATCCTATCTAATATAAGAAAAACACATTCTCGTCCTTGGGATGTCAAGTGAATTTAGTCTCTAAGATGTACAGTACATACCGTACATCTTATTTAACGAAGATAGAACTACTTCTGGGAGATAAATCCTGTATATTTTTTATGAGTTTATTATGTAAATTGTAACACATTTATCTAAGGAGGTGACCACAACCAATGTACACGTATGTTATAAATAGTAAGCAACTGTCCTGTGGTTTTGTCCTTTCCTATGTCTCTCAATCTACTACAATGATGGTAATCTGCTCCCCAAGCTAACAGGTTTTAAAATAATTTAGAAACAATTTACAGCAGATTTGGTTCCATTATTTTGGCTTTTAATGTGCCCAGTTAAGAAGAACGTTTAATATTTGCTACATTTCTGTTTTATTCTGACATACTAGAATTTATTTATATATTTTATTGCGGATATAACTATTGTGGTCTAATCAGAATAAACAGGTGCAGGAAAGTACCTCTGAAGATGCTCTTTGAACCGGTCGAAAGAATTCACGTAATACTTGCTAACATTTGAAATTTTTTTATGGCTAAAAGTTGCACCTTTAAAATTCCTCGCAATAAACCGGGTAAGACATTTATCAATCGTTTATCTGGTAAGAGTTGTTTATTCAGGCTTCCTGCTGGCAAATGCTTTTAGGATGTATATATACACACATCTACTAAGTCTGGAAATACCGAGGTATAATTTGGCATTAAATGTTTGTAAGGGGAAAGATTACACATGTAATTTGAGCTCCTTTTGTTACGGGTGTAGAACAAAAGTTACCGGTCGAATCCGTCACGTAGATTGCTAAGGATATATAACAATTAAAAAACAACAATGCTGCCTTAAAATGCCAGCAATTTCTATTTACGGACCCTTGCAAATGTTGCACAGTTTTTGACAGCACATTGAATAGACATTTTATCAATTATTCAGTTTTCCATATAATTAATTATCTTTTTTCCTATATGACAGTTATAGATTGCCAAATGTCAGAATGGGAACCGTGGAGCGAGTGTGATGCTGACTGTGGTCCTGGAACAATGACAAGAAGTAGAGTTGTGTATCGAGAAGCAGCAAATGGAGGACGACCTTGTACAGAACTAGAGCAAAAGAGGGGCTGCTATGGTAGAAAATGTCACGCTCACAAAGCTAGTCAAGGTAAGTCTGATGTTAAGAAAGCGACATGTCAAGTCAATCAGGACAGATACAAATAGTCAAGTTATTGTATTTGGAACAAGTTGTCAACACCTTGTCATCCGTCGTCCCGAGTGACTTTCTCATCTTAAAAGAAAACAAGTTCACATCAGGTTTTTTGTAGCCGAAATTATAAACTACTAAAAGGCCTGGCTGGTTAATAGTTTAAAGTTGTTATCATAAGAATTTTTAATATGAAAAGCAGTGAGGATTTAACATTTCTCAAGAAGAAGAATCATCAATTATCCCCCCTCTCCCTTAATCCCCGTTTCTCTTAAAGAAATGTAAACGTTAGTCCTTTTTTTTAATGTTGTAAGCGGGCCCTCATTATTTCACTTGTTTCTACTATTAGCACTTATAAGAGATAATCCAACTTGAAAACACCTTTCACCTGACAACTACAGTTTAATCTCTTATCTTAATTAGGTTTGCAATCACTTTTGTGTCATAAAAAAAAATCACACTTTCTACTATTATAATTTTATTATCATTGACAGACACTGCAATGATTCTCCCAGCTTCATTAGATTACACCCGAACAGCTAACGCAAGTAAGGATATTCGACGAAACTTAAAGCTGAAATATCTACAAGATACTCAACAGGACGAAAGCAATTCCGAGTAAGAGAGAAATTATTTACATTAACAATTCTATCTCACATACCTCTTTGACACAATGCATTCAGAATAAAAAAACTCCTTGTGAGAGAGAGGGGGAGAGAAAGAGACTTAACACAGAGAGAGACCTAAGAGAAAGAGATCCGAGAGAACTAACTGAGAAAAAGAGACCTAAGAGAAAGAGAGAGAAAGATTACTGTACATAGTGTTATAAGATTTTTTTTTTTGTTGAAATCTCTAAAACATATTGGTTATACTGTTGACATTTTCAGAGATAGACAAGGATATTTTTTCCTGAATAGCTATACAATAAGATTACTCATCTATTGACCATTTTATCCACTACATGAAGTAATTTATCAAATCACAAGTTCGCTTTTTTAAAAAAAAAATAGAGAGGGTCAAGGCAGGGCAGTAATCATCATGTATAAAGATAAGGATAATGAATATTACAATAGACACTATAAGGCTGAGAAGGGGCGTCCAACTGAGAGCGAGGATAAAAATCCTTCAAGAACTTGTGTCATTTTTAACCTCCCCTCCACACTTAAAACTCTTAAAAGACATAATCCAACATTATTTCTCTTGTCAGCTTTATGCCTAGTAGCTGGCCAAGGTATGTTAATACGGGTTGACCTCCTTTAGATAAATGATTCATTAAAAAAAACTCCACAAATATTTTAAAATGAAATTGAGGAGGACGATCTTCCAGCAGACAGAAAATCAGAGTTAAGACCTCAATAAGGACACATCTGGGGAATTTGCCTAGAGCACAAAGAGAAATCACTAAAATACTATAACAAAAGCGATGGTTGAATAAGCACATAGCATTTAATGATTGGAGTGCATTGTAACTGCAGCATATTTTTATGTATGAATGAAAGAAGATTTATTTAACAAATGTATAGTTCAGAAAGGCATTAAAGCATAACGACAATAAGTCTATCATATACTAATACAACCATCCCCATCCCACATCATAATGTTATACTAAACATTACTAACTAATACAACACCCCGTAGGAGTTCAGAATTGCTTTCCTTCAATTTGCCTCCGGGTCAGACAATGTCTGCTTACTCGTCCCCCTCCCCCGATTTTTTTTTAATAAGAACTGAAATAGAGTTTAATGCCTACTGTTTTTTTCGACAGTTCACTAGACCACTAACAGACAAAACACCACTAGCAAGGTTTCAAAGCTTAGTAATAATAACATTCATTCATCAACAGTGTCTAGCTTCTCCAATTCTGTTGGTTACTTGAGGTCATTTGGAGAAAGTTCCTACACCTGAAAATCTGAGCTCTTGTACGTATCTGACGGTACCTTTCCTCACATTGAACTTGCGCACCAAATGAGCCACTGAGACATCATTCACCCACAACACTACTTTGTTGTGGAAAAGTTATCATCCGACTTCTGATCAGATCTGGCCACCTATCTCAGCTTGGGACGCGAACTGTGTGCACTAATTTCAGGGAGGCAAATGAGTTCTACCAATGGAAATGTGTTGTCTTTAATTAATATACACGTCTGATGTCCGGGTGAAAATAAAATGTAAATATCCTGGCTGAGGAAGGACTGTAGTAGGTCGACCTAGTCACTTCGCAAACAATTTAGTATCAGTAAGTCAACAAATCCTAACTGCCTCTTGGGGAAGGGGGAGAAAGAACCCCATTGTCTGCTGTCCTATAAAGTAGATAAAATGGTTAACGGACTTTGCATTTGTGTCTCCAGGAGTGCTTTTTTATTTTTTGCTTGAAACATTATTCCCCGTCAATTCTTAACTAAATTTTATAGAAAGAGTGTCTAATAGACGATCTTATGTTTCTGTCATTTTCTCCCTGTCTCTAGTTTCTGTGTGGAATTTGAAGTGGTGAAAGGGGCTAAGGGTTGCCGTCACGACACACTTAACAAAATTTTGCATCACAACAACAACGTTTGTGTCACGTGTGCCAAGACAGCCATGCATAAGGAACACGATTATTATTGTCGAGGTCAAGGAAGTCCTAATCATGCAACAAGATTTACAAGTGTTAGCTCGCCATTATGTCACGGGCGGTGGATTCAGAAAGCAATCCATGATAAATGCCCTTGCAAAAATGGAGCAGACTTCATTTTTGTCTAAAGTCAGCATTATTCATAATCTTGACTAACATATGACAGTAATCTGTTAATTGTCTTAAAATACACGTTTTACAGGAACATTCATGAAAATGATGATGCAAAAAAAAAATTAGTCAGTGTTATGATTTGATACTGTTTGCAGTGTTGAAAGTGATAATATTAATGTACTATGCTTTTTCTTTCAGGAGGAACTATGGTCTATTAATTATAGATACAGTGTTTATAAGAGCGAGAGGGACGTTACATGTCAGAGCTCCAGGGTCATTTTAAAAATTTTTCTAATGCCTTTGAGTAACCTTACTTCCAGATCCTTCCTCTTGTCTAACACGGTTATTTATCATCTCTCTCTGTCAAGGAACAAGAGAAGGGATAGTATTCAAATAGATAAATTCAGGAACTTAACAGTATAATATATTACTACCCTGATAACTGACAGTTTAATGTATCATCTTGGGTCATTATTCACATAAACTTCCTGTCATTTGAAAACACGTCTGACAAAAGTTAGTTCTCGTTTTTCCAACGAGGCATATGTAAATTTTACAACTACAGGGTATTAATTAGGTAGTAACAAAACCCACTTCTCTTGTCTAACTGAAAGACATTCGTTACTTTATTTTATGGAGGGATGGAATTAATCAATGTTTCCTGAGGAGGAGGAGGAGGAAGAATAGGGAAACGATGGGCTGTTGTTGTACTGACTCGTCTATTATTGAAATACGGTAACTTAGCAATGGCAGGGTTTGATGCCAGAGTTCAAGATTTCTGGTCAAGAAAATAAAAGGATTACGAAGGATGACGATAGTATAGGGTGGATGGGAACCAAGTAAGAAATTGGCAGGAGTGGAGAGACGGAACCCGCAGACCCGACCCTGCCACAGGCGGGATAAGGGTATGATAATGATGATGACAATAATAGGAGAAACTGGTACGGTTTGTCGTAAGATAAAAAGTGTTATTTTTGGGTGACCTGATGTCACAACCTTTTCCACTTTCTCAATTTTTAGCGACGTTTCAACTGAGGTCAAATTGCTAAACAGGAACTTACTAAGAAACAAATGATTGTATTGTTGGAGGGATATTCGCTGTAATTTATAACTTCGATACAATGGTCTAGCCATGTCTGAGTGGGAATAGAGAGAAGGAGATAAAAATCAACAGGTTTTAAAAACTAAAGACAGTCGAGGACCTCTCAGTACATGTATCACCTTTGCAGTTTTCCCTCCAAAAATAACAAGGTTCTTTTAATTAACACAGGTTAACGAGGTCAGTTAACTGTCACTAATGATATCTTATTAAATTTCTGCATAAGTTGTGCTTATATACGACGCCACTGCAAAGTAAACAACCATACTTTAGAGAAGAGGAAGGAATGCATGAATAATTGAAATTTTTCAAGAGTTTAAACCATGTATCGACCAATTAATAATATTCCTCCTTATATAATTTCACTGGGGAACAAGTCGCATAGTTGTTAATTAGTTAGTTGTATTTTGTTGGGGGTAACTCTTAATCAAATTGATTATAGAAACCTTTGAATCCATATTTAACGTTCATATAACCTACTGTAAGCGGAAGAAAAAAAGTCGCACAAATTATATATAACCGCACATAAAAAAGCCATACTATACTATTCTAGTTAAACCATTTTATTTAAGAAAACCCATCACGTGTCAACAAGTGTCGACGTACTGTAGTTTTAGTTGCGACATTTCATAATTTGTTGTATTCTTATTAATTTGCTTTCGAAGCCAATTATCAATATTTACCACGTTATATGTCACAAATTAAATAATAAATGATCATTTTATATGCTACACACTAACTAGATCTATGAAATGATTTAATTTAAAAAAAGGGGATACGCTTTCCCTTTTACCCGGTTGTTCCATTTTACCCGGTTACTAATTTTACCTGGCGATTGAGGTGAAATATGCATGCAATGAATTATCTTTGGTAAAGTACCTTTACAATGATCTCTACTTTCGGTTCTCCGGCCCGCGAACAAGATACATATCGATTCTGTGAATGATCTCGTGTAGCCAGGAATATCCCGTTTGTACGAATCTCGCTTTTCTAGGCACAGAAATATCTCTGAAGAATTGCTTTCTGCCCTGAAAATAATGTTTAGCCATAAAAATACTTGTTTTCGTCAATAATTTTGCCCTAAAACACCAACGAACCCAATGAAAAAGTGCAAAATAGAACAACCAGGTAAAAGGGAAAGCATAGCTAAAAAAGGTGAAAAGTACTATACAACATACGTTTAGAGTGCAACAACTTTCAACTTTACAATTTCTGGTGTATTGCAATCACCCGTTTATACTGCAGACTCACATCCGATTTCTTCGGCTTTCTTTATCGATATTTAATTAATAGATAATTGAAAACATCACAGTCTCCTTAAGAACGTCTCTCAACATCTGATAAAGATGGTAATGTCGATAATCAATTAGAACGTAATCACTATGTCATTTTGCAGATGCGGTAGATAACGACATAATATATTCCTTACAACTAAAAAACGGCAATTATAAAATATATTCTACTTACCGCGAATTGCAGTAATGGCGCAGGCACTCTAACCTTGTGAAATTTGTCGCACATTTCTGCAAAACACTACGGCATATTTTCATCCACCAGTTCGTCTTCTACGTAAGATGTTCTTCGAATCAAAGATGGCGGTTGATCATCTTCCGTTAAAGAACTACCTCGAGCAACACCAATTCGAATTCCTAAATTCTGATAAACTCCATTTAATGTATTCGGATCGATATAATATTCTAAATTGGCATTAGGAACAGTTGACTTCAGTTCAGTAATCAATTCGTATGCCTGCAGAAATTAGAAAGAAAGACAATTTTTTTTATTAATTCAATTTAATTTTAAAAGAAAAATAAATCATCTGATTATGTAAGACTTACTGTTTTATAATCACCAACTCTAGCATAATGTTCTACCATAAACCCATAAACATCACCTGGTCGAATTCCCAAAGAAATATTCTTTTGCTTCAGGAGGGCTGAACACAATTTCATAGATTCTTGAGAATCCCGATCATAAACACTAGCATCACCAATAAAAAAAATTATGAAACCCAAAAGAGAAATGTCAAATTATTTCTTAGTATCTGATATAGTACCTCTTTGCTTGCAGAAAAGCGTTGACCATCTCTAGGCTAATTGTCAACTGTTGCAATCGTGATTCTCCAAATCTGGTTCGAACAGCAGTCGATGCTCCAGACACGCATTTATATGCTTCGTTGAGTGCATCGAGAGCCTTTTCATAATCTTGAAACTCTTCAATTTCGGTCTGAGCACAGGTTTCATAAAATCCCGCAAGAAGATGAGGAGCTCTTCCTTTCGTATAAAACATGACAATATTTTGAAGAATAACTGATTCACTGTGCCAATCTAACGTCTGCAAATAATTAGCTGCCATGATGTAGATATCCGTTTGTCGTGATACATTTGCAAAAAATATAATCCGTTCTGTGTCTCCGGATTTTAAAAGTGCTTTCATGGCCTGTAATACATAAAGAACAACAAATAATAAATATGGCAAACAGTATACAAAGATTGTAATACTGCATACTCCTCTTCAAAAAAGTTACCTGAATTTTATTCCCTGCCTGAGTATATTTTTTAGTGGCCAAATGATAATTTTCTTGTTGATAGCAACATTCCGCTATCTTTTCCAATATCTTGGTTCGAGTATTTGCATCGACTGAATTCTTTTCAGGAGTCAAACTCTCAACCATATCTTCAGTCAAAAGTACATTGTTCTCAGCACAAAGTATGATAGCTTGCTCATACTGAAAAAAAATTTAATGTTGTCATCCTTTTTGTGCGACCACTCTAAATAGAATGCAAACAGTGGTGGTATACAAACATCTTTCGCTTTAGCAAGTAATTTTATAGCCTGATCAGGTTGACCGCTTTCGACAAAGAATTCAGCACAACTACGAAGTACTCGAGGCTCTGCAGTTTC
Source organism: Trigoniulus corallinus (assembly GCA_013389805.1). Taxonomy (NCBI): domain Eukaryota; kingdom Metazoa; phylum Arthropoda; class Diplopoda; order Spirobolida; family Trigoniulidae; genus Trigoniulus; species Trigoniulus corallinus. The sequence continues at coordinate 17,140,744 of JAAFCE010005724.1, read as the reverse complement.
ATCTAGGTCGTGTGCAAGCTGCTCCATAACAGTACGCTGATTTGATCGGAATGCCAATTCAATAGCTTTTGCTGTCAGTCCTCCCTAGAAAAATTAATTCTTTAAAATCTCAACAGGATCAAAAACACACTAGTACCCTTAAATTACCAAAAACAATGAACTAACTTACTTTGTGATAGAGCATAACTGCGTGATCCAATCGCTCACCCTTTGATTCATAATAGGCGGCAACGTCAATCATATCTGATTTACTTCCCATTACAGCTAGATTCAGCAACTGATCTTCCATCCCTTGATCCTTGCAAATAAAACAGAAGTAAGCTAGCATTTTGGACAATTTTAAAAACAGTGTTTACAGCGATACCTTGCATATTCTGATAGCGTGACTGTATGCCTGGGCTCTAGAGAAAAAATGGACTGCTTTCTTGATATCAGACTTGTTTTCATATTGACGCCCCATGTGGTAGTTAGCAGCTCGATCTCCAGTATCATTGGCAATTTCTGCTGCCTTTTCAAGATTATTGCAATAACAATAAACTCGAACGAGAGAAAGAAAATCTTTCGCCTTCTCGTAATACTGAAGAGCAGTTTCCATTTCGCCTAAGCTCTCCATGTATTGCGCCCACCATTTGAACAGTTTCCTGTAGAGTCATGGTTAAAAACAACCTGAGCACTATTCACAAACACTTGCTCTCAGTAAAATTATTATTATTCGTGTGGTTTTTTTTACTTACTCGTCATTTTTACTCCCAATATATTTATCCAACTCGGGTGAATTGTCAAACAACATTCGTGGTACTTCATATTGATGAGTTTGTGATTTTTCAAAACTAATAAAAAATCAATGGACGATTTTAATTTCAAATGACCTAAAAGTGACGATGATCATCTTATTTAGGGTAACGACAACTTACCCCGTTATGGCTCCAGTAATATCTCCTTTAATTTCTAGATATCGTGCATAATTATAATAAGTTGTCCTCAAATGGATTCTATCTGTAGTTTCTGCCACTTGAATAGCCTACCGTTTTTAACGATTCAAATGAAGTAAAATCAAATTATATTCCCGTCCTGCATTAATTTACGAAATTGTAAGAGACTCACTTTATTCCACTGTCCACTGGCCTGATAAAATTGATTCAAAAGATCATATCGTCCACATTTTTCATACAACTGTTCCGCCTCTTGCTACAGATCAACATCAACAGCATGACATTTATAGCACATTTGCAACTTGAAAGACCGTTGCACCAGTTTCACTCACCAACATTCCTAAATGCAATGCCAACGTAGCAACCTGGGATTCTAATTCTTGTTCCTTCTTAATTCTTCGTAAAGCTCGAGTTGCTCGAACATTTTTCATGTGACCCAAACATACGACTGCAACATCTAGGCGTTTTGTCTTCACACAAGTTCTTGCCATGTTCTCCCACACCTTATCGTTACTGCAAGAATAATAATAATAAAAATCTTATTCGCTACGTAAGGATTACTACAAGTAGACTTCTACAATTTCTTAGTCATATATTATTGTACTTTATTTTCTTAATGGATTTGAAAGCTTCATCTATGTTTCCAATTGTGAGATTGAAATTGAAATTCATCAAGGCAGATCGCGTGGAATGGTCACCTTCTTCCAAACCAGCAAAGTCCTTCATAGGAATTTTCTCTACAAAACGAGATTCTTTAGGAGTTGAGGCATCAGTAGGAGGCGTCTCCGACTTATGATCGTAAAAAGTAATAAAAGTTAGTGCAAGATAATAACAGCAGAGATGTAGTGAGTAAATCAAAAAAAGGATCATACCCATTTTGTGACATAAAAGTTTGGGATATGAACACCTATCAGTTTAATATACATCTTGTCATCAAGTTCAAGGTTATCATGAAACATTATACCATGTTCAGATGTAACGAAAAATAAGGCAATCTTTAATTTGGAGTGTAATGCTATCGCACTGTCCGTCCCTGGCAACTTTTGTAGTTCACAAGCCAAAATGCGAGGTTCTTCAGGATCCCAAAAATGTGAGATAGTTTTATTTGTCTCAAGCCACGAGCAGTAGCTGTCAGACTTGTCACTGGTGTCATTAGGAGAAAAGGATCCCAAGAAAGCATTCGACTCTGCATTCCAAACTACCAACTTATGACACTAAGAATGAATAAAACATAAAATAATATTAATAAATTAATTTGACGTGTGATTTCAAGCCTCTCTCCCCTTCAGCAATAAAGAATCACCTTTTCAAATAACATGCTAATTAGAGTTCCATTACAGTTTATTTTAACAGAGATTAATTTTCCATATTCTTCCAAAGAGCTGGCAACAGATTGTGTGCTTGTAACCGCCTTGGCTTCTCTAGATGTAAAGAACATAAGTTAGCAATTTAAAAGCCACACGTTCATCAAAAGCAATTATTTGATGTTACCTTCTAGAGATTTCCCATACATTCAAAAATCCTGCCGAAGTAGATGCGACCAAATAGGATTTACAGATGTCGATACACGATATTTCACCTTCAATTTCCTGAAATCCCAAACTCTGTTTGACAGTGCCTTGGAAAGTCTTCACTTGAATCTTTCCATCTTCCACTACATACAAACTTTGATTATACAGACACACTTTATCAGTGTTGGATGGAAAACTTCCTACAACACCACAGGAATACATACAATTTTACATTAGAATTAATCAGCAATGCAGTCTTTTAAAAACCAACATACCAACTTGATATGTTCGTAAAGTTTCATAATTGACCTCATGGACAATTACAATATGCCCACTCCATATAACAATACATTTCGATGCGAAATCGAATCCCTTGATTGGAAATTCCACTTGGATTTCAATTTGACGAATGGAAGAGAAAGTTTCCAATACAAGACGTCTGGCTGATAGCTGAATTACAGCAGCCTGATCATTAAACAGTATACAAGTCATGATTTTTAGACTGCAACACTCGTTTAAGAATTCATTGCACTTACCTGGTCCTTGAAAAGGCACAATGCTGACCGGGACGTCAATAAGTATACACTATCCAAAGTATTTACCACTGCACATCTATTTACTGGACTCCACTAAAATGGAATTATTGAAACTAAATTCCCATTAATCTGCATTCCTTACACATAGCTTCTTTCTACAGATCGTAGTGTAATTGACTTGCAACATGCCTCAATATATTTGATAGTGCCTTTGATGATTGTCGAACCTAGTGGAAGCCAACGCTTTTCAAGCTCCAAATTCATCGTATCATTATTATTATATTTCCACATTTGAATGTTTCCAGCTGTTGTTGCTGCAGCTAAAGTGTCTGGCATTTTCAAAAATAATACATAAATTAAGAAATGAAAGAATCAGCGAATTGCTTAGATAATAATACTGTCAAATTTCATTTACTGAGTGAATCACTGTAAGTCATGCTAGTTATCTGCTCTCCAAATGTGGAAACGCTGATACGTGTCAAGCTTAATGAATAAGTATCTCCATTTTTCAGATCAATCAATCTGGGTAATTAATAAATGAAAATAAGCATGAAAAGCCATTAGGAACTACTGTACCATAAAGGAAATTTCCTGACCTTATGGCGAATTCTCCAGTCATCAGGGCTAAGATTCCATTTCCTGCCCATAAAGCAACACTTTGCAAATTATGCCCAGATATCTTTGTCTAAATTGTAATAAACACTTCTTGAAGCTAATAAAACTAATACAGAACGACATTAAAACAAGTATATACATAAATTACCTTGGAAATTTCTTCTAATGTGCCATTAAATTTGATTTCATACTGAGTAACAGATGGGGCACTATCAACAACCACAAGTTGATCTGCCATCTTATAATATAGAAGATGTTGTACTGGAAAATTTGACGTCGCAACTTCTACACAGTTATTTTCAGAGTTGATCAAATAAATAATTCCTAAAATTGCCGAAATAGGCCATTATTAAATGGATGGCACCTTTCACACAAAATATTTTTATTCTTACCAGATGAAGCTCCCACATAAAAACTGATTTCACTTCTAACAGATGATGCATTAAGAGAGTTACTCAGATGATTCTGTTGTCCAAATGTGCTGAAAAGATCTAGTGCTTCTTCGTTTCCACTCACTGCAGCTCGTGCCAGTCCGTGTAAGCTACTACAGAAAGAAAGGGTTCCCATCATTTATGTCTGTTCATAAGCACTTGGTATGCAAAGTTCTGTACATGCAACTTCCAAACTGTACAAAGTAACTTCCCGATGTAAATTTGTGGTGCCAGAACCTACATTATATCAGTTGTAATCAATGAAATCTTACTCACCTGCCATTCTCTTGTTTTTTTCCTCCACGAAAGACTCCCTTTGTCAATTTATCCTTTAACTCAATGTGAAAAACAACGTCCAGTTGCCCCTTTGAATCTAATGCCCAACCCACTACTGTTCCATTCTGAAGTAAATGGATTTGACAATCATCAGTTAAAGATTCAATATCATTACAATGATCAGGGTTATTTTACCTCATCTGCAGATATTAATCTCATTCCACATGGGCTCCACTGTAAAAGGGACAATGCTGTGGTATGGTGTGCTGCGCAAGTCAAGAACACCTGTTCGTCGTCATTCCAGCAAAAGATATCTCCACCATCACATCCAATTACTAATATCCTGCGAAGGGGATGCCAATGGATGGCATTTATAAGTGTCTTTGAGCCATCACCAGGAATAGCCGCTTTGGTAACTAACGAACCCTAGTAAAGATTGTCTATCAGCACCAGTAATTTTTTCAATTTGCCTAATTAGATTCAAATTTACTTCATAATTTATAATTATATTCAACTAACTTCTTCAGCATTGTAGATGCATAAAAACCCTTCCTCATTATTGCAGATAGAGGCAACACCAACTATATCGTAAGTTGCGTGCCACTCAGCTGCTACATGACGTGCAGAACTCGAGTTGCAGTCAAGTTCTTGGTCAAAATAAACTTCCATATCGCTGGATCATATACTTTAGATATACCAATCGTTTTAGAAAATTTCAAAACTACAGTTGTTAGGCTGAAAATTGCAGTAATTACCTTAAAATAATTGTTGATCCAAGTGGAGGCAAACAGTAAAACACCAAATTGACTACTGACAACGCGGATATCTGACAAATCCTGGTGAAATTACAATTTTCAAAACTTTCATAAAAAGTTCGGTACCAAAAGTTCTGACAACAACTTTTCCTCTCCATCAAGCTCCTACAAAACGTAAATTATTACATTTTGCAGTAACTTTAACTACTCATGTGAATGTCAAAACTTTCTTGTTTACATCTCGTTCGCATGGTAACAACGCCTATAGTCACAACAACAAACGAAGCGCAAAAGCGCTCATTCAAGTTAAAACCGCTACAGTATTAAATCGCACCGTTCCTTTTAAGTACAGTATACTGTACAAATTGACGGGGGTCCTCTAAATTATATGCCGATGCACTACTCGGCGACCAACAAGGCCTGTCCGAACCAAAGATTCCGGCAATTTGCAAGCATTTGTTGACCTTTTTTAATAGAATGTTAGTAGCCGAGATGCCAATGCTAAATTGTCCTTTACGGTAGGAGGGTAAACTGAGATGGTATGGACATGTAATGACAAGAGGGGAGGAGGAGTTTGTTAGGTCCATTACGGAAATGCATGTGGTTGGAAGTACTCGGGGCAGGGGATATGGTATTGTGTGTAAGGCCATGGTGCGTCTACTGTCCGACGAGAAGTAAGGATATGGTATGGTGTGGAGTGGACGGGGACCCGGTGGGAGATAGGCGGGAGTGGAGTGCTAGAACCCGCAGACCCGACCCTGCCACAGGTGGAATAAGGGTATGGTGATGATGATGAAAACATAATACTGATTTTCATTTTTGTTGGGTGCAGACACACAACAGTCGTACCCCCCCTTCAGAAAATCCTGGATACACCAGTAGCGCCATGTGCCATACTTGAATTAAAACTTTTATTATACCATCTAAGGGATTGTCATGTCACCGTTGAGCTGGGCCTCCTGGTACTTTTGAAAATAAAGTATGTTGGGCAGTGTTTTTCTGCAGCCGGTTGCTTATTTATCGTCGGTCTACTGTTCGTTAGGGAATTCCGCAACGCCAAGGAGCGAGCTTCATCTACCCATTACATAGTAGAGAGCGCGCGCGGATCCATGGTTGGTTTTTGGGGTTGCAACCCCCCCCCCCCCCCCCCGCCCCCAATATGTGCGAGCGTCAGCCCACCCCCCCCCCCCTTGACAAAAATCCTGGAGTCGCCACTGGTAGAGAGGGTTGTTTTACCTGCAAACACAAGTTGGAAATGTGATTGAAAACGTACGTTAAGTCGCAGCGTGTAAACCGGCCTTAAGAAACGTAAATATCATTGGCAGGGTTGGGCACCCATCTTGTCCTTCTGAATGGACACAAGGGTGATATACTGAACGGTATTTTTCCGCAACCGGCTGTCGACTAAAGCTGTAACTCCTATGCTTATTTGTAGTCGGTCTACTGTTCACTGGGGTACTTCACCGATGCCAGGGGTGGGGCGAGCTCGTACACCGCGGTTTTACTTCTCATCCAATGGAATGCACACTCGGGGCCTCTCTCTCTCTCTCTCTCTCTCGCCCAAAAGATGCCAACCCACCTTTATCCAGTATCGAACCTGGAACCAAGACACAGTAAACGAGCACTCTTAATTCCTGCGCAACCGAGGCGGGCCCTTTTTCCACTTGACACAGGCAAACACCCACTGGCAACTACACTCAGAACATCATGATGCTCGTCGTCTTTTTCGACATGGGTAAAAAGCAAGGCTTACCTACTACAGAATCTAAAATATTCCAAGACCCCAAGGCATGGGTGTCCGCAGATGGGCCAGAAATTACACTTGCCCTTCCCTGAGATCAAAAATGATGCGAAAAAGAAATAGAACCTGAGCAAGAGAAATACAATCACACAAGTACAGTATATGCACAATTTGATCCGATTTCTGGAACATTTCTCTGACCTTTGCCAGCTCCTAGAAAATGTTGGGTGGACGCCCATGCCTCAGGGTAGGCCTATAGTTAATTATATTAATATCACACACATGATTCTCTAAAGTCATTCAACCCCAGCCTTTGTTTTGATTTCTTCCGACAGGAGTATGGACGTGGAGTGAGAGGATGTTGACAGCCATGGAATTCTAATTAAGAATTATTACATTATAAATTAAAATGAGAATTTAAATTTTGAATTAATAGGCACATAAAATTATTAAAAGCAGTGTTGACACACTTTTAGAATCCCCCATGCACAGGAATTATTACTAGCAGTAAATTAAAAGACATCACGGATTGTCCAAACCCTTACTTACCCAACTAAATTACCACCTCGAAGACCTACATAGCGTGAGAATTTCAATTTGATGGCACGCACTGGAAATATATATAGTAATAAATGCGTGAAAATAAGTTGACATCCAAAAGTTAATTAGCGGTTTAGTAACGTATCTTGAACACGGTAATACATATGATAATTTTAGTCAAAGAGGCGTGGAAATAACATTTGAAATCGAACTTCAAAAATACAAGTATAAGAAAAGAACTAAGAAAGCAATCATATTATTAAACTTCCCAAGAACGACTATAGACTTTCTGATTTTCTAGCTAACAGCAATTTTCTAAACTTTAACTGAATTAAGAAACATAGTATGAATCTTAAATCATCAATTTATGCAACATTTCTACTCATTTATAAACTTACGTTGGACATTGGTAAGTATAAACTCGATCACTTTAAATATTAACTCAAAGAGAAGAGTCAAAGGCGCAACCAGAGGGTTTAGTTCAAGTCAAACCCAGTTCAACATAATGACGCTCCAGCTCCCGATCGTAGTTCGTTTAATGGCCAAATTTGCAAGAAATGTAAAAATAACACAAAGAAAAATAATTTTTGTCATCATTATGCCACTCTTTCGACATGAAACTTATGCTAATTATAATTTTTAAGCATTTATCTATGTTGAAGCGGCCCATTATGGATACTATGGCAGCATCGGTATGTAAATTGTTATCTTTGCACAAGTTTTTCTAATATGCATGCCTATTGCAAATTGACCTTCTTCAGCACTGGTGATTGAGAATATCGGTTACTTATTTATTTAAAGTGCTTTGCAACTTCTACTCGCTTTCTTGATTTGGAAACATTGTAGTACAGCTTTATAGAGCAAAGTATTTTGGTTTTATGTCTGTCCACCTTCATATAAGAAGTAATAACCATAATTCTTGGTGCGGCAGTGTGATATAACCTACCATCAATCAACGAACATCAAATTGGATATAATCTGGGTCTGAAGATGAATAGATGAAAACTTTTACGTACAAATCATGTCTAGACCTAAGCCACATTTTGCTGCCTCCACACTGACACGGTAACTATTGATATAATATCTAATTAATAGAGTGATTCTCAACGCAGGACCGAAAAATTGGTGTAAGATAGTTCCCAAAAGCTCTTGCTGTGAAAACTTGCAATCCCCAATCGATATTGCCGTGGGAAATAAGGCAATTGATAAATTGCACTTACCGAGGCTTCAGTTCATTAATTACGACATTGATTTGCACCGTGTGAATGTTACAAATAACGGAGAGACCGGTAAGTGAACAGCATTGTAATGTATCACCTGATTTAAAAGAAAGATGTCATAACGTGATACGAATAATTTAATGAAAACTGACATTTTTAACTGATTCATTTCTGAATTTTGTTTTGGTTTCGTTAGTAACGTTAGACATAGAATCGAATAGTCGAACACCGATGTTAAAAGGAGGTCCACTGTCAGCAACTTACGCTCTTCATAATGTACATTTTCACTGGGGTGATAGTTCCAAAAGAGGGTCAGAACACTCCAGAAATGGAAAGTTTTTCGCCATGGAAGTAAGTCTTTGAACTATATGTTTTTGACAATGAATTTGTCATACTGTATGCTGTATGTGCCTTCGCGATCCCTCTACTACTGAAGATGATTTATCGAATGCTAGTCAGGGTCGACCTCCTACACTACATCTGAGAATTCAGACGATCTACACATTTTCCTGGCAAAAAAGGGTGTCCCCGTCCCAACTTTTTTCCGTCCTTTTGGCTTCTCACATGTACTGTAATTCCCTTATGCTATTGTCCCAGTGTCACCCGGTGCGGTCCGCACCTCCCTCGGTACACCACGAGCGGCAAATTGCGTTGAACACCCCAGTTCTCGTCTGATCACTGAAGTTAAGCAGCGCAACCCCAGCTAGTACTGACAAGGGTGGCCGCTTGGGAAAACTGGGTACTGCTAATACCCAAAAATCGTCGCATTAGTGTAGTGTCTGTGCAGTCTCTGCATAAGAACTACACAGTGGACGGGGATCTAATGACCTTGTAGTTGAAGGGCCCTAAAACACCAACAAACAATCGGTACACCACTGCCATAATCTTAAGCCTAGCAACCTCTCAATTGAGCTTCCGAGGCGAGTTCACAAGAAGGGAAATGAGGCAAGATGCTGAATTTAGCATTTGAATAACTGCAACCCCCCCCCTCCCCCTCAATCTCAGGCACAAAATAATCTTTCAATGTGATCTCGAACATTGATATATTATTTAACCATGACACAATTATGGTTAGTTCGTTGTATCCGATTCAATCTCGACGCTCCATTTTATTGGGTTACAGCGTTTGCCGCTTAAATTATTCTGCATTAAGATAATAAAATAACTTATATTATTATAGATGCATCTTGTACACATTAATTCGAGGTACTCGAACGAAGAAATTGCGCGACGTTATTTTGACGGCTTTGCAGTTATTGCGGTATTTTTTAAGGTACATATGTTGGTCAGAATTTATTGTGCTACTTGATCGTAAAACGCACACTAGAATATTTTTAAATGTTATTGTTTAAATAATTTTAACGAACAAATGATAACACTTATTTAAATTCTGCATTTTTTTTTACGGATTTTTCAGAGCACCATGAGAGATAACCGTAACTTTTCTGATATTATTAAAACGCTGACTCGAGTTACTTACAAAAATGAGCATGAAATTCTACAGAAATCAATGAAGATAATGTCTTTAATGCCAAAGAAGATAAATGACTATGTAGCCTACTTTGGATCTGAAACTACTCCCCCATGTGCGCTGGCCGTTACTTGGATAGTTCTTGACGATGTCAACTACATCGGCGAATTTCAGGTACGAACCTATTTATCTACCACAGTAGTGTTAACTGGTTCTTTGGAATGATTCCTGACAGGCTCCTGGGGTGAATGATGTTGGGCATAGATCGATCCCATCCCATCTAGAGAGTGCTGGACATTTCCTTCACCTAACCACTTTTGCTTGTGCCAGTTCAGTTTTTCTTCGAGCTGGTTTTCGACTGATTGCTAAAATGCTTTCAGAATTTGCTAAGGACTCTGGCCACTCATTTGAGAAAGCGCATTACGGAGTTCACTGCTCGTCCCTAGGCATTTTGGTCTACTGTATTTTTGACTGAGGCCATTCCCTTAGGTCAGGGAGGGTGCGAACTCAAGCCTCGAAACGTTACCAAGTTACACGTATGGCCATGGCAGGCACACTTGGAGTTTCCTTTTCCGAAAGAAGTTACCCATACCACTACAAAGTAACCTTTCTAGGCAAGATAGAAGGTTTTGGTATTGATAAGGAATAGGCTTGGCTTCCGTTAGACAAGAAACAAGGTTTGTTATCATTATTAGTTCGGGGCCAAACATCATTGATGGTCTAGCAAACTTGTGATAACCTTCCATCCTTAAGTAAACCTGCCTCGGTGGCGCAGAGAACTTGATCTACTCTGCCAACGAGTAGATCAGGCAAAGATTCCCAGGTGTAGGAGCTCGCCTCCTGGCGTCGGTAGTGCCCCAAAGAACAGTTGGTCGACAATAAATAAGCATAGGGGTTGCAGTTAGCGTATAAAAATACCGTCTAACAGGCGTGTCAAACTGGTGGCCCGGGGGCCGCACGTGTCCCTAAAAGCCTAGAATTGCGGCTTTCACAATCGATATTATGTAGTATACATATGCAGTCTGCTACTCCGAGGCGTAACGAGTAAGGGGAGACAGTTGCCCACGGGCACAGTTGGAATGGGGTGCCATGTGCCATATTTTGATTACAACTATTATTAAATACAATTTCGACAATTGTTATGTCAAATAAACTCGACACCTTCAGGCCAGGCCTCCTGGTACTTTCAAAAACAAAAAGTCAACACTACATCGCCGTCATCATGACACCACACATGTTACCGATTTGGCTCTCAGGGTACCCCCCAGTTTGACATGCCTGGTTGAACAGATCGCCCATATGTCCCAATACGACAAAAATGGGTATTCCATCCTGCCAAAGCAGGGAAGTGGGTAGGTGGCGAGGCGGGAAATGGGTTGGTAGTTGCTTGCTTTTTTTATCCATCCTAAGCGCACTGACATTAACAAATACTGTAGCTTCCTATCTTGAAGAGGCCAAAGGTTAACAGGAACAGGGCCGGTCCTATGAGTTCGGCCGCCCGCGTGCAGTTATATCGAGGCCGCCCCGTCCCCCTCAGTTTTTTCGCATAATTTTCTTAATGTCTGCAAGTTAACATTGATTGGCCGCCCCATCAAGGCAGCCGCCCGCGTTCTTTGCACACTTTGAACCTATGGACGGACCGGCCCTGAACAGGAACAGCATTTTCGCGTGCAAAAAATAAATTTACTTCAATTAATCTTTATAGCTGAATGCATTTCGAAATCTGCGAAGAGAAACAGAAACAAATGATCCCGATTACGTAAAAGCACTGGTAAATAATTTCAGACCGATACAAAATCATGACAATAGGATTGTATTCAGGATAACGGAAAATTGATGTCATCAGAAACCTGTATTATTAATAAATGTAAATCTTTAAGTATTAGCATGTACTTCGTTCTTGCATTTTCCAGTTTAAACCAGAGTGCTGCCACTAGACACAGGTAACAAAATTCCTCTACACCAAGGAAAAAGGTAATTATTTTATAAATTAGTGACTATTTATTCATTTCAAAATATTTCTAAAAATATCGTCTTCAACAATCCATCTGCAAGTACAAATATAGTAAGTATGAATAAGTCCATTTATTAATACTGTGTCGCCGAAGGTAAAAAAAATTCCTCATAATAGTTAAGGTCAGTATGATTGCTGCTCCGACTCTCTCAGCAGAAGAGAGATGTACGAATCAGGGTTGGAACGGAGGGCTTGTGGAGTGTCGAATTTCTGGACCTATCAGAATAATGAAACCAGGATTATCACTCAATGACCATAAATGTCGGGTAACAAGATCCCCTCAGCACCAATCATTGTTTGATCAAGTACAATTTCGCCATAACAAAAAATATCGGATATTTTTGATTGTATGGAGGGTTGTTGTTGTTTGTTGGTGTTTTAGGGCCCTTCAACTACAAAGGTCATTAGAGCCCCGTCCACTGCATAGTTCTAGTGCAGAGACTGCACAGACACTACACTAATGCGACGATTTTTGGGTATGTACAGTACCCAGTTTTCCCAAGCGGCCACCCAAGTCAGTACTAGCTGGGGTTGCGGTGCGTAACTTCAGTGATCAGACGAGAACTCGTGTGTCCAACGCAATTTGCCGCTCCCTTTTAATGGAGGGGGGGAGGGGCGAAATAGTACTTTATGATCAACGCAGAATGGCCGATCTACGAATATTACCTTTCCATTCTTCAGCACTAAAATGCGATCATAGTGCAGGACTGTATGAATACGATGAGCAATGGTCAAAATGGTACAAGAGGAGAATGCCTCCTGAAGGATTTCCTGAACCATTGCGTCGGTACGTGCATCTACAGATGCAGTAGCCTCATCCAAAAGGATGATCTTGCTTTTCCTAAGTAAGGCACGAGCAAGACATAGAAGTTGCCGTTCTCCGACAGAGAAGTTCTCGCCATTTTCGATCACTGGTGCAAGCAGCTGATTATCTAAAGAGTCAATCTGCAATACCCAAAATTCTCTATTAAAAACGACTGCAAGACGAAATACTTTATATAGAAATACCATTTTCACCTTTTTACTCAATCGAGTTCTACTAAGAGCTTCCCAAACATCTTCATCTGAATACTTTTCGAAGGGATCCAAATTGGATCGAATAGTGCCACTAAATAGTACTGGATCTTGAGGAATTAGTGATAGTTGACTGCGAAGTTGCTTCAGTGTTATCTTTGAGATGTCTAAGCCATCAATTGAAATGGTGCCATTGCTCAACTCCACCAGTCGAAAGAGGGCAACTCCAAGGGAGGATTTGCCGGAACCTGTCCTTCCAACAATTCCTACTTTTTCACAAGATGCCACACGAAACGTCACGTCCTTCAGTGCAGGAGGAAGTTCTTTTCGATAACGAAGCTCCACATTTAGGAACTCAATCTCTCCTTCAGATGGCCAATTCAGTGGTGGAATGATTGATGACACAATATCGCCACCTTCTCGAACAGCGTTCTTAATCTGATGGACGAGCCTTTCCACGTTTGTAAAGCGGGCTCGAGTCTCGGCCATATTACGTATCAGGAAATGAAGCATCCCACCAAGCTAATGTGAATTAACGAATCTATCAGCAACATGCTACAGTTAATCATTTGAACGTAATGGAACGGGGCATTACCTGCGCAGTGTAAGACAGAGCCAATCCAGCAAACGCTGCAGAACTAGAGCCTCTCAACAATACGGTGCATAACGCTGTCGACACAAGTATAAAGACCACCAAAAGATCCAGCCGAAGAGCAACCCATCTTGATGCAAAGTAGAACATGTTCAGCAGAACTGTGTTTTCATCCTGAAGCTCGATAAAGCGCCTTACAAAATCTTTCTCTTTATCATAAGCATGAATAGTAGACAGTCCTTGCACCATTGCATTAATATGACCAAAAAGTGGAGAGCGAGAAAGATTTTCCATGCGTTTAATTTCGCGAAGACTTGCTTGAAAAACTGCTGTGTAAGCAGCAAATGTTACAAGGGCAACAACCAGTGGGATGAGGAACCAGGGAAAAACTAGGACCACAAGCAGGAGAGATACAATAGTTGCCCAGAATAGTGCCAGAAATATTTCCATCACAGCTGACAGAGCAGTATCCACTAAAGACAAAATACATTTTTAAATAATACATTTTAAATTAACAATATCTCTTCGTCTGAAAATATTAAAAAATGTGAACCTTCATCCATATCTTTTGAAAAGAGGTTAATTGTGCGACCAATTGGAACTGCTTCAAAGAATCTCATCGGACTATTTATAACCCCATCAAGCAATTCTTTGTGAAGGACTGTCGACGCACGAAAGGTTCCCTATGAAATACGAGAGCCACAAAGTGTTATATATATTCCAAATTGCAATTTCCACTTAAAAAGTAATTAGCTACCTTGACATAGCTCCAAGCACGAAGCAAACAGGCTATGATGATAGCAATCAACATAATGCCATATATAATCAGATCATTCTGGTTCACCATGGGCGATGTTATTGTGACTTCATCAGTGTCATTTAGTGTTACAGAACTTGTTAAATTTGGGCCAGAATAGTTTGCAAACGTCCTATTTGGTTGATCATTTTCAACTTCTGAATTACGCGAAAGCATAACACTCAACCACCAATTGCTGGCTGCAGTTGTTATCAGCGATAGTCCAATTAACAAAAAAACGCCTAAGGCAACCGGTATCCCACCCATCGCTCGTATATAAGCCATGTAAGTTGCATTACTTATTGATCCTTTGGCCATAGTCTCATCAACAGTTATTCGGATTCCTGTATCACTTTCAACACCAGCATCACTTCCAGCACGTTCCAAATGTGGCGACTGTGGGACATCAGCTTCGGTTGAATTCCCTCTTTTTATTCTGCCAGCAGTCTGATCTACAAATGCAGATAATCAGGCCATGAATATATAATTATGAGAGTTCGCTTCATAATCGACAATATAGACGACTGTTTTCATACAAATGAAACACTCATAAATAATTCGGCTAATTTTTAATTCGTACCCCTCGAAGCCTCCTGCTGAGCTCGAAGTATCGCCAACAAGTCTGCATATGTCCCAGCATTATTTTTTACCTCCGAAGGCGTCCCATGTTCAGAAATGCATCCATCTTTCATAACAATAATTTCATCACAATTCTCCAAGTACTAAAAACAATAACTCAAAAAGTAAAAACCAATAAGTGGAATTTTTCTCAATAATATTAACACGTATACTAACTTGAATCTGATGTGAAACGAACAAAACCGTTTTATTTGCTAGAAATCCCTTAATGCAACGACGAAATATATGACTACCTACACGGTAGTCTACGGCAGAGAGTGGGTCATCTAATAAATAGATATCTCTATCACAATAGACAGCTCGTGCAAGGCTCACACGCTGCTTCTGACCACCACTCAAGTTAACACCACGCTCTCCAATCTCAGTTTTCAAGCCACCAGGAAGGTTCTTTATGTCGTCAGATAAACCACAGCACTCAATTGCTTCATCTAGACGCTTCTTATCTACTGGTCCTCCGAGTGTGATATTAGTCTCCAAAGTCTCATTCATGATCCAAGCCTGTTGAGCCACATAAGCACAGGTACCTCCAACTGCAAGATCGCCACCTGATAACTTCATCTGACAAAGAAACAATTAATAAAGTTTTTGGCAATTCTATACAACTGTTTCCAACATTTTCCAAGCGATTACTACCTGGCCTAAGATGGCAGACACCAAGGAACTCTTTCCACTTGCAACTGTTCCACAAACCCCAATAAGACGTCCTTTGGTAATGATCAAATCAATGCCACGCAAAGTAGGAACAGGGTTCGGGTTAGTATTGTCCCGCGTGAGGCATTTACTATCTTCTGTGTCTTTTTGTGTCGCTATACAAACGGTGACCACAAATTAGTTTTGATTAAATATCAAAAACTTTAAAGTTTTTATACATTTACAACCCACCCTGGTTTCTACGAAATAATTTATTAGTACGCTTTTTGACCGCTAATGCAGGTGGGTCGACCGAAACTATCCACGTAAAAGAAGCATTCCGAAGCTCAATGGCGTTATCAGGATTTCTTGGTGTTAATGGTACAAACCCAACATCTTCCATCACTAAAACTTTCTTCACAATAAAATAATGGATTACGATACAATTAATTCTAAAATATACATTGTACAATTTTTTAAAAAAAGGTACCTGTATTCGAGTTAAAGTATTACGAAATTCAGCAATTTTCCCTGCAGTCACGGGCAATAGCATCAGCCCAGCACGACTCAGAAGTAAGGCTCCCAAAATTGAAAAAGCCTAGAAAAATATACCAAATTGAATTTCATTAAACAAAGCATCATGCATTTCATTCATTTTAGATTACATGATTAATCTATACTAAAGACTTGCACTATTTTGATGCTTACATTACCTCTGAAGGGGTTAAAGGCTGACTTAATGCTAGGCAAGTCATAAAAGACACAACTGCTGCCATAATTGGAACAGCATTTGATGACGACAGGCTAACGCTCTGCAAGAAGGCCATCTTTTCCAGATTTGACCTTTCCCGTTCACGAATTTCTTCAGAATTAAAAAATTACAACTATGAAGAAAAAAATTGATTTTAACACACCATTTGGACACATACCTGTGGCAGACTTCATAAACGGCTCTTCCCAGCCATATAATTTTATGATCTTCATACAATTTAAAATCTCAGTCATTTGACGCACCTAGAAAGGAGCCAGCATTTATTTCAAACAATTCTACACACGTAACAGCTCTTGAGACAGAGGATTAACATTTACTCTTTCATCAGTTTCCCGAACAGCTCTTCTACGATAGTAGCCAAGTAGCTTAGATACGCAAAACTATAAAAAACAGAAGCATATGCATAGATGACTAATCACTACTTAAAATCAAAGAAGCCAATTTATATGTACAAACCATTGCAATGTAGAAAAAAATAAACACTCCAACACTTGCGAAAGCAAGTACACCTAAAACCCAGAATACGTAAGCCAAGCTGAGTAACGTGACAATTGTGCCTCCGATCCAGAGATGACCTAATAAGGTATACTCCAGTATTCTAGAACTGTCATTGGTGAATAAATTGATAATCTAAAAATATTGTGGTAAAAAACTTGAATGACGACAAAGTAGCATTCATATGCAGGATGTAAAGTTTTAGTTGCAATAACAGTTCTGCATCACCAAAGGGTACGAAATTAAATGCATGCAAATGTGCTTTTAAACTTACTTCTCCTACACTTTTGTGGCCAAGAGATCGTTGGCGTATAATCTTCCTGATAATGACACCTGTAAGTGCTGATCTCAGTCTCAGCCCTGTCCTAATGTTTATGCCCCACTGCAGACTGAATACAAACATGCGAATAGTTTCAATGGCGCAGATGGCTATTACATACAGCAATCCAGTCAAAAGAGGAGCATTTTCCTCACTAATAAATTCCAATAATTTGTAAACAAAATAAACCTGAAAAATGAAAAGACGTTACAGTAATATAAAAGCAAAATTTCATTTATTCTAACAAAGAGTTGAATTAACCACAAGAGAAATCATCCATCGTTTTTTATTTCATAAACTATGAATGACTACTGGTAAACTTACTGGAGTTATGATACCGATCACTAAGCCTAACGTAAATAAGAACGCACTGATGTTCTTCCGAGTTCGCAAAAATTTTGACACAGCTCTGGAAAGAGAGTCCTTTTGTAATCCATTTTTCTGCAGTTCCTCTTGCCATAAATACTCCATCCTATGAAAAGTTTAGTGGTAGAGACAAGTCATGGCGTCAAAAGAAAATTATCTGTTTAACAGGTAAAAAAAATATTCAATCAACAATACCTCTGGGTGTTCAAACTGCAGGATTCCATGATAGGACACCTGTACAACTTGAAGGCTGATGCCCCCTTTCGAAACAATTGCCATAACATTTCCGTCATCCATGAATACGTCATCATAGACCACAGGCCCACTCTATCAGTAGGAAGGACGTCCCGATCACTATAATCATAACAAAATGTTACAAAAATCCTTTTTCTTCACATTTTAATGTCGTTCTTAAGAGCTTACTTTTCTGGTATCTTGGACGGTACTAGGGCCCTAATGGTTGGTTGATATCTTTTAAACCCCTTCTGATGTCTGTACAAGACAGGTTCTTCTTCGTATGGAATACTGGGAAATGGGTGGACTTCAGAGGTTGCCAAGTTGAGAAACCTTTACATAAAGCGCAGAAAGCAAGAGTTTAAATTTGGACAATAATAAATCCTCTGCTTTATTGGTAGTGACCTACCCGTTTTCAGTGATTCCATTTGCAGAATTCTCAACTTCGTCATCTGACAGATCTTCCATAACGGCCAAGTGTTGTGTAGTTGCTGAAACGTGGTTCTTGTCAGCATCTTGCATCTTTTACTAATATAAGAGTCAGAAAAACTACCGACATAAGTACTGTACTTGAAATTACATTCTAAAACCTGGCACCTTTATAAAAGCAACTCCTAACCCTTTTCAGGCCTGTGGAAGGGTCGGGTACCCATCTTGACTTGTCCCTCTGAATGGACACAACAGTGACATATTGGTTGCGACCAAAGCTGCAACCCCTATGCTTATTTATCGTCGGTCTACTGTTCGTTTGGGAATTCCACCAAGCCGCGGAAGGGGGGGGGGGGGGGCTCCTACAACTGGAAACTTTACCTCATCTACCTTTTTTATAGCATGGTTCTTTTACGTGCAAATACCATCGTACACCGCACGGGACCTCGGACCACGGGACTGAGCCACCGAGACGGGATCTATATCGATCTAAAATATTTATTACTGTGTACCAAGAGATCATCATCATATCCTTATCCAGCCTGTGGAGGGGGTTGGGTCTGCGGGTTCTAGCCCTCCACTCCCGTCTGTCTCCCACCAGGTTCCTGTCCACCCCACACACTGCCATGTCCTTACGTCTATTTCGGTCTCCCCTATCCCGGGTGCTACCGACCACCTGCATTCCTGGGATGCACCTAACGAGCTCCTCTTCCCCGCTTCTCATGACGTGTCCATACCACCTAAGCCTATTCTCCCTCATTTTTTCGGCGATGTCCACCACCCCAAGGTTACCTCTAATAAACGCATTCCTAATTCTATCAGCTCCCGACACGCCACAACTGTGTATCAAGAGAATAATGCATAATACCAGCCTGAATCGAGCTCTAAAGTACACACAACTACTGGTATCCTAGTTTTTAGTAAAACCTATCAAACATTTTGGCTAAAACCCACAAAGTCAACCGTAACAGTACCAGATAAAGAAAAAAAACCTTAATACTCGTACTAAAAAAATTAAAGACATTGATCAAATTTACCTCAAATATTAATGAATTAATTTTTTATTTGCATTCTCGATTCGTTATGTCCAATGAATGCCATGGAATTATGAAAAAAAATTGCAGCCAGGCCTGCGGGAAAGTAAAGATAGGACAAGAAAGATGAAAGGGTAAGATTGTAATCTTTTGTCAATATACAAGTGTTTAAACTTAGCAACCACAGTAAATACACGAGTTATGTTAGCGGTGAGGAAGTTGGACAACTCCCGGCCCAGGTCCGACCCTCTACTTCTTTTGATCTGGCCCTGATCTATCTCAGCAGTCTCGTAGTTCAAAAATAAGGCCAATCTTCACATTAAATTGTTAGGTTATCGCTCAGTATATTATCAAATTTATGTGGGGTTTTTTCTTTAGTAAACTGTTTTTAATTCATTGAATATTAATGGTCCGGCCCTTGACTCCGAGTCGCAACGATAATTTGGCTCTCGAACTAGGAAAGATTTCCATGCCTGGTGTATATGATGATTTTTTAAAGCCAGGATCGCAGGTTCGAGTCTGGTAGAGGTTAGCATAGCAGTTTCATGCGTGAAAGAGAGGGATACCCTTCGTGCACCTTTCTGATATGAAAAATAAGGCCATTGCCGCGTATGATGTTGTGCACGATGGCACCAGGGTAGGTAAAAGAGCGGCAAAATTCCTAGGTACAGGAGCTCGCCCTTCTCCTCTAGCATCAATACATACCTACGTATAATATTATACTTTATAGCAGCGGTCTTCAAATTGTGTTCCGCGCAACCCCAGGGTTCCGCAATACATCTCTGGGGGTTACGCGAGTCAAAATGAAAATTAGTTAGCAGCGGCAAAATATACTTTTCTAAAGGTGGGATGTGGTTCCCCCAAAACATCTTATAGTTCTAAGGGTTCCGCGAGTCCACAAAGTTTGAAGACCACTGCTTTATAGCATCTTACCTGTGTCTTATAACACTTTAACTGACCCTTATAACATTTGTCAGTAACCGATATTAAATCTTCAGACAGCGTCATCTGTGTCTACCAACCTTTGATAAATTTCGTCTTACAAAACAGACGATATTTACAAAGGTAGTTGACACTTTCGCAGTATGTTGGGTTCCCAAACAAGTTTATTCTTGCTGCTTACGTCTTCCAACTGTTATTACTTAGTTGCCTACTACACCTATGTTGTCTCTACTACATAAACTCATTACAATTATTATTCAATTAACGGGTTACAGCAATACGATTGCATCACCTCGTTTTGAAGCTCCTTGCTTTAGTAATTTAGCACACAGTATGTCCTTCCAACTCAACAGTACATCCTTAAAATTTTCCTCAAAGAGAAAAAAAAATTAACCTTGCGGAAAATGGTAAAAATACAATCTTAACGCCTTCATAACCTTGGTAGGAGACTTTAATTAACGCTCTACATTTTCTGCGATAGTAAAACTACGATAAAACTCATTTTTGATTTGACCGGACAGTTGCTCTGAATTCAGCGTTTCCATAGTGCACTGTAAGTTGTTAGCAAATTTCACCTCCATTAAAAATTAAAAAAGCAAACAATCACCGTAACCTACTCACCGTAAAATGTTTTTAATGAATTCCGGTCAAATATCTTACAATCTTGCTTCAAGTTCTTGATTCAAAATTAATGAAAGCCGACAAGTTTTCCAGTATTTGTTATGAAACCACCAATACTTCAAAGTTCCTGCCGTACGAGTGTTTGTCGCGTGCTCATAGCAACAGGAAGACTTGGAGCTTATCTGCCAACGACAACCAGATTTGAAATGAGTCATTTTAACCAATTATTCAAATATTTAAAGAAACTTCCTGAAGGATTAAACCACATTATTATCATTCATGCAAAGTCGTCCGTGAGAAGTACAACGGTAAAAAAAAAAGGCATTTCTAAACGCGTGAGGTGCCATGAATGAGTACATTATTCTCTACTCTTCAGCGTGTGGTTTAAAAACGTTGCCTTCATTATTACTCAGGGCCAAAGATGGGAGGGTTCACGTTCATACACCTGAAGACTCGGCCGATATACAAATATTTTATGTTGTTAGTGTTTTTATGTTCAAGTAAGATCCCGAACGCCATGTATCAGGCTTTACAGGCGTTCGTGATACCGAACCGGCGGTATCACGCTTTCCTAACATCATGTGCTACTCCAGTTATTTTAGTAGGCCTGCCATCTCTCAAGGTCATAACCTTGAAATTATGTCGGCTATACAAATATACCATGCAGACTGCAATGTTTTTTCTTGATGTTAATAAAATTTCAGACATAGCAAGTATTCATGCCATCTCTACCACAAATGTTAAAATGCCTACTCTGTAGTACATTTGTTAACATTTCTTTATAACTCTAATGCTTTCATAATGTTCTTTTAGAGCGTTCGCATTTAATACGTACAGTCCATCAAATGTTTAGTTACTATCATGCCGATATTTTTTGCCATTTC
Organism: Trigoniulus corallinus; assembly: GCA_013389805.1. Classification (NCBI taxonomy): domain Eukaryota; kingdom Metazoa; phylum Arthropoda; class Diplopoda; order Spirobolida; family Trigoniulidae; genus Trigoniulus; species Trigoniulus corallinus. The sequence goes on along the minus strand of JAAFCE010005724.1, from coordinate 17,118,935 downwards.
AACACTACAATCTCTCACAAATGTTCTGTCCGACGCTCCAGATGATGGATAGCTATCTCTGGCTGCTGGCATGCAGGGCCGGCCTTCTTTATAAAGGGGCCCGGGTGCAAAACTCCTTTTGGGGCCCCAATATATTTTTTCATAAGTAAAAATAAAAGGATTCAGAATAAATGGATTCCTCTTTGATGCCCTCCTATCCCATCCTGATATCCTTCCTAATTTTGGAAGGTATTACATTTTTGGATGATACCAGGTGTCCTAATATATATATGTCGCCATTGCATTTATGAGTTGGTCTGAAAGCTTATGTGGACGTCCACACCTTGGAACATTTTCAGTTGGACCTGTGTCATTATATTTTTTATTACACTTCTGATTATTAAAGGTATTTTGGTTTTAACAACCCCAAAATAATAGCATTATTAAATTATTGAGTTCCCAACCTCTAATTCTGGGTTGTCCAACCTGTGGCCCATTGAGGCTTGTAATGTGGCCCATGGTGCATCACTTCTAATTATGCATTGTAGCCTACCTGCTATGTAACACCTAACGTTATGTTCACCCGTTTTGGTTTTGACAGCCTGTGGCTGGCAATCACTTCATGGAACAGCCGAGGGACCCTCAACACCAGAAAGGTTGTACAACCCTGGTGTAGTTCAATGGCAGGGTTGAATGAGGGAC
>JAAFCE010005724.1:17045291-17118154 GCA_013389805.1 Trigoniulus corallinus | reverse complement strand
TTCACCCGTTTTGGTTTTGACAGCCTGTGGCTGGCAATCACTTCATGGAACAGCCGAGGGACCCTCAACACCAGAAAGGTTGTACAACCCTGGTGTAGTTCAATGGCAGGGTTGTTAGGTTACGTTTAGGTTATGTTGCATTGGCAGGGTCGAATGAGGGACGTTGCTCCTACAATGACGTATTAAACTTTTAATATTAGCAATGATCTGGGCCCGGGTGCAATGCACCCTCTGCACCCCCCCCCCCGGATGGCCGGCCCTGCTGGCATGACAAGTACCCTCAAGGTGTCCAAGTTGCGTTGGACACACCAGTTGTGAGATCACTGGAGTTAAGCAGCACAAGCCCACGTTAATACCACTGGGTGCTGCAAATTTCCCCTCTCCTACATCCTCTACACCTACCTCCTCATCTCCTGCGAGCAGCCTCCTAAGGGTTCGACTTGTTATGGCTGTTTGGCTTACTCCCTAACCCATGAAATTAATTAAATCAAATGTGGCACATATGTGACATGCAGACGATCCCGTTCAAATCCACAACTGTGGAGACCACGCGCGGATCTAGGATGGGGTTTTTGGGGTTGCAACCCCCCCCCTATTCACATATAAACTTATATTTGCATAATATGTGAGGTTTAGCTCAACCCCCCTGTATTAGCTCAACCCCCCTGTATTAGCTCCACCCCCCCCTGTTTTGGCGCACACCCCCCCCCCCCCCCCTGACGAAAATCCTGGATCCGCCACTGGTGGAGACATATACATAGTGGTGATTCCACTTTGGGCTCTAAAATTGCCGCTGTCGAGTAAAATTGCAATGATGCAATTCTTGGACTCATTAACAAACTGCCTGTTATGTCCGAAATAAGTTGTGCAATAGTTACAGTATATGGCAAGATTCCATTTTTTTCAGAACTTGATTATATCTAAGTCATGCGTATCCTTCAGTACCTTGTGTACTGGCTGGGGGAAGTCATCACAAGGCCACCACCTCCTCTGGTCGTCATCACCAACAACCAACATAATAAGGGATGTCGTCCTCTGCACCCTTTCCACCCCATGTTAACCACAAGCAACAACTTCACTAGTCCTATTTTTCATACCAAGGTTACGACATTTGTTAATTTAGGTCTGTTAGGTACTGCACTCGGAATATATCGTAAGTTTTGACAATCCTCTATCAACCTTATCGTACCACTTCCTGCAAGAAGGAAACCATAAGAGTCAAGATGAAAACCTCTAGCAGATGAATGCCCAAGTTCGTTATAAACTTGTTCAAACTTGATCGTATTTTGTTGGCGATAGGTAAAATACAGTATATTGACCAACTTGAGTCACCTCCGCATCGATGATTCAGTGGCCATGTGACGCCCATAAAAAAAACGTTAGTCAAACATAAAAATGAAGAAATTGTTTTGTGCTTCAGGTTAATCCTGACGCTAATGATTTGTTTCGTTCTGGAGGGGGCGAATAGTATGTACAATACGTATCTCTTGGAAGAGGTAGTGTGGTGAACTGGCGCGTTAGTGGTTGTAGGCTCAATCCTGGGTGAGACGGATGAACGAGAGAGGCCCTCAGTGATGGGAAGTGTGGCCTCCTTGATCACTTGCACATAACAACTTTGCCCCGACAAAGAAAATTGGCCGACGATAAATAATCAACGGGACAGCAGCAGTAGATCGGCAGATGACTATGGTATGATGATCCCCGATGTGTCTCGACGGATCAAAAATGGGCAACCAATCCTTTCATAGGACGGAAAGGAGTTAATGACCTTGCCAAGGCTGGCGGAATTGGTGCTTCAAATCTGTGTAAGGTACAGATATTCAAAATATGGAAAGGGGCGTTTACTTCAGGTTTTCGGGCGGAAGCTGAAGATCTTTGCGCCGGCCCTGACGAGGCTACAAATAAGAGATTGTCTCACTCATGTAGTATATACAACAGGCATGAGCAACCTTTAGTAATTCAGGGAGCCGAATAAACATTGTGGCTGTGTGCCAAGGGCCGGACCATCATCATCATCATACCCTTCTCCAGCACGAAACTGGGTCGGGTCTGCGAGTTCCAATCCTCCACCCCCGCCGATCCCCGACCAGGCCCCCATCCACCCCACACACACCCATGTCCTTTTGTACCACCTGCTCCCACGTCCTCTTTGGTCTTCCCCTCCCCCTAACGCTTCCAACCACCTGCAGTCCCATGATGGACCAAACCAGCTCCTCCTCCCCCCTTCGCATCACATGCCCATACCACCTCAATCTGTTTTCCCTCATCTTCTCCGCGATGTCTCCCACCCCCAGACTACCTCTAATATGATCGTTTCGGATCCTGTCAGCTCGTGACACCCCGCTCATGAGGCGCAGCATTCGCATCTCAGCCACCTGCATTCTCCTTTCATGGTCCTTCCTCACGGCCCAACACTCTGAGCCATACAGCATAGCTGGCCTAACCACAGTTCTGTAGATTTTGCCTTTTAGCTTTATAGGCACCCGGCGGTCACACAGGACTCCACGCGGTCACACAGACACATCTGAGTCTATTTCCCCATTTCCCTGGAACACTGATCCTAAGTATCTAACCTTCTGCACTGCTGGTATCACCTCATCTCCTGAGCGTACCTCGCCTTCTGGCCCCTGACCACTCCAGTTAAAAGCTAGGTATTCTGTCTTTTTCATATTCACCTTCGGGCCGGACCATCACTATAAAATAATTCAAAAACCAATCTGCTAAAAGAGCTCAACATACCGGAGGTAAACTGCTCAATCCATGTGAATGTCAACATTGGCCTTGCGTTCTTGAACTACTACGACGCTTTCCTTAAGCGAATCAGGGGAGCGGATCCAGACGAGGATCCAACTTGGCACGCTGGCCGAGTTTGCCCATACGTGCACTTAGGTCGTTTAATAGGATTGGCTTATAGTCTCAAAGTAGACAGACATGTTAATCAGGAATGGCGTGATGGGTGTGCGAACTGTGCGACGGCACAGGTCCCCGCGCATTAAGAGTTGAGTTGATATTTTGTCTGGGATCGACACCTGTTGGCACAGGTGCAGGCAAATAAATTAATCCATATAATGAACCAATTTATAGAAATTAGTGAATCCTTAGTTTTTCTAAGTACCTTTCATATAAGAGAAGGCCCCGCGTCATTATTTTGCACAGGGCCCCGCAGCAGTATTTGGCATCTTAATCAACGATTGTTGAACAAAAGTTCCTGGGTCTCCTTGAAAAATAATGTTTCATCTTAGTAATCTCTTTCTTCGATTAATTCGTTGGCAATTAACTTTATCGAGTGAATTTAATAGATGGAAATTACATATGATTTAATCGAACTGTAATTAAATAGTAGTCACGCAAAATAATACAGTATTGTGAAAACCGGTTTGCCGAAAACATGCGATAGATCAACCGATGTATAGTATTTAAAATAAGATTAAATTTCAGCAACATAGCACTTGAGAATAAATAATTTTACTGAAACATAACGACTAATATGATGATGAAATAACCAAAATAAAAAAAAAATCGGTGCAGGCAGAACAACGGAGTATTTCCGCTACTGAATCATATGTCAAAAATGAAACTTGGCCTTCAAACAATGGATTCTTTTATATTATTATTACTTACACATAGCAATCACGAGACATAACCAATCGTAATTTTGGGTCGTGTGGCCCTTTGACAGTGCATGTCAATCCGTTCATCACTTTTCGAACTTGGTGAAAGGGCAGTAGAAGTAATCTACTTCATGCTACGAAATGAGCTGAATTAGTTAGTTACCTGTGCATTATGACTCATGTTGTCATCCATAAAATGTTAGGACTTGAATGTTATTCATAATATTGTGAAAAAAGTTTTGACTGATTACGCATATAGGACTTACTATCTCAAATGGGTTAGCAAGCAGTAAGTAACCAGTATCCTCCAGGTCCCTAAATGTTCCAAAGTAATAGGTTAGTAAAACATCATTGCATTGTTAAAAAAAGGTTCATTCAAAATTAGCGTTACTGTGACGTTTTCTTCCTTTTTTGTTGATAAGGATACACATTGACCGGAAAGATGTTACCAAAACTGTTTGATTAAAGCTTAAGCCTAATTTAGAATGAGTGAAAAATAAATGCAAATTTATGCAAAAATTACAACGACTCACCTTTTTTCCCCTTTAGCCGTCTCAATTAAAAGACTGGCACTTAAGATATCGATGAAACTCTGTGTAAACTTGGCATAAGTCACAGAACTCTATCTTTATTTTTAAACAGTACTCATTCAAAAGATCCAACTGATTCAGCTCTCACTACTAATGGACTGCCACACGTGTCATAACACTATAAGCATCTCGCTACCTAGCTCTTGCAACACATAATGACACCAAAATCAAAGCCGAATTCTGAGTACACATACTTCAATATGGATTAAGTGGTAATATCAAATTACGATACTTTTATAAGGGTTAAGGTATGGGTTATTTCATTCCTTTGACGTACTATAAAAAAACAGATGTATGAAATATGCATATCACATGACACCATACTCCAAATAGAATGGCAACGCGGATCAATTCTAAAACAAGGTAGCCAGTGAGCTGCCCGTTGTTTTAAATACCCATCCGCGCGAGACATACTGTGTATTATATCGCTTTCAACATCGTTTTCGATACATTAACTTCAAAATTTTCATTTCTCGAGCAATTTCACGTCTGCATTTTCACATTTTGAGTTGTATACCTGAGCCACAAGGTTAAACAGATTTTAATACGTGATAAAGTAGTTCCGGGGAATACCTATGCGTTTCGATACCGCCCTCTCCCGTTTTTTTTTTTTTTTTTTTTTTTTAAAAAAAGAGATGATGACAGTTGTACGCATCAGATGCTCTTTACTTACTAAGGCAATTTTTTGAAGTAATTTTTCTACCTGGCATTTATTCAAGGACCTGCAGACATACCAAAAAACTGGGGACTATATAGGGCCTACCGGCTTTTGTACTTCCGTCCTGGCATCCGTAGAATGTTTTTAGAACACGCGGTGGAGATTATGTGAATGTCGGATGTCCACGAGTCCGAGATTTCGAAGCAGCAATAATAACTAAAAGATGCAAATCAAAACCGTTCAGGATTGAAAAACAAAGTAGGAGTGAGAGAAAATAAGGAACATAAAAAGTGTTTCTTCATAAACAGTGATTTTACGTGGCTGGTTATCGACCTACTGCCACCGACATTTTATCCGCCTTCTGTCATGCAGGGATAACTTGATGATATTTAGAGGCATGCACCTTAATATTTCATCATCATCATCATCAAACCCTTGTCCCACCTGTGGCAGGGTCACGTCTGTGAGTCCACTGAACTTGCTCTGATTGGGGGCACCCCCAGACAGGCGTCTGGAACCCGCAGGAAATATTGGCTCAGTTGTTTGTGGGGGATGCCAGCCTACCCTACGTGTTCCAACACCGCATTATACAACCAAAATAGAACTTTTGGTAGGCAAATTAATGCTTTGTTGGTCATAATATTGTATGGTGTCTGACCTTAATATGTACAGTATTTCCAAAAATAATAATAATAATAATAGTAGCTAATTATATAGCTTAGGCTGGCAAAATTCTGAGTTGTAAATTTTAAAATTTAACAGTAATAAATATAAATACAGTGGAAGCCGGATATTGTAATCACGGATAAAGGTGTCAATCGGCGATTGCTTAAAAATAATCTGCTTATAATCAAAATTCGGCTATTGTTATCAATTCTGGTGGTACTGTATTTCTAAAATAAATGATGAAACTTCTGCTTTGGAAGAACATGACTATACAGCTGACATGAACCTAAGCTATTCAGGTGATATGCCTAAAGATGAATTTGAAAACTGGGTAGATACTGATGATGTTATTGAAATGATAGCTATAATGCCTATCTTAGAAATACAGTACATCAAGAAATTACTGATGCAAAAAGCAACTCCTAATCCTTTTCCCGCCTATGGCAGGGTCAGGTACCCATCTTGTTCCTCTGAATGCCTACAAAAGTGATATATTGGATGGCGTTTCTCCGCAGCCGGCTGCCGACCAAAGCTGCAACCCCTATGTTAATTTCTCGTTGATCTACTGTTTGTTGTGATAGGATTAATGCAGGTTGGCTAAAGTGGAGACAGGCAAGTGGAGTCCTATGTGACAGTCGGGTGCCTATAAAGCTAAAAGGAAAAGTCTACAGAACTGTGGTTACGCCAGTATGCTATATGGCTCGGAGTGTTGGGCCGTGAGGAAGGGCCATGAAAGGAGAATGCAGGTGGCTGAGATGCGGATGCTGCACTTGATGAGTGGGGTGTCACGAGCTGACAGGATCCGAAACGACCATGTTCAACACCTCCTAAAATACAAGGCCTCACAACCTCTTCGTGACGTCATCATGAAGAGGCAATAGGCAGGCATAAGGTTGAGCTATTACAGTATGCCTAAGCATGAGTTATTAGCTACCTATTACAGCATGTTTAAAATTGCATATCTTTCAAAAATATTCTGATTTTTCTTCCTTATTTTTCATACATTTCAGCTCATAGTTTTATAGTATTGGGATGAGGTAACAAATGCATAAGCATGTACAGAAATGAAAAAAAGCAGTGATGCTAGGCTAGAATCTTAAAATCAGGATTGCAGCCATGGCTGTGTTTCTTTTCAAAACATAATTGGATTTGGGGCCTACAAAATGCAATAACATTGTGATTACTTTCCAATAATGAAGGGTCAGCACTTAGCCCATATGCATTCACTCTGGCAATGGATGAGCTGCTAACGGGAATAGGGGAATGGGCCCCTCAGTGCATGGCAGTTGCTGATGATGTGAGAAGGCTTGAGGAGTCCAAGGAGGATGCACAAAAGGGCCTACAAGACGTTAAAGCATCAATGAAAAGAGAGGGCCTAGAGGTGGACATGAAGAAGACAGAGTACCTAACTTCACCCTCCTTGGAGTGGCTAGCGGCATGAGGGCGAGATTCGTTGTGGGGGGTGAAGTACTACAATTGGTGCAAGAGTTTCATTATTTAGGATCTGTTTTCCAATGCAATGAGGAGCTAGACTCTGACATGACCCATCCAAATTGCATTGGACACACCAATTCTCGTCTGATCACTGAAGTTAAGCAATGCAACCCCAACTAGTACTAACATGGGTGTCTGCTTGGGAAAACTTGTTACTGCTAATACCCAAAAATCGCCACATAGTGTAGTGTCTGTGATCTCTGCATTAAAACTATGCAGTGGATGGGGCTCTAATGACCTTATAGTTGAAGGGCCCTAAAACACCAACAAACAGCAACAGGATGGCTGAAGTGAAGACAGGGAAGTGGGTTCCTGTGCTACCGCCAGACCCCAATGAAGTTACAGGTCAAAGTTTACAGAACTGTCATTAGGCCCTCTATGCAGTATGGCTCAGTGTTGGACAGCTAGGAAAATGGATGCATGCAGGGTGGAGGAGGACATGGTGGGAGATAGGCTGAAGTAAAGAATTAGAACCTGCAGACCAGACCCTGCCTCAGGTGGGTTAAGGGTGAGATGATAATAACTGTAGGTTGAATATATACATAATATTATTTACACTTACCACAGAATTTTTTGATGGTACAAAAATTCCTTCTAGGAATTGCCTTAATCCACTTTTTTCTTAATTCATAATCACTTGGAAATTTAAACACGTGGGCTTTGCTGTAGTTGCTTTGTTATAATCCCCTTTATATTTTGGCACACAACACTTTAAAACCATTTCTTTAAAATTACTTCTATATTTAGTCCTTCTTATCTTATTACTATATAATTAATGCAAGTGTATTAATCAACTAATACCGCATTTACACATTCGCGAATACGACGAGGCGAGTGGCGAGGCGAGCATGTTCGACGAATGTGTGAACACTACATTCGTCATTCACCTCGTGGTTCGCCTCGCTATTCGTGGCGCTCGTGTTGGAAGCGGTTTTTTTGACACGAGTCAAAGGGCGCGAGTGACCTGAGGCGATTTGAGAATGACTAGCTGTCGAGACAATACGAGTCAAAGGGCGCTAGCGACGAGGTGATTGGAGAATGACCATCTGACGAAATATTCGGCGAATGTGTGAACAGTCATTCCTCATCCAAAGAATGAATGCGAACATTTCGACGAAAGTCTCGCCTCGTCATTCGACTCGTCTTATTCGCGAATGTGTAAATGCGGTATAAGAATTAACACAAATATGTTGAAATTATATTAGTCCTATGTTTATCGATCGTCAGATTACTCTAAAAAGCTACTGTATATCACTTGGTAAAGCAATGGCCCTATTGTGATGACGTCACAAGGTATGCGTCACGTGGTTGTGAGGCCTTGTATTTTAGGAGGTGTTGCCATGTTAGAGGTAGTCTGGGAGTGGGAGACATCGCGGAGAAGTTGAGGGAAAACAGGTTGAGGTGGTATGAGCATGTGATGAGAAGGGGGAAGGAGGGACTAGTTAGGTCCCTCATGGGACTGCAGGTGGTCGGGAGAGGAAGACCAAAGCGGACGTGGGTGTGTGCGGGGTGGATGATTGGAACTCGCAGACCTGACCCAGTTTCGTGCTGGAGAAGGGTATGATGATGATGTTGATCTACTGCTTGTTGGGGCACTCTACCAATGCCAAGGGGCGAGCTCCTACACCTGGAAATTTTGCCTGATCTACCCGTTTCATAGTAGAGAGAGTTTTTTGACGTGCAAATGCCATCGTACACCACACGGGACAAGATGCGTTAGTAATTCACCATTGTAGTGTTCAATACTAAGTAGTTGTCCCACAAGGGATCACAATAAGCGGTTTCCACCGTAGTACAACTCTTTTAATTCAAAAACAATAGTAGTAAAAATATTGTCTCTACAGTGCACAGTGCTAATGAACAGAAGTAAAACAAATCCTTAGGACATGTTCATAACAACTTCTTTCAAATAGTTGTGCAAACGTGGCAAAAATCAGCACAGCGACCCTGACCTTAAAGGTGAGGATTGCTGCAGACGCCCAATCATTATTTGGGATGAGTTATTCAGTAGAGAAAGTCATTGGCGATGGGCCAAGCGATATAATTCAATATTGCACTGTCACTCAGACATTAAGTTCATGCCTAGAACACGTGGATTGACAGGAGATTGCAACACATGTCGTAAGGCTGATGTAGAGAGGTTTGAAATCTCATATGTGACATACATAAACACATCCTTCACTTTCAATTGCAGGATTTTGGTTTGAAACTGTGGTTGATGATGATAAAATTCGTGTGACTCACAACCCATTCTCTTTGTGGCACTCAAGTTTTTTAAGATACTCATTAATATCGAAAATAGTAATGGTAATTCAACCCAGACATGATTAATGAGCCCATCAATGACCGACCCTACTTGAAGACATCACAAACTTTGAAGTCAGGATGGCTTTATAATAACCTTCGTCAAGCTTTCAGAAATCCAATTTTTTTTATGAGTAGAGAGAACCTGGGCAGGTAAGAATTACCTTATGTTTATTAAGATATTTATAGCAATCCTGCATCTCATCTGTAGCATCCTTCACGATGGGGAAATCACAAACATCTTATTCAACAACCCCTTTTCCTTCCTAGTTGAGTATTCACAGGGCTGCTAATTTTCCCGATCGGTCAATTACAAATGTTCAGGAGTTCAAACAGCAGGAATCCGCAACACTCACTCACCTCTTGAAACATTTGCCAGTTGGCATTTACTGAGCCAGGATTCCCGCGCCATGGATACCATTTTTAGTTTACTGATCGGTTCGGTAGTCTGTAAGGCCTACTGCATTAAAAGAACATATTTTTTTAGGTTTACAGCGTATTTTGGGTCGGTCATCAATACGCCCTGTGAGCATGAAAAACAATGAGGGGAATCAAGGAGTTATCACCAACTGCCAAGGGACGAGAGACAGGAAACTCGCGGGCAAACTTTTTGGACGATGGCTTTACAACATGACTCTTCCGAGTGAACGTCAAAATTTTTGGTCACCTCTTGCAACATGTGGGGATACCCTAAGTCAGGGGGTCTCAAATTCAGTTTGTTGGAGAGTCGTATTGGCAGTAGGCCGCGTACACACTTTTTGATTTTTTTGCAAGCACCTTTGACCCTATCTGGCGGCAGATGGGGGAAATCTACGGTGGGGGCCCGAAAGGGGGGACGGGACAGATCTTTACCTTCTCCGTCTACTCAAAACTTACAATAATACAAATAGTGACAGGTTTATCGAAATAATGGCTTCACTCTGGTCAATGTATGCGTTGGACACACCAGTTCTCGTCTGATCACTGAAGTTAAGCATCGCAAGCCCACGTCAATACCAACTTGGGTGGCGAGCGGTGAGTTGCGTTGGACACACCAGTTCTTGTCTGATCACTGAAGTTAAGCAACGCAAGCCCAGTTAGTACTGACATGGGTGGTCGCTCGGGAAAGCTGGGTACTGCTAATACCCAATAATCGTCGCATTAGTGTAGTGTCTGTGCAGCGTATGCATTAGAACTATGCAGTGGACGGGTCTCTTGTCAAAAATACGAAATAATTTATCGAACTAAAATTTAAACTTCATTAAGATCGGTCTAATGCTCATTACAGTTGTGTGATGAAGGTAAGATTTTTCTAGATGTTGGCAACTTTAATACAGTAGATATCTTATCCTGTTTGTAGTAGGAGGATGTAATCTACAAAGAAGTCAAACAGTTTCTGAGAATTGCAAGAATGCAACATGGATAGTAGTAAAAGCTAATCTTTTGGTGCAGTCCACATGTGACACGAATGAAAGAGGGGATGTAAGAGGGGGAAATTTGCAGCGCCCAACGTTCTCTACCAACCACCCATGTTGGTATTAACGTGGGTTTGCGTTGCTTAACTGATCTTACGAGAACTGGTGTGCCCAACGCAACTTGGCCGTACAACGGCCAATTAGACTTGGGCAAAAGTCAACAAAAAAAGTTTAAATATATTCAATGCGTAAATTAAAAATAAATGACATCATACTTACTTCTTACAGCATATCAAGTGGTAGAAATGACAAAAGAAGATATTAGCGCCTTGTAAGAACCATCCAGATATAACATGCCATGGTAACGATGTCCACTCTATGTCGGATACATTTCTTATAAGCTTATAAAAGTTTCACTTTTTTTTCCAGTGTCGTATTTAGGAAGTTAGATCTTTATCCGCCTAATCTATGAACTCTTCAGACTTGGACTGTGAACTTCAAAGAGTTCCTAAGCAGGAAAATGACAAAAAAAACATTAAAAGAAAATAGACGCCAAAAACAAACTGCACATGACAAGCTTTTATGAAGATATACATATGCATGTTTGCGAGTAAACTGCGGCTGTCACAAGAACTGGACAAGAAAAATAACAGGGCGTGGATGAGGATTGGGAGGATAGGGGGAAGGCGGAAGGGAAAAATTGAAATCTACATTCTGACATCATAAATCCCAGGACATATTTCGTTTGCGTCAAATCTAAGGGATATTTCATGAACTTCATATTGAACATATGGTAAAACTTTCACAACTACTTTTTTTTAAAGTCCACATCACATATACAGATAAAAAAATTATGCATTTCTGATATCAATTTACGCTACACAATGGCGTGTGCTACATTCCAGAAAACAACTTACTGTATGCCACACACATCCATTATCCAGCTCTGTGAATTATTTGAGAAAAGCTTACAAATTGATTCCAGCTGATATTTTTTTATAGAGTTTTTCAAAGACGGCGCAAATCAAAATATACAAAATAGAGATCTCTAATAATAATTATTTGAGAAAATGATCATTTTGTTTTGCACACCTCAATGAGTGCTACAATTGCAACGAGAATGAGCACACACTAGTAGTACAAGCCATTTAAGAAATCTTTTTTTAAATAGTAGCACCAAGAGCAAGGATAATGGCATCAAGAAACAAAATAAAATAACAAAAAAAAAATTTTTTTCTCCTCAAAATTGCCATATGCACGAAGAAAGAAACAAAAAAGAAAAATTAATCCTGAGTTGTTTTTCTCTTGGTGACTATTGTTAACCGATCAGAAGAATGAGGTTAAAATGGAGTCGCCCGACGACGAAAAAAGTCCATGGTATACACCCAAATAAATACATGACAATAAAAAACTTGGCACAAAAAATGTCGAAAAATAAAAACAGCCTGAGATGATGAGACTTTTTTTTTTAAAAATTACGCAAGTTCTAAAAGAGTACTAGCAGTTGTCTGATCTGCTGCCTACAAGACTGTGAGGTACGGCAACCAGATGTAAAGATGCGGATGATGATGATAAAAGATGCTGCTTCCGCAAAGTACTGACCAAAGTTTCTGATTTCAGGAATGGGACACCAGCAAATTTATCCTATTTCAGTGTTGCATGTGTACGTGTAAAAATCAACTTCCAAAAGCAAGAAGTATTGAGTATTTCCAAATAAAATAGTAAAAAAAAAACAATTCTTACACAATTTTCGTGTATAACCAACGAAATATTCATCTTATGAAGACTTATGAGAAAAAAAAATGATGTTACCACTTCAGTACTGACATCACAGTAGCCGAATTTTAAGCAATCACGCCAATATGAACATTGCACCATTCAACAATCCAGTAAAATAACAGCTTGTTTACATGATTTGTGGATTTTTGTTTTAAGAAAAAATTTCTTTTTTACAAAGGACAGAAGACATCTCTATTGGACAATGAACTTGCCACAATGCAGCATAGTGAAAAGAAAACAAAAAGGATTAAAAAACAGTAATTACAAAACAAAATTTAACTTTAAAACAAGAAAAATATATATATATATTTGTTCGTTGTAGTGTATATGAGAGATGAGTGGGGGGTATCTCATTCCCTGGGAAGAGGTGTTGTGTAGGTAGTCAAGTTTACCCAGCCATTGTTATCCAGCAAGAAGAAGAAGAATGCTTCTTACTCCTTTCTCTGAGGTAGAGTTATTCTGAATGTGTGGCACATTTACCTGGCACTAACGTCCTTCTGAGCAGTGAGACTAAAATTTTTCAGCAACGTTAGCCAATTGTTGGCCAACACGATGATGATGAGAAGAAGAAAACTACTGAAAAAACTGCATGTATTCAGAAATATTGGAAATGCACAAATTCCTATTGCAAGTGAGATATCCAATTCCTGCTCAAAAAAAAAAATTGATGAGAAACTGATGAGATGGATGACCCACACATAGAGATGAAGAGAGAGAGCGAGACGTGTACACAAACAAAAAAACAGCAGAGAGATGCATAGAAAACGTATTGATGTTGCTGAAATACCTCCTAAAAGACGGAAAAAAACATCGCAAAAAAATAGGAAACACTATCAAAAAAATATATGGCACTACTTCACCTGCAGATAACACGTTTCAAATATGTACAAAGCAAGAGAGGGAGTAGGGGGAGACAGAGATGTAAGAAGCTGGTGAGGTGACTGACGACGAGTTCAAACGCTTTCCTCTTCTCTCCAAATTAAAGAGCTGCGACTCCAATCACACTCATGAGGGCAGGTAGTGACGACGGCAACGCAAAAACGTCATCGTGCTTTTGAGTGTAGCATATATCCACATTGGAGCACAAGTACTCCCTACAGTGAAATGGTGCTCCAACCACTTGTTAATAATGCCTTTAGGATTCGCTTCAAAGAGAAAATTTCGGCGACGTTAGGTTCGTCAAACATCGCTGTGGAAGAAATGTCGAAGAATATTACACAATACAAAAAAGACGAGGAAAATTAGACAGCGAGTTCATTTTCGTGTGATGATCAGACCTGCTCCAGTCTATTTCTCCATATTCCAAGGTGGGGGAAGAAGAAAAAAATCTCGATAATTTCATCAAATTCTTCCATATTATAAACAAAACTTTCATCTTTTTTATCCCTTTTTTTTGTAGCAGTAGCAATACTCTAACAAAAAAAAACAAAAAGATACCTCCTGCAAGCAGTAGCACACAACTGGAACATAAAATTCAATTCGACACCTGGAAATACAATAAGAAATACGATGATAGGGCAAGAGGACACCTGGAGAGAGGGAGACAGTGGCGCTCTTTCTTTTTTTTTTGCTTCTCTGAGTTTGGAATATTATCTGAGATGTTTTGACCAATGCCTGAAATTGTCAAGGATTTGGTGGAGCAGCCACTGTTGGATCAGGGGGAGACAGGCTCTGTGGTGGCGGCGAGTCCACCGACTGTTGAAGGTCCCGCCTGGCAGCACACTTATGTTTCGCCAATTCACTACGATGCACTGATTGACGGCCGCAATCAGGACAACGATGTGGCTTGATACCTGTGTGGGTGGTCTTGTGACACCACAAGGCCGTACTTTGTCGGAACCGCTTACCACACACATTGCACTGATATGGTTTCTCACCCGTGTGGATCAAGAGGTGGCTCTTGAGGTATTTAATGTCCGCAAATGCCCGTCCACAATCTGGGCACTTGAATGGCCTCTCACCAGTGTGTACTACATAACGGTGGGTTGTGAGACTGCGTTCTAGGAGAAAGATCCGGCCACAGTCCACACAAGGATACTTCTTACGCGTCTCAGAGTGCATATTATGCATGTGACACTTCAAGGACACCCTGAAAGGATATAATTACAAGACTGAAAAAATAATAGATAAAGCTGCCGGTCAGTCAACAAGAATTGCAATTAATCCTGTAAATATACATGTAATAATTGTTGTTCCTACCAGCAAAGTCATAAATCAAATATTTTTTTTATACCAACCTGCCCTTGAGCAACTTGCCACACACGTCGCATTGCTTTAGTTGGGCGCCTTCGTGGAGCTTCTCGTGATTGTTCAACTTGATCCTGCGTGAAAAACTCCGTGGACAAACTCGACATTTGTACGGCTTTTCGACATGGCTCTTAAGATGCTCTTTCAGAAGAGATTTCTGATGAAAACGGTGACCGCACACGTAACACTGATGCTTTTTCTCTTCATCGTGAAACGCGCTTTCGTGTTCCGCCAGAAGAGGTGCCGAATAGAACACTTTGCCACAGGTGGCGCACACGTATGGCTTCATTTCGGCGTGTGACCTTATGTGCTTCTTCATATATGACTTGGAAAACTCTTTCCCGCATTGTTTGCATGGGATTGGCGGACCCTTCTTTTCCTTTTTCCTCTTGACTCCTGGCTCCTGAGCAGAACCTGCAGGCCCGATACCATCCAGATTTCCGCACTTCACTGTGGGACCATCCAACCCTTTCATCTTGTTTTGATCTGCGGATGCCGAGCCGAGGTCTGTAGAGTTGGGGTTTCCTGCCGGTGAATTCATCGTCATCCCACCAACCGCTTTGGTACTCGGCGAACCAGCGAGCCCATGATTCATTCCCATGTTAGCATTGGCATAGGGCAAGTTCAGAGGTAAGTTGGGTGCATCTTTCTTAGAACAGCTGACACGAGGGTTCGTATCGGGTGAGTAACCTACTGTATAGTGTGGAGGCGTGGCCAGTGGCACGGATGACACTTCAGAGACAGGATGCCAATTGGAGTTGTCCGCCGTCGGAAGATTTGATGGAAAAGCCGGTACGCTCTTAGCAGTGTCCCAAGGATTACCGTCTACAACGTCCACGGGCTCGCTCTTTATAGTTACTCGGCCGGGACCTTGCAACCAGGGAGGACCGTGTCCTACACCTGGAAAACCTCGCCCCTTTGACTCCCATAGTTCAATTATGTCACTCGCCTCGCTTTTCACCGATACCAATGAGTGCATGCTGTCCACTTCGTTGTGATTGGCCACGTCATGGGATGGGGCCAGGAGCGGCGAGGAGTTGGGATTAGGTTTGCGATGAACGATGGGCATGGGTCCTTGAGCATAGGCCGAATGAAGAGGACGCCCAAATTGCACTCCAGGAACCATAGCCTTCTTGAATTGTTGCGTACCGCCAAATCCGTTAGGGTAGCCCACACCCTGAGAAGGCAGTGCCACGTTGGATGGTTGCTGGAAGGCTATCGAGCTTGCGTGCGTCGTCGTGGTCCAACCACCCGCGGTATGCGGCGACGTCGTATAGGTTGGCTGCTGCATACTCGGGATGGCCTGAGGCATGAAACCAGGGATAGTCCGCCAGTCCATGATGGGCGGCGGATAATACGGGAAGTCACGACGGGCTTCGTTCTTTGGGTTGGTGGCTTACTCAGTATCTATAAAAGACAACAATGCATATTAGCATCAATATCTGCCTCTCTTAGCGAATAATTTTTTCTCTAAAAGTCCCGGTAAGTGAATCCATGGGATTGTCTCCCCTGCCAAATTTTATTCATAACAAGAGCTGTATATATCTGGTTATATCCAATTCGGGTGCGCAGGTAAATGATGGGGCGACGTCGCGTTGGACAGACCAGTTTGTTTGTTTGTTGGAGTTTTAGGGCCCTTCAACTTCAAGGTCATTAGATCCCCGTCCACTGTGTAGTTCTGATGCAGAGACTGCACAGACTACACTAATGCGACGATTTTTGGGTATTAGCAGTACCCAGTTTTCCCAAGCGGCAACCCATGTCAGTACTAGCTGGGGTTGCGCTGCTTAACTTCAGTGATCAGACGAGAACTGGTGTGTCCAACGCAATTCGCCGCTCTGGACAGACCAGCTGTCGTCTGATCACTGAAGTGAAGCAACGCAACCCCAGTCTCCCAAGCGGCCACGCTTGGAAAAACTGGGTACCCCTAATACCCAAAAATGGTCGCATCAGCGTAGTGTCTGTGCAGTCTCTGCATTAGAACAATGCAGTGGACGGGGCTCTAATGACCGTTGTAGTTGAAGGGCCCTAAAACACCAACGAAACAATTAGAAGTAGGGGTGCCTGCTCTAATAATGGAAACGATGGATAAACTGGATAAAAGTAGAGGCCAAGCCAAAATGGACCTCCCCAATTGTTCACGTAGGAGGGGTGCTACATGTCAACAATCCGAACCTTCAACATACACACGATTCGTGCATTGCCCAAAATATCGGTTATAATAATTACACAGGTAACGCAGTCTCACTTTTTTTGGACTTACCTACCCACTTTACCGTCTCAATCATACTCTTTATAAAAAAAACTATCGCCATCGTCTCTCCTCCGGGCGTAAATATAAATGTTCATTTTTAGGCCAAACTTAAAAAAAACAAGCGGAGGCAGGGGGAAAGAAATAATTTATTATACACAATGAAACACTCAAAGTCAGCCTTGACATAGGAATGTGGAAACGAATAAGCTGGTAGATCGATACCAGGTAATAAATAGCCTCCAAAATATATACAGTAATTCAGATCCCATTTGTTAAATAACTATTTATAATACCATCAAATGATAGATGCCGACCCACTTCGATACTTGACCGAGGTGGGTCGGCTTCTTTCGGGCGAGAGAGAGGCCGCGAGTGTGTCTTCTTTCGGATGAGAAGTAAAACCGAGGTCCCGTGTGGGTGTACGATGGCACTTGCACGTAAAAGAACCTTCTCTACCATGCAACGGGTAGATGAGGCAAAATTTCCAGGTGTAGGAGCTCGCCCCCTGGCGTCGGTAGCATTCCCCAGCGAACACTAGACCGACGATAAATAAGCGTAGGGGTGCGTCTTGGGCCGGCAACCGGCTGCAGAAAAAACTATGACCAATATATCGCCTATGTCCATTCAGAGGGACAAGATGGGTACCCGACCCTGCCATAGGCGGGAAATGTTAGAAGTTGCTTTGTTGAATACCATCAAGTGATAAGCTTTTTATTTAATCCTCAAAGTTGGATCCTGCCAATGGCAGGGTGGAGGACCCATTTTTGTCCCACTGGGATATATGAGAGGATCTGTTGGACGGTATTTTTACGCAGCAGGGTCTATTTTTCTTCATTGGGGCAATTTTCCTCACCTACGCCAGCCAGGAAGGGAGGGGGGACGAGCTCCTACACCTGAGAATTTTGCCGAACTACTCGTTGCACAGTAGAAAGTGTTCTTTTAAGTGCAGCAGTGACATCGTACACAACAAACGGCGTCACGGTTTGACTTCCTATCCGACGGAAGGTGCATTACTCGGGACGTCTTTTTCTCTTGCCCAATAAAAGAAGCCAACCCACCTCGATCCAGTGTCGAATATGGAAGCACTGGGCCACCGAGGCGGTCGATCTAAAAACTAATTACAGTAGAACTCCAATTTTCCGAACTCCTATTATCCGAATCGCTTTCAGAATTTCAGAAAAAAAATTACGAGGAAACGTACTGCGATTTTCAAAACAATGCGCCACTTGGCTGCCTGAAAACGGATCCTGACAGTCAAACAGCTTACTTTGACCGAGATGTTCAGTAAGCAATGACTTCCATTTACAGTATGGTACACGTACACGTCCCATTTTCTCCCATTTAGACCCTTTTTTCGGAAAAAATCCAATTATCCGAATGGGGTCCGGTCCCAATTGATTCGGATAATTGGAGTTCTACTGTATACTGTAAGACCTGAATACGATGAAAAAAAGTCCAGATAACAAATCATCATTATAATATCCATTATTACTGTTATGGTAGCAGTACCTAGGGTCGTGGGCTCTGAAGAGACCTCGAGTTTTTAGGCGATATTTTAATCTTCATTTTTGGGACCCTGAAACTTTATTCATAGTTGGGTTATCATTCATTCTACCATCTTAGAGTCCTATGTTATATAAAAGTGACTTTTTTTGGCGTTTAGGGTGAGGAGGTAGGTCCCTTCTTCACCCGTGTGTGCCCAGGGCAGAATAGGCACACGGCACCTTCCTTCAGTGCATGTCGTAAAAGGCGACTAAACGGGGCAGACCCAGGGAAGGCCAACCTGCAACATCATAATTGGTCCTGGTCGATGTAGGCTCCTCTGGGAGGTGACCGTAAGAAAACGCCAACCTACGTGTTTGCCGTGAGCATGGGAAAACATGGGGTGCACCTGAATCCATGGAGATAGCGGATCCTAATGGTTGAGGGGGCGCATTTCCTACGACGTCTCTAGGCCGCCCTGCGCTGACGGGACGGCTCCGACACGTTGAAGGGTGGGGTTGCGACCCCAAGTCTCCAACACGCCACATTGGTCATGGCCTCCAGTGGAAAACGGGCGGTCAGACGGATATATACCCGGTCTGCAGCCTTCTTTTGTTTGATGATAGAGGTAGAAATCAAACAAAAGAGGGCTGCATTCCACAGGTTGATTGAGATAGGAAACCAAGAGTCTAAAATACACTATAGGCAGGCCAAGACCACAGTTAGAAGGATCATTGCCTTGGCCAAACACTAAAAGTATGAGGCCCTACCTCTATGATCAGTAAGAGACAAAGGAAGGGAAGAGAGAAGTTTTCGAACTGGCCAAGGCTAGAGATAGGGGAGCTAAAGAGATACCCCGAGCCATAACAATGAAGGATAGCAAAGGTAGGGTTCTGTTTCCCCTGGTGGGTGATAGGCGAGAGTGGAGGGCTAAAACCCGCAGACCCGACCCTGCCACAGGCGGGATAAGGGTATGATGACGAGGTAGGTCCTTTCTTCGGGGACCAGTCAAAATTCTAATACGGAGGTAGCGGGACGTGATAACCTCCCCCTGAAGAGCATTTCACTAATTACTAACCTCTTTAAAATGCAAAAGTGCACCCAGTGAGCACATAAGAAGCACAAATGGTACCTACGAAAGGGTCCACTTTCAGCCTACGGTTAGGTCAGTAAGGAGTACCAATGGAACAGAGGATGACAAAAAAGAGAAAATAGATATGGCTGAGTGCCGACCGAATTCCACAACCCTTTTAGTCGCCTTCCGTGGCATACACAGTTCAATACGTGGCATGCACAGTTCTACCCTAAAATCTACACGGGGCAGAACTCCCTGACGATACCATGAATCAAAAAGTTGGCTTGCGATCAAAAAATATCGGCGGCCATCCGTGGGTGAAAAAAAGTTAAAATTTGCTGCTAGTCAGTTCACGGTCATAAACTCATTATTAGATTAGTATTTTGGGGTTCAAGGGCAGGTAGGTAACATCGCACACCTATAGTACCCTTACTTCCTCCTATCTGACATAGTCTCTTCTTTGTTAACACCCTCCCACCCGCGCCAACTTGGACCAGGCACGAACCTACTTGCTGTTGAGTCCAAATTCTGGCTTGATTTTTTTGTTATTCACCGTTGACCAGGTCTAGACCACTTCTGAAGGTAGTTGTGCTGACTATGTTCTCCTTATTTTCTGTGACCGTTGACTGGATTAAACTCTACTGGGATTATAGGATCGATTCCGAATCCGCACATCCATCCGTGTTTTAGGGCCCTTCAACTACAAGGTCATTAGATCCCGTCCACTGCGAAGTTCTAACGCAGAGACTGCACAGACACTACTCTAATGCAACGATTTTTGGGTATTAGCAGTACCCAATTTTCCCAAGCGGCCACCCATGTCAGTACTACCTGGGGTTGCGTTGTTTGACTTCAGTGATCAGACGAGAACTGGTGTGTCCAACGCAATAAGCCGCTCCCTTCCTAACTTTTTAGTGGAATCAATTTTTTTTCAAGGACAGGTTTTCAGGAAATGCCAGCGACCCACACGTATATTTTCGAAAGTGACATTGTACACACCGCTAAAACTTCCTTCCTGACGGCTGGCGCACTTGAGGCTACTCTCCTGTCGGGGAAAAAAAAAACACATCTGCCTCAACCAGAGTCGAACCTACAACCGCGAACTCACGAATCAAGCATGCAATT
Organism: Trigoniulus corallinus; assembly: GCA_013389805.1. Taxonomy (NCBI): domain Eukaryota; kingdom Metazoa; phylum Arthropoda; class Diplopoda; order Spirobolida; family Trigoniulidae; genus Trigoniulus; species Trigoniulus corallinus. The sequence goes on along the minus strand of JAAFCE010005724.1, from coordinate 17,097,475 downwards.
CAACAGAGCAATATGGCATGCCTCTGCACTATTTTGATTGATATACAAATATTGCGTGTAACTTCGGTAATCCGCAGGAGGCATGCCTTTTCATAAATATTTATAACATCACTTGCGGGTAGCAATGGTAAACATAGGACAGGTAACTTCTAGGCCAAGTGAAGGAGAAGAATGGCAAGCAGATAGAGATGTGCAACGTTAACCTTTATGTGGCAGCGTATTTTAAAGGGTTCGAACGCGAGCATCTTAACAGTTCCGAAATGACAACAAGATCGACCTACAACTTCTTAAAATCTCTTCTATTAATAACAAAAACAGAAAGTGTGTTTGTCTCTTGAGCTAAAAGTAAGCTCGTCCCTGGCCAAGGTCAGTGGTTTGTTTACGCTCTGATAAGCGGGAGACCTCTAGTGCACCTTCCTTTGATTCTGCGATGTCACCTGTCCGTCAGCGCCGGATTTACCACTGTACTTAAGCACCGGGCCCATTTTCTTAGGGGAAAAAAAATTACGATCAAGTAACACATAATATTTTAACTACTGAATTTCCTCCTGACTGCCTGTGTAGACCTACAGGAAGGGCCTACCTCCTTCAGGGCCAAAATAAGTGGGCTTCATAACTTAACTAGCACAGGGCCTCATTCGTCCTAAATCCGGCACTGCTGTCCGTCCATAACACCTGAGTAGTATTAAGCAGGCATAATCAGGAACTGAAGATCAATGAACTTGAATAACATACGAGCATGTTGATGTTCTTGACAATCTGCAACACACACTCTTTCTCTCCCACTGCCTCTCTTGCTCCCTCCGTCTCTCACTCTCTCTCCCTTCCTCTCTCTCACTTTCTCTCCCACTGCTTCTCTTTCTCGCATATTAGACTACGGTTGATTGATTCAAAATAACCGTCTACTAAACGTAAATTTCTACTCAGCAAGAAAATTAGATTCGTTTAATCTCACTCTAGTCCTGATGGCTTCAAATTGACTTCGTGATAACGCGGCCACTAATTTAACGCAAATCAAATTCATTGAGGCTCAACTATCGAGATTTTACTGTACATCTCTTAACACATATCAATCTACCAACCCTCTTCCCACCTATGGCAAGGTCGGGTGCCCATTTTGTTCCATTCGGGACACATGGAAGTTCACAGTATATCTACGCAGCCGGCTGCCGACCTGCTTACTTATCGTCGCGAGCGGCGAATTGTGTTGGACACACCAGTTCTCGTCTGATCACTGAAGTTAAGCAACACAACCCCAGCTAGTACTGACATGGGTGGCCGCTTGGAAAACTGGGTTCGGCTAATACCTAAAAATCGTCGCATTTGTGTAGTGTCTGTGCAGCCCCTGTATCTGAACTACACAGTGGACGGGGCTCTAATGATCTTGTAGTTGAAGGGCCCTAAAACACCAACAAACAAACAATTACTTATCGTCGGCCTACTTGTTCATTGCAGCACTCCACCGCAGCCGAGATGGGAACGCGAACTCCTACACCTGGAAAATCTGTACTGAACTACATGCAGTGGTGACATCTGTTTGTTTGTTGGTGTTTTAGAGCCCTTCAACTACAAGATCATTAGAGCCCCGTCCACTGTGTAGTTTTGATGCAGGGACTGCACAGACACTACACTAATGCGACGATCTTTGCATACTAGTGCGGTACCCAATTTTCCCAAGCGGCCACCCATGTCAGTACTAGCTGGGGTTGCGTTGCTTAACTTCAGTGATCAAACGAGAACTGGTGTGTCCAACGAAATTTGCCACTCCCTAGTGGTGACATCGTGCACGCCACGCGGGGTCACGCGGTGTGTGTGTGTGTGTGTGGGGGGGGGGGGTCCTCTCTCTCGTCTGAAATAAACCAAACCTCGATCTAGTATCGACCTTGTAACCACTGATGCCGCCGTCGAGCCACCAAGGTGAGTTACTGAGCTCCAGATAAGGTATGTGGAAATCTAACTTCCTAATCTCATTAGCCACAGCAGTGGATCGCATCGACCCAGGACCTCATATCTGTGTCTTTAACAGCAACTTATATCTGCAACAAACATCAATTGAAGAGGTAATAAAATTGTAAAACTACCATTATCACATCTAAATGGTCGTCACAAGTGCCTTCGTTTCAATAAACCTGTCTTACATTTTCTCGATTTTTTTCAGACACACACCAAAGTTAAAATTATGAATGCTTTATTAAAAAAGAAGGTACCTAAGGGATTGAAGATCTATAACGACCAGACAACCTAGAAAGTTCCAAAAAAGCCTACCAGTAGGACACACAGGTAAAGTCTAGTTGACTACAGCGAGTTGATAAAATATCTCTCATACATAAAACGAATAAATTTCTAACATCTTATCCATCATCATACCCTTTTCCTGCCTGTGGCAGGATCGGGTCTGCGGGTACTGGCCATCCACTCCCATCAGATCCCACCTGCTCCTACGTTGTTTTGGTCTTCCCCCGGGTGTTTCCAACAACCTGCATTGAACCTAACCAGCTATGTACCAAAGCATTCGCATTTCAGCTACTTGCATTCTGAAACTTCTGACATTTCATCTAATAATTTAAAAAAACTGCGCAGATTTTTGTTTAGAGCCATAGATCTCACAGTATCGTCCTGCATGGCGTTGCGTGAGATGACTAAGAGGTGGGAGACTTATGCGACATCAAGTCCGCAGCAAATAACTATAAAATTTTCATCAACATTTTGCCTCTTGAGTACTTGATGTCCATCTCACCTTCTCCATTTCGATTGTTGTTAGGTTGTTTAACGCCAAACTCTCTGCTGCTGAAGGCAATTTACCAACGTCACAGAGAGGGGTGAACTCCCACACCTGGAGATTTTGTCGAACTATACGCCCATTTTGCTCCATATAGATATGGTACTTTTACGTGCAAGTGACATCGTTCACACCACACGGAGCCACGGCTTTACTTTCCATTCGACGGAAGGCGCACTTGGGACTTCCTTCTGCATCCGCAAACTTACAATGACTCACTTTCTTGAAACATTAGTTAATAAGTTACGGGAACAGGTAGAGGAGTCGGCCAAGCAGCCATATCTGGCCGGACCCAGGCTGCTTGCGGGGAAGGGAGAGGTAGGAGTGGGGAAATTAGCAGTACCTAGTGTTCCCAACCACCCATGTCGGTACTAACTTGGGTTACGTTGCTTAACGTCAGTGATCTGTCGAGAACTGGAACTCTTGAACACTGGCCTCTAAAGTCCGATAGTCAATTATCAAAGCCGGTGGATGAGAGAACTAAAACATCTGATAATTAGGTCAATCTATACACTTTTTTTTCAGTGTAGAAAGATTTCTTTTAATATACGGATGACATCAATTTATTTTTGCTGCAACGAACCTATGCACCGTGAGCTCAAGGAGTCTAGCAAGATATCACCTGAGTTACCAAGGTGGGCCACAGACGAAAAACGGATAAGAACACTATATTCACAAGCAGCAAGATTCTGTACCTGTATTTAATACTATCGCATGCAATTGTATGTATGTTTAAAAAAATGCCTTCATAACCATCAATTAGTCTCTGTGATTGGCGTGCTTGACTTCGAGCTCATGGTCGAAGGATCGCTGCTCGCCGAGGCAGGCGTTTGCTTTCGGGTGAGAGGGAAGTAAAGCCGTGGCCCCGTATGATGTATACGACATAACCCATATATACGGTAAAAAGTAACAGAACGTGAAATATAGGTGTAGACTGGCAAAATTCCCTGATTTACGAGTTCGTCCCCTTGGCGTCTATGAACGAAATTGTCCCCGGAGAAGGAAATAGGTTCGCGTTAAATACGCCAGGGGTTACTGCCGGCTGTGAAAAAAATATTGTCTAATAAATCGCCGCGCGTTCTCAGTTCAGATGGGTCAAATGTATGCCCAATGCTGCTAAGGCGGGAAAAGGGTTTGGATTGATGGAGATGAACTATCAGTTAAATTAGTGCCTCAGTAAGATTATCTAAAAATAAAATAACATCAATAAATACACAAAAAGTCCGTCTTGGGTTTCTTTCCTTGTATAACGGTATATTTCAACCAGCGCCCTTTCTGCTGACGCCAACTTCAGATCGATCTTTTTCTCTTTTGACAATCAATCTCAGAGGCAAACAAGCAACCACATCGTAGTTGAGGAATGCCCCTTAAAAATCACTTCGTGTAGCCCTGTTACGGTCCATTTCAGTCTTCTCCCCACATCATCATATACAGTATTTAAATTTTAATATTGGTGAAGTGTAAGTAAAACATTCTGCACGTGTTTATATAGCAGTAACGTGGTCGAAATGTAAACGACAGTCATAAAAATACCTTAAAAGTATTTATGGTTATAGGGTCGTAAGCCGTTGCCCTATACTAACATTTCTGATAATAGTGTATAATGGTTGAAAAATTGTTAAATGCACATAACAACTTATAACGGCTGTAAAAATAATTAATTTGACTAGGAAGGTAGAAAAAATTAATAATAGTATTTCAATTTTAGCTACATTTTAAGCAGATGTGGAGGAACACGAATTCGAAGGTTCAATGAGTATTGATTGATCACTACTCAGTATTATTTCATTCATACTGACACTTTTCAATCTCCTAGTCCCGTTATCAACATAGTAGTAATCTAAAATGAGACAGAGTCATTTAAAAAGCAATAAAAATTGTTGTTATATCACATTAACGTTGTGGTGTTAAAATTACACTTGTCTGACTTTCATAACCATTTGTAAATGGGGAAACCCGCATATCTCGAAGATGAAACTTTTATCTGGTGCTGGTAAAGCAAAATTAACAAATAGTGATACTATTATCTCTATTCGATAACTGATGCTCATTATCGTCGACTATGACACCAGCATCCGTCAATCTGTGTATATAAGTACATCTAAATAGGTACGTCAAATCAAAGTCATCTTTTTTTAAGTGTGTGCGTGAGAGTGATAACGGGCATCGTCATCAAAACATCATCATCCTCATCATCACGAGGAAGACCAACAAAATAATATGCGAATGCACTCTTCGCATAGTACCTCAGTCAGTTTATTTACTGTATAATTTAGAAATGAACAAAGTTAATATTTTACTATACCTCGGTCAGTGCTTTCATGATTTAAAAGTTCAAGTCCAGATATTTTTTTGCTTTCCCGAGTCGGGATGTCATAAAAAATAACATGGCGGAATAGAACACCAAATCGAATATCTGCGAGAAAAAGAACGTGACCTCAAAAATGATCGGAAACGACGACGACTAAGGGCACTCTTTGAAATTTCCGTAATAAAAAAGATCAAAATAAATGTCACGGCGATGATAACCGACAATGTCAATAAAAAAACATCCAAAAACACCCCGCACGATATCCAAACGTCATCTACGCACACAACACATGGAGATGAGCAAAGAATAAAAAGACTCTTTTCACACGCTGTTACAAATGGACGCAAGAGAAGAAAACTATTTCCTAGCTATGGCTGGCACACTCTCGTTCACTCTACTCTCCATGAAAACATTAAAAATGGGTGTTTTCCTTTAGTCAACCTGTCTGATGGTGTTTTTTTCTTTACAAAAACGCTAAACTACAGCAATGAGTAGCTCATATTTTTTTCTCTTCGATCCCTGATGAAGAGATGTGGGTGACTTGAGTTAAAATTCTGCTGCAGAGAAAACCTCCTAATGCCAATCCTAGGTCTCTGGATTTTCCCATCTCTCTCCTTTTCACCCATCATATTCTTTAAAAAAGGCTTATTGCACTAAAACAAACGCACATCTTTCAAACGACTGAACAAAAACCCACCAAAAGGTGAACAGGCGTCGTTCGACTTCTTTTTCGACATACACATGTATTCATTTCAAATTTAGGGGAGAGACTTTCCTTTACCTACTGCTACATGTATCGCGCGATATTAAACGGAGGAGTATCCTACCTGTTACGGGGGTTAGAGTGCCGCTTGTCAATGATGTCTCATATATATACAAGCACAATGAGAATGCATATAATGTATTATTATTAGTCTTTGCTTGGATCCTCGCATCAAAAAAAAGTCCTTCTCAATGTATGAGTGCGGATTGCGGTGCAGCGCCACCTTGCAACCATTGACGATGATCGCCCCGCTCTCAATTCTCACTGCTACACTGACGCTCCTACCGGAAGGTCCTCATGTAACAAAATAGGTTTTTTTTTTTTTTTTTGCAAAGCACTCCTTCAGGGCTCCTTCACTGTTTTGATGAAATTACTGTCATTAGGACCTCAGTTTATAAACCGAATGGGATACACGTAGAAGATGCCTGTAGGTCATAATATTGAACTCCAACTTCGCTTGACACTGTCGATTGTGAGCAATTTTTTGGATGCTACATAAAGCGCCCATCCAGTTCTTTTCATGTTGCCGTGAAAGGGTGTATCTCATCTTTACTGATGTTCAGTGGCGTAACTTGTAGGGGCTTTTTGTTGTTGTTGCTTGCTGGTGTTTTAGGGCCCTTCAACTACAAGGTCATTAGAGCCCTGTCCACAGCATAGTTCTTATGCAGACACTACACTAATGCGACGATTTTTGGGTATTAGCAGTTCCCAAGCGGCCACCTATGTCAGTACTAGCTGGGGTTGCGCTGCTTAACTTCAGTGATCAGACGAGAACTGGTATGCCCAACGTAATTCGCCGCTCCCTTGTAGGGCCAATGGAGTCAAATTGCCCCGGGCGCCGGACGAAGCGTCACCTTGTCCGCCTTGCTGGAAGTCAGTTGCCATGTCTATGCGACGACTTTACAGCAAATAAAAGTGCCCTACATACGTGTACCATGTCTGCTCAGGACAAGCAACAGGGGAGGGGGGTGGGGGCTTTGAATGCCTCTTGCCGCGGGCGCCACAACTGAAGTTACGCCACTGCTGATGTTGAGAGGTATAGTGTTGTTGTTGTTTGTTGGAGTTTAAGGTCCCGTCAACTACGAGGTCATTAGAGACCCGTCCACTGTATAGTTCTAATGCATATACTGCACAGACACTACACTAATGAGACGATTATTGGGTATTAGCAGTACCCAGCTTTCCCGAGCGACCACCCATGTCAGTACTAACTGGGCTTGCGTTGCTTAACTTCAGTGATCAGACGAGAACTCGTGTGTCCAACGCAACTCGCCGGTCCCCAGAGAGAGGTATATGTGGTATGTAGTCGCGATAGAGCACACCTGTAATTTCCTTCATCAGTGCCTTCCCACAGTGCATCAGATGGTACACACAAGTATCCTACTATCCACCTTATGGACCTTCATCACCACGCGTCAATCAAAGGCATTTTGTGACCAGCATAGGTATTCACAGACTGACCCTAAGCTAAGCAGTCCTCTAGATAACAAGGCTCAATAGATTACGTTGTACTGTAGGGCCTACGTGTTTATTTGGCCTATATCTCGTTCACAGCTTCTGACTTTTCTATCCTTGGATCCTTGTTGGCCGCTACACATCACAATTAAACGTGAGCCACACAGCAGTGTAGCCCACTATATCAATTTAACCATAACTAATTACTGTATAAACAACATCATGTCCGATCTGTGGACACAAAAGGACAACGGAACCGTGGAGGGCAGAGAGGAGTATTTCATTACTTTCTAACTCTAAAGCTTCTTCAGTGTGGAAGGCGAGTTTCGATATCTTGGAGTTTTGGAACTGCCCTCGCGACTGAAAACGTATAATCGTTCAAGCGGTATCGAACCTTCAAACCACAACTCAGAAAACAATGCACGCTGACCACTGAGTCACAGCTTACCTCTGCGCATTTCTCACCACGGCATTCCCAGAAGCTAAGAAAAAGTAATTGTAACTCCCGCTAGGTGGCGCTGGTCAATGCTTCGCTCATATGGATATCGACTATGCCGAAAAACTTGATGTCAATCCTAAATTCTTACATTTAGGAAATTTGCCAATTTTCATGCATATTTCACTCTACCTACTTACTATCTACCGAAAGACGCGATGCAACCACTGAGCCACCGAGGCTCTTATTACATACTGTATCTTTAACGAGGCAGTCAGCGTATAGTTGTCTATGCATCGCGTACAATTGCTCATGAAACTCAATCAGTCTAATAAACTATTTCTCTACCAAAGTCCCTCGAGCTTATCCTAATAAAAGTGCACCCAATTCCGATTGTTGTTGTTTGTTGGAGTTTAAGGTCCCGTCAACTACGAGGTCATTAGAGACCCGTCCACTGTATAGTTCTAATGCATATACTGCACAGACACTACACTAATGAGACGATTATTGGGTATTAGCAGTACCCCGCTTTCCTGAGCGACCACCCATGTCAGTACTAACTGGGCTTGCGTTGCTTAACTTCAGTGACCAGACGAGAACTGGTGTGTCCAACGCAACTCGCCGCTCCCCCCCCCCAATTCCGAGGTCTTCGGACTCATCCTATCTACATCTTCTGCTCTCCATATTCATTCATTTAAGTTTTTATCTCTTCATAATCGTCCAACTAATAAGTTAGTAATAAACATTACATGCTACCAAAATAACTATTACTGAACAATCGCTAACTACACAGAATCTAGATCAGTATTTCCCAAAGTGGAGCAATTTCAAGTTGAGTGGGGGGGGGGCGATTCAAGAATTGTTATTAACTCGTAACTTGTAACTTGCAATTTCCTATTGATTTCTTCCTCTGTACGTACTGCATGTTGTCCGTCTGTGTCCTGAACAAGTTGTCATTTCGGGGGAGCGGCAAATTGCGTTGGACACACCAGTTCTCGTCTGGTCACTGAAGTTAAGCAACTCAACCCCAGCTAGTACTGACATAGGTGGCAGCTTGGGAAAACTGGGTACTGCTAGTATCCAAAAATCGTCACATTAGTGTAGTGTCTGTGCAGTCTCTGCATCAGAACTACGCAGTGGACAGGGCTCTAATGACCTTGTAGTTGAAGGGCCCTAAAACACCAACAAACAAACAATCGTCAGTTCAGCTTCAGTCCTATTTGATAGGAGGGCCCAATAAAGTTGAAAGGGAAGTTTTACAGGGCAGTGGTTAGGCCAGCTATGCAATATGGATCAGAGTGTTGGGCAGTGAGGAAGAGCCACGTCAATAGAATGCAAGTAGCCGAAATGTGAATACTGCAGAATAGGAGTGGGGTGTCGAGAGCTGATAGAATTAGGAACGAGTTTATTAGAGATAGCTTGGGGATGAGGGACATCGCGGAAAAAAAATGAGGGAGAATAGGTGAATAGGTGGTATGGGCACGTAATGCGAAGAGGGGAAGGAGCTCGTTAGGTCCATTACAGGAAAGCAGGTAATTGGAATGACCCGGGACAAGAGAAGACCAACACAGAATTGCAAGCAGGTTGTACGTAAGGATATGGTAGTGTGTTGGGTGGAATACGGGTATGATGATAATCCGGAAGTTATTTAAAATACAACAGAGAATTATATAATAACGATTTGTTGTTTCCTACAGCATACCTGCCTAGTGCTCTATCATCCTAGGTCTTTTTTTGCAATCAAATGAAATTCTATGATTCCCTTGAGTGACCGTACGTACTGAATACGAAAATTTATCGGTAGAATTCGGAGATTACGTTTCAGTTGATTTCTTCGTGACAGCATCATTCAATAAAGAGATTATAAGCGTTGCGATGTGGCAAATGAACAGTGTCCTACTTACGCTCTTCTCTTCTGGGTTTTGGTCTAGACCAGGATCAGACAATTATATACACTACGCTAACTGCTAGTGATATATTTACAACTCCATCTAAAACAGTTCTCGACGGTATTTCCCAGGTCTCTAGTTATTAAAATTCCATGGTCATCACATTATAACTGCTACGTACGTTACAAGATTGGTATTCTTCATTCGTGTCACATGTGGACTGCACCAAAAGATTAGCTTTTACTACTATCCATGTTGCATTCTTGCAATTCTCAGAAACTGTTTGACTTCTTTGTAGATTACATCCTCCTACTACAAACAGGATAAGATACTGTATTAAAGTTGCCAACAATCTAGAAAAATCTTACCTTCATCACACAACTGTAATGAGCATTAGACAGATCTTAATGAAGTTTAAATTTTAGTACGATAAATTATTTCGTATTTTTGACAAGTCGGTCGGTGTTTTAGCAGTAATGGATGTCACAGTATTGTATATACAGGACTCGAGGCTTTTCGAAACTGTCAACCTGCAACTGCTAAATTTGAAGGTCTCTCAATAGGTTATTCAGGTGCATGGAAGATTACAGATCTATAATTATTTTTATATCTTTCGGGCATATAATATATTTATAATTGGCAAGCTCACTTGTCTTTTGGACTTAACAGACTCTTTATCAAAGACGCAAGCATATTCTTGTATGTAGATCAGGTATGTCAAACTGCGGTGACACCGAAGGCCACATTGGTAGCATATGCGTTGTCATGAGGGCCATACAGTGCCCATGGCGCCCGTTGCAATTGCCCCCTCTCGTTGCGCCTCTGAGTGGCAGGTCGTATATGAATACTACTGTAAGTGGTATCGATTGTGTGGGCCACGGCCTTGCTGTAGTTCACATGAGTAGTATCTATAATAAGTCCTTCTCCTTACTTGTAAGGGAGTTGTATGGACTTAAAGGACATCATCATCATACCTTTATCCCGCCTGTGGCGGGGTCGGGTCTGCGTTTGTTGGTGTTTTAGGTCCCATCAACTACAAGGTCATTAGAGACCCGTCCATTGCATAGTTCTAATGCATAGACTGCACAGACACTACACGAATGCGACGACTTTTGGGCATTAGCAGTACCCAGTTTTCCTGAGCGACCACCCATGTCAGTACTAGCTGGGGTTGCTTAACTTCAGTGATCAGACGTGAACTGGTGTGTCCAACACAACTCGCCGCTCCCGTCGGGTCTGCGGGTTCTAGCCCTCCACTCCTGTCTATCTCCCACCAGGTCCCCGTCCACCCCACAAACTGATATGGACTTACAGGCCACTATCATTAAATAAAACAGAAATTCAAAACATCAATTAAGCCCACTAAAATACAGTATAATATACCGGCAATAGTTCCGATAGTGGACATGGTTAAATAGGGTTAAATTGGTGATTATCAATTAACCCTAGTATAGAGTGAAAATAAAATTGTGCGGATATGGTTATGAACAGTTTATACATTAGTTGCTAGAAACACTAAAAAGTGTTACCAACATGTATTATGATTAAAACGATCCGTTAAGTACAGGCACAACGTATATGACGCAATAATAACAACACCTTACACTACAATGACAACACCCCCCATAAGCCAGCACGACATGTTTGACGACGCTCTGTATGACGTCACGGTCATGAGATTAACTTATGACGTCATAGGCACAATTATCATCCAATGAGCTAGCGACAAGTAGCCACAAGCACGGATGCAATGGTGGGGTAGTGTTGTTCTATCGGAGGTTCCGAAAATGGAAGAGGCCTAATTATAACCTCAAAAATGATTTAAACCGCAAACAACTAAAACAAAAGTGTATTGAAGAGTTCGAAGGAGACTCGGAGAATGTTGGAGAACGTACGTTGTAAATCTGAATTAGTAACAGCAACAAAAAGATCAGCAGCGATGACCGACGTGGCATATGCTGACGCCCTTATGCTAGCTCCCATGGGCTTCCCCGTGGAGTCCTTGCCTGGGCATTTAACTATCAATTTCAAAACTGAACCGAATGGAAATGAACCACCAGTTAAAAAGCGACAACGTTTGGACCACCTCTCTGTTGAAGAAAAAATCTTGAGACGGTGAGTTTATGAAACTGAACAAAAGCCCCTATTGCTGAGGAGTCCGGAATTTGGTTGAAATTATTTAGGCCCATCCAACGAACAACTGACAGTAGCCTTTTTGGAATGCAGTTGTATATATTCGTTGCTGATTTAATGTTTTGCAAACAGGAAACTGAAGAATCGTGTTGCTGCACAAAGTGCAAGAGACAGGAAAAAGGCCCAGATGGATAACTTGGAAGATGAATTGGCGCAGATGAAGGATGTTGTATGTTACTTTAAAGATTTGCTAAATTCCAATTATGCCAATAAAACCATATTTAAATTGTTATTTTGTGCACCTAGGTGGCCATGTTACAGGCTGAAAAAAAGGCATTACTAGTAAGAAATGAAGTCCTGGAGAAAGAAAACGAAGCACTAAAAAAGAAATTAGAAAAACTGGAAGCCAAAGCAGAAGTAAGGAACACATTGTTTTTTTTTATACCTTCAGGAATTCTTGTATTATATATGTATAATATTCGAAAAGGAACACGAAGAGCAGAAAAACAGTGGAGACACCAGACAGTCTTTTGAGTATGCATCACTCATTAATGCTTCTCAGCAGAAGAGGCAAGACTCGATGGCAGTTGTCCATTGGATGATGCTCTTTCTTGGCTGGATGCTGATGAATCTGAATCGGACATCTACGACATCGTTCAACAACTGGAGCGAGAGTTTCTTAAAGAAAACAATTCCAGAGAACTCGAGGTAAGTATATATTATCCCTCAGAGGTGTTCGGTTGAATTTCGTGCAACTTATATCGTGATTTTTGATAGAGCTCCACACCTGGAACCAATGGTGAAGTGGTGGGGACCACAGCAGAACAGTTGGAATCCATCAAAGAACTAATTCAGTTTGACCACATCTATCATAAGAGTGGTTATGAGAGCGACAACAATAATAGGGAGGATTTTACTTCCAAAAATGTCATGAACACTATTACGGAATTATCGCCGAGTCAAGTTAAAATGGAGATATGTGAAACTAGTAGCAGTGACTCTCCAAGGTCGATAGGAATCGATGAAGATATGTCAGATGAAGAAGTAGTGTTTTTATGCTCCAAACCCAAATGTGAATCACAAAATTGGAGTGAAAGTTGGGATACCACTTCCGAAAGTGTTAATTCTATTTCGATAGATTCAAAAAAGTGTAACTTATTGGACAATAGTAAACTTAGTTCTCAAGAAGATGCTTTAAGCGATGCAGGCTATGAATCTGCGTCTTCTCTACTTTCTCCTTATAGTGATCAGGAAGTTCCTCTTGCTTCACCTCCAAGTAACTATTGGGATAACTCTTTAGCAGAATTATTTCCTTCTCTGCTTTAAGTGTCGATTCTCTCCATGTAATGTAAATTTGTAAATATATGATTGTTTTAAGAGACATGCTTGTGTAATAATGTATTATGTCATTTTTGGAAGTAAAGTTAGTTTCCTATATCACAATATTTTGAGAGTAGCTGACATGTATATGCTGTGGTTCATGGGTGGAGTTTCAAGAACAGACGTCGCGGGTGAGAGGGAGGTAAGAATGCATTTCACATGAAAAAGATGAGATGTCGAATATATTGAAGTGGTATGGACACGTCATGAGAAGGGATGCAAGTTACTGGCAGCATGCGGGGCAGAGGAAGACCAAAGCAGATGTGAGAGCAGGTTGTACAAACTGATATGCCCGTCGATGGGGACCTAGTGGGAGATAGGCGACAGTGGAGGGCCACAACTCGCAGTCCCACCCCTGCCTGAGCGGCGAATTGCGTTGGACACACCAGTTCTCGTCTGATCACTGAAGTTAAGCAGCGCAACCCCAGCTAGTACTGACATGGGTGGCCGCTTGGGAAAACTGGGTACTGCTAATACCCAAAAATCGTCGCATTGGTGTAGTGTCTGTGCAGTTTCTGTATAAGAACTATGCCGTGGACGGGACTCTAATGACCTTCGTAGTTGAAGGGCCCTAAAACACCAATAAACAACAACAATCCACCCTTGCCACAGGTGGGATAAGGGGATGATGATAATATTGTGAAACCTGATTGTGTTAAGCTGGTCCGCATAAATTTATTACTTAAATATTAGTTTTTTATAATATAGATATTAAATAGACATTGCAATAAAGGATATAAGTTACGAAGACTCAAATTTCGTCCTCATCAGAACTACTTTCATCTTCCAGTTCTGGCATTGGAAAACGAAGAATTGCAGCAACGCCAGTCAACTGTGCCAATTCTGGAAATAATGAGTTAACTGGTGATTGAGGCAATTTAGGATTTTAGTCAGTGATCATTTTAATAGACTTACGTTCGCCAGAAACGTGAAGACTGGAAAAAATTTTAACGTCTCCTCCGGATTCCCTCACACTATCAACCAATTCTACGTATATTTTTCTTTGATTAAAATCTGAAGACCTGTCAAGAATTTATTTTAAGGTTACTGCAACCAACATAATGTGTGTACTGAAGGAAATTATTATATCACTTATACAACTTCGATATGTATAATAAGATTATCAAATCTATTGGTGTAGTCCAACTTAAGACATTTTTAACTCACCTGAAAAGGTTGTCAGAAATCAACAGAGTTTCAATGGCCTGGGCATTATTTGCTTTCTCGACGTGTTTTAAGCTTTCAAAATCAAGAAAATGATTCAAATTTGAAAAATGTCATAATTAATTTTTAACATATTTCAAGCAAAAAGAATTTCAGAGTTAAAAGAAACAATTTATAAATAAAATACACCACTCAGCCGTTCAAAGTTCACGGACCTTGGTTGGTGGAGAACTTGCGTACTTTGAACTGAAGAGGCGAGCATTTTCTATCGATCGAGTCACGAATATCGGGAGGGTTCACTATTTTAATAATTTGAAGTCCTTGTAAATCTAAATTTCAAATTCTCACCCATAGAAAGCTTTGCTAGGTTCAGCTTGAAGGGTCGTGTAAAACGCATCCAGGGCCTTCACCTCGCCAGCGGCCTTTGTATCAGATAACTTGACCATTACAGTTGGGTCTGCTAGGACTTCTGTAATGCGTAATAAAACAGAAAACATTTTACCGTGGACCACTGTCCTTAGACTCCAATGAGGAGACCACGATCTGTATTACCTTTCAGTGAATGCTTGAACCCAGTTGAAGAGTGAACTAACAGGAACTTTGATTTGTTCTCAGTGATAATCTTTTGATCTAGTTTTATCGCCTGCTGTATCATGAAGTCAAAAAATTGATCCTGCAAACAAATTAGTAAAATGATGATATATCTTTTCTTTGAAGTGGCGAAAAATAAACTGCACGCTATTACAACATCAACGACTAAACCATACTTTGACAAAGCCAGGGCTGGCAAGCAAAACGCATTTCACAACTGTAAAATAATAAAATTATGCACAATCAAAATGATATTGTCATAAGTCCGTCATAAATAAAGGAATTCGGACAGAATACGACGTCTCACCTTCAAAATTGATGTGTCGAAGGATAGCTTGGATAATGTTTTCAAAGAACTTTTCAAGGCCCTATATTATGAAAATAGTAGAGAGTAGTTCATAGTGGACAAAGCAACATAATTTAAATTATAAACTATTACTGTGATCAAGATTTCTATGAACAGTAGTACCTTAGAGTGTTGTGTACAGTTTCCCTTACGCTTCCGTGGCACATTGACATCAATTTTAGCCCGTACCAGAGTCATACTAGTAGTGATTAAGCATATATGCGCCAAACCTTCTTGCATGATTACTGCAGCAAGATCCACATTCTGGGTTGGATCACATGCCATTTCTGCAAATACCATATAGTATTTGCCGTCAGTCAAGAAGGAAACGAAAAATCAAAAACTAAAAGATTAAACTTACCAACTCTTTCGAGAGCGACACTATCCCAATGATGTTTAGCCAAAGTAAATTTTCGGTTTGGTTCCAGATCAAGTGTATGGTAAGCATTCATCTATTAAAAAATGATTATCACTTGTAAAACTTAGCTTAAAAAAGCTAATGTGTATATGGCCGTAGAGACATACCTTAACATATTCGTTTTCTACGATGTTTCGCCCCTTTACTCTCAGAACACAAGCTTGGTGATCAAAATCCACATTTTCCACCTGTATGGTCAACATGGTTCGTACACGGTAACATCCGCTACTACCAGTTGAAGACTCTTTCTGAACTTTTCTATTAAACCAATTATGCAAAAGTATTTTTCAATATAACATCAATTTAATTATTTGGAGTATTTACACATACCTAACTGTGGAAGCTCTTAGGCTGTCGCCTTTAGCCACCAAATTATAAGCATGCCACATGTCCTCTGGATCATCGGGGATAAGGGAAATCTGCCTAGAAATGAAGTGTCATTATTCGGATTATTAACGACAAATAAAATTTCGGTAAAACTGCAATTGCATAAAATGCAACTACAATAAATATTAGTAGTGTTTAAAAGCTACATGATTGACACGGTGGAAGTGACACAATTAATTACAGCCAGTGATGGTCAAATTTTGCCCAAATTTTAATATTAAAAGTACATCTACAGCATCTCAAAATGAACTACTATCAAACATGAGCATTACTATATACTTAAAAACTCCTAATTATTTTATGCATCCATGTCTCGCAAGAATTCCTTGTAAATATCCAATAAAGAACACTCGCAAAAGGCGGACATATGAATTTCTGGTTGTTTCATAAGGTGGGATTTTAGTCTCAATCTCTGCTTTGAAGATGAAGTTCTGTGTAATCATGACACTCTTGAGTAGATTTTTGGGTATAATATTAATCTAATATTTAATGACATATATGAAGTATATTCCCTACAGTTAATAGAATAGTCAAAATTTTGTCAACGCGGAATACAAGTCTTGGAAAAATGATACGCACTATTCATTTAAAAAATAATACCACATATGTCTTACCCTTCCCCATCTTTATCGATGTGCTTGGACACGAGTTTCATGACGTGTCAATCTGAGATTCTTAAAAGCTGACAATTTATACTGATTACAAATAAATAATTTAATTTAGAAAATATAACGTTATCCATAACGACAGCCATGCCACCGACTACATCAATGACAAACAACCACGATATTACCGCCACCTATCATTGAATCACTTAAGTTGGTGACATGTGATGCCACTTTCTACTCCGGCATGCTGATAGCTGTTTGGTTGTCATCGTTCCTCTCCGGATTGGGCCATAAGAATTTGGAGGTGGTTGATGTAAATTTTTTTTTCATTTCCTTCACTCTGAAAGACATGTTCAAATTTTGTAATAGTTGCAGGGTCCCGTGACACCATTCATGCCTGAAGATTATCCAGTACTCTAATTACAAGTGTCTGATTGCTGGAAGCTATCTTGACAACATCAATAACAGCATATCACATATCCAACGTGTGGCTCACTTTGCAGATTTGAAAGTTTTCTACCTAATCCCCTGGTCTTAATCATTATTATTACCTCACGTCACTGTTAGTCGATCCTGCGGAAACCTGAGGCCCATTCAGAATTGTCGTCAGTCTTTCTTGGAGAATAAAATCACCTGTGAATTTCTGACTCAACAAGCTACTTTATTGGTTGTAATGAGATTTATTTGATCACATCAGCAAACTTACACTTTAATTACACGAATATAAGTTATATATCCTTACAACAGGCTGCTTTTTATAGTAAAAGAATTAGAGATTTATCAAATCAGTCGAGCGTTCATGGTGCTCGCCGTATCTTCTTAAGATTATCAGATATTATAACTATTTTTATCATTTGCTTGTAGACACAGTGTAACTTGATCATATTTCTAGAGTTCTTCACATAACGCAGGTATGTTAATGTTTATAAAATTAATCGTAAATAAATAATTTAGTATTTATCTATAATTTCTTTGGCTGTCCACTTCTAGAAACTTCTTTCAGAATTGAAACAAAAAAGTCATTTCAATATTATCCATTCCACATGTCAAATGCTTTGCAAATATGTACTAACCTTAAACTTTGAACATTCCAATATATTAAGTTAATAAAGTAATTTAAATAACTTCTTTAGATAAGTACGTCTTTTTTGAAAATTCATAATGGGATTACAAGAATTATTTCAAAGCATTCTTTGCTTAACTCTGATAACATCACTACAATGCGTTTCCAATAG
This sequence comes from Trigoniulus corallinus, assembly GCA_013389805.1. NCBI lineage: Eukaryota > Metazoa > Arthropoda > Diplopoda > Spirobolida > Trigoniulidae > Trigoniulus > Trigoniulus corallinus. The sequence continues at coordinate 17,079,580 of JAAFCE010005724.1, read as the reverse complement.
CACCGATGGACCAGCATGTGACGTCTTGCAAGAAAATAATCTACTGACATGTTATTTGATTGACAACTCAAACGTCGATGTCATACTTGACGCACTGAAAAAAACCGAAAACTGGACAGAAGTTGCAGTAGCATTTACGTCAACTGACGTGAAAGCACTTCCAGATGACATATTTCAGGATGTTCTTCTTACAAAACTAATCTTTTCTTATAATACTACAATGAACAACATTCCAAACGGAATTTTGAAGCAAATTTCTTCGCCATTAGACTACCTTGAATTTACAAACGTGGTTGGGATTACTTCAGTATCTAAAGCAGATTTTGACCAAGTCTTATTTAGTTCTGACTTGGAAGTCCTCATTTTGAAGACATCAGAGTTACGTACCATTGAAGGATCATCTTTTGAACAATTCGATGCGTTGGAAGCATTGTCAATCAGCAATACACAAATTCCATCTCTTCCGACTGACATGCTTCATGGTCTAACAGCACTAGAAGAATTAACTCTTACATATAATCCTATTACATCAGTTCCAAGAAACTTCTTCATCGAGCAAAGCCAACTTAAGAATATTTGGCTTGGACAAAATAAATTAGAGTTCATTGAAAATGGAGCACTTGATGGCTTGGATAATGTGCAGATGTTATCAGTTCCAGGTAAGCACTGTAATAAATGTAAGACTCGTGACAAAGTAACAGTAGTACAACTATTACAGACGATGTCAAAAAGAGGTTTGATGACTGCACTTGTATAAAAACTTTTTATTCACAGGAAACCCTTTTCACTGCAACTGCTCTTTACAGTGGTTTAAGGATTGGCTTACTGACAAAAACATTTTGGATGCAAGTGGAGCAACTTGCAGTTTCCCATCGGAGGGTCCATTTTCCACTATAGAATTCTGCAGTTAAGAAAAAAACCATAACATTATGTTTATAAAACATGCGAGTTGAGAAATAAATTATGATGTGTTAACTGAATCAAGTGTTAAAGCAGCTCAACTCAGCTGCCTAAACGTCCTAATGCAAATAAAAACTCAAATACATATTTTAAAAACCAGTCAATTAAAAAAAATCCAGTTTCCAACAATGGTTTCGAAAGGCACAGATGGGCAAATACAACATCAGACTCAGCATCCTGACAAATCCTTCTTATTTTTTCGAAACCATCGTACTTCCTCCGGGTCGAATCCTCGAGTCTCAGCACCATAACATGCCCAAGAAGGTGTCTTCGACACATAATCTAGGGCAGTAAAACATTTTTTTGCATCGGAGGCATAGTAATCTTGGATCAATTCATGAAATTTGGAGTAGTTAATCCAGGTCCACCATTCGCCGTCAATTTTAAACTGTGGAAGACAAAGAGTAAATCATTAACGGAAGTTGCCCCGATGCAATTTAAGCGTGTAGGAACCTGTTTCTGCCCGAATAATTACGTATATGAATTTCATAAGCTCATTAAACAATTTAGAAACGATTTCTTTCTAGTAATAAAAAATCATTTTTTACACTGAAGTTAAAGGAGATTTGTAGTGGACAACCAGACTATCACAGTCATACATTCAAAAAATTTGACGAGGTGAAGAGCTAGAAGACTTTACTATAATACCGTAATAGCTTGTCAGATACTGACAAGCTTCTTAGGACAATCTAATGGTTTCAACGCGACCATAATCTAGTAACATAATCTATGTTACTAACCTTCTGATGTGCAAGCAGGATGCAATTTGAATGTTCGTGTTCACTTGCAATTTCATAGTCAGGTATTTTATCAGCTAATTTCTGCACAAACTCTATGACTTCATTGTGCCATGGCACATTTTCCATTGTTAAGTTGCTGGATTTAGATGTGCCACAATAAGTCACCCCCTAGAAAGAAATTAACAACCATTTTACAGTCATATTCATACTAAGTCATACAATTTATCCGCCAAAATGAAAACTTACTTTAATTTCTATGAAGTCTGGTTTTCCAAGTAATACAAGACTAGCATATGAATCAATCTCTTCCACATTCCAGGCTTTGACAAGCGTAAGCCTAAACACCGTTCTTTGGCCCTAAAATACAAAACGGCGATATTTCAGAGGTCAGTGAACATTAAAATCATTCACAACAAAAACATAAAAAAAATAGTGTACTTTTTCGCTTAAGGCTTTCAAGCTATCCAAGAATCGTGGCCAAAAGTCATGAAACAGTGGTCTATCGATTTTCTTAAGGCTTTCTTTGGTGCTTGCATCAACGCTTACGTACATTTGAGTCACTGGAGAAAGCTGTCTAAATGACAAGCAAGAAAATTAAAATTTTAAATATTAATTAAAAATCCTTTTTTTTAAGATATCTATTAATAAATCATCACCTAATGGCATCTGGAAACTGGGCATTTGTGACTAAAAATGACGAAATTTTAAGAGAATGAAGCAAATGAATAAAGCGATTTATTTCTGGGTACATAATAGGTTCTCCCACAAGAGAGAGTGCACAATGTTGTGCAGTCATTGCTTCTTTAATTCGTTCTGGTTTTACTCCAGGAACTCCTAATGAAACCAACATATATAACAAAAAAATTTCCGTGTGAGATATGACACAGCTTTAAAAATTTCATAAATTATATACCTTTGAACTGTTTAATCATTTGGTAGTGATTTTCAAGTGCCAAAGAAAGAATTTCATCAGGCGAATCTGTTTTCCAGCGCCACTCAGTACCAACAGGATTTGAGTGATGCCTGAAATTTTAAAAACAATATTTTAAACAGGATAAAATAGTCACATAATGGGAAAACAGCAATACAAGACAAATATGTGCTGCCTACCTCCAACAAAAAACACATTTATTTGCACACGCTAAACTGGGTGTAGTCTCCATACATCGATGACTTTCAATACCATAGAACGTGTGCTTATAGCAACCCCCTCGTCCTCGCAACATACTCTGTAAACCAAACGGGCAAAATTACGAAACACAGCTATAAGAGTGTCAAAATATAACTACCAGGGCCGGCCCTAGAGTTTGCGGGGCCCAAGGCAGCAAGCGATAGAGGGGCCCAAGGCAGCAAGCGATAGAGGGGCCCAAGGCAGCAGGCGATAGCGGGGCCCCAGCACCAAGTTTTTTTAATTCACCAGCGCGGGGCCCAAGGCAGCCGCCTCGGTCGCCTTGCCTTAAGGCCGGCCCTGATAACTACAGCCATGAGAAGCGACTAACCTTAGTCCACCTGCATAGCTTCACACCTGAATGGCTTCCTATCAAACGATAACCTTGCTTAGTTAATGCTTCTCTTAACGGTGGTGTAATCATCTCTTTTGGACCTTCGACGGATTTGGACAACCCATTGATTACTTCATTTCGTTTCACAGCCTACAATCAGCACAAAAGCATATTTCAAAGTTTTAAATCTTATAACCAAATACAGATGTACCCTATAGAATTAATAGAAAGGAACATTACGCCTCACTGCAATAGCAAAATGTTAACACAATTATAGAAGCAAACAACCTTCAAGAGACAAATCATGTGACTACCTTGACAGAAGGGAGATTCTTTGATGCTAGACCAAGATCTTCAACATCCATAATATTATTTCTAGTATTAGATTCATCGTCATCATCACTGCTGGTCTCAATGATACTCTAAAATGAAAATATTACACTGCATTTCATTTGTTTAACAACAATTACAAATTAAGAATAATACCGTTTGATCACTGGAGCCAGCTAGACTTGCATTATTCTGAAGAATTTCATACTTCCCATAGATACCACATTCTTTAACATTGTTTATAAATGTTTTCTTCCATTCGCGAAAGTCTTCATTCAAACCTAATAAGAAAACGATAACTTGACTTACACGTTATACTCAAAACTATAATTGGGCAAGCTTACCCCCATGTATACTGTTAGCAACATTTTCATCGCCAGCTACAAGAGGCATTAACCTCTTTCCCTGTAATCTTGCAAACCAAGAGTCTATCTTAAAGGCCACCCTGTTAAAACGTCGCTTCTCATAACATGAATTTCCCAGTCCAAATACAGCATATGACATGCCCTTAAAAAGTGATTTCTGAATTCTGAAATCTATTGTCAGGTCGTGCAACCATTTATAAAACCACTTTGAACTGTCGGGTGGACGCCCACCCTCATAAGTGGATACCAGAAACGCAGAAATAGTGCAATCATGTGTCTGGAACAAAAATGAGAAAAACATTAGCTGAGGAAAACAAAAAAGTAAATATCATGTAGTATATAATTTCTTATATTTATCTGAAGGACCAGAAAACATAGAATGGTAAAGATTTTGATAAACTAAAACATTCAAAAATTACTATGTTTAAAAGAAATTTCATATTTAAGTCATAAATACCGTATCTATCAGCATATCGTCGGGTTCATAGACACCTAAGTCTTGAATAGTTACTTCAAAACTGAGATCACGGAGTTCTTTTCCTAGTTCATATGCGAATGTCTGAAAAAAAATCCTTTTATATGTTAATACGCAAACCATTATGAAATGCAAAAGAAAAAAAAAAGCTATGAAAAAACCTTAGCATTTCCAGTTTGCGTTGCGAAGAATATATTTATCTTAATGTTCGGATTTTCACTCCGATTGTCCTCTTTGGTACCCACATCACTATTAAGCGTCGTCTGAAATATTTTTGAAATACAGTATACGCATCAAAAGATGGCTTCTAAAGTTACAAAACATCCACAAGGCAGCATCTTTAATACAACATCTATAAACGTATTAAATATTTATTATGATTCATCCAATGGATTAGCGTGTACATCAGTAATTGGTTATTTAGTATAGGTTTCTTATTTACGAAGCCGGAGCTTGGGGTTATATACTTTAGGAACACATTAATCTTCGGCTAAGCACGAAATAATCTTATTTTCTTATGAATAGCATTTTATTTTACCTGTCTGACCGACTTATGAATTGCTTTCCTCTTCTCTTTTAGAAATGCAGCAACTATCAACATGATACAAAAAGCTCCCAGAAGCACTTCTATAAAACCGTCTCCAATGTTAAAAAGAGAAAAGGCCATCTGTAAGCAGAAATATCAGAATTGTGAATCCTTTCTAATTATTCGTATAACCAAGTGCCTACCTCATTAAAATGAGCATTATTTCACTGTAATGTCAATGATTCAACGATTCAGTAACACTGGCTTAAACACCATACAAATGCTGCGGTACACGGGTGGGGGTGTCGAAGGATGACAGAATGAGGAGTGGGGATGCTAAGGGTAGCTTGGGGGTGGGGAATATCGCGGAAAAGATGAGAGGGAATAGATGGAGGTGATATGGTCAAGTAATGACAAGTGGGGAGGAGGAGCTGGTTAGGCCCATTACACGGATGCAGGTTATCAGAAGCACCCGGAGCAGTGGAAGACCAAAGCAGGTTGTACGAGATGTTAGTGTGTGGGGTGGATGGGGACCTGGTCGGAGACAGGAAGGAGTGGAGGGCCAGAACCTACAGACCCGACCCCGCCACAGGTGGTATAAGGGTATGGTGATGATGATCTACATCAGGCACGGACAACCTTATGTAGTTCGGAGACCAAATTCTCATTGTGGCTGTCAATCATGGGTCAAATCCTCCGGCCGTTATACTGTGCCACAGTTGTTGACTCTTTTTTTTTTTTACCAGTGCCTCCCTTGGTGGGTTCCTTCGCGAACGGCTTGCACGTTCTCGGTGGCTGGAGGAGGGTTATGGGGTCAATGCGCAAAATGACCAATAGTTTTAAGACAAATAATATAGCCACAGACATTTGTGGAGCATTTACTTTTTTTCTTTCCTTCTGTCTAGTCAAAATTGTGCATTGGCTATGACAGGTTGGGGACCGGATGTAAGGAGGTTGAGGGTTGGATCTGGCCCATACAGTATGTGATCTACAATTTATCTATGCGAACCCACGTAGTATCAAATATAAAAAGTAGTATCTTTCATTCAGATGTGCTTAACGCCTTTCAATTTAATGATTTATTCGACATATCCTTTAGGTCGTAATAGCAATCCAAGATGCAAAATGCAGTAAATTAACGAAACCAATGCATTCAGTCATATTGAGACAGAAAACATATTGCTAGAATTCTGTTGCAACTCAATTCGTTATAACAATCCTTCATTCTTCCTGATGCCGTCAATGCACTTTTGTTAAAATGTAAGTAACTTAAATTTTTACTTACGTTTTCTTTATATATGTTGTCAAAAAATGGAATTTTCAAATAGAACTCAACATTGTTAGCAAACCACGTGTTATACTAAAGTACAGTAACATAGGAAACGGAAAACGTTAGCACCAGTTCATTGTGTTGTCAAAACCAGTCACCAGAGGACACGATTTCCTACATATAGGGTGTCCCGAAAGTTAACAGTCATACGTCAACCACTGATGGAAACAACAATGCAACTCCTAACTCTTTTCCCGCCTGTGGCAGGGTCGGGTACCCATTTGTCCCTCTGAATGGACACAGGGTGATATATTGGTCATAGTTTTTTCTGCAGCCGGTTGCCGGCCAAAGCTGCACCCCTACGCTTATTTATCGTCGGTCTAGTGTTCGTTGGGGAATGCTACCGACGCCAGGGGGCGAGCTCCTACACCTGGAAATCTTGCCTCATCTACCCGTTGCGTAGTAGAGAGGGTTCTTTTACGTGCAAGTGCCATCGTACACCCACACGGGACCTCGGTTTTACTTCTCATCCGAAAGAAGGCACACTCGCGGCTTCTCTCTCGCCCGAAAGAAGCCGACCCACCACGGTCCACTATCGAACCGGCGTAGTTGCCGAGCGTGCTAACCACTACGCCACCGCGGCGGGTTACGTCAACCACTGATGGAAAAAAATTAAATTTGAGACGAAAAGTTCCCAAGAACATGGGTCCGGAAACGATTACTTTACGAGAAAAATGACAATTTATAAGTAAAAAAAAAAGTAAACTGCCATACGTAAAATCACTGGCGTATGGCAATTTTGTTGAAGGGCCCCTAAAACACCGACGAAACAAATGCACGTAAAAAAACCACCTCTACTATACAATGGGTAGATCAGGCAAGTTGGTGGAGTGCCCCAAAGAATAGTAGAGCGACGATAAATAAGCATAGGGGTTGCAGGTTTGGTCGGCAGCCGGCTGCATAAGGCCCGGTGCACACATCCGATTTTTACTTCTGCGGGTGCCGCAACGACGGCGCAATAACCCAATGCATACACAAGCGATGAAATGTCGCCAGTACACATTTGGCAACTGTGAACATAACCATCCTCATCATACCATTATCCCGCCTGTGGCAGGGCCGGGTCTGCGGATCCATTGAACATGCCTTGCCCGGGGGCACCTCAGCCAGGCGTCTGGAACCCGCAGGAATAATGGCTGGTTGTCTGTGGGGGAATGCCGGCTTGCCCCACTGTTCCAACACCGCATTATACAACCAAAATATAAATTTTAGCAGGTCAATTAATGCTTTGTCGGTTCTAATATTGCATGGTGTCTGACCTATTCCACAATAACTATAATGCAACAGGAGTCTGGCTCATGTTAATTTGGCAACCGTGAACAATGGATGCTAATTAAAGAAGGCGTGCAATTTTTACCCACGACATCTCAAAACAAAGAAACCGCATTCCATCAACGGATGTGTGCAGCACTCAATGGGCCAATAGATACTACGTGATCGGATGTACGTGTGCGGAACCGTTACGGTTCCGTAGGGATCTGCGGGCATTTTCAGACCTAACTCCGGTTCGTTGGTGTTTTAGGGCCCTTCAACTAGGACCCCGTCCACTGTGTAGTTCCAATGCAGAGACTGCACAGACACTACAATAAGACGACGAATTTTGGGTATTAATAGTACCGCGTTTTCTCAAGCGGCTACCCATGTCAGTACTAGCTGTAGTTGTGCTGCTTAACTTCAGTGATCAGACGAGAACTGGTGCGTCCAACGCAATTCACCGCTCCCGGCACCGGAGGTATGTGTGTACTCCCCCAATGCAACTAATATATCTCATGCCGTAATTACGTTGACGCAGCGGCACCGCACGAATAAAAATCGGATGTGTGCACCAGGCCTAAAAATACCGTACAAAAGATAGCTGTTGTGTCCATCCAGAGGACAAATATGGGTACCCGACCCACAGAATATGGCATTGTGTGAAGTGAAGGGAAACCTGGTAAGCAGAGGCGTCGCTAGGGTTAGCGTCACCCGGTTCCTTCTTCCTGGTCCTTCTTCTGTTTCCGCGTCACCCCATTTGTCATGTTGTGAGTGGTGTCACGCGGTGCGGCTCGCACCCTCCGAACCCCCTAGTGACGCCACTGCTGGTAAGAATTGAGAGGCCAGAATTTACAGATGCTATTCTGTTTGGTTTGTTGGTGTTTAAGGTCCCGTCAACTACAAGGTCATTAGAGACCCGTCCACTGCATAGTTCTAGTGCATAGTCTGCACAGACACTACACTAATGCGACGATTATTGGGTATTAGCAGTACCCAGCTTTCCCGAGCGACCACCCATGTCAGTACTAACTGGGCTTGCGTTGCTTAACTGCAGTCCAACGCAACTCGCCGCTCCCATGCTATTCTGTCATAGGTGGGATAAGGGTAAGAGGTGAAAGGTTGAACATCAGATGCTCGATCCTTCTCACAATTTAAGGGTCAGGGTGAACATTTACATCACTCATCCCTGAGAAGGATCGAGCATCCTATCAGTTATTGCATACCATCAATAGAATCGATAATAATGTTATCATGTCATCAACAATAATAAAATTATATATTTCAAGATATGTAAACAGGGATCATTAAAATTTGTCTAGTGATGATTTAAATAAGTCAAAATTATTTAGAACTCCATTACAGTAGAACTTCGGTATATCGAACTCGCTTATATCGAAATTCTGCCTATATCGAAGTTTAAGCGCCGGTCCCGCCAGACACAATGTTAATTAATAGGAAAGATGCCCTGATATATCGAAACTCGTTTATTTCGAAATCTCGGTTATATCGTAGGTGATTTTCAGTCCCTCTGATCGGGATCCTATGGGATATATCGAAGTATCATAAATATAGCATTTGACTTTGGTCGACAGGGACTTTAGAGCGGGTCTCACTCCATCTAGACCAGTGATGGCGAACCTCTTTTTGAAGACTGGTCACAATAACACGAAAAAAAGCAAAAAGTTGTCCGCGGGTCAGGTGCAAGAACTATTTAATTTTATGAATAAAAATAAATTATTAGTAATAATGAATAAAGTTTACTAAAGTAGCAAATAAAGATTATCATCATAATACCCTTATCCCGCCTGTGCCAGGGTCGGGTCTGCATACGGACAACCTGCTCTCACGTCTGTTGTTTATGAGACGATAAGCAAGAGGATTCACGCTCGGGTCACATAAAATTGCGCAGTGGGTCACAGGTTCGCCACCACTGATCTAGACCAAGGTCTTCAAACTTTGTCGACTCACGAAACCCCTAAAACTAAAAGGTTTTTTTATCTCGTCACTGCAATCGAATTGGCAGCCCACACATAAAGCCTCTGATGTACAAATGTACCTCTCAGGTTGGAAGTGTATCCCTGGCTGGGTATAAGGTGAGAAAGGATCATACATATAACTTGAGGGAGATAAGGGCACAGACAGACTCATACTACTGGTCATTTCTGACAAGAACCCTTTGGCAATCTAATACCTTTCGAGAGGGCTTTCTGAAAGGAAAGGCCACCATTGCAAGTATTGTAGGGGGACACAAGAATTATAATTTAGGGTTTTAGGAGTTTTACGGAATCAATTGTAGTGGAGAGAGTTAGTCTCTCCACTGCCAAATAAGGTTGCTTGCAGTGTAGGGAATTAGAACAGAACTTCTTTATGTTGTGATCTTATTGTTTTTTTAACATTGTTGATCTAAATATTTTAGGTAGTGTGTGGGGGTGGATGGGGACCAAGAACTCGCAGACCCAACCGTGCCACAGGCATGATAATGGTATGATAATGACGATGATGATATAAAAATCTTAATATTTTATCCTAAAATTGAAATTTTAGATATTATAATAGCGGGACATTTACATTTGTGAAAACGAAAATTTTGACTACAATTTCCAGAATTTGATATATCGAAACTCGGATATATCGAAGTATTTTTCACGGTCCCCTGAGGTTCGATATAACGGGATTCTACTGTATAACACTTTTCAAGCATTGCTAACTCATTTCGTAAAAATAAGAAAACTCTAAAGATAAAATAATAACTACCTCAATCGCAATCACATTAAATATCATAACAAAAAAGAAAAGAAAATAATTAAGGGTAACATCACTAATAAAAATAGAAAGAGCAGGACTTAGGGTTCAGCCTTTGAACCCCAGACTTAGGCACACAATGTCTTTCAAGTTCCTTAGCGACGTCGGGAGCCATGACAGGCTGTATCGAAAAACAGTACACGCCAGTAGGACCTGAAATTATTGCAAAACAAAAAGTATATTACTGAATCCCGTATCTTATATTACAGCCGTTAAATATCCTAACCTCTCTAAAGCAGACAACGACAAAATAAAGGTACTAGATCCTACCTGTAGGGTTAGTTTTCTCTGGCTGGGACGAAAGTGGAGTAAAAAATCTGCTCGGCAAACTTTGAACTGAAAGTAAAATGAAGAAAAAATTGTATGAAGATCAGCTTGACACCATCCTCATCTAATTAGCCGGTCTATTGAAAGGGGCAGGAGTGAAGTCTACAAATATTGTCCATCCAGTCCTTTCTAGGTCCCTGTCCCACATGCACGTTCCTAGAGATCGCCCTTCCAAGTATGACACTTAACAGATTTAAAAGGTACAGGCTGTCAATGATGGATTTAGAGAGGGCCGAGATCAAGCATTCATGGTCCACAGAGTCAAACGCCTTCGCAATGTCGGTCTCAAGGATGACAGAGATAGCAGAGAACACAGCCAAAATGACAAACACCACGGACGAACTCGACCTCGCACTGCTTTATTGTTGGTTTGTTAGTGTTTTAGGGTCCTTCAACTACAAGGTTATTAGAGCCCCGTCCACAGTGTAGTTCTTATGCAGAGACTCCACAGATACTACAATAATGCGACGATTTTTGGGTATTAGCAGCACCCAGTTTTCCCAAGCGGCCACCCATGTCAGTACTAGCTGGCGTTGCGCTGCTTAACTTCAGTGATCAGACAGGAACTGGTATGTTCAACGCAATTCGCCGCTCCCGCACTGCTTTGTGAACCGGGAATAGAGTGGAGAGGGGATCCCGCACCAGATCGTAGATCCACCACTCAAACACTTTAGCCAGAGGGACTAAGATGGCGTCGAAAGCCTCCACTGGACCCACCCTTCGGGATAGGCACAATAACAGCAGTCTGCCAAAGGGAAGGTTAAAAGGGACTGACCATACAGCAGTTAAACAGGTGCAGCAGGACCAGAAGATTGGACATGTCAAGGGACTTTAAAAGGAAGACAGGCACACCATCAGAGGATTGGGAGCCAGAATTCTTAAGCCGAGCAAAGTAGCCGCGCAACACTGCGTGAGAGGCAGCCTTCTTTATCGAGCCCAGAAAAGAAACCCGACCGCGCACTTAGATGCGGATATCTAGGGTAAAGGACTTACAAGGGCATCAAGGCACTGGACAGCAAGAGACATTGGAACAGTGGGGAGGGGGTATAAAACCGGCGAACATAGATCCCGAGATCCGACAGAGGCGCATTAGGAAAGACAAGCCATCGTGGCTTCCTTCACATTGCGATTAAAACACCGTCGAGCATTTGAAAAGGCGGTATAAGCACAGGGCTGCCGGGAGACCTTCCGGGTCCAATGCAGTTGATTCACGACAGCGCGGGGGAACGGCTTATTATACCAGTTCTCGTCTGATCACTTAAGTTAAGCAACCCAACCCCAGAAAGTACTAACATAGGTGGTCGTTTGGGAAAACTGGGTACCGAAAAATCGTCGCATTAGCGTAGTGTCTGTGCAGTCTCTGCATTAGAACTACGCAGTGGACAGGGCTCTAATGACCTTGTGGTTGATGGGCCCTAAAACATAAACAAAAAAAGATGACAGCGCGGAGAGAGGAGTTCTGGGTTCTACCTGAATGGTGGGAGAAAAACGGTGGCTTTTTGGCCCAGGGGAGAGAAGAAATCAAGTATACTGGTCGTGAGATGAAATCTCCGCAGATGAAATTCAACACACCAGAATTAACCAGAGAAGATACAACCGGAAAAAGATGATCAACAAGAGAATAGGCAGGACGGTACGCTACCCAGCAATTAAGCACAAACCTCGAGGAGGTGACCTCGACACAAAGATTCCATGGAAAACCTACCCCGAGCGACAGCTGAAAAAGATTTGTGAACGGACATACACCGCTAAGCCAACCCCGGGGTGGAGCGATCAGAGCGAAAAACAGAGAAAGAAAGGATAGTAAACTAGAGTCAGGGATCTCGGACCGGAGCCAAGTTTCTGTGATACCAACACACGAAGGTCTCAAGACCTTCAAGGGCCGTCAATTTTTTCCAACAACAGTATAGCAACAAACTTATAACCCTTTTCCCGCCTATAGCACGGTACCCACCTTGTCCCTCTAAATGGACACAAAGGTGATATATCTTATATTGGACAGTGGTTTTCGCAGCCGGTTGCCGACCAAAGCTGCAACCCCTATGCTTATTTATCGTCGATCTACTGTTCATTGAGGAATTCCACCGACGCCAGGGGGTTAGCTCCTACACCTGGAAATTTTGCCTCGTCTATTCTTTGCATAGTAGGGAGGGTTCATTTACGTGCAAATACCACCGCACACCACACGGGATTTCGATTTCACTTCTCATCCGAAGGAAGACACACTCGGGACATCTCTCACGCTCGAAAAAAATGCCAACCGACCACGGTCCAGTATCGAACATAGAACCACCGACTCAGTTAGGGAGCACGCTACCCACTCCGTCACCGAGGCGGGAGTCATATAAAAAATTCCACAACAGCAAAGTGGAAAGCCCTACATTTCTCACGTTTCCTGTGCACTCTTTTTAAATTCGTTCAAGGGCTGGTGAAAAAAAATGTCCACATAAAAATTCACGGCACGACTGCCACGTTGCTCCCAAAACTGTTCAGACTTACTTCTACATCTGAACTTAGGACGTGCATTCCTTTACTGGACCTAACCTGAACCTCCTTTCCACAATCCTCCATACATCTGGGCCACACTAAAATCAATAATATATAACAATACTTACCGTCATGAAATACTTGGACTCTGAACGATGAGTATGTGACCCATAAGGTCGCTCCGCCCGAATTATCTATAACAATATGAATGAAAACAATTGCGTTAAGACTGCTGGAACTTTTTTGCCACCTGCTCCCACCTTCGCTTGGGTCTCCTCCTACTCCTTATTCCACCCACCACCTGTTGCCTCATAATACACCACGTGAGCTCCTCCTCCCCCTTCGCATCACATGCCCATCCCACCTCAACCTATATCTGAACTTAGGACGTTTTGTTTGTTTGTTGGTGTTTTAGGGCCCTTCAACTACAAGGTCATTAGAGCCCCGTCCACAGCATAGTTCTTATGCACAGACACTACACTAATGCGACGATTTTTGGATACTAGCGGTGCCCAGTTTTCCAAAGCGGCCACCCATGTCAGTACTAGCTGGGGCTGCGCTGCTTAACTTCAGTGATCAGACGAGAACTGGTGTGTCCAACGCAATGCGCCACTCCCTGCGGACTCTCTCAGCACGCGACACCCCACTCATGTAACGCAGCATTCGCATCTTAGCCACTTGCATTCTCCTCTCACTGCCCAGCACTCAGATCCATACAGCATGGCGGGCCTAACTACAGTTTTGTAAACCTTACCTTTCAACTTTATTGGGACTCTGCGGTCACACAGCACCCCGCTTGCCTGTCTCCACTTTAGCCATCCAGCATTGATACTGTGGGTAACGTCGGAGTCGATTTTCCCGTTGCTCTGAATCACTGATCCTAGATACCTAAACTCTTTCACTGCTGGTAGCACCTCATTTCCACAATGAACTACACCCCTTTGGTCCTGACCACTCCAATTGAAAGCTAAGTACTCTGTTTTCTTCATGTTCACCTTCAGGCCCCCCTTTGCCATCGCTGTTGTAATGTCCTGTAAGCAGTGGCGTCGCTAGGGTTGGCGTCACCCCCTCTCCCGAAAAAAGCCGCTTCTTCTGCTTTGTTGTCACCCCATTTGTTATGGTGCTAGTGGTGTCACCCGGTGCGGCCCGCACCCCCTAGTGACGCCACTGCCTGTAAGCCCTGTTGAACCTCCTCTTGGTACTCCTCTAACCTTCCTACATCGTCAGCAAGGTGGAAGGACATGGAATTGTTATATATTTTGAGTGAGGATAGGAGAACCAACACGACAGAAAGTGAACCAAAAAATATTTGGAACTAGGAGCTGAAGTGACTTTAAAAAAAGATGAGGCTTTCAACAAAATTCATACTTACTATAGCTATGAAATTCCTGATAAATGAGTCTCTTTCTGTCTTTATATTTAACATACCCCGAATGTCCTTCACTAAATTGAAAATATTTTCATAATCAATGAACATTACATCATTACAAATGTCTACGAAATTAATAATAACATTATAAATACCCTTCTTCAAACTTTGCGGTAAATCTCCATGAGGCATCTCTCATTTGAGCAGTTCCTAATATGTTGCATTTTGCTAAAGTACCTGCTTGCATATACCAAACTCCCGCCATCTAGAAAAAAAATAAATAAACAACTTTATTAACATATCAATTAAGCTTAATTTAAAAATTGTGACACAAAAAAATAAGTATTAAAAATAAAGGTCTTACAATTGGTTTATATTTGACCGGGTTCGGTTTTTGGTTACCCGGTTTTTGACCATTGCTGATGTTACCTAGCAGAACTGATATTAACAACATGAACAAAACGAATACCGATTTCATTATTAGTAAATATTTTATAAATTGAGTAGAAAACCTTTTAAATCTAACGAGCAACTCTAATAATAATGATATTATATACTAAAAACGAATCTGTATTTATAGGAATGAGAATTTTACCCACTTTAATTTAGTGTCCATGTGTCATCCTCACACATCTGTTTATTCCCTAGTTTCCGTGAAGAAATTCCTTTCACTATGTCTAATGAAATGTTGTGAAACGTTACTTATCATAGTTTATAACAAAAAGGTTAGGTTATGAATAAAATCTGTTGAATATAAATTTTAAAAATGCCGGGCCTAATACTTTATGGATATAAAACATCTGGATCAAGCTGTTAAAGGAAAAAAGATGGTCACAAACTTGCCCCTATTCATGACTATAAAGTTTATTTTGTCAAAATTGTGGCCTGCACAATCGATACCATGTAGTATACAAGTGCGGCCTGTCACTCAGAGGTGCACCGAGAGAGGAACAGCAGCCCTCGGGGGTAAATGTATGGCCTTCATGACAACGCATATGTTACTAATGTGGCCCTCGGAGTACTCGTAGTTTGACATGCCTGTAGTGCGGGTTGTAGTGCTGCATTTGTCCCGATGGTACCAAGAACACACCAGCGAATTGTGGATGATATTCTTACACAGCCGGCTTCCGACCTAATGCCACAATCCCGAAACATCCTCCGAAACAGAGGATGGCAAAGATCACAGGTTGAGAGGAGGGCTGCGGATTGTGTGGGATCGAGGTGGGGATGTCAGGCATGTGATCCCGGCCTGTCCAGCGCTGGGCCACTGCAGGAGGGGTTGGGGAACTCCCACATTGGAAGAGGTTCTGGGGTGGAGCGGCTGGATTGGGTTCGAAAGGCAAAGGTGTTGCTAGGGTGCTGGTGGAGATCTAGGCATACAGGTCTAGCATGAAAAATCTCGCTAGCAAGGAATCCGTCACAAAGGATTACATATTCATATTTATTCAAGTTGTTGTTGTTGTTTGTTGGTGTTTTAGGGCCCTTCAACTACAAGGTCATTAGAGCCCCGTTCACAGTGTAGTTCTGATGCAGAGACTGCACAGACACTACACTAATGCGACGATTTTTGGATACTAGCGGTACCCAGTTTTCCCAAGCGGCCACCCTTGTTAGTACTAACTGGGGTTGCGTTGCTTAACTTCAGTGATCAGACGGGAACTGGTGTGTCCAACGCAATCCGCCGCTCCCCTATTTATTTATGATCAGCCTATTTCGGGCACAATTTCTGCTGACTGTCCAATTTCTTTTAACAACGCCAGAAGGAGGGGCGAGATGTGCACATTATTCTCAGAATCAGACGGAATAAAGGTGGGCCACAACAAGCAGGGAAGGAGCGGCAAATTGCGTTGGACACACCAGTTTTCGTCTGATCACTGATGTTCAGCAGCGCAACCTCAGCTAGTACTGACATGGGTGGCCGCTTGGGAAAACTGGGCACTGCTAATAACCAAAAATCGTCGCATTAGTGTAATGTCTGTGCAGCCTCTGCATAAGAACTACACTGTGGACGGGGCTCTAATGACCTCTGTAGTTTAAGGGCCTTAAAGCACCAACAAACAACTAACAAAAAATCTACGTAGTGGAAGGGCACTAAAACACCAACGAACGAAACGGACAAGCAAGGAGCATGTTGAACCACAGAATATGGCATTGTGTGGGTGAAGGAGAACCTGGTAGGAAATTAGACAAGAGTTAAGGGCCAGAATTTGCAGATGCCATTCTGTCATAGGTGGGATAAGGGTAAGAAAGATGTCCCATGCCTTTTTAGCGTAGAAAACTTTCTTTTACCCGAAAGTGACACGATAAACATACTCGGTGCCCTACGGCTAACCTTGATTTTCGATCCAACAGAAAAATGGAGATGCGAGAGTCTGAAACAAGCCCTGGCCTTGGTTTGTTGTTGTTTGTTTGTTGGTTTTTTTTAGGGCACATCAACTACAAGGTCATTAGAGCCCTGCCCACAGCATAGTTCTTATGCAGAGACTGCACAGACACTACACTAATGCGACGATTTTTGGGTATTAGCAGTACCCAGTTTTCCCAAGTGGCCACCCATGTCAGGACTAGCTGGTGTTGCGCTGGATAACTTCAGTGATCAGACTAGAACTGGTGTGTCCAACGCAATTCGCTGCTCTTCCTGGCCTTGGGCAGACAAGATGTAAATAAGCAGTATTAAAAACTAACTTTCAAATCTAATCTTCGTGAAGGACATACAAGTATCTTCTATTTAAAAACGATAAACATTTTATCTACCTGGCATTACTGCAATCTATTTGGAGTGCGTTTGTACGCTGTACAATAAAGTCGCGCCCTTAGGAAAATTGCCAAATTCCTATTCCACTTAAAAAATAATAAATGAACCAAACTAAATCATAAAGTTCAAATAGTTTACTGAAAACAGCAGGATATTAATAGTGCATATCAATATAATGATTGTATCTTCATTTTCATTATACAGTAAAACCCCTCTATGGGTACACCCCTCTAAAGAATACACCCCTCATATCGGTACAAATTCTTCAGGCACCGATTTTTCGTCCATAGGCTACTACTACCCCTCTTATGGGTATACTTTGGCTGGGTCCCCCGGGTGTACCAATTAGAGAGGTTTCACTGTACTGTATTTAGCTTCACGTCAGGTTTCCTACACATAATAATAACATACTTAAATCGTAGGACAACATTTGCCTCTTCTGGAGTTGTTACTTCTAAAATCTGAATAATGCGTTTGTGAACATTTTCAATAGTAGATAAAGTTTTCTGTGGATTTTCACGATATGCCTGTTGAAAACTGCTTAGTGTCGTTGTAAACATAGCAGCTTCAATTAACGTCAGAGTAACATCCTCATATAAATCTCCGACTTTTACTACATCTCCATATGAAGGCATAGGTAAATCTTGATACCCATTGATGGGATAACTGCCTCTTTCATGGGTGTAAGGCTTTAGATGCTCTTCAAAATAGCCCCGAATTAATTCATTCAGTTCTTTGCCTTTTGTTGGATGAAGAAATTCTGGAAAAGTATACGTAATAGCAGCAACTATTCCATTAGGCATTAAAACGCGGTCTACTTCCTTATAAAATTTGTCAAAATCCAGCCAATGGAAGCTAGCACTTCCGACAACCAGGCGCACAGAATTTTCTCTGACAGGAAGAGACTCTGCTGCACCTACTTGAAATGTTACGTTGTCTGGTATCTTAGGTGTTTTTAAAGCTTCTTCAATCTGCGATTCACTTACATCCACTCCGATTATATTTTTAAAAAATGGTGCAAATGACATTGTATTTTGTCCAGATCCACAACCAACATCCACTGCAAGGTCATGAGGCCTAGGTAGTTGTTCCTCGAGATATTCTAACACTCGCTGTACCACGGAAGCAGGTGTTGGGCGACGATATTTCTTATATAAATCTGCATGGGCACTTCCTTCAAAATACCGCAACATTTTTGGCCTAAAGAATATTCGTAATGTTATAAAAGGAAATACAATACTTATTGCTATTTAGAGAGGTCACAGTACACCTTTGGTGAATGATAGGTAAACTAAAAGTAAATATCACGATGAACGATAATTGTCATCAGGAAATCTGCTTTATCATCTTACGACTCTCTTATAATCATGTGAGATAATGTTTAATATAAAATACCTACTATTATACTGTACGTAACATTATTTAACAAATCTATAATTCCGTAAGAAACCTGGTGAAAACTAGTTGAGTGTCATTTATGTTAAACATCGAAAGAGAGGGAAGGGAGGGAACCCATGCAGTGGCGTAGCCAGGATTTTCTGAAGGGGGGATATGACTTGATAGGGTGTATACCTCTTCGTTATATTCGAGGCCCCCGGCTACGCCACTGAACCCATGAGTGAACTAGTACAGTCAGGTCTCTTTTTATGTGGGGGATACGTTCCTCAGAAAATCGCATAAAACGAATTCGCATAAAATGAGATTATAAGTCTATGGAAAAATGAGGGATACGTTCCATAATTTTTAAAATTCGCATAACTCCGAAATAATGAATTAAAATGAATGTACAACCGCATAAAAAAAATTTGTTGATGTTAAAGAAAATAGGTTTCTTAATAAATTTTTTGGGAAGCTGAAAAAGATTTATATGAACGTTAAATAACATTGTATTTCAATTCAATTGTCCATCTGGTAAGGGTATACACCATCTGCAAACTGTTTGTAAATCACTTTCATCATCTGAAATAACTGTCTTTGCAATAGATCTCTTTGATATAGACATTACATTTTCACAAACATATTTTTTTCTCACTCTCTGCACACTGTTGTTTTGACCATCATCATCATCATCGTCATACCCGTATCCCACTTGCGGCAGGGTCGGGTCTGCAGGTCCCCTGAACATGTTCTGATTGGGGACACTCTAGTCAGGCGTCTGGAACACGCAGGGATATTGGCTGGGTTGTCTGTGGGGGGATGCCGGTGTCACACGTCAAAGTGTCCGGCGGAACACTTTGAGACAATTTTTGAGTACCTCAAAGTGCCCACCATCTAGGTCCGAATGCAGATGCCCGAATTTGTCTCTTTTCTGCAGAGCACATGTGTAACGTGAATCAACACGAAATTTCTATCAAAATAACTTACCCCGGGTAATGGAAAACGGCCGAGACACTTTGACGTGAAACCGGACACTTTGAGGTATGTGTTAAATTACCTCAATGTGTCCGAGGACACTTTGATACCAGCCTGCACCTAAAGTTAGTTTAATAATATCATCGTCATTTACGACATCATCCACCAGCAGTTCTTCTATATCATCATGGTTAAAAATGTTCAAATCACCTCCAAAATAAGTTCTAATTTTAGAGCATGTTCAGTGGAACTGCAGACCCGACCCTGCCACAGTCGGGATAAGGGTATGATGATAATGGTATGATTGTTATTAAGTGTCATGTACAAGTGCGCAGCCCCCTATTATGTATGCTACTTTCTGACGGACTAAAACGTCTTTGACTGCCTAATACAATGGTCGGTGGGTTTTATCAGTGTCATGGGCCTTAGACTGACTATACTTCCTGAACAAGCATACAGTATGCATATTTGGCCAAATTTTTTTTAACCAAATGCAAACCGCGTAACTTGGAAATCGCATGAAAACAACCCGAATAAAAAGAGAGCCAACTGTACTGTATTTCATTTCACGTCGGGTTTCCTACACATAATAATAACATAATTAAATCGTTGGACAACATTTCCCTCTTCAGGAGTTGTTATTTCTAAAATCTGAATGATGCGTTTGTAAAAATTTTCAAGAGCAGATAAAGTTTTCTGTGGATTTTCACGATATGCTCGTTGAAAACCACTTAATGTCGTTGCAAACATAGCAGCTTCAATTATGGTTAGAGTAACATCCTCATATAAATCTCCAACTTTTACCACATCTCCATATGAAGGCATAGGTAAGTCTTGATACCCATTGATGGGATAACTGACTCTGCCATGGCTCTTCAAAATAGCCCCGAAATAATTCATTCAGTTCTTTGCCTTTTGTTGGATGAAGAAATTCTGGAAAAGTATATGTAATAGCAGCAACTATTCCATTGGGCATTAAAACGCGGTCTACTTCCTTATAAAATTTGTCAAAATCTAGCCAATGGAAGCTAGCATTTCCGACAACCAGGTGCACAGAATTTTCTTTGACAGGAAGAGACTCTGCTGCACCTACTTGAAATGTTACGTTGTCTGGTATCTTAGGTGTTTTTAAAGCTTCTTCAACCTGCGATTCACTTACATCCACTCCGATTATATTTTTAAAAAATGGTGCAAATGACATTGTATTTTGTCCAGATCCACAACCAACATCCACTGCAAGGTCATGAGGCTTAGGTAGCTGTTCCTCGAGATATTCTAACACTCGCTGTACCACGGAAGCAGGTGTTGAGCGACGATATTTCTTATATAAATTTGCATGGATAATTCCTTCAAAATACCGCAGCATTTTTGGCCTAAAGAATATTCGTAATGTTATAAAAGGAAATAAAATACTTATTGGTAATCTTCCACTTTAGGGGTTTAAATTATTGCATTGTTCGAAGCAGATGCTTACTAGTGTTCGCTTAACAAAAATATATAAAAGTGGCCACACACCATCAGTCCATCTGGCATGAGTCCACTTGAACTCAGTCCAAATTTCAGGGTCACTCATGACAGCATCAATCCATGCCGAACCAGACCACTTCCAGTTTGCTTTATGTCACCAGCAAGTTTACATATCTGAATTTTTAACTTAACCCTCAGTGGCGTACCGAGGGGGTGCGGACCACACCGGGTGACACTATTGTAAACACTCAAAATTGTAAACACTCATTATTGTAAACACTCATTATTGGGACACAGTCCAGCTAGTGGATTCACATAAACTGGTTTAGTTCATTGGTGTTTTAGTGTCCTTCAACTACAAGGTTATTAGAGCCCCGTCTACTGCATAGTTCTAATGCTGCACAGACTAGAGAGTGCATAGCCACTACACCAATGGGACTATTTTGGGGTATTAGCACACTGTCATAAGCCTTCTCCAAGTCAATGAAGAATGCTTATGACAGTGTTCTATGACAGGTAGTTTGGGAGGTATTATGACATGGTTCCATAGCCAGAGTAAGGACACCTTGGGTAAATATTGGGGGCTTCCCAGTGAAGGTAGTAGCCACCATGGTTAAGCATTTTATCTGCTCAAGCTGGTTATGGTCGAGATGCTGATGGGATTAGGACAATGGGTCCCCCAGTCCATGGTAATTGCTGATGATATTGCAAAACTTAGTGTTTCCAGAGAACAAGTAGAGAGGCCTAAACAATATTTGAGGAGTGATAGAAAAGGGAGGGCTAAAGATAAACATGAAGAAGACAGAGTGTTTAGCTTCCAATTAGGAAGGACAGGAAAGTAGTGGTGACGTGATCACTAGGGGCCAACTGGTGAAACAGGTGCAATAGGTAAAGTACTTAGGATCAATGTTCCAAAACAACGGGGAGCTGGACTGTGATGCGACCCAAAGACTCAATGGAAGATGGTTGAAGTGGAGACAGGCAAGCAGTATCTTGTGTGATAGGAGGCTCCCATTCAAGTTGAAAGGAAAGTTTTACATCGCAGTGGTTAGACCAGCTATGCTATGAATAAGTTGAGGGAGGTAGGTATTCCTATGAGGGTTTCCTCATAGGAAAAAGGGAGATTAGGTTGAGGTCGTAGGGACATGTGATGAGAAAAAGGGGAGGAGGAGCTCTTTAGGTCCATTTCAGGAATGCAGGTGGTTGGAAGCACCCAAGGCGGGGGAGACCAAAGCAGACGGTGGACATGGTAGTGTGTGGGGTGGATGTGGTTCTAGTGGAAGATAAGAAGTAGTCAAGGACTGGAACCCGCAGAAAATTTTGATAATGATATATCAAAATTTCCCATTTCTATTTAGAGCTATTCGATGTGATAGTTCAAAATACCCCTATATATCAATGAAACAAAATGTAAGTTTGCGGTTTCATGAAAAAACTACTGCTGAAATTTCCAAACTGTCGAAAATGCTCCCGAAACTGCCAAAAATGCCCCCCTCCATCAGCTATAACATTTTCTCATGTTGAGCATTTTTCTCATGGAGCCGATGTTGAACACATCATAATGTTGAACATGTGTTCAACATCGCATCATAATAATTTGAATAATTTGAAATTATTCCAAAATGTACAAACGATTTTGATATAAAATTATTCCAAAGTTGTTTCTCAACACAAATGTATAAACGATTTTATGAAAATCAAATGGGAATCACATATGCAAATCGTTTATATATTTGTGTTGAGAAACAATTTAGGAATAATTTTATATTAAAACAATACATTCACAAACACAGTAGTTATACAATACATTCGATTTTCATAAAATCGTTTTGAATCACATACGATTTGCATACTGTATGTGATTCCCATTTGATTTTCATAAATCCATGATAATGATATAAATTTTCATATTCATTTAAGAAATTCGCAATAATTATATAAGTTAACATTTGTTACTTGTCTGGCATTTAGAGGTTTTTTAATTCGCGTGTACTGTATGTGCTTCAAAAATTATTGTTGTTTCAAACCGTTGAATAGAACGACTCCGCCATTGCGTTCTATGGATGTGACGTATAGCCTGAAACTTAACTGGAACACTTCCTCCCCCTTTCATACTGTTGAACTATTCTGTTGCGTCATTGAGAGTCACGTGCTCTGTTCAGTTCATTCTTTCCGGGGTTGAATTCTATTATGGGAGCTCTTTAGTGAGTGATTTGAGACGTGTTCGTTATTAGTGTTATTGACACATATCACCAAAGATGATTCGGTTATTTGAAGGAGGTATTCACTCTAACATTTATAAAAAATTCCGACCAACAACTCCTCAGGTTGCAGTGTCGACAGTGATGAGGTACCTGGAAGAGAAATTATCGCCACCTCATGATATTGTAGTGGATGTCGGTTGTGGATCTGGACAGAATACTCTTGTATTCGCTCCGTATTTTAAAAGGGTAATAGGGTGTGACGTGAGTGCAGCTCAAGTGGAACAGGCACTTAAAGAGTGTAATATTCCGTCCAATGTAACTTACGAAGTGGCAGCCGGTGAATCTTTGAATTTTGCTGACAATTCTGTTGAATTAGTTACTGGTTGTTTAAGTTTTCACTGGTTGGATTTACCACAATTTTATAAGGAAGTTGACCGAATTCTAGTTCCGAATGGCGTCGTGGCGGCGTTAGGACACATCTTTCGACATGTCTCTCATCCAAAAAAGAGTGCAGAATTGAATCAATTAATTTTCACCCTTTCCAAGGAACATCTTGAACCAAGGATGCATGCTAACGGTGCTCATGCCTTGAATGAATATAAAGATTTACCAATGCCATATAAAGATGAAATAAGGCTCCAAAATTTGACAGAAGAAGTTGAAAAGACAGTTGCAGATGTTGTAGGGACGTTTGCATCTTGGTCCTGTTTTCAATCCATGTATGAAGAAGATCCTCAAAAAGCAACCACTTTGTTAAGTAACTTTCAGAAAGATTTCTTGAATATAATGGGAGTGACTACACCACCTGAAGAAACTCCAATTATAGTGAAACATGAATATTTTTTGGCAATGTGTCGTAAACCAGTTCAATAACAATGGCACCAAGCGAGCCATCGTTTTCATCAACCTTTAAGAGACTTCGGATAATTAATTCAAAGATGTGTATGGTGATTTATTTAATTTCTATTAAGTCATATATTATATAAGATTTGGTAAGGAAATAAAACGTTTATTAGCAATTTTTTTAAATACCTATTATAAAAACATATCGGTAAGAATTTATTAAAAACAAACTAATTCTCTCAACAACGTGTCGTCATTATTTCATTCACAGCGCATTAATTAAATAAATGTCAGATGTTGAAATCGGAGATTTATCCTTAATTTTATAAGAGTCTGATTTTATCCGAAGCACAATTTCGATGATAATATAACCTAATGTGCTAGCCACCAACAACGCGAAAATGACGTAAAGTTGGACATGAAGGCACATATTTTGACTAAAAATCCTCCACAAAGAATTGCCCATGATTTGAAATAAAATAAAATTGGCAATGACTGGTGCGGAGTCTTCCGGATATACACATCCAATGAAAGCTGCAAGAAGAAAGTGTGTCATTAGGTTAGTGCCAAAATATCGAGTAATGATGAAGGATGACATAACTTCAACATTGCACCCTCGCGTAGACACTGAACTGAGGTTCAAGGCCTTTGTATCTTGCACTTCAATCTACTTCACTTTGTTGCACCTTCGTAAGATAACTAATGGTTTGTATTTTGCATCACTTCGGATGGAACCATCTACTAAACGGTTGATTATTAAACATCCAATTATAATTGAATGGCTTATCCTAATAACAAAGTAAAAATCTTGCGCCTAGTTGTCATGGTCACATCCCTTTTAAGTTTACCGCTTGTAATGACTTTAAACCAACAAAGCATTAATTTACCTGCCAAAAATTTCTATTTTGGTTGTATAATGCGGTGTTGGGACAGTGGGGTAGGCCAGCATCCCCCCACAGACAAATCAGCCAATATTTCCTGCGGGCTCCTTACGCCTGGCTGGGGTGCTCCCAGTCAGAGCATGTTCAGTAGTGGACCCGCAGACCTGACCCTGACACAGGCGGGATAAGGGTGTGATGATGATGATGGTTGTAATGACTTTAAGCAACTAATTTACGTGGGCGGCAGGTGATATTGTACTCCAATAAACCCGGTACCCTTAACTTTACTTCGTGTCTGATGAAATTCTAATTTTCACACTTCTTTAATCGAAGTAAACTATCGACTTGGGTCGGGACCGAACCTAATACAGATATGGATTGACTCATCGTTGCGGTAGACACTAACTAATCAAGAACGAATGAGCCAAAATTGAGCAAATGACATTCACACTGTCGGCCCATTTAACAGGAGTCTCTTTCTATGTAACCATTGACATTCAAGCCTGGGGTGATGATGAACACATGAAGACTACGGTGCACAGCTACGTGGGACACCAACAGTTCAAGTCTATGCGATATTAAAAAAATACATAAAACAAACATACCAGAAATCTGCACATCAAGAATGACAGCTGCAATACCCCATCCTATGGCAACCAGTGCCACAGTAGAATAGTTTGAATAATCCAAAGGCAAATATTGTTGCGCAAGAATCACAACACCATGAACAATAAAGCCGAATAGAAAGACTGCTACTCTTCCCGTGTATTTCACTGCATAACCGGCCAGCACTCCAAAAACAGCACTGCTGGCACCAAACACTGTGAAAACAAATCCAATGTTGTCCACTCCAAAAATGCATGGTATGAGACCCTAGAAAGAATTATACAAGACATATTAATAATGCTTGATAGAAAAAAAGGCAACTCCTTCTCGGTGAAGGGTAACGTAAAACTTTCAAAAAATGCTTACCATTGTCAATTCGCTTCCGGAAAATGCATCTACCACCCCGATATAGAGATATGACGGTAGAAGCAAGAGATCAAAGGGCTGAAAAAGATGCCGCACCGATGCAAACAACAACGAAAATGCAGTGGCCGGTTGTGGTCCAATGCCACTTCCTGTCTTTTCGGACGTTATACAAACTGCTACTGTAATAGCTAACACTCCAAGTACGGTGTATACTCCATATAATAAATATATATGATAATCATCAGGGTAATATTTGTCCAGTACGATATCTTCCTTATGGCTCTTATTATAATAATATGAGTAATTAAAACTTTCTGGAAAGAAATGCATCATATCTGTATAACAATACCGCTCGATGCATTCATCTTGAAGGATGACATTGTCCATTTTTTCTACCGACGCTGGTTTATGAATAAGAAACGATGAAATCATAATAGCTGTGATAAATGATGCTTGATAGCCACC
Source organism: Trigoniulus corallinus (assembly GCA_013389805.1). Classification (NCBI taxonomy): domain Eukaryota; kingdom Metazoa; phylum Arthropoda; class Diplopoda; order Spirobolida; family Trigoniulidae; genus Trigoniulus; species Trigoniulus corallinus. The sequence continues at coordinate 17,053,174 of JAAFCE010005724.1, read as the reverse complement.
GAAAAAGATACCAAAAAACCTTGGCACGGTGAATTCGATTGATTCATTAGTGATCTGCGATAATTGATTGCCCCAAGTGGCTAAACAGGTACCTTTGATACTCCACACGATCCCACCGCCTATACCACGCAATACGGCAGTAGGAATGAGAGTGTACCATGATGGATAATAATTTGCAACGGTATAAGTGATGAAAAATGCAAAAGTCATGATAACTGTCTTTCTTAAACTCAGCTTACTGACAAGTATCGTTGGCAGCAGATAAGACGACAATGCATAAAATGCTAACGTCAGTTTAGATGACACACTGTACATCAACTGATCAGAATTCAGAATCAATTGGAGATTTCCAATTCCATAATAAGCAGTATAGTTTAGGTGTGTTCCAAGAGTTAAAAGACCAACGTTTCTCCAGGTGGAATTCTTAATTTCTTTCACATAATCTTGATATTTGGTGCTTTCACAAACGCAATCCGCCTTCTTTCCTGGAACTTCTTCTTTCTCGCTAGCCATTTTGACGTTCTAAACCGTTACACTCAGTTGGCGGCAAATTATGCAACTGCGACTTTGGCGATTTCAAACTGCCTTCATGCAATAGTGAAATTTACATAATTTGTCTAGCCTTTTCACAAACCTCTCTAGCACACAATATCCAAATGAAATCTGCAAGAAATATAAAAATGTGTAAACATGAGAAAAGAGGTAGGATACATTGCCGATTCCGTACATTAATTAATACTGCGTTCTATTTTAGGTCTCCGTATATCTGCCATGGCGTGAAATAGGCACAATGATTCAGAGTTGGAATAAGTGTCACTGAGACGTAATTAGTCTGCTTTTATAAAATTAATGGGTGTTTTGTTAACGTTCAAATCATAATCTGCATAAAATAAGTATCTTCATTGTCTCATTCTAGGAATTCCTTATGATTAGATTACAGCTACTATGAATACTGTATATATAGTAATTCTAAGAAAATTATTCTTATTACATATATTATGTAGGTCATATTGTGACTAAATGAATTATCATCTATCATTTGCTCTTATACAGATAAACCTTTATGTATATGATTGTAGATTTATCATGCTTTGCATGAAGAACTGCATTACGAGCCAGTCACTTGATGGCGAAATAAAGGACACTATTCCAGTCTTCGTTACCAGGCCAGAAAGCTCACCAAACATCCATTTTTACAGAATGCCTATTGAAACAGCGACAGGGTGATATAATATCGAACTTCACAGAAAACAAAGGTGTACTCCCATCCTCTACACATACATGGGCCCATCTATGAAGATCATGGCTGTAACGCAAGGTATTATGGCACTGTTTAACTTTTAATATTAATTTCATTCAAGTTATGAGTCTGCTAAAATTATTGCTAGTGACGCTGGCATCAGTGGCATATCGAGGGGGTGCGGACCGCACGGGAATTACAAGTGAGCGGCGGGGTGACATCGGGACTTGTTGAACAAAAGTGGTATGTCTGTACTGCACCGGGTGACGCCAACCCTAGGTACGCCACTGGTTGGCATCAATTACCAGGAAATGGTAATGTCGAAATAGTTGTGTTAAGGCGCAAGAGGAAAAATAACCATCAAAAAGCTGCAATGAGGACAAGATGACCAACGAAAATAGATAGACATACAAGGAAAAATTTCTAATTTCCCGATATCCATTTCAGTAAGCCTATCAAAGTGTTCATTGTGTTCTGGTAAACGTGAATAGTCCAAGAAACATCGTTTATGAAGCCATTGTTGTTAAAGAGAAGGAAAGCAGGTTTTAAGGTGCTGCCTTGGAAATTATCTTCTACTAGATGCGGTCTCTGCATTCCAATTCTTGTACTCATCGTGGGTTAGGTCCTACACCCCCTTATTGTGATACTGCCCCAAGAACGGAACATTACTGCGCATTAATTCCTCAAACACTATAAATATGATAATAGGTCACAAAGGTGAGCATCGAAAATGTGGAATGTACGATCTTGACCAACATGGAGAATAATAGGTGTCAGTGCAAAGAATTAATGGCGGTAATCTTCAATCAGAAGAAAAAATTCATAAAATCTGTGAAATTGAGATCTCGTTTACGATTTAAAGTTACAACAAAGCAACTCCTAACCCTTTTCCCGCCTATGGCAGGGTCGGATACCCATTTGTCCCTCTGAATGGACACAGGGTGATATATTGGTCATAGTTTTTTCTGCAGCCGGTTGCCGGCCAAAGCTGCACCCCTACGCTTATTTATCGTCGGTCTAGTGTTCGTTGGGAAATGCTACCGACGCCAGGGGGGCGAGCTCCTACACCTGGAAATTCTGCCTTATCTATCCGTTGCGTAGTAGACAGGGTTCTTTTACGTTCAAGTGCCATCGTACACCCACATGGGACCTCGGTTTTACTTCTCATCCGAAAGAAGGCACACTCGCGGCTTCTCTCTCGCCCGAAAGAAGCCGACCCACCACGGTCCAATATCGAACCTAGAACTACTGGCGTAGTTGCCGAGCGTGCTAACCACTACGCCACCGCGGCGGGCATTTAAAGTTACAAAGACATTAAAAAAATAATATCCGGATAACGGACACAAGCAGTGGCCATTTTTCCTAATGTGATACCATTTTAAAATTAATATCATTATGATGACTGTTTTATGATGCAGCTGCAATACCCAAAGGGTAACATGCACATGTAATACTTAATAATCGAATTGGTTACCTCAAATGCAAAAAGAAACAGTCCCCAATGTAAAGTGTTGACAAAGAGTTACGACTTGCTGTTAGTAGATGAGCTACATATTATCAAATGACCAATTCTCACACCTGTCTTCACTTTTATAAGCTTTAGGTCACATGTCACTATTAAATGATGGGGCGGATCCTACCTAATATGACCCCAATCAAATCGGTTTTCAGTGGTATTGTATATTTCCTGAGCCAGAGGGCATACTATACTAGACTCTCTTATGTTTTCTGAAAGGTTTTTCCAATGAATGTGGCCAATCAGACTTGAATTTTCCAAGAAATGGCGCCTGTATCGTAGGGGTACTAACGTCACAAGAGGCGTGAAATTTTCCCCTTCTGTTCATAGGAAAAAAAATGTAAGAGACTATAACAGGAGGGTAACTGTATTATTATTGTAGGATGTAGTCTAAAAGAAAGCCGTGGTTAATATCTTCAAGTGCTGTAAGAAGATTACTAATAAAGTATGACGCCCATTGTGACGGTCTTCAGGGAGAAAGATCTACATTTTAATTACATTCCTCAAAACGAGCGCAATTTCACCAGAGAATGTAAATGAGGATATGGCGTATACAGACACACAGAAAACCACAGGTATAAGACTTATATTTGGAAACGGAAATGCACTAACTAATCGTCCACACCTCACACGACAGAAGGTATTTTTAAGAAATGTACTACTGTGCAGTATTTTTATTGATGATTTGTTCCAATGACGTATATTTAACTCTTTCTTACTTTTTTCTTAAACAGGATGCATTTGATAAGCCCTAGCTTTTGGGATTCATACAAAACAAGTTCATTTAATGGTAAGAAAGGTCGGTTTAATTAACAATAATACTTCTGCGCATAGCAGGAACTCTAAATGACAAAATTTTTGTCAAAAATTCTACTTCTATAATTTTTTTTTGTTTACCAGAATTAAAGTCTTTTCAGCTGACCACCCACATTTGAGTGGAACGAAGGTGAGGCACTAAACGCATTTACCTGTCGAATTATGATTGAGTAAAGACTGGCAGTTTTCAACGTTCAAGAGCAATGGGGAGATACTAGGATGTGACCAGTAGAATCAATGGGGGTGGCTGAAATGGAGACAGGCAAGCGGAGTCCTGTGTGATAGGAGGGTCCCAATCAAGTTGAAAGGGAAGTTCTACAGGATAGTGGTTAGGCCAGCTATGCTATATGGATCAGTGTTGGGCAGTGATGAAGAGCCACGTCAATAGAATGCAAGTAGCCCAGATGCGAATGCTGCGGTACAGGAGTGGGGTGTCGAGAGTTGATAGAATTAGGAATGCGTATATTAGAGGTAGACTGGGGGTGGTGGACATCACTGAAAAAATGAGGGAGAATAGGCTGAGGTGGTATGGACACATCATGAGAAGAGGGAAGAGGAGCTCGTTAGATGCATTCCACGAATGTAGGTGGTCGGTAGCACCCGGGGTATGGGGATACCGAAACAGACGTGGGAACAGGTTGTCCGTAAGGCATGGCAGTGTGTGTGTGGGGTGGACGGGGAACTGGTGGGAGATTGACGGGAGTGAAGGGCTAAAACCTGCAGACCCGACCTCTCCACAGGCGAGATTAGGGTATGCTGATGATGATAAAGACCGGCAGTTTATTTTTGATAACGGCGAAACCAGCACCAAAAGGAATGCGTACCCTAGTGTGAGTTAAGGATTAGGTAGGTTCCTCATTTCGAAAGTAAATTTTGAATATCAAAACATGCTCTTCTTAGGATCAAAGCATCTATGATTTCTAGATATCCAGACAGTGCCTGATTAAGATGTGATTAAGAGGTGATTAAGATGTGTATGGGCCCTACGCTTAACCTTCAAGGGAGCGGCGAGTTGCGTTGGACACACCAGTTCTCGTATGATCACTGAAGTTAAGCAACGCAAGCCCAGTTAGTACTGACATGGGTGGTCGCTTGGGAAAGCTGGGTACTGCTAATACCCAATAATCGTCGCATTAGTGTAGTGTCTGTGCGGTGTATGCATTAGAACTATGCAGTGGACGGGTCTCTAATGACCTTGTAGTTGACGGGACCTTAAACACCAACAAACCAAATTAAAGAAAGGGCCGGAAACGCCACTGTGGCTCCTTATGTACGTACTGCAAAGGACTTACAGATGGTAGTAAGAACGATATCCCAACGAAATACAGAAAGTTTCGGACATTAAACTGACTTAAGGTCATTTCAAAGGGAAATTAAGGTAATGTTAATAGACAAAAATTCAGTTAACCTTCACGTTTAAAATTTGTCAACAAGTGAGGTCCTTTGAGGACATCAGAAAAGGGCAAGTCCTAAAATATGTGAAAAACTCAATGCAAGTTTAAAATGCTAGAAAGAAACATCACGACGACAGCTAAAAGCTTAACCTAACCAAATCTGAATGAACGTAACCCTAACTAGTCAAAAAAGCAACTCCTAACCCTTTTCCCGCCTATGGCAGGGTCGGGTACCCATCTTGTCCCTCTGAATGGACACAGGGCGATATATTGGTCATAGTTTTTTCTGCAGCCAGTTGCCGGCCAAAGCTAGCCCTAACTAGTCAAACCTAATTAATCCATACAGCCAGAAATAGGAAAAATTTACTGAAAGGTCTTTTTTGTTGTACCATGCCCATACAGTTAGGAACAGGAAAATTCCATAGTTTCACAATTTGTCGTCATCAGATAACCAGAAATGTCTGCACTAGTTGAAGCCTTTATTTTTAAACGTGACGTTTAAATCATTTTAATTGCCAAGATTGACCTAGTTTCTACCCTCCCCCCATGACCTTAAGCCCAGAAACTTATCGAAGATAAGGTCCCTTCGACAGCCCTAGGCTCGGCCCCTTCTGGCCTATGTGTCAATCGTTTCATCGACGAATTGTTGGAGGATGGCTCAATGCAACAACCCTTTTAGTCGCCTCAGAACATACAAGGATGCTGTGGACTTCATATATTCTACTTCGAAATTCAAGGAGGGGAATGCCTGTCTCCACCTTATTCCTAGTCATCTATTTGTGCCTGGGCATTTCAAACTCGAGAATACCTCTGAGGTGATTGGTTAATAGCAGCGGTCTCAGTAGAAGAAGACGTGGTAAGAAGTAGAAATAATAAATAAACGCCCCGAATTTCGCAATCCTGGAAACATTCCCATGGGCACTGGTTATGTTTCGGTTGTTTACGGTGCTAAATTGGTATTACTGTACTTTTTTCCTCCGACGTCGTCTAATAGGGTTTCTTCCTTTGTCCAAATGTTCCTCATTTCCCCATCTTATCTCCCCAGGATGCGAGTGATTCATACACGGGTTCTTCTATCTTATTATAGACTAGGCACCTTTACAAACTTCCGACCAAAAAATAATAATAAAAAAAAACTCCTGTAGAACTGTAATTTTCTGTTCTTCAAACAGGAAAAAATGTTACTGACTAATCTGTTATGACTTAGAAATAATTAATTTTTTTTTTCAGTTTTGGCTGTCATTGCACCAGACTCGAATCATGTTACACCTGCTCCAAGCAAACCACACCTGTCTATACTTGTGAGAGGGCAAGGCAGAATGCAATGAGAAGACTAAAGAGGGAGAGTTGAAATGAGGAAAATGATGTTAAAAACAAACTGACCCTTCAGTCAACGTTTGCACATGTTTTTCTACCTTGAACTATTTTTATTTTTAAATAATAATTCATTATTTTACTCAGAAATATTTCTATTTTCAGGTGTAGTATCGACTAATACCTGCCTCTATGGAGCAACAGGTAGCGTGCTCGATTTATTGTTCCAGTGGTTCCAGGTTCGATATTGGATCGTTGTTGTTTGTTGGTGTTTTAGGGCCCTTCAACTACAAGGTCATTAGAGCCCCGTCCATAGCATAGTTCTTATGCAGAGACTGCACAGACCCTACACTAATGCGACGATTTTAAGGTATTATCGGTACCCAGTTTTCCCAAGCGGCCACCCATGTCAGTACTAGCTGGGGTTGCGCTGCTTAACTTCAGTGATCAGACAAGAACTGGTGTGTCCAACGCAATTCGCCGCGTTGGATTGCCTTCTTCCGGGCGAGAGAGAAGCCCCGAGTCCGCCTACCTTCGAATGAGAAGTAAAACCGATGGCATTTGCACGTACAACAACCCCCTCTCTACTATGCAACGGGTAGATGTGGCAAAATTTCCAGGTGTAGGAGCCTGGCGTCGGTGAAGTGTCCCAACGAAAAGTGGACCGTCAATTAATAAGCATAGGGGTTGAAGCTTTGGTCGGCAAGTGGCTGTGGACAAATACCGTTCAATTTATCACCCTTGTGTCCATTCAGAGGGACAATATGGGCACCCGACCCTGCCATAAGCGGAAATGGGCTAGTAGTAGTAGTAGAAACCCGAGATTGAAACCAAATGCACTTCTTCACCTCCTCCTCGCTCGATCAAGATTGAACTTGGAACCCATGAATTTAAAGAGGTTACCTTGAAAACGTGCTTGACTGTTGATATCATTGTGCACAGGTGTTGGTCAAGGCCGGTGAGCTGATTTCCGCGTAAGTGAGAGGGAAGCCCTTAAAGTGCCCATTGTTTCAACTGGAAAATACACGTAACTCCATGGTGTACACACGTAAAAGAACCTTTACTTTACGATAAAAAAAGAATAATGATAAAATTCTCAGGTTAGGGCTCCGACGGTCACAGGTTCGACCCTGACCGCAAGAAGGAAATCCCCAAGTGCACTTTCCGACACACGTCAGCAACCACTAATGACGCATGACAAATTTATCATTGCTGGTGATTTGAAATGCTGTTCAAGCTCATTATGCATTGCTAATTTTGTTGTGCTGTTGACCACTTCTCCTAAATGGATGGAGGTACAACCTGATACTACCATTCATTGTGTTCTCGCCTAGATGGGCAGGGTCGGGTACTCACCTTTGTCCCTGTGGATGGACATGTGAATATGTAATCCTTTGTGACGGATACCTTGCTAGTAGGATTTTTCATGCTAGACCCATAGGCCCCCTATGTCTAGATCTCCACCAGCACCCAAACATCACCATTGCCCGTTGTACTACTCCTACGACTTCTTCAAATGCGGGGGTTCCCCAACCCCCTCCTGTAGTGGCCCAGCATTGGACATGCCAGTATCACATATCTGACATCGTCCACTTAACCCCCC
>JAAFCE010005724.1:16958257-17042229 GCA_013389805.1 Trigoniulus corallinus | reverse complement strand
GTTTTCCCAAGCGGCCACCCATGTCAGTACTAGCTGGAGTTGCGCTGCTTAACTTCAGTGATCAGACGAGAACTGGTTTGTCCAACGCAATTTGCGTGTTTGCGCAATTTCCGTGTGTAGAGTGGACGGGAACCCGCCATGTCAAAGGCGGGATAAGGGTATGATGATGAGTATAGAAGCAGTAGTAGCAGCAGCAGAAGCAGAGGTCAGTCTGAGATTTTCGAAAGCATGCGCTGTTTATTTAATCCACAGTATACTTGGGGCATAAAAGACATGTCTCCACAATTGGGAAATTGAACTCGAGTCCTTTGCAAGACTTCACAACAATCATTTCATCAGCAGACCCTGATAGATTGTTATTTTGCTGATCACTAGACGGTGACCTATCTACTGCTGGAGGCCAGGGTTCGAGCTCCTACACATGAAAATTCTGTCATGGATCTACACATGTATTTTACTCCATGTAGAAAAGTTTTTTTACGCGCAGTTGGGACATCATACACCCACACAAGGCCACGACTGAACTTCCCATCTGGTGGAAGGCGCACCCTGGATCTTCTCTCCTAGCCCGAAAGAAGTTGCCTTTATTAGACGGCAGCGAACCTACAACCACAGAGTAATAGCCCGCTACCATTGAGCTACCAACTAAGGACATAGCTGAGGTCTGATGCATAATGAACAGGGCCTCTACCTGCACTCACCTGTGTTTTAAACCCTATAGTTATAATGGAGTGTTGTCAATAATTGGGTGGTTTTTTGGTAGTTGTGATATAAAGCAAAGCAAGCAACTCCTAACCCTTTTCCCGCCTATGGCAGGGTCGGGTACCCATCTTGTCCCTCTGAATGGACACAAGGATGATATATTGGACGGTGCCTTTCCGCAGCAGGCTGCCGAACAAAGCTGCAACCCCTATGCCTATGCTTCAAACCTTAGGTCTACTGTTCGATGGGGCACTCCACCGACGCCAGGTGGGCAAGCTCCTACACCTGGAAATTTTGCCTTATCTACCAGTTGCATAGCAGAGAGGGTTCTTTTACGTCCAAATTCCATCGTACACCACACAGGACCTCGGTTTTACTTCTCATCCGAATGAAGGCGCTCTCGGGGCCTCTCTTTCGCCCGAAAGAAGCCAACCCACCTCGGGTCCAGTTTGTTTGTGTTTAAGGTCCCGTCAACTACAAGGTCATTAGAGACCCGTCCACTGCATAGTTCTAGTGCATAGACTGCACAGACACTACACCAATGCGACGATTATTGGGTATTAGCAGTACCCAGCTTTCCCGAGCGACCACCCATGTCAGTACTAACTGGGCTTGCGTTGCTTAACTTCAGTGATCAGACGAGAACTGGTGTGTCCAACGCAACTCGCCGCTCCCCTCGGGTCCAGTATCTAACCTAGAACCACTGATGCAGTTACCGAGCACTGCGCCACCGAATGGGGTAATGGTGATACAAAGAAATAATTTAAAATGTCTACATTAAAAATAAAAAGATATTTGAAGTGATAACTTACATCTTTGTGCTGTGTAGTCCTGGCAGACTCCTAGTTTCCCATGTCAGACAGGGGCAAGTTTTTTCCGTGCTTTTCATGCGCTTGATGAGGATGATGAGTTTGACGTTCAGGATTTAAAAATGAAATGAATTGTTGAAATGAAGCTCTCCACATTTAAATATCGAAGTAACGTGTTGATTTTTCGGCGGTGTTATAACATAATTGTGCTAATCAATTAATATTTAATTATTCCTTGAACCCCTCTCCTTTCTTCACTTTCTCCTTCCCTTGCTAAAGTGGTTCAGTGTGGTTGATGGAGTACTTCTTTCTTCTAGAGGATTTCTTTATAACTAAGGAACAATTAAAGAAAGACATTAAAAAGTATTAGCTGGAGTGAGGTAGTTCCCAAATTCGCCATATCAAAATGGTTGGTGTTATCACCTTGATTCGAATAGGTAGTCAGTCAGGTGTTTGCATAATTAGATGAAAGGGGTGCTAATTATCACTGCAATCATAAAATATTTTATGATCAAGTATTGTTTAATTTTCAGCTTAGTAACACTGGCGATTATGGATATATATATTCATTTAATTTAAAGATTTATTCTTAGACTCAGTCTATATTTTGTTTTACAGATTTACCGGTGACAATCAATTGCTAATTATTGAACAAGATTTTTAATTATTAATAACAAATGGATGACATTTGATGGGTCGATTCTTCCTAGTTTTTTTTATTATAAAAACATTACTTAACAGTGGTGTCGAAATTGGCACAGACCAAATGAAAGCGTTTAATCATAGGACAACGTGCACTTAAAAGGTAGAGAAAAAGGTAACGTTGTTGTTACCAGCTCAACATTTCATTAGAGATCAAGTTGGTCTCATGATCGCAAGTTCGATCGTAGTCTAACAGGATAGTTCCTGAGAGCGGCTTATTGCGTTGGACACACCAGTTCTCGTCTGATCCCTGAGTTAAGCACCGCAACCCCAGCTAGTACTGACATGGGTGGCCGCTTAAGAAAACTGGGTACTGCTAATACCCAAAAATCGTCGCATTAGTGTAGTGTCTGTGCAGTCTCTGCATAAGAACTATGCTGTGGACGGAGCTATAATGACCTTTGTAGCTGAAGGGCCCTAAAGCCTTAAAACACCAACAACAAGCGGCTTATGGCGTTGGTCACACCAGTTCTTGTCTGATCACTGAAGTTAAGCAGCGCAACCCAAGCTAGTACTGACATGGGTGGCCGCTTGAGAAAACTGGGTACTGCTAATTCCCAAAAATCGTCGTAACAGCGTAGTGTCTGTGCAGACTCCGCATTAGAACTATGACGGGGCTGCACCTACTCCTGACCCAAAGCAATTTCTTAGTTCCTGGATGTTTCGGCGTGGTGGTTGGCGAATAGCAGTTTGCCCTTCTCCCCGCCCTATGTGGACGAGCATACATAAAAAAGGAACTGAGATGCCAACAGCACCCCTGCAAAGTCACACATCAGGTTCTAAGATCACCTCTCTACACCCCTGAGCAGTCCGAGAGCCTGTGTTGAACACGTGGAGTGGTGCCTCCAACACATGATGCTACACAATAACGATTCCTTTTCCTGATGTTTGCGGGATGATAGCTGGTCCTAGATCCTCTCCAGTTCAAGGTTCGTCTTGAATCTTACACAGCACTGTATTACATAATGTTAGACACATCAATAATTCGCGGATGAATGTTTCACTAAATTCTTTCTATTGATGCTATATTATTGTCATGCTACCTTACTCTCAGGGGCGGATCCAAGGGGGCGCAATGCAGCAATCGCTCCCCCCTCAGTGCCTCAATGGGGCGCATATTTCAACTGATGCATGATTTAACTTTGCGACTAATGAGGCATTTTTGCATTGCTATCCCCATTTCTATACTGCCAGTCCAACCTGCAGGGCCGGGCTAAGGGCCAGTAGAGGACCTATTGCAATTCCGGATTCATTTAATGGGTTGGGGAGTTAGCCAAGCAGCCATAACAGAACGAACCCTTAGGAGGCTGCTCGCAGAAAATGAGGAGGTAGGTAGTGGACATTGGAGAGGGGAAATTTGCAGCACCCAACGTTCGTTACCAACAACCCATGTTGGTGCTAACGGTTTACGGAAGTTTCGCCCCTGGGTACTTTTCGCCCCCACACATTTCGCCCCCGAACATTTCGCCCCTGGGAAGGTAAATGGCCGGTAAACGACGTAAACGCAAACTTAAAACGTAAAATTCACGTCGTCAAAGTCTTTTAAGTGATGTTCGTCTGCTAAATTGTACTTAAAAAAATAGCGGCAGCGTCGATGCTTAAAGGCTCCCTCACACCAACGCGAATAAATCGCAGTCGCCGCGGATGTTTCGCGGCGAATTATTCGCATCAAACGCTACCCATGAAGAGCAACGGTCATGTGTACACCGAAGCGAATGTATCGCGCCCGCGGTTGCGAAAGTGCAGCGATTTAGTTAACATCGCTGCACGCACGGTTTTAAACGTCATCGTTGTTCGAATTCTGATAGAACAAGATGGCGCTCACCTAAAAAATAATAGAATTAATGAGAACAAGCTGGTCAAAAAAAGAACTAAACTGACGCGTTGGTCTGCATATCAAGGCGAATCCACCGCGTCGCAGCGCGTGCTCCTGTTCGGTGCGTGTTCCTGTGACGAAAATTCCGCTGCGACTGCGATTGTTTCCCGTTGGTGTGAGGGAGCCTTTAAAACTACCAACGTAAAATTTGGCGCATGCGCGTGTCGCTACCTTATGTCCGAAAACACATCAATTTGTAGGGCACTAGTGGTTTTTTAAATTAATAACCTTTTTTTATATTAGATGGTAAAGTGAATTTCCAGATATTTAGGCTATGCCTTTCAGAGAGTCTATTAAATTTCTATCGTTGATGTCCTCCACAATGCGTAGCATTCTTGCCAAAATTGCTGAATTTTCACCTTACCTATTCCTTGAAACACTCAGAAAAAGGTCCGAACGAACAATGCTGTTTTTCTAGGTAAAAACGGAATAACAAAAAAAAAAAACCGGTCAAAATAAGGTAAAAATCAAGGGCTGGCATTGACTCAAGGGTCAGTTGGGACTAGCCCTTGATTTTTACCTTACCTAAAACGGAATAACAAAAAATAACAAAAAAACGGCCATTTGCCCTCCCAGGGGCGAAACATCCGAGGGGCGAGATGTTCGGGGGCGAAACGTCCGAGGGGCGAAATGTGTGGGGGCGAAAAGTACCCAGGGGCGAAATATCGGGGGCGAACGTTCCGGATCCCGGTGCTAACGTGGGCTTGCGCTGCTTAACTTCAGTAATCTCGCGAGAACTGGTGTGTCCAAAGCAACTTGGCTGCACATTGCTGCAAATTGCTAGCTAGAATTATATACTAAGGAATTCTGAATATTTAAAACTATCCTCGGGTGAATTAAAGTATTAGCCCACCAACCCTAGAAAACAACGAACACGAGAACCATGCTGTATTTTTATTTTTTTAAACAGAAATTCCGACGTGCTCGATTTACTGCGCCAGTGGTTCGGGCGAGAGAAAGGGAGAAGCCCCGAATGGTGCACGATGGCAGTTGCACGTAAAGAACCCTCTCTACTATGCAACGGGTAGATGAGACAAAATTTCCAGGTGTAGAAGCTCGCCCCTTGGCATTGGTGGAGTACCCCAACGAATAGCAGAAGGACGATAAATAAGCATAGGGGTTCCAGCTTTGGTCGGCAACCGGCTGCGGAAAAACGCCATCCTATAGATCATCCCTGTGTCCATTCAGAGGGACAAGACGGGTACCCGACCCTGCCATAGGCGGGAAAAGGGTTGGATGTTGCTTTACAGATATTCCGACAACAGGCCTGAAAAATAACTTGAGGAGAAAATTGGCAATACAGGACGAACAATTCAGGGACAAGAGTGAGCATCATCATGAGGAATGAAGTGTTTGTTCACTAAGAAGGCTACGACAGGTAGAAATTATGCCTCAGGCACTGGCATGATGTTGAAATGACTCAGTAGCCCCGTTTGCTCCACCATGCAAATCTACTTCAGGAATGGCACGTGTTATTAATTGCTATCTGTTATTACCAAGCCGCTCCTATTCACAGTTAATTGGCACTGCGTAGGTGTTACGTTTTCTATTAATAGCATTTGTTTGCTCTTAGAATACGTGGAGCCCATTAAATTTAATTATGACTACAATAGATGTCCAGCAGTGTAATGCGGTGCAGTTAAAAAAGGAGAAAGAATTGGGCCTCTTTTCCTACACCTACTCTTTTCAGATTGTTACAAAGTTACATCTAAGGTCACCATCACCGCTAAAACCAGCTTAATCCAGCTTATAAGAGCTCGCTTTTTGGACCTCTCTACTATCCACAGTGCCGGATTTAGACATTGAGAGGCCCTAGGATATTTCAATTTTGAGGCCCTTTTCTTTAAATTTCGAAGCCCGCTAAATGTTGAGGCCCTAGGCTTCAGCCTAATTAGCCTAATGGTAAATCTGGCACTGACTATCCACCAGGACGCTGTCCAACCCATAAGCATCATCACGTGTTGAACCTGCTTTCACGTTCGCTTTGTCCTACCTCTACCTGATCTCAGGGCTGGGCCGAACAAAAGTGGGGCCCGGTACAAAGATGACTTGCGAGGCCTGGTGCAAATTTGACTTTCGGGGCCCGACAAACTGTCGGCCATACAATGCCAGCCTTAAAGACCCGCACAGGTCTTAGCGTAACGGCCTTAGGGTGTCGGTGGTAAAGTTCCGCCGTAGAGTGCCGGCTTTACAGTATCGACCATAGAGTGCTAAGTTCCTACCTTAGAGTGGCGGCCATACAGTACCAGCCTTAGAGCGCCGGCCATCGACTGCCGCGTAAGAGTTCCGGCCTTAGAATGTCGGCAATAGAGTGCAGGCGTTAAGAGTTTCGGCCTTAGATTACCGGTTATGCCTGATCCAAACAACTCCTCTTCGTTTCTTACATTTCCTGCAATGCCTCCTACCGCTAAGTTTTCCATCCGCGGCTGCCAGAGCGGGAGTACTGCGTTATCACTGAAGTTGAGCAACACAGCCCCACCTATTACTGGCATAAGTGGCTGCTTGGGAACACTGGGTATGGGGCAGCCAAGTTGCGTTGGACACACCAGTTCTCGTGAGATCACTGAAGTTAAGCAGCGCAAGCCCACGTTAATACCAACATGGGGGTTGGTAAAGAACGTTGGGTGCTGCAAATATCCCCTCTCCTACATTCTCTATACCTACCTCGTCATTTCCCGCGAGCAGCCTCCTAAGGGTTCGGCCTGTTATGGCTGCTTGGCTTAGTCCCCAAACCTTTGTCTAAGAAGATAGAAATAGTATTGCTAACATAGTCGTAACAGCGTAGTGTCAGTGCAGACTCTGCATTTGAACTACGCAGTGGACGGGGCTCAAATGCCCATTATAGTTTAAGGGTCGTAAAACACTAACAAAACAAACAACTGCCCTAGAGGACCGCTGACCCCAGTTTGAAACTACTCATTTAGAGGAACATTTCGAAATACAGTATACAATAATCTTTTTTTCGCTGTTATTTGCTTCACGTATTTCATAACAATTACTTTGCACGCGACCTTACAGTGCTAATGAACGCTAATAAACTCACTTGTTACTGGGCAATGAAAACCAAGATGGCAAACAAGTCAAATTGATAAGTATGTTTTTGAACGGATAATTCTAGAAGTAAACATATAGTAAACGGGGTGCGGGGTCGAGCCCCTACACCTGAGAATTTTGCTTCATCTACCAGTTGCATAGTAGAGAGTGTTTTTTTACGTGCAAACGCCATCGTACACCACACGGGACCTCGGTTTTACTTCTCATCCGAAAGAATGAGCACTTGGGGCCTCTCTCTCTCTCCCTCTGGCCCGAAAGAAGCCAACTCACCTCGAGTCCAGTATCGAACCTAGAACTACTGACTCATTAATTTAATGCGCCACCGAGAGTTTAACACCTCTGCCTGCAAAATCTACCGACTCATTTATTAACTTGAGAAATTAGTTCCTTAATGTGACAACATACTGGTAATCCTTTCCCGTCTTCAAATAACCTCCTCAAAAACAAAACAATATTGAACTAGTGATTTAGTAACAAAGACGCCATAATTGGTTAAATCAACAACCAACACGTCACCTATTTAGCTATTGCACCTATTGCTCGCTCTACACCGTCAGAAATCAGACTAAATTGCTAAATGTCCTTTGAATTTTAAATTTTATTTATTCCTCCTAATCTATTAATTATAACTATCATAAGTCAGTAGTCAGTTAACAAGCTGTGTCATTCAGGACTGAAAAGCAGATTAGCACATGACTAACACATCCTCTAATTAGATGACTATGCATCTCTTTATCAGAAAGAAGAAATACAAGGAAAAAACGGACTTCAACAATTATCAAAGCCGGACACTGACCAATGCCACCATCAGCACCTAGACACTGTGACTGTTCTTCAGTACAAACAAGGTTCAGAATCAGCACACATACATACCTGTCCGATATACAGACTTCCACATGGTGTGATGATGTGGCACATCAAAGGACAGACACTGGTTTTACTTTCAGGTAAGTGAAAGGCACACCTTGTGGGGGGAGAGAATTTCATTTTCTTATCTGAAAGAAACTCATGTGACAAACACGCAATCAAATGGATTACCTATGTGGATTTTCGATGGACCGAAGAGAGAGACCCGCGTTGGATTGCTTTTCGTGATGCCTAACGTCAGCTTCTGAGTTATGATCCTTCTTCCTACTATTTTCGTGGAGGTCAGGGGCGCGCCAGGAGTGTCCGGCGGGCTGTATGCAGTACGTCAGTTGGCACCCTTATACCCTCCTCCCTCCACAATAAAACTCACTTTATAAAACCAGTATTTCTCCAGCTCAGAAAAGCATAGGGTAGCAAAGAAAGATCTTCATTGATTAGAAGAAGGCTTATGACAGTGTCCCACGGCAGGTAGTTTGGAAGGTATAGGACACAGTTTGACGCCTGTTTGAATTGCATTGTAATCTTCAAAGTCACATTTGGCTTATTTCGGAAACTATAATGTCATTTAAGCGCCAACCTAATTAACACTTTCAGTGTACTTTTGCAGTCCTTCTCTCAAGAAATTGGCGAAAACCCCGAGGTAAAGGACAGGTTAGAACAGGAATGTGGCATTTATTTCATCTCAAGGACTCGACAGACATGGACAAATTGAAAATCTCGATTTAAGCACTTTTCTATTGCCTTTTTTCTTAATTGGGGCGTCAAACGTGTGTCGTGAGACACACGCAGAATGTTTAAAACACACACAGTAGGTGTGAGTATGTTTCTGTCAGCAAAATTGAAAATTAGATTATGTCAGCACATACTATTGAGTATCTTGTAGTATGTAATCATGCCATTTTATAATATTGATCAAACATGGTTGACACTGTCACTGATCGCAATAAGTTCAAGGTGAATTCATTACTGGGTTGCCAAGATATTTCTTAAAGTGTCATTGTTTTTAATCAATTGCGTGCAAGTTCAGGGATTTTAACAAGGTGTTGTTGTCACATACAACACTTCTCTTTTAGAGCAATAAATGCAGAAGAATGGCGGAAGTTTAGTGACTGACCTTTAACCTTACAATGACAAACGTCTCTTCTGATGCTTCTAACATATCTAGTACTATTGTGATTATGAATGTCCATTTATCATATTTGAATTCAAATATAAGATGTAAAGGATTTTAATTAGGGTACATTAGCACGTTGAGAAGTACAAACGCACGGAAGTCAAATTTCCAGAACAGTAGTCTATATCACTAACCTTTATACTCTAAAGGGGACTAATTACTGAACAGCAATTCCTATTTTTGGTAGTTTCATGCCAGGAGCCAAACCTTGTAAATAATGCTTCAGTAAGTTTTTCAATTTGACATTCTCTTCAGCCAAGACTCTGTAAACTTCCTTCTGTACTTGTGTCTCCAGATAAACCATGTTGTAATACCTCCAAAAGTGTTCCATTGCTTCAGAAGGTTTCTTATCCTGCAAAATACAGTGCAAAAATAATACTTCTTATTTATATTATGTATTTAACACGACTCAGAGCTAATGTGCTCGACTACTGCGTCAGTGGTTTCAAGTTCGACACTGGATCGAGGTGGGTTAGCTCCTTTCTGGCGAGAGAGTAGCCCCCAAGTGCGCTTTCGGTCAGATGAGAAGTAATACGGGAAGATAGATTCGGATGTTACCCATAGAATCAATAGGGGATGGTTGAAGTGGAGACAGGCAAGCGTGGTCCTGTGTAATAGGATGGTCCCAATCAAGTTGAAAAGGAAGTTTTGCAGGGCAGTGGTTAGGTCAGCTATGTTATACGGATCAGTGTTGGGCAGTGAGGAAGAGCCAGGTGAATAGATTGCAAGTAGCCGAGATGGGAATGCTGCGGTACATGAGTAGGGTGTCACGAGCTGATAAATTAGGAAGGAATATATGAGAGGTAGCCTGGGAGTGGGGGACGTCGCGGAAAAAATGAGGGAGAGTATATTGAATTGGTAAGGACACAATGCGAAGAGGGGAGGAGGACCTCGTTAGGTCCATTACAGGAACGCAAGTGGTTGGAAGCACCCGGGGCGGGGGGAGACCAAAGCAGACTTGGGAACAGGTTGTACGTAAGGATATGGTAGTGTGTGGGGTGGACGGGGACCTGGTGGGAGATAGTTGGGAGTGGAGGACTAGAACCCGGTATGATGATGGTGACCCAGAATAATCGACATCTAAAATCAACCAATAGTAGCAGTATATACACGGGCTGACATACGAAGCCGAATCGCGTTCTTGATTACCAAAACCTTACCTTGTTAATGAAATAAATTGTTAGCTATCACGTGAGGGATTTTCATGAGGTTTGCCACCTTCTGGACTAAATGGTATTTATTCTAAGTGCGTTTTAGTGCAGAGGGTCATCTGCTTAAGGACAGAGGACAAGAGATTGCTTCATAACCAGGTGCGATAATTAATTAATCAATGGATCTTTCGTTTCTCACCTATACGAAATGTCAGAAATGCGAACAATATTGACAAGTACTTCGTCATTGACATTGTTATACTATAGGTGCATTTGTGTCATCAGGATTTCAATTCTTAAAACAGCTTCTATCGAACCAAAAGTGATTTTTTTTCCTTCCAAACTATAACTCCTACCGCATGGCCAGAGGCAAAAAAGTCGAGGCTTTTAATCTATCTCAAACGATAGGTGTTATCTCTCTAATCTGAATTATAAATTACATGAGGAGAGAAACGTTTTTGGAAAATCCCTTGCGTGTGTGGTTGTCTATTTAATCACCAAACTTGCCTGAAAAATCACTCCTTGAAATTGACAGCCATCTTGATCACTCATAGACTTTAGAATTAATGAATCTTTATGATGGCCACTTGGTGGAAGCACAGTCGGTATTCTAATAGCCTCGCTGATTGCTCGATGCTTTTCGCAAATTGCCTTCATTTTTAGGACCTGTTTTCCCTAATATTGTAAAAACAACAGTATATACTGTATGTTGTTTCTGAAAATTTCCTTAATTACATATACATAAAATTAGATTAACAAGATGATAAGTTTTAACAATGTAAAATATCTCTGGCTAATACCTTGGTAATTGCATCCTGAAAATACGAAATAACGTCATTGCTTTTCACTGTGAGATAGGTGGTAATTTTTTCTGATTCCCTGTTTGATTTTTTCACTTGTTCTCTTATCCTCCCTAATTCAGTATGATAATCTTCTTGTTCCTTCAAATAATATCAAAAATTTATAAATTACAATTTCTCTACTATCAAATTCAACTAAACGCTTCTACTGTACAATGTGCATCCGTTGATGTCGTTACTACAGTATGTATGGATTGTCTCGTTGGTGTTTTAGGGCCCTTCAGGGCCGGCGCTATATTTTGCGGGACCTTGTGCAAAATAATGAAGCCGGACATTCCCTTATATGAAAGGTACTTATAAAAATTACACATTGAAATTGTTTATTACTTTAATTGCTATAAATTGGTTCATTATAGTGATTAATTTATTTGCCGTCGCACTGTGGGGGCTGTAGCTGCACTAATAAGTGTCGATCCCAGACACTGTGCCCAGTGGACTCACGCCCTGTTCCGTCGCACAGTTCGCACACCCACCACGCCGGCCCTGAGGCCCTTCAACTACAACGGTCATTAGAGCCTCGTCCACTGCTTAGTTCTAATGCAGAAAGTACGCAGACACTACGCTGATGCGACGATTTTTTTGCTATTAACGGTACCCAATGTTAGCCACCAGCAGACCAGTACTGCAGCAGACACCCATGTTAGTACTACCTGGCATTGTATTGCTTAATTTCAATGATCAGACGAGTACTGGTGTGCCCAACGCAATACAGCCACTCAGAGTATAGGGCCTATATATGGAGATCATTAAAGTTTAAAAAGTGTTAGGACCTGCAATTGAATGCTGGAAGTCTCATCTTCTGTTGTTATCCTGTTAAGCTGACGTTTCAGTTTTAACACATTTTCCTGCAAAAAATTTGAAAAAAAATAGCTTGATAGCCGTTTCATGTACGCCGGTGTAGATTTCAAGGGACCAAATTAGCCTACTTCTAATTTTAATATCTTCATATGCTGGAATGAAATTTCTTCATTATTTTTAAAGTCTTTAGCTCTTAATTCATTAAATAATGCCCTCTTTTCTTTAGTATTTTCTTGAAAATGTTTAAGTTGTTGCTGAAGTTGTGTCCATAAACCTTCAATAGCCAAGTTGAGCTGAATTCTTAGTGCATGTTGATCTTCCAAACTCTTCAAAAGGAACACCACAGGTGACATTATGGATTTGACATTAATTGTTAACTTAATTTGTTTACTGTTTCCTTTTAATAATCTAAAACGTAGTAGCATACCTTATTTAGCAACTCGTCTTTTCTGCTCTGAAATTCTGCTAAGATCGAACTTTGCCACTGAGTATATTTTTCGTTAAAGCTTTCTTCTAATTTTTGCAAACTATCGATAACACTTTCATGAATTGTTCGTATGCTTTTCGTTTCTTCTGACAACATATCAACAATTTTTATCTTCTGAACTCTGTAATCATTTTCTAAGTGGTCTAAATGACGTTGTTGAATTGCTGAAAGAAAGATAGAAATGTATACTATGCCAATGTGGTCGTAGAGTATAATTTCTAAGTCTTACTCAAAAGTGTATCTAAACAATCCATGTGACATCCAATTGTTGTTTGTTGATGACTGTCAAACTCTTCACACTCTTCTAACAAAGCAAAAATAATTCTGTTTTTCGTAGACAGAAGATGCTCGAAAGTAGCTTGAAGTATTATGGTTTCTGCTTTTAGTTCGTCAGATTTAATTTGTCGAAGGATGGACCTCCAATGCCAGTCAAGCTTCATGTTATTCAGTTTGGTGAAATGTTCTTCTCGTGTGATTTTATCCTAAAAATGAATGATAACTGTCCTTTTTCTTCTTTTCTAGGAATTTCTTATCCTGAACCATAGGTATTATAATTATAACGTCTTTTAATAATTAAGAACTTAAAATGATGCGAATTACGTTTACCTTTCTAGGCTTACATCTTTTGTGAATGATTGATTATAAATATGGATCTTTGTCGCGGGTTCTTTGGTGGAGGGGTGCATAATGATCAGGGCCGTAACGAGGGCGTGGCGAAGAAGGCAGCCGCCACGGGCGCAACTGAGTTTGGAGCGCAAAATGTTTAAGTTTTTTGTCATTATTGGGTTACGGGCAAGCCGAAAGTTAGACACTTGCCACAGGCGCTTCATACCCCCGTTACGGCTCTGATAATGATATTGTAGTAGTCAGTACCTTCATAAACGTGTCCAGAAGAGCCTCGCGCCTTTGACGAGTTTCTTGTTCATGTAAAAGTCTCCAATCTGCTCCATTTCGTTTTTTACCTTTTCTTTGCTTTTTAGTAGATGATTTTACGTCAGACATTTTATAAATGATGCACAGTTGGGAAGAATCTGTAAATGGCAACTGTCATTAAGCTATTTCTCTCTCTCTTTATTCATGTCTCGGAGTGCTGACCGTCAGAACGGGGTATTCAAAATAAAATGGATCAAACAGCTTTTCACAGAAAAAAAAACTAGTCAAATCCATTTCTCTTATCTCTTGCTTATTTGTTATAGCAGAAGGTCAGTATAGTTTTCAAACTTCGGGTGGTTAACAGTCACATTTTAAGTCTTTATGTGCATCGTTCACTTACATAAATGCAAGCATCAATAAAGAAAATTATATTAATATTCTTAAACTAATTTTCATTAATTTAACGTAAGAAAATTTACCTACCTTTGTCACTACGCTGAAGCTTAAATCTAATCCCACCGAGAGATTATGACTTTTAGCGTCGCTAGCAACTGCCAATCAATATCTGGTTGCTATGCAGACTAGATTATCCAAATCACTAGTACTAAAGCTTTACTGGATTAAAAGTGATGAATGAATAATGATTCATCGCACAACGGCTGCAAATTCAAGGTTTCGTTTGGCTCATTTGATTTAACGTAGAAAAGCGATTTTCGAGACTAGGAACAGAGCAGCCTCCTCGACTGGGAGCTGCGCTTCATTTTGATTCACGTAGAAAAGGTTTTTTATTTTATGCGCAAGGGGTATTTATTGTGGGATAGGCTGGGATCCTCCTACAAACAATCCGGCCAATGTTTCCGCGGATTCCAGACGCCTGGCTGGAGTGCCCCCAGTCAAAGCTATCCCATCTAAAGAAGGAGTTACTCTTAGATTAGGGGCGTGGAATGTGGGAACCCTTACGTGGGAGCAGGTTGCCTGTAAGAATATGGTAGTGTGTGGGGTGGACTGAGATCTGGTGGGAGATAGACGGGAGTAAAAGGCTAGAACCCGTAGACGGGATAAGGATATGATGATGTGCAGGGGTTATTCTAATTCTAATTTTAGTTCACTGCAAGCAGCCACTATGGCCAATTTGGCAGTGGAGAGATTAACTCATTGCTACATAACTCGGAAATCTTCTAAGACCCCAAGCTATAGTTGTGCCCCAATACAAAATTTGCAACGGTGGCCTTCCCATTCAGTATGCCCTCTACTCTATTCTCCCCAAGAGTATTCCATTGTCCAATGGTCCTTGGCAAGAAAGACCAGTAGTATGAGTCAGTCTTAGCCCTTAGTTTCTTTAATTTATATGAATGGTCCTTTCTCCCCTTATACCCAGCTTGGGACACAATTCCAGCCAGAGGTCCATTGCACCCCATCAGCAACAGTCTCGTGAAAAGACCAATACTATGAGATAATCGCCTCTGGTTCAGTGTCCCACCCTAGTTCCCTAATCATTTCACACACACTTTCCCTGCGTGAAAACCTGTGGAGCACAATTCTTGCTGCTCTCCTTTGGATTCTTTCAATTTCCCATGATAAGTCCTGACTGAAGGGAGACCAAATTGGGCTACAATACTCTAAAATTGGTCGCACCATTGAAGTATAGGCTGTTTCTTTAACCTCCTTTGTGCTGTCCCCAAGAACCCTACTAATCAAACGGAGAAATTGCCCAGCCCTCACAGTCAATTTGCCAATATGATTCTTCCGGTTACCTTTACTATTTAGAATAAGCCCAAGATGTTTATGAGTAACCACCCTCTCCACCAACTCACCACCAATGTGGTAATCAAAATCAACAGGGTTACTTGATCTGGATATCCTAAGAGATCTACACTCATGGAGGTTCAAAGGCAATTCCCATTTAATGCACCAGTCAAATTTTATTTAGATCCTGCTGTAATTGTGCACAGGATGATATCCCCTCATCCAAGTTCTCGTCTGATCACTGAAGTTAAGCAACGCAAGCCTAGTTAGTACTGACATGGGTGGTCACTCAGGAAAGCTGGGTACTGCTAATACCCAATAATCGTCGTATTGGTGTAGTGTCTGTGCACTAGAACTATGCAGTGGACGGGTCTCTAATGACCTTGTAGTTGATGGGACCTTAAACAACAACAACCAACCAACAACCAACCCCTCATCCAATACCCCAGCACTACATGTATCATACCGCATCACATGGTTCTGTTTATTTAACACCGACTTCTCTGCTGCTGAAGATAATTTACCGATGCCAAATGGAGAAGAGCATACTCCTGGGAATTTTGCCTGATGCACATCGACGGCTTTATTTCCAATTCTACGGAAGGCACTCTGATAAAAAGCCACCGACTAGAATCGAACCTGCATCTATGGACTAGTTCAAGTACGTTGCCGAAAGGATTTTATTTTAAAACCTGAAAAATGCTTATAAAATTGTTTTAATATGCAAGAATATGTATTGCTAGTGTCATTTTCAATGCACTCAATAGTATAAAAACAAATTTTATTTGACTTCATGCAAAAAAATTTGCTTCAACATACATTTATGTACATGGAACTCCATTTCGTTCGTCCCCCCTTTCCCCTCAAAAAAATCCATTATTATTTAAAGTCAAGCAAAGGGTGTAAAAGGTAAAAAAGCTTTCAAATGTCCAACACACAAACTTTAAAAAACACACGAAATTGAAAACTCAATGATTGAACAACAGATGTTGCTGTCAGCAATAACACCATCTACAGTATCAGTTTTAACTTTTGCTGACAAACTTCTTTAATCAGCAGAAATCACAAAAACAGGCGAGGAAACACACCTCTCAGAAATTTTATTCAACAATTATGATTTAGAGAGAGCGAGCGGGAGTGTGCGCGAGCAAACACTAAGAGCAGGTGGAAGTATTGAGAGAGAGAATTCAACTGGCCACCAGCAAATACTTAAGGATGAAGAAAATCAAGGCTTCATGTGACTAAAAACTCCGTCAGTTCCCTGTTCTACTCTTAGGCCCCCAATAAACATCAAAAAATTGCACTTACGTAATTAGAGATCACAACAGTCACACTGTCCTTTGTCAAGAAGGGACAATATTATCATCACCATCAAATATATATATACAAAAGTAATCAGGGATGACACCGTCTTCAGTTTATCCACTTCGTATAGAACCTGAAAAGCAAAAGTTGTCTCCAAGAGGGATGACAGACTTTCTACTTATAAATTAACAGTCCTGATATCCTTGTCAGAAAAAAAAAGATGTTAGGACAATCGATTGGGGTAATGGTTACTATAGATTATTCATAAGATAGGATGAAGAGGGGAAATCTGAGATTAACTTTATATGTATATAAAGATCAGGGCTGTAAATCTCTTAAAAAATACGCAAAAAAACCAGTAACAAGTGATCTGCAATAGATAATCGACAAATGTCACCAGGTATCCACAACTGCCGCCATTATTGGCAGGAGAAACGAAACTCTTAGGAGGAAAAAACTGGTAAAATTTGTTTTCTTGAGTACCATTTCACACCGTCTGTAACGCTGTGTGAGCATTGTTACCATGTCCATCCAGATCGTTGAGATTTTCTTGCAACTCACGTAAACGTTTAGTAACATAATCGTAATGATGACCTACCAATTTCCGGTAAAAATGCACAGCAAACGCTACAAAAACAATCAGTACTGGAACTAGAAGTACAGTTGAAGAAATGGCTGCAGTTTTGTTGTATGCCAGAAATTTCACCCAGCAAATGATGGCAATCTCGCAAAGAAATAGCAAGATCCCAAACACGGTGCTGAAGGCCCACGCCATTTCGATATAATACCTCATCTTTTCGTGAGGAGATTCCAAGATCACATCAGGATTGTGCATGTTACTGATGGCCTCAATGTGCGGCAAGATACACGTACTTATCATCAACGCCAACATATGAACAGCAACTAGTAGCGTGGTGCAGATTGAGAATGCTACCAAAAGCTCACCCGGGATGTTGTCAGTCATCTGCATCTCTACCATAGCCACCTGAAAACAACAAAGGATAAACTTATTAAATCACTAAAATGGGTACAATTGTTGGGGATTCGCGATTTTCTAGTGGAAACAAGAGGAAGACAGGTACAGTAGGAGGCAGAAAAGTACAAAATAAAAAGACAGGAGGATTACGAACTTACACAACCCCTGTTGGACTAAAGTTTTACACGACTGGCTGTCGACCCAATGCCACAACATTTTGGGGGCGACGTATTGCGTTGGACACACCAGTTCTCCTCTCATCACTGAAGTTAAGCAACGCAACCCGAGCTAGTACTGACATGGGTGGCCGCTTGGGAGAGCTGGGTACCGCCAATACCCAAAAATCGTCTAATTAGTGTAGTGTCTGTGCAGTCTCTGCTTTAGGGCCCTGTTACACCAAGGAACAACGCCACAACATTTTAGTTGCCTCAAACCAGATACACTAATAAAATGAATGTTTTATAACAACTAAAGGCCCCCATACACGTTCAGTTTTATCTTCAGTTCTAACTGTTCATTTCGAACTGTACAGTTAGATATATCTCTACGTGTGTGGGGAAATCTCATCGAATTTTCAATTGAAAGTGTTGAACTGAAGATCTTTTGGAGTGGCAAAGAGATTTAACAGAAGATAAAACTGACGATAAAACTGAACGTGTATAGCGGGGGTTACACGCTCAGTCTGGCATCAGTTCAGTCCATGATCTTGATCAAGAATAGACTGATGCCAAACTGATGGATTGATGGATGACATTACACCATCAGTCTCTTCATAAACCCTGATTGTGCGATAAACTGATTGTGCGATAAACTCATAAACCCTGATTGTGCGAAAGAAATGATGGATCGCAATAAGGGAAAAGCTTGTATTGCAATTATAATAAGTTTAGCAACAAGTGGTAAAAGGCAACGTTGGACCAGGGGTGAATCCATATGGGGAGCAATGCAGCAATTACTCCACCTCAATGCCCCAACTGGGGTGAAGCCATTTTTGACAAAGCAAGATACATGTATGAAGAAGATACCTTGCTAGTGAGCTTTTTCACGCTAGACCCATAAGCCTAGATCTCCACCAGCACCCAGGCAACACCGATGCCTTTTTCACCTATTCCAGCCGCCCCACCCCAACACCCACTACCCCTGAACCTCTTCCAATGTGGTGGTTCCACAACCCTCCCCTGCAGTGATTCAGCGCTGGACATGCCAGTATCACATGCCTGACGTCCTCCACTTGATCCCCACAGCCCTCCTCTCCACCTGTGATCTTTGCCATCCTCTGTTTCTTCTCTGGTGACCCAGCTTTTGCCTAAAACAGAAGGGAGCCCTCCCACATATTGTTTCACATGTATTGTACTTGTATAAGTCTTTCTCTGGTTCCAACGGTTGTACAGGCATCGTTGCAGGCAGTGCCGGATTTAGATATTGAGAAGCCCTAGGCTATTTCCATTTTCAGGCCTTTTTCAAGCCCGTCTCTTAAGTTTTGAAGCCCGCTAAATGTTGAGACCATAGGCTTCAAGGCTACTGCGCATAGTGGTAAATCCAGCACTTAGTCCCAGAGACTGGGGAGGGGGTAAAACGCATGTGTCTCCAAGCGGTGACTGACACCAGACTGATGAAAGGCGCTCAGACGATCAATCTGACGTCAGTCACGCACAGACTGACGAAAATTATCAAAAAATTTAAAAATCCGTCAATCCATTCCATCAGTCTGTCAGTCATCATGTTACACAATCAGTCTGGTGTCATTCTGACCACAGTCATGGGCTGAACTGATGCCAGACTGAGCGTGTAACCCCCCCCCCCCACTTATGGGGGCCTTAAGAATTCACACAGGAAATACACAACAGAAAATAGAATAAAATCACGTGCAGGTGCGAAGCTCGTGCTCGAATTTCTAACAATGTTTCGAATTAAAAATCTCCATATTTAAGCTTAATGTTTTTCGAATTCTAACTGGAAAACAATCGGACATGTTGCGAGAATAGGTAAATGAAAAACGTAGGAAAGATTAAAAAAACTTGTATTTTCAAAATGTACATCATTATCACCATTCGCTATTAAAAGAACCCTTGTAATTTTTCGAGAGATTCATTATTATTGACGATAACTTTGTGGCTGAACTGTTTAATCGCGACTCACCTCCCCAATCCACCTTTTAAAAGTTTGAATTTTAGTCGAGCCCTTAACTCGAGTACACTACACGCGATCACAGTACAAAATGCCACATTAATTTAATGTGATAGTAATCAGGGTTTGCTGAAATGATATCATGCACTCTCAAGCCAGTACCTAATCGTATGTATTCCATGTATCGACATACCATTGCGAATCCTGCCAGCAGTGCCGATGTCCTCCCGGACGCTTTTAATTTGGCTCTACTCAAGTTCATATTTCTCTCGAACAACTCCATAGGATTTTCTTTCAACAGACTCATTTTACCCTTCTAAACACTTGCGATGAATTTCAAAGAAAACAAGCAATCTTCATCATCTCAACCACAATGAGTTTTACAATAGCTTAAGAGTGAAATTACTTCACAAAAGTGCTAGTCGGGAGTGGGCAAGACGAGAACATCGACTTTTGAGACTATCAGAATAAAAGTATGATAAGGAAACAACAACACAGGGCAATAGAAAAATAAACATTTTATGTGTCTGTGACACCTGTATTTATTCTAGGGAAGATCTCGTTAGGCGACGTTCATATCTTGAGGCCCATATATTTTTAGACTATGTAAAGAGTTTTGACTTTTCACGATTGCAGTTGAAGAGAAATTAAAGACTGCTTTTGTACGCCAAAAGGCATTAAACGAGCTTCTATTTAATTAGCTAATATTGTAGTCCTTAAATAAATACCTAAATTCAGATACAACTACAATTCAGGAAGCAGTTAAAAGCAAACATGGAGTACCTAAAATACAATTTTTCATGCAGCTGCTATACAGCAGAATAAACCCAAGAGTCACGGTCATTGTCCATGAATGATGGATGACCTATGCTTGCCATCATCAGTTGGCCTTCTCCAAGACTAAGTCTCACTCACTGCATGGAGAGAGAAGCCAGGTTTCAGTCTCTTGGTGGAGCCAAAAGTTCTACAAAAACCATAGTCACTACTGGCCGGCATAATACGACAAAATTCACAACTGAGACCTCGAAAAAAAAAGCAAAATTTAAAGGAAGTTACCATTGCAAACCCTGAAATCAGTGCTGATGTTTTGTCCGTCCATTTCAACTTTGTCAACCTAAAATTATGATTTTTCACCAATATCTCCTCTTCCTCCATGGGCAAAGTGAGATTAAAATTAATAAACAACACGCGATAATAAAATTATATAATGTAAAAAATATTTCATTAGTAGTTCGATGAAGTTTTAAGAAAATACGAGTAAAACCAAAGTTACCGACTACTACCAAACAATGAGCCAAGCCATATCTAATATAAATAAGAATCAAGAGGGAATACTTATCAGACGTTATCAAGAAAAACGTCAACACGTCATTGTTTAAAAACATCCAACTATTATTAAAGTGATCAATTTTGAAAAGTTTAAACGTCTAGGTCTTATCAGGCTGAATGCCTGTCATATTTCATTCCTTTGAGACTGTGTACAAAACAACAGCCACCACCAAAACAACACTATCATATTAGCAGACTGACAATGCACTGCACGAATAACACGTTGCAAAGGAGTGAACCCCCTATGCTTATTTATCATCGGCCTACTGTTCGATGGGGCACTCCACCAACCCCGGGGGATGGTTCTTTTGTGCGCAAATGTCACCGTATACCAAACGTGGCCACAGCATTACTTCACATCCGACGTTAGGCACACTCTGGGCCTCTCTAGCCCGAAAGAAGCCAACCGACCTCGAACCAGTCCGTACTCTTATATTGGATCGAGGTGGCTACCTCTGTGCCACGAGGTCGGTCTCTGTCTGTGAAAATTAAATTTAATTTATCAAAAAATCTTTCAAGAAGTTATATACAAACCGTGGCACATTAAGTAACTGTTGATGATAATGAAAAGGTACTCTTATTCCAGAGGCCTTTAAGGTTGCAAAAAGAAAACTAAGAACACCAGTGGTCTATCAACATTGCACCTACAAACCAGGCAGATGTCAAGGCAATTTCTCAACAAGTCAGGGATGGAACAATGAATCATCAACTATTAAATTCGCTTCAATAACTTATTAGTTTACCTGTTGCCTAGTGCAGAATGATGAGCGGCACAACTCTAAGTTAACATCCACTACCTCTTTAAAATATTGTACGAACGGCGGATATCTGCCTCCAACTAGTTCCCCGATACGCATTAAAGAAGCGAAGGAGATTGTCCCAATCACAAAAATATGAATATTTTTCCTACAAAAAAGTAAGTCAGACAAACCAATCCATAGTTCTACACGTTCGCATCGAAGATAAACCCCTTACTTGCAACATATTTGCATGTAGGTTCAGGGAAAGAAGTTAATAATGATGTCGAAACTATCGTCTGACTTACGTCAAGTGCTGCCCTTAGATGCACCAATTACGGTGTCCATACATTATGGCACAACAACTTTTCTTCCCTCCTTGGATACAAGAATTACCATCCCATCTACCTCAACACAAAGGCAAAAAAGAGATGTGCTCGTGATGCAGGATTGATCCTAGCTCAGGTTGATGACACTGCTTTCCCCTCCTGTAATGATCGATCACAACTAAAAACATACGATTCTCATGAAGTGTTCTCAGGGAACATCTTATCAGGACTGCAAGGCTGCCTTCAGTAAACCAAAAAAGATGCTAGCATGATAGTAAGGTAGAATGAGATAAAGATATCCTAATATATGTTACATTGTTCAGCAGTCACGCCATCCTGCTCCAGACTGGATAACCAGGATGGGACACTTGCTCTGAACTCCAACGTACAATTACATCTTCATATTGCATAACTAAGAAAACTTTTTCTTAACGACTTTCTTATGATTCGCGTCCAATCGCCCATAATCACCTCACCTCGAGTGTTAATTAACTGTTATTATGACTTCCTTGAAAGCCTTCTTCTTTGTGGCCTTCGGGGCTTGCAAAGCGAAACAAAATGGCTAATTAATGTATCAAACATTAAAGAGCTGTCCACTGTCGTGTTTCTGATATCCACGGCCATCCTTTTCGCTGTCTCCGTTCTCTCATTTCCACTCTTCATTTTTTGGTGTCAAGATGGTCTCGGTGGAAAATGGATTATTAAAAGATTATCTTTTACCAATAATAATGATATATGATGGCAATTCGGGTTGTGCACATCAGGTGTCAACAGCCAGCAGTCTTCACTCCAATCCTAGACTAAGAGTTTAACCAATACAGACAAAGCTGATAAGACACACAACAGTCATTAGGGTGAAAGAAACCAGTCTGATTCAATTTTTAAGAGTCAAGGAGGGATTTTTGAATGAGGTTGCAAACCACGTGGATTACACCTGTTAATCCTCTAAATTGATCAGTACAATGAAGTACTTTAAATCTGCTTCATAGCTGTAACTGTACTGACGTCCTTCTTGCACATAACTGTCTAATTAAAATATTGGAAATTTCGTATGTTAAACGTTTCTTTTCCATGTAGAAAAACTTTCTTTATGCGCAGCAGTGACATTAAACACGTCACATGGAAGGGCACTTGGCATTTCCTACTAGTCTCAAAGAATGCACTTCCATGATTTGGAATCAGTCTGCGCATCACCAGCTTAAGGAGCCAAGCAAACTATCAACTGCGTTACTGAGGTGGGTCAGTACTGAGCAATTCAAGGCCTTAACGTGCCTTTCTGGGTGACTGAATGACAGATTTTACACAGGACTGCCAACAGCTTGGCACCTAGGCAACACACAACATCTAGGCACCTTGCTTTATTTAATGCTTCTACGCAGTAATTTCCTGTCATGACGCCTATTGCTATAATCCAATTACCAAATGAGGAAACTAAGTTAGCAACAACTATGTCGAAAGGATGATGATTTTGATAAGTATTTGCCAAATTTCCATTGAAGTAGGAGGTTTGTTGTCTAGCTATCGGTGGCACGGTGTTTTCGCAGAAACTTTCCGACAAAGGCAATCAATCGCTGTATTAATAGAAAGTGATGATGTTATTCCTGTATTGAAATGACTATTGATGCTTATTTAACATATAATAGCTTTGTTTCCAAATTAAAATACTGTAAAAAATATACCCAAGTTCCTTCTTCCTGCTCGTTGTCAACTAGATGCAAATTGCATGCAGACGAAACAGTTATTTCACAAAACGTAATAACTTACCATAGCGAACCCGGATAGAAGGGCCGATGTTCGACTGGAAGCTTTTAATTTAGCTTTACTGAGATGAAGGTCTCTCCATCCTACTGACTGCACTTCGAAATTAGTCCTAGCCGCATGCGGCATATTCTGAAGTACAGACTGAAACACCCAGCCAGGAATACTCGGCAAATATGAATAATCGGTACCAGAGTAATTGTCAATTGGTGCACTGGAATACTGACACGAATGCGACTCATTCATCTGGTTAGAACCAATCGTTCGCACACAGATGACGACGACGACAACAAACGTCACGACGTGTTGTCCTTCACGAAAAAAAAAGCACTTGTTTGTATTCAATTAAGAATTGAGTAATTTAAAAGTCGCTACAGAACTTTGAATCTATAGAAATGTAATGAATTTAACCTTGAACTGATCCTTAAATTCCGAAATCGCCCAGCTACCGACGAAAAGTAAAAATGGAACTAACCACTGCGTTAGCGCTTCGATAACAAGGCGCTCTCACAATACAGCGACACCAGCGCCCCTCATCAGCTGTCACTGAAATTACGTTTTCTACTTTTGTTATGTGCAGTCATCATCAGATCCTTTTCCTGCCTGTGGTAGGGTTGGGTTTGCGGGTTCTAGCCCTCCACTCTCGCCTATCTCCCAACAGGTCCCCGTCCACCCCACGCACTACCATATCCTTACGGACAACTGCTCCCACGTCTGCTTCGGTCTCACCCTGCCCCACGTGCTTCCAACAACCGGCATCCTGAAATGGATTTAACGAGTTCCTCCTCCCCTCTTGTCATTACTTGTCCATACCACCTCAACCTACTCTCCTTCATTTTTCCGCGATGTCCCCCACCCCAGGCAACCTCTAATATACTCATTCCTAACTATCAGCTCTCGACACCTCGTTCGTGCATCGCAGCGTTCGCATCTCGACTACTTGCACTTTCGTTATGTGCAGTGCTGTACAGACAAACCTCTCATCTCCGAGCTAAAAGGGGGAAGGGTGGTCCGTTAAAGCCGATTGTCCGTAGATTGGAAGGGATTTTATTTGTTGTGTAACTATCACTAGTTATGTACTAGTGGTTAAACGCTGCTGGTGGCTACTACAGGTATTTGTTCAGTGCTGGTGCTTGGGATGCTCTGGCCAATTGTTTGTTTGTTGGTGTTTTAGGGCTCTTCAACTACAAGGTCATTAGAGCCCCGTCCACAGCATAGTTCTTATGCAAAGACTGCACAGACACTACACTAATGTGACGATTTTTGGGTATTAGCAGTACCCAGTTTTCCCAAGCGGCCACCCATGTCAGTAGTAGCTGGGGTTGCGCTGCTTAACTTCAGTGATCAGACGAGAACTGGTGTGTCCAACGCAATTCGCCGCTCGTTCTGGCCAAGAGTAGGAGAGACGGTTGAAGTAGGTTTGGGCTTAAAAATGAATCCAAATTTAATTGCTTTCCACACATCTACTGTGCGGAGGTGGTGATAATAAGCTTGAATGGAAGGACTATCTGTTGTATCAACGAATTGTAACAGTGTCAATGGAACCTCGTACATCATCATCATCTCACCCTTCTCCCGCCTGAGGCAGGGTCGGATCTGCGGGTTCTAATCCTCCACTCCCGCCTATCCCCCACCAAGTCCCCCTCCACCCCGCACGCCTCCATGCCCCTTTGCACCACCTGCTCCCACGTCCATTTTGGTCTTCCTCTACCTCTGGTGCCCCCAATTACCTGCAGAGCAACAATGGACCTAAAAAGCTCCTCCTCTTCCATCCCACCCCACCACCATCACGCCCACAGTGCCGTAACGAAGGTATGAAGTGCCTGTGGCAAGTGTCTAACTTTCGCTTGCCCGTAACCCAATAATGACAAAAAACAAACATTTTGCGTCCGTGGCGGCCGCCTTCTTCGCCACGCCCTCGTTATGGCCCTGCATACCCGTACCACCTCAACCGATTCTCGCTCGTGTTTTCCGCAATGTCTCCCACCCCCAAGCTACCTCTAACGTAATCGTTTCTGATTCTGTCGGATAGTGACACCCCACACATGTACGGCAGCATTCACATCTCGGCCACTTGTATTTGCCTTTCATGGTTCTTCCTAACTGCCCAACACTCTGAGCCATACAGCATAGCTGGCCTAACGATGGTTCTGTAAACTTTGCCCTTCAACTTTATTGGGACCCGGCGGTCGCACAGAGACACGAGACAGTTTTGGTTCCACTACCACCTCTTCCTCCGAATCCGTTGCATCCGAAGTCTGTTGATAGGGGTCCGTAGATAAGAGGTTTGTCTGTACAATAAATGGTGGTGAGATCAACTTCTAACCTTTTTATCATTACGAGTATTAAGAAATATGACATTTAAAAGACACTTGTTTTATTACAATTTCATGTTTATCTTTACATGCTGAGCTAGAGTCTCCTAGACGCTAAAATATCATTCAGATCATAACAATGGAAGTAACACTGACCGTACTAGCACGTGGTCCGTCTCAGGTTGGACCAGACCGATCTTAAGCCCGCCACACGCGATCAGTTTGGTGTGTCAGTTCGGTGTGTGCACATCGATGTGTTGAATTTGGTGTGAAGGAATGAATTGCCCACACACGATCAGTTTGGTGTGTCACGTACTTATGTTCCTTTTCGTGAAACGTCATGTGACGTCATTTGAATGTCTGCATCGACCAGTAATTCTACCGTTACCATGGTGCAATTTTTCTAAAGATTACGTTTATCCGTGTTTGGGCATGCGTAGAACAAAACAAGTGAACAATTGATGTGAGCAACCCCACACACGCTCAATTCGGATTGACGTCAGTCCGAATTGACACACCGATGTGATAAAATTTCTTCACACCGTCAGTTAAAATTTTTGGTGTGAGCAAAAACTTTTTTTTGCACACACACGTCAGTTTGGTGTGTGCACACCGAATTGACACACCAAACTGATCGTGTGTGGCGGCCTTTACTTGACATCGTGCTCGACTACTGAATTCATAGTTTTCAGGTCCAATCCTGATCTTCAGGAGTTTTTCTTTCGGGTTAGAGGGAAAGGAGCCTTGAAATAGAAACAGACTGACGCCGATCATGTAATGCCACTGTCTTCCATTTCAGACTATAATCAAAATAACTTAAGCCATATGAATTATGATTTAAGTTATACTTAAGTTGATTGAAATTAGGACAGAGTTCAATGATCATGTGCTAAACTGTCATTACACATTTTACTTCGAGCACAGCGAACCGGCGTTACTCAGTCAAGGCTGCCAACATACTGTACTGTACATATCTCTAGTTGAGTCATCACCTGTACATCACACGGCGCACACCTGCGCGCCTGTGCAGTCCCTCAACTTTTTGCTATACCTCTAAATTGGGATGCTTATTTGAAACCATTGGCTTCATTTCTTCCACGTGTACTTCTATGTTTTTCATAGGTTTGTTTTTCATGTCCTCAACTGCTTGTTCATATAAAGGTGGTGAAAAACAATTGTCCATCGAGTCATAAACCTTCACGTGGATAAAATTCATGCAATTAACTTACAATTAATATGAAACGTCACTAATTAAAGAAGACAGCTAGTTATCAGTACTACCTTTCTACGACCATGAGCTACATTCTTCAATCCCAAAGCAGCCCTTAAATCCTCTGGAAGTTTTTCCAATAATTTCCACACGATTGGAAAAATCAAATTCGGATTGAGCTTTTCAGGATCTTGCGGACCTAAAAATCATTAAATCAACATTCCTTACTCTCTTCTCACCTATGGCGGCTTTTTTATCAGGAGCACTCGGACGAATTATTAGATGATATTCTTACGCAGCCGGTTGTTGACCTAATGCTACAACCTCTGATTACTTCATTTTATTCTGGGAGCAATTTCTTTGACTGATGCTGCCGGGGGGGGGGGGGGGGGGCCGATTTACACGGATACATTATTCCACGCGGAAAGGGTTACCTCTTTAAACCCGGTTCGGTGGCGCAGTGAGCAGCGTGCTCGGCAACTGCGTCAGTAGTTCTACGTTCGGGGCCAGAGAAAGACCCCGAGTGCGCCTGCTTTCGGATGAAAAGTGAAACACCTCGAGGTCCCGCGTGGTGTACGATTGGATTTGCAAGTTAAAGAACCCCCTTTACTATGCAACGGGTAGAGGAGGCAAAATTTCCAGGTGTAGGAGCTCGCCCCTTGGCGTCGATGGAATTCCCCAACAAACAGTCGACCGACGATAAATAAGAAAAGGGGGTTGCAGCTTTGGTCGGCAACCGGCTGTGGAAAAACACAATCCAATATATCACCCTTGTGTCCATCCAGAGGGACAAGACGTGTACCCGACCCTACCATAGGCGGGAAAAAGGTTAGGAGTTGCTTTGAAAGGGTAAACTCTTTTTTGCACTAAACATGCAGTACA
Organism: Trigoniulus corallinus; assembly: GCA_013389805.1. Taxonomy (NCBI): domain Eukaryota; kingdom Metazoa; phylum Arthropoda; class Diplopoda; order Spirobolida; family Trigoniulidae; genus Trigoniulus; species Trigoniulus corallinus. The sequence goes on along the minus strand of JAAFCE010005724.1, from coordinate 17,014,162 downwards.
TCATTTACTCCCAACAGTAACACTGAGCAATGAAGCATTCCTAAGCCAGAATTTTCAGATTTCCAAGAGACTGACGTCGGTAAGTTTGGAGAAATCAAAATCATTGACATTCAAATGCAATAAATGTGCAGGTTGCTCTTAACAATGGCTAAAATGGATGAGACGCATAAATCTTTGGCACCAGTTATCCAGACTGAGATGCTTATCAATGTCCAACATTGCACAACTTCAAAACTCATTAATTGACGCTATTGAACAATTCAACAATTTTCTTACCGGTTATCAAACTCACTACAACACCTATCGTTAACATCACGGCACAACTCCAACTTGCGTACCATAAAGGTGAGAGAGTATAAAGATAAAAAGATGACGATCTAAAAAAGGACGTGGTAAGTCAACCATCATGATATCTGTTACTTTCCTGCTCGAAATATTGACAACAAAGAAATCAACATACTCTTGTAGCATTTCGCTGCTGTCAGAAAAATTCTGTATCTGCACATTATTCCTTAGCTCAGTCATGTTCCACACGCTGGACGAATTACATCCAAGTGTTGTCATGGGAGCCGTGGGCTGCTCTACTTTAGTGATCATTCCACCTATTGACGCCCAAGCAGTTAGACACACAGCAGTAATAAATCCAGAGAAAGCTCCCTGTGAAATAAAAGTAAGTGAGAATTGAATTTTTTCATAATAGAGGCAGAAACCAAAAGGTTCACTGTGTTACCCAAGAATTGGCCCATGGGAAAATCATGCCAATAGTGAACAACGCCAAGATTGGACCTCCGACCATGCCAACCATGCTGAACACTGCCTAAAATCAACAAGAGGACGACATTACAATTTGAGTGCTCATAAAATATCACTGTGATAACCTGGACATTGTTAAAAACGACGAGAGAGAGGGAGAGAGAGATTAATACGGTTTTAGAGTTCATGATGTGATCATGTACTGACCTTCATAACTCCGCCAACGGTTTGGGCTACGGCAACTGCACCAATGCAGAGGATTCCCAGAAGGATGGCTAAAACATTAAAAAAGACCAGTCACTTTGAATACTTTTGACGTCCATCTATAGCCAATGCAGTGAGATGCAACACCTGACAACATGCCAGTTTGTCAGGTCTGATAGTCATTTACCAATACCAGGGTGCGAGCTACTATAGTACAGAAATTCACCAACCTACACGTACAGTACATTCCATATCGCGTAGGAAGGGTTCTTTCTGTCTCGCTCAGTGGTAGCATCATGCAAACCGCATGCACAATTTCACAACAGAAACAAACTACAGTATGGTCAGTCAGTGATGTTAGAATCAGAGTCCACGAGCATTTTTATCCAACCTGAACGTATATTCTTTTCCTTGTAGAAAGGGTTTTGTGTCGCGCAGTGTTTTTTTTTTTCAAGTGATGAACACAAAAGCAACTTACTAATTATAAGTACTGTAATAATGAAATAGTACCTATTATTTTAGACAACTTGATTATGTTGGCATCTTTCATTTCCGGTTTAAAAGGACGTACGTAATCTTCAAGGATGACCGCCGCCACTGAATTCAAACAAGACGACAATGTGCTATTCAAAGGATGAGAAGAATTAAATGGATTGTGGCTCATTTGTTTTGAAAGTCAGCCTCTCAGCAACGCTATGCAATAGAACCTCTCTAATTGGGACACCGTCGATATATTCAATTAGTGTACAGATTACCGGAGTGTCCTGATGCTCCGAATGAGCGTCTTTCGGTGCAAAACTGAGGTGTCCGAAATAAGATGTTCTATTGCATATAAACGCTAGAGGAACTTCTCTCCACCTTGAAATTGACAAGGTACACATGCACTAAAAGAAATTCTCCACAATTAATGGCTAAGGATGACTCTCATTTACCTTAATGTGGCACAGAGTAAACCAGCCACAAACACTCCTGGTAGTCCGTTCATAAAAGACAGGGTATCAACAGAAAACAAGGCCATAATCTGTTATGAAACATGGTGTGAGTTCCTCGTCAGATACAATATTTAAAAGATCTAATAGCAACATTTTTAACGGATCTTTAACAAACCTGATCTCTGGAAGTTACTCTGTGATCCAGGAGAGGGTCACATTGGCTGTACTTGGCATACATGACTAATCCACAAAATGCCGACATGGCAGCAATTAATGCTGTTAGTGTGATACTTCCACTGAAACACCTAAGAACCAAACAACCGTTTCTTTTTTATTTTAGATCTGTAGGGATACCATGCAGTCATGAAAATTATTATAAAGGATCAAAATTTACACTCTTGCTCTCGCCAAAGTTGGATTGGATAGATAGCGCTGCATCAGCATCTGGTTTGTGCCCAAAAATCCTAAGAAGTGAATAGTTCCCCCGATGACCATGGTCCACATAGTATAATATGATCGGCCATCATCAACAAATCTGAAATTGAATAATTTGCAATTAAACTTCTTCCAGGTATCTCTGCAATCGTTGAGCAGGAATTTCCTTGAAAATTCACAGTAAATCTCCTGACAGAGGCTGGTTCTGAGTTCTTTGTATTGTCAAGTGCATCTGTCTTTTTAATTCAATGCCAGTTGAAACAACACAAGAATTTTAATGTGCACATTGTCATCAGTCCTCTTAAAATCTTGATTATGCCCGACTCAGTTGACAGTATAAACAGAGGTCACGGCTTTCGTTCTCATCCAACAGAGTACCTTTCTCATTTCTTACTTGAAGGAAATGCTGGCCTGAGTCAGGAGTTGAACTGCCCAAGCGAGTTTTAAAACTGCGTTAAAAATAATGAGTACAAACTAAAATTACTTGAATAAAATTGCTCGCTGTCCCTCTGTACATATTCGCCACATTTCACTGATTCCTCCAACGTCGATACAACCTCTGACGATGACTATCAATATGGTCAAAGTTATAATTAAGGCCTGAGCAGTGTCGGCCCAAACTACTGCTTTGATACCGCCCTGCATGCAATAGAAAAACAATGAAATGAAAGTCAACAAAATCATGATAAAAAGTGCTAAACATCAATAATACTATGCAGTATTGTAATACTAACCAGCGATGTGTATAAAATGCATACTGCACCAATAGTCAGCACAGAGCCCCAAAAGCTCAAACCTGTTACTAAAAATGATATCAAAAAACAAATTAGCCCTACTACTCCTTGTGATTCGTACTGCTGAAAACTAAACATTTTATCGCATAATTCATGTCAAATTATTGAGGTTGTTTGGGCACGTAATGCCAAGAGGGGAGGCGGAGCTCGTTAGGTCCATTACAGGAATGCAAGTTATTGAAAGCACCCGGGGCAGAGGGAGACCAAAGCAGAAGTGGGAGCAGGTTGTCCGTAAGGATATGGCAGTCCGTGGGGTGGACGAGGACCTGGTGGGAGATAGACCCGAGTGGAGGGCTAAAACCCGCTGGGGAGGGAGCGGCGAATTGCGTTGGACACATCAGTTCTCGTCTGATCACTGAAGTTAAGCAGCGCAACCCCAGCTAGTACTGACATGGATGGCCGCTTGAGAAAGCTGGGTACTGTTAATACCCAAAACTCATAGCATTATTGTAGTGTCTGTGCAGTCTCCGCATAAGAACTATGCTGTGGACAGGGCTCTAATGACCTTGTAGTTGAAGGGCCCTAAAACACCAACAAACAACAACAAGCTAGAACACGCAGACCCGACCCTGCCGCAGGTGGGATAAGGGGATGATGATGATGTCAAATTATTGAATCGTTTAAGTTGACCTTCATTTGTATCAAATATGCACTGGTTTTATCTCAAAATTATTGTTAACCTATGAAATAAAAATGACAGATACATTTGTTATCATTACCTTGATTCAGTGCTAATGACGGTGCATAAATAGCGACCGATGTAAACAGAATCTAGAGACAAAAATAAATGAAAATCATTGTGTGGTGTTTGAAAACCAAATAACAATATGCATTTGTCCGTGACATCTTGTCTGTCCGCAGCATGTAAGAAAGTCATTCGATCTATAACTGAGTAGACAAGTCTGGTCAGGATGTAGGTGTTGATCCTCACAACTACAGTATCTGGTAGTGCCAAGAGGGGTTCGATTTGAAGATTGCACTGCCAGACCCTGGCTATGGTCATCACACCCACAGAGGGGAATCACATATGGTTCTAATCTAGGGAAACAGTACTGTAAGGTGATTGGTTGAGCTAGGATTGTTAGTACAGTAACCGTTTATAGTCCTCATTCGGGCCTATTATTAGGGAGATTGAACGAATCGTTCTGAGAGGACGAAACGATAAGGAAGAGACGATTTCGTATGGGATGGTAGCCATCAAAAAATCAGTTTGAGCAGATGGCCAACTAAGTAAATTATAATTCTAATTCTCCTAGAGCCTAGACAATACACCCGATAGCAGACGACAAACCTAAGTACGCATGCTCACCAAATATCGTCGGGTATACTAACCAGGACGATAAATGGCCAATTTATCGTACCCAACTATAGCTAACAAACGAAACAATATTTGGTGAGCATGCGCCTTAGGTTTTTCGCCTGCTATCGGGTGTACCGTATACGAGGACGATTCGCTCAATCTCCCTAATACTGGTTCGGTCAGCTAGCCAATGAGTCAGTCGGTGCCAGCCCAGCAGACTGGTAACTAGTCAGTGTATCTATCAATCCTGGAAAAGTAGACGAGAATCGGACATCCTGTGAGAACAAGCCAACGCATCATCTCGTCCAACAACAAATGTCATACTCCACCAAATGTCAACAAATTAATGACAAATGAGATTATACTTACAATTTGTATAGTAAACAACACTGAGGCCAATAAGCGAATCCGCCGGTGAAAACGATACTCCAGGTACTACAAAATATAACACTCAAAATAATTATTTCACCTAAAATCCTATAGACTACAATTTGAAGATCGCTCTAGGTCTTCCTACATTTACTGTAGGCCTATACAGAAAGAGAGACCTACAAAATCATCATCGGTACATATGGCTCCTGCCTATAGCAGGGCCAGTTATGAGTTCTACCTCCTCCATCCATTCCTTTCCCAATCAAATCTGTCACGTCCCCTGAAGTAGGACTATTTGCTCTGAAGTTCTTGGAAACGTAATGATGGCGGCCCACATTGACGTATTCAAGGACTGGCTCTGTTGCGCTGAATCATTACTAATAATCCATTTCACGCCTAAGGCAGGGTCGGGCGCCCATTTCTTTCCCATTGAGATGCATGAGTGATCAGCTGCACAATGTTACACAACCGGCTGCCAACCTAATGCTGCAACCCGTATGTCTATTTATTGCCGGCCTATTTTTGTTTGTTGGGGCACGCTGCAAGGGCCATGGCTCGATTATTGCGTCAGTGGTTCCAGGGTTGATACTGAATCGAGGTGGGTTGGCTTCTTTCGGGAGAGAGAGGTCCCGGGTGAAACAGGAGAATGGTACTTGAATGATGCCAACAGTTCATGCAAGTAAAGTTGTCTTGCACAAGTGAATAGACTGTCAATAGCATACACATGCCTGTCAACTTGATGCAAGCAAACTGGATTCAGGTATACTTGCATTGGTTAGGCATACAAATCGCACACGCCACCGTTTTGCACTACTGGACTGTTAATTTTATGATATGTAGGCCTACTGTGCATATTTCTTTCCAAATATACGTTTCATTGTAATTTAAAACCATATGAATGTGATTTGAAACAAAAGAACTGGATTCTGGAAAAATGTGTTTGGTTTAGTTGTGTAACATCTGCTTCTACAGCTGCGGGTATTTTACCAACGCGGAAACTGTCGATCCATTGTTTGGCTCTTAAGAATAAGTCTAACAGGTAGGCCTACGGTACCAGGTTTTTTATGCGGCAGAAACACGATGATGAATTTACTAATTCATTATTGACTGACTAGAAAGAATTATTAAGAAATCCAAATGAACTACCAACTGCTAAATAATATGTATATTAGAAAATTCGCCACGATTGTTCTTCATTGGTGCAGATTTCTTCGAATAATGATTTGATGGATGAAAGGACTTGGCAAAGCTTGGCACAACAACAGAAAAACTTTAAGCCATGAAGAAAAAGGCCTTAGGGCATGTGTTCCACCTACTTGTCTTTGTAAACCGACGGCCTCCACCTGACAAATTGTCTATTTCCCTTATGTCTGAGAAAACCTGTCTTGATGGCGCAGACGTAGCCTGTTCGACTACAGCGGTGGTCTTCAAACTTTGTCGACTCACGGAACCCTTAGAACTATAAGATGTTTTGGGGGATCCCCCATCCCACCTTTAGAAAAGTATATCTTGCCGCTGCTAACGAATTTTCATTTGGACTCGTGGAACCCCCAGAAATGTATTGCTGAACCCTGGGGTTCCGCGGAACACAGTTTGAAGACCACTGGACTACAGCGTCAGTAGTTCCAGGTTCAATGCTGAATCGAGATGGGTTGGCTTCCTTCGAGCAAGAGAGAGAGAGGGAGGGGCCCCGAGTGCGCCTTCCGTCGGATGGGAAGTCATTTTCAAGTAAAAGAACCCTCTCTACTATACAACGGGGAGATGAGTCAAAATTCTCAACTGTAGGAACTTGCTCCCTGGCGTCAGCGGAGTGCCCCAACGAACAGTAGGCAGCCCATAAATAAGCATAGGTTTTGCAGCTTTGGTCGGTAGCCGGCTGCATAAAATTACTGTCCAAAGATTGCCCATGTGTCCCAAAGGGGCAAAAATGAGTACCTGACCCTGCCATCGGTGGGAAAAGCGTTGGTAGTTGCTTGTTTGCCTTATATCCGAGGACAGACTGAAATATATGAAGGTGTGATTATAAGATCAGATACAAGACAATTAACTTAGAATGCAAGTAGCCGAGATGCGAATGCTGCGGTACATGAGTGGGGTGTCGAGAACTGATAGAATTAGTTATGAGGATATTAGCGGTAGCCTGGGGGTGGGGGACATCGCGGGATAAAAATGAGGGAGAATAGAATGAGGTGGTATGGACTCGTAATGAGAAGAGGGGAGGAGCTCGTTAGGTCCATTACAGGAATGCAGATGGTTGGAAGCACCCGGGGCAGGGGGAGACCAAAACAGACGTGGCAGCAGGTTGTCCGTAAGGATATGGTAGTGTGTAGGGTGGACGGGGACCTGGTGGGAGATAGGTGGGAGTGGAGGAATAGAACCCGCAGACCCGACCCTGCCACAGGCGGGATAAGGGTATGATGATGATGATACAAGACAATTAAGTCTCTGTTGATCAGTGGTGGGCGTCTAGGTTAAGTACTTCAGGTAGTAAGCTCTCCCTGTCTGAGTATAATTGTTAGTTTCCTAGTTTTCTTCCTGCCTTTCTTACTTAGCACGTCTAACTTATGGCTTTTAAGCCCTGCCATAGACAGAAGCCACCGACCTACGATGAAAAGTTGAAATGACTGTTTTCGATATTAAGAATTAAAAATGCATTCATGTGTACTTTAAAAAAGGTACAAACGTAAATCTTAGAGTGCCAATTAAGATGTAAGGATAGCAATAAAAAAGTAGTATACATGAAATCAATGATAAACAGAAAATAAAATCAAGATTTTATCATTGCATTTTTTCGAAAAGCGTCCAGGAAGTACGGTAGTACTGTTTATTAAAGTTTATAAGTGGAAATCCGTTCCCAATGCAAAAAAACTACTTTAACAATACACTAATCAATGATTTTAACATTTTAACCCTGGGACACAAAAGTAAATACTAAAATGATATTTGAAATTGTAACTGAATTATTACTGAAAGTTACTACATTGGCTACTCTCTCTCTGATAAATGCCTAATGAACGCTAATGCTCTACTCCTTTTTTAAACCATGGTGTTAAGAAATATTCAAATAGTATATCTGCATGGAATACAATAGATACGTCCATATTTAGCAAGGGTTTCAATCTATAATTTGCGAGGTATTATATATTCCATTTAACTATCACTTTACCTACTAATGTTTGGGCAAGTGAATGGAGTTTTGGATTCATTTAATGGGTTGGGGAGTTAGCCAATCAGCCATAACAGGACGAACCTTTAGGAGGCTGCTCGCGGGAGATGAGGAGATAGGTAGTGGACATAGGAGAAAGGAAATTTGCAGCACCCAACATTCTTTACAAACCACCCATGTTGGTACTTGGCTGGGATAATGGAAATCTTTATTTGTCACTTATCACAAGAAGGCTGCATTAAAAAATAAAGGAGCGATTAATTTTTTAAAAAATGATACATTTAATACTGTATAATCAAACAGATAGTTGTCCTCAGCTAGTGTACAAGGAGGACAAAGTTCAATTCCCAGTTAAGAAGACAGGCATAATCCCTCTGCTCTTTTCTTCCGCATTGGCACCTTTAATACCCATGGTTGCAAGCTATCTGGAGCAGATGGAATTGAAGTTATGGGAGTTATGAGACGTAGCACTGTGTATGTGTGGTGGACAAGGACCTGGTGAAAAACAGGAGGAGGTGGAAGGATAGAACTCACAGACTTGACCATGCCATAGGCTGGTACCATAATCACGAATTTTCTTCGTGACCAATGAATCTACCAACCATAAGACTACAGAAAATGAATGAAAACAAACGTTACATTGCTTACCTCGAATACAGTCTTCGTCCCAAGATTATAAAAAATCGGCAAGTACAAATGGGTGATAAAAGGTGCGAGGAGTAGGAGACTAAGTCCAATAGCCATATAAGTTATACCATCAGTGTAGGTTTCAGCTGGGAAGCCAGTCAATAAGATTCCAGATACAAAGGTTGCCACGCTGGATAGAATGATAGGGAACATACCTAAATCAGGGCTACTAAACAAGAATTCTCGAGCAATTTTCACATTTTTGGCAGTGAAAGTATGATACATGCCAACGCAACAAGTGGCTGCCAACAAAACGGCACAAGTCACATAGTCCCAGGTTCCTAAAGCCATTTCAATTTGTTTGGAACTTGATTTACAAATGTAAACATAGAAAGGGAGACAAACCTACCTAACACTTGTTTGTTTTATGATTGACGCCTATTTATATGCCATTCTTCTCCATCAGCTCTGTCCATTCACACTTTAGATCCATGTCTATGACGAAACTCTTGCGTAACAGAAAGCCAACATTGTAATTTCTGCTAACAAGGAATGATGATCTATTGGCCATAGTTGTAATAATTCTTAAGAAATAAGGTGACATCATGTTTGGACTATTCTGTAAACTACTCAAAATTTCTGGGCAGTTATAATAAAGTCGAACGAAACGATTTTTTGGGGCACGCGCAATTCAAAATTCACCTGCTATAAGGCGAATAGAAAATAATAAGAATTATAGTTGACCGTAAGTTGAAATTCGACAAGTAGAGCAACCCATTTTGTTACTCTATCCCAAATAATTATACTGTATATCCCTTTACTTTCTTTTCAAGAGGTTCTAACCTTGATCTCAGGAGAATATTCTGTTCCTTGGAAGGATTAGCAAGCAATGGCTGAACAACAAGCATAAAGAACAGTCAGTAGAATCCAACAGCGCTCTAAACTTAGAAGAAAAAAATTATAAAACAGAACTTTCTTCACGAGGGTCGCTCATAAATTAAGCCTATTTTAATTACAGTGAAAATTCTTCTTTCTCTACTTTTCTAAATATCATTATTAATACTTTTAGCCGGTGTGATTTGTTTTCTATTTTTATAACCTGATATATAGTATTTTGTAAACACCTTTCAGTGATGGTTACTGCTAACAAATACTGTACAGTATTAAAATTGTTGGAGAGGATCAGGCAAGTATGCATTTTGATGAATTGACATGCATTATTATCATCATCATCATCATACAGTTATCCAGCCTGCGGAAGGGTCGGGTCTGCGGGTTCTAGCCCTCCACTTCCGCCCATCTCCCACCAGGTCCCCGTCCACCCCACACATTATCATATCCTCACGGACAACCTGCTCCACGTCTTCTCCTGTCTCCCCCAGCACTGGTGCTCCTCCTCTCCTTTTCTCATGACGTGTCCATACCAACTCAACCTCCTCTCCCTTATTTTTCCGCGATGTCCCCCACCCCCAGGCTACCTCTATATACTCATTCCGAACTCTTATGAGATCTCGACACCCCACTCATGTACCGCAGCATTCGCATCTCGGCTAATTGAATTTTATTTACGTGGCTCTTCCTCACTGCCCAACACTCTGATGCATATAACATAACTGGCCCTCCTATCACACAGGACTCCACTTGTCTGTCTCCATTCTATGGGTAACATCCGAGTCTAGGTGAATTGACACGCAGTGATAAAAAATTGGTAATAAACAGTATTCTCAGAAGAATAGGTTCAATTTATAGGATTTTTGAAAAAAAAATTATGGATAGATTTGTCTTTTATCACAAAGTAGAATATGCTATTGTCGAGTGCAGAAAATAAACCGTAAACCTGTAGGCAGTGCCGGACCTGTAGGCTGTCCCGCGTGCGAATATGTCGAGGCCGCCCCCTCATAAAATTTTCATTTATTTTTTTTTTAACGTGTACAGGCTTTTTGGCTATAATAGTCTCTGCAACGGTTTGCAAGTAATGATTGATTTTGTTTGGGTAAAGAAATCGCTATTTTGTTTTGATTCTTCATGTTTGCCAACACATGTCAAGAATTACTTTTCTTTCCAGAAGCATCAAAGCATGCACACTTTGAACATATGGGCGGTCCGGCCCTGCCTGTAAGTGTTAGCATTTCTTAGTTTGGGACTTTTGAACAGCGCCTGCTGTGTACAATCGCCTTGTATACAGCTTTCACCAGTGGTGTAGTCCTAAATTAAATTGTGCCAGAGCACTGATCATACTCCTTTTCTGCTCCAGCTTGAAAAATGGTGCTGGCACATAACCACGAACTACTGTTTGATGGTTAGTATAATAGTACTTGCAACAAGGCACAACGACAACGAAAGGTTCACTAAATTGAGGAGTTTAATTCAGTTGAACTCATTAACCATGCAAAAATTCACTCACCTGCACTGAACTAGGCAGTATCATTCTGCCTGATAAAAATATTTCCATTGCTGTTGCACAATTTACGTTAAAACGACATCCGATATTTCTAACTATTTTCTCCTGAGTTGAATATATTTTCTATCGTATAATTATCTTTTCAATTGTCATAAAAAGTGTGCAGAAATTAGCAAAACACGTTAGGGAAAAAAAGAACCAAAGTCAAGTAATAATTTAATTTTCACCTCATATCTAAAATGGCGTTATGGTGTCAAAATGACCATTAATGCATTTTCAATTAAATAAACATAAATGCGAGCTTTTTTTGAGCAATAATTACTGCTAATTAAATTGTTAATGAATTCAAAAAGTTGCAAATTATCTATCTTAAGAGTTAATACTATAATTAAAAATGTACCTTGTCAGTGATTTTGAACCATTCCCTTACGAGGCAGTCAGAGAGACCTTGAAAATGGACGAAAATCGTAGTGTCGTTGTCCAAATTTGGACCTACTTGATTAGCACTCAACGTCAAATCTGAAACTTAACCGTTGTTGTGATGAAATTAGGCAAAATAATTATGATTACTCAGGTAGTATGATCGGAAAATTCAACTTGAAAAGCAATTTACGGTACTGCTGACTGAGTCGTGCAGTTTGGGCGTACACAGTACTGTCTTGGTATCAGCGTTGGATTTACCATTGTGCTTAAGCACAGGGCCTCATAGTCAGGGGGCCCATTTTCTTGGGAAAAGATTTTATGACGAAAATAATGCTTGATCAGGTAATACGTAGGCCTAATATTTTAACTTTAATATTTTAACAGAAAATGCCCAAAGAAATACAAATTTAACAAAGGGTCAATCAGGTGAATAACATATGGTAAGCAACCGACTGTGACTGCAGGTGATGGGGGCACCACGGGGAGGGGAAGGCCAAAGCTCACGTGTGAACAGGTGGTACTAAAGGACATGATTATGTGCGGGGTGGATGGGGGCCTGGTGGGGGATAGGAAGGGCGGAGGATATGAACCCGCAAACCCGACCCAGCCAGGGGCGGGAGAAGGGCGTGATGACGAACGCAGTTACAGTATGTATGTGCTGTGAAACAAGTACTGCAAGTTACAATCAAGTTTGATGCCAAAAAGTAGATATTTTATTTATTTTTCAAACTTTTCTGTCGTTATTTTTACTTTGTACTTGCCTTGAAGTGATTAATTTTACCATTGAAATGCAATAAATACTGACGTTAATTGATTGTAAGCAGGGATTTGGATAGATGCTGAAGTATGTTTTTTCCCAGGCCGAAAAAAAGAAGTCTGTCACCACCACCACTGTTGAACAGCGTCGAGAAAATACTTCCAGAAAACTTCACCTGAAGCCAAAATAACATCTTTACCATGTCTCTAATAATTTCCAACATTATGTTTAAATTGCCAATTTCGGAATAACCTAAATGTTCATCCAGGGTTGGCCAACTACCGAGATCTGGGGCCAGGGTTGGCCCCACATGACAGAGCTGTCTTGCTTCATTTGGCTAGGAATTCAATTACCTAGATATTTATAACAATAATACGTCACTGTCTAAAAAAGCTAGAAAAGTAAAAATCTTAAACCAAAGACAATGTACTGTATATGCAGTTGCCTGAGCCATTTGGCACAAGATCGAGGATGGCCTAATTGGGTTTAGTAAGGTGCAGGCCTCTAGAAGTACCAATGTTAGCATAAGGACATGCATTCTAATACTCAATATAATTAAAATTCAAATTACTGCCAATTTATTCGCCGAAGTCACACCCCCGCAACAATGACAGTCTCTTGTTGAAGTGCTAGGAAAAAACTTTTTTTGACTTGTACAATGCCCGAGTGTAGTGCAAATTATAGAAGGTGCAAATGTCTCAATTAGGAGGTAGAGTCCTTCTTTGAAGGTTAATAATACCAGCTAAAGTATTTTCCATCTGTCGAGTTCACAAATTATAGATATCGCACTCAGGTGCCATAATTAGTCATGAAAAACAAATTAACATCTTCGGTATTCGCTTGATGGGCAGGTGACTGAGTTCAATTCCCCAGTAGCTGGCTACATGTGGTACTATCGTCGCATTTATTCTAGTTCTACTCTTCTTCACTGGCACACTGAAGGGCATACAGTAAGTCTGGAGTAACCAAAGTAAAAAGATGTGCATTATACAATAACAATTTTTTTTAGAAGTTACCTTCCGTCCAAAAAATCTGATATGACTCTGGCTTCAAACATCTGCGGAGGACCAAAAACTTTTTTAATGGCCATTCCTTATTTAAATCAAATTTACGGTTTATGTAAAGTAGTTGTGCGTGATGAATTACACTGTCGTGTCCCAATATTAAACGTATGTTCCTGGCAAGCCCCAGGCAAGTGCCCAGCGGGCCCATGCGTTAAGTCGGCACTGTCTTTACTTCTCATTTGACGGAAAACGCACACTCGGGGCAGGGGAAGACCAAAGCAGACATGGGGAGCAGGTTGTCCAATGAGATATTTTAAGTTTCAGGGTGGATGGGGACGTAGTGGGAGTGGAGGCCCAGAACTCACAGACCCAACCCTGCCAAAAGGATAAGGGGATGACGATGATGTTACCAGTCAAAGAAATTGACTGTACTGTAAAACCTCAAATTTGGCACATCCAAAGTTAGGAATACTTTTTGATCAAATCTTAATTAAACGATGTTACTTGTTAATTAATTAATGTAACAATTAATGACCTCTAAATAGTGTCTACCAATGCCGGAAGACCTCCTACATCCGAAAATCTTGTGGAGTTCCATCCTTTTTTTTACTCACCTCCACCAGAATTGAACCAGCCACAATACAATCACCAGTCCAACACGTTACCTCCGAGCTCGTTGAAAGGAATGTATCACCTAATGCCAGTTATTCTCCCAAATAAAGTGTACTATTATTGATGAGTACAACTCATGCAGAATGATAATAACTAGTATATTTACCACGACTTCTTTGGTTTTAAATTATCTAGTTATGTTAATTCAATTTCTGTCAGAGAGACCAAAGTTTTCGCTGAATTTAACTTATTAGTGTTATTGTAACTACACAAATAATACTGCCATATGCTTCTCTAAAAGTCATGAGACGTCAAATACGTTATAATAAAGCATTGTGAAAATGTCATGGTCATGACTTTTATTTCCTTTTTTTATCATTGTAAATGGCACTTAAAAGTAGTTTTCTCTACCATTTGAACTCTGATTATCATGATTCTCGAGTACAATTTAGCGCCTTACGCCAACACTTAATATTGAAATGGAATATGTTAAAGAACAGTCAACAATGGATGAAATAATTAAAAATACTGACTAATATCTTATGTTTAGATTTATTTTCATCCGGTAAACGACTTCGCCATTTTTTCAAATCGATTTCTGAGACGCCTAGTGACAAAAATTGTAATACTTACATTATTAGACAATCTGATAAGTATTACTTAAAAATGAACTTGACATATAAGTTAATAATTGGTCTGAATAATTCATCATCGAAATAATATGTACATCCCGATGATGATTCTTAGAAAAAGTCGAAGTTCAACTTTCATATAATGAATTAACAGAAGAGAATAGTCCTTGAATAACGATCGAGGAGATCGTATCTTAAAACATATTCAATGTCCTTGGTTACAAATGAACAGCTGGTGCTGATGCTTTAGTTTTTATAGGTTCGTGAATCAAAAAACGAAGAAAAAATAATAGTTATTTAAAACGTTCACACATACAAACATTTTGAACACATCAGTATTGCACTAATTCTTTGTCACGATCGACAACATATAGAGCAGCTCGAGATGGACGCCATTTTCGAATGTATTGTCGTCGGCGCTGGCATCGAAGGATCAGCTACAGCATATCAGCTGTCCAAAGCTGGCCTCACATCTTTACTTTTGGAACAGGTATGTGGTCACTAAAAATAATAATAAAAAATAAACTGCATCACATATTCGACAAAAATTACAAACTTTTACAAATAGTTTGTTCTACCACACAATAATGGAAGCTCTCATGGAGCATCGAGAATAATAAGAAGGGCGTACAGTCAAGAATGTTTCGCCATGATGACACCTGAAGCATATGAAGAGTGGCACCAAATTGAGCAGATTTCTGGATCGACTTTCTATATGTGAATATTTGAAATTTTACTCAAAGTCAAAACGGCCACGAAGTTGACCGGACTACACAAGATCTCCGAGGCGCTCAAGATGCCACAAGGAAAAGGGAGGCTCGTTGAGTGTCTCAGTGGTTCTATGATTAGTGTGCTTGACTTCGTGAGTCCATGATTGGAGGTTCGACTCTGACAGAGGCAGATTGCGAGAGGGAAATTCGCCTTCTGTTGAATGGAAAGTAAATCCGTAGCCCCGTGTGGTGTTTACGATGTCACTATTGCATCATAAGAGCGCCTTGGAGTGAAATATACGTGTAGATGGGTAACATTCCCAGGTGTAGCAGCTGGCTGCCTCTGTCAGTATCCAACAACGTTCCCAGTTCCGGTGGGATAAATGCATACCCGACCCTGCCATTAGCAGAAAGTACCGCATTTTCTAACAGTGTGTTTAATTTCAGACCGACAGGATTGATTTATTTTGGTCAAAATGGAAGTGAAGAAGTGAAAAATGTCATCAGTCATTTAAAGAGTTACAACGCCCCACACACCATTCTTGACCATCAGGGATTGACCAAAAGTTTTCCAATGTTTCAGTTTCATCCTGACAGTTTTGGAGCACGAGATGACATCGGTGGAATTTTACTTGCGGATAAAGCTCTGACTTGCTTACAGGTCGTCATGTCCACACTCAATTTAACTGTTGTTTAATTTCGTTTAAATCCTTTGATAACATTTCTCAAAAATAGTGTTTTAACAGGAGCTGTATCAGAAACAAGGTGGACAGATTATTGATAATTGCAAAGTCAACGATATAGAACCAGGAAATATAATAATCCTTAAAACAAGTCGTGGAATATTCAAGGCAAGACGAGTAGTAATCTGTGCTGGAACTTGGGCTGGTCACCTCACGAGCCTTCTTGGACTTAATCTTCCACTACAGGCAATAAATTACTTATAGATTACTTGGAAAAAAAAGTGAAAATCTCAAAAAAAAAAATCTGAAAATCTGCTTACAGCCTCAAAGATCTTTTGTCCTGTACTGGAAAGAAAAGCTTACTGGATCACATTCAGTTTCGAGTGGAATGCCATGTTTCATCGATTGCCGCGAACAAGTTTATGGACTTCCAAGTTACGAATATCCAGGATATGTAAAGGTAATCCTCAGAGGCACTTCCTGGAATCCTGTTGATAGTATACCACTACGAAAATAGTACAGTATATTGGGATTTTAACAGGTTTGTTGTCATGGTGGTTACGATTATGACCTTGAGAATCCTGACATTCATGAAGACAAGCCTCCATATAACTACGAGTCGGTTTGCCAGTACGTAAGGGAGCACTTCCCTGGATTGGAGCCAAATCCAGCAATCATTCAAAAGTGCAAATACACAGCAAGTATCAGTTTTTGTAACAAACCTCAACACCACCTGATCCTGGATTCCCAATCCCATCTGCAATGTTTATTGACATCTGAATTTACCATTATCATAATACCACCAGTCCCCCACTCACCTGTGGGCAAGGTTGGGGCTGCACATTCTAACTATTTTCTACTTTTACCTTTTTACTACTTAAAGACATTTCCTAATCATCATCATAATAGCCTTATCCCGCCTGTCGCAGGGTTGGGTCTGCTTTCTAGTCCTCCACTCCCGTCTATCCCCCACCGGGTCCCCTTGTTTGTTGGCGTTTTAGGGCCCTTCACTTACAAGGTCATTAGAACCCCGTCCACAGCATAGTTCTTATGCAGAAACTGCACAGACACTACATTAATGCAACGATTTTTGGGTATTAGTGGTACCCAGTTTTCCTAAGCGGCCACCCATTTCAGTACTAGCTGGGTTTGCGTTGTTGTTGTTTGTTGGAGTTTAAGGTCCCGTCAACTACAAGGTCATTAGAGACCCGTCCACTGTATAGTTCTAATGCATATACTGCGCAGACACTACACTAATGCGACGATTATTGGGTATTAGCAGTACCCAGCTTTCCCGAGCGACCACCCATGTCAGTACTAACTGGGCTTGCGTTGCTTAACTTCAGTGATCAGACGAGAACTGGTGTGTCCAACGCAACTCGCCGCTCCCGCTGGGTTTGCGCTGCTTAACTTCAGTGGTCGGATGAGAACTGGTGTGTCCAACGCAATTCGCCGCTCCCACCAGGTCCCCGTCTACCCAACACACTTATACCATATCCTTAAGGACAACCTGCTCCCACGTCTGCTTCGGCTTCCCCCTGCGCCGGGTTTTACCAACCACCTGTATTCCTGAAATGGACCTAACGAGCTCCTCCTCCCCTCTTCTCATTACGTGCCCATACCACCTCAACCTATTCTCCCTGCTTAAAGACAAATGTGTTTTTATATGTAGATAACACCCGATGATATCTTCATTTTGGACACTCACCCACTACACAAAAATATTGCTATTGCTGCAGGATTCTGTGGTATGTCAACTACACTCCGGCGTAAATAATTTTAAAAATTAAATCGATCTTAAATTTATAAAAAAAAATATATTTTCAGGAACTGGATTTAAGTTGGCACCTGTTATAGGTAATATAATGAGAGACTTGGTTACTGGGAAAAAGCCAAAGTATGATTTGAGCGCCTTCTCTATCAACAGATGGAACTGAGCTCCAATAATTAATAAAAAATATTCAGTAGAAATATGTAGAATAAAAAACTTATATTAATTTTAAGATAGAAAAATTTCCGACAGTGGATGTCTAGTTTACACGTAAAACCGTCAAAATTTTTGGGCATTTTTTTGTCACCACTGCACGCAAAAGAAGCATTTCGGGGCCCCTAGAGAAGGAGATAAGTGTTGACGGGGCAAAATTCCCCAGAGGTGTTGGAGGCTCACCCCTCCTTTGCGTCTCACCTAAAGCCAGTAAGTAAATGACCTCCGGAATAGACAAACCTGGGAAATGGTTAGCTTTCTTCTGGTCAGCAACAAAAAGAAAGCATCTCCCCCTCGGTCAAGCTCAAACGAACAAAACCAAGGTCAGAACGGTGATGTTGAAAACCTGGCGACTCTTAAAAAGGACCTAGAGAAGCGGCTCAATAATATCCGAAAACGATAGAAAGCCGGGCCCGAAGGTGAACAAGAAGACAGTATAATAGCTTTCAAATTGGGAAGGGTGGAGAAATAAGGGTTATGCAACTTGCTCCGTGTGGGGGGGGGAGAGGGGTGAAGTAGTGAAAAAGGATGAAGAATTTAAGTACCTATGATATGGTTTCAGAGCAATGGGGAATAGATTCAGGATGTGACCCATAGGATCAATGTATGATGGATTGATGGATAAAATGGAGACAGGCAAGTGGAGCCCTGTGTGAACTGAGGATCCCAATAAAGTTGACGGTGAAGTTCTACAGGCCAGCTAGCAGTACGAAACAGCCGCGGAGGCAGAATACAAGTAAAGTAGCTGAAATGCGAATTCAGCAGTATATGGGTGGGGTGTCCAGAGCAGATAGAATTCGGAATGAGTATGTTAGGGGTAGCCTGGGGCAGGGGACATCACGGGAAAGATGAGTGAGAAAAGATTGTAACGGTATGGTCATGTAGTGAGAAGGGAGGAAGAGCTGGTTAGGTTGTTGTTTGTTTGTTTGTTGGTGTTTTAGGGCCCTTCAACTACAAGGTCATTAGAGCCCCGTCCACAGCATAGTTCTTATGCAGAGACTGTTGCGACGATTTTTGGGTACTAGCAATACCCAGTTTTCTTAAGCAGCCACCAATGTCAGTACTAGCTGGGGTTGCGCTGCTTAACTTCAGTGATCAGACGAGAACTGGTGTGTCCAACGCAATTCGCCGTTCAGCTGGTTAGGTGCTTGATTATTGGAAGCACCCGGGACAAGTGAAGACCATGCCAAACGTGGAAGCAGGCTGTACGAAGAGATGTCAGTGTGTAGGGTGTATGGGGAGCTGGTGGAGATAGGCGGGATAAGGATGATGAGAAAGTGGCATCGTGAACACCATACAGAGTATAGGCTTAACTACCTACCCATTCGGGTATGGGCACTGATAAGGCCACTATCACTCTAAAGAGAATATCAGCCTTGGCCCCAAGATCGAACCTCGACATATTGCCAGTTAAACTAACAGGACGGGCACTGTAATTTCCCTAAATTGTATAATTTAAATGAGATATGGGTTATTTTACCGGAGTTCTGGGGATGCAATGACATCTCACTAAAGTGACCTTCGCCACATGGTGTATCACCTGCACTTTCTTAACGAGCTGTTTTTTTGGTCACAAAAAGAAAAATAACTTCAGAATTGAAAATAAAAATTTATTCATTATTTCATTTACTATTTTCAGCAATTACCCAAACTATTTCGAATAGCGCAGATGGATAAAATCGAATATGTACAATACAGCCATCAAACATCTATAAATATAATTTTCTGGATAACATCATCCCAGGAAAAAAAAATTTGTGGAACGGATTATCCACACCATTAATAGCACAAAGCTCTACTTTTTCAGCTTTTGCATTTTTTTCTACTATACTGCCTAGTATATTATCAAGGCAAGGTTCAAGATAAATTTAATTACCTTAAATTAGATCAGAGATGGTTTTTTGCACTAAGGGAAAAAAAGACCTCCAGAACACAAATCAATTTTAGACATTTCCTCTGAGCTGAAGACTGTGATGGAGGAAGCAAGTAAAAAAATGCTTTACAAGCCACATCAATTCTTCATCTCCAGAAATGCTAAATGCAATTAATAGAAATTGAGTTCTGATCGCCTTCGAAAAACGCCTTTGTCAACTGCTAAAACTTAATCCAGAATATCAACAACAAACCCAAAGCTGAAAGGAAGTCGATGTCAACTTTAAGCTACTCAATAAGAGAACGAACAAATCCAGGTAATAAACCCTAACTTGATAATCCAGGGACCTGCCACAATATGATGGATCAAATATTCTTACCTACACTCACGCTTTCACAGGCGATTATGGAACTTCACAAATGCTGGAACGTGCGATGGGGATAATTAACTTGCTGTTTTTCAATCAGTTTACTCTCAATCATCATCAGAGGTTGTTTGCTCTGCGCGATGAATTTTCTACAAGCTGTAATGGATACCTCTGGACAGTTGCGCAAGTCAACCAATACTAAACCAGAACAACGTCGCAGATGTTCCATACAATTATCCGTCAGCCGTTTGCAACCAGATACATCCAAATGAGTCAGCGTGTCTTTGACGGGAGATCCATTTGCTGTCAGAAGAGCAATGCCAGCGTCTGTCACTTTGGTACACCGACTCACATCAAGCTTGGCCAAGAGGTGAAGGTACTGAGTGACGTACCGCAAAGATACGTCTGAAATGTCACATCCTGATAACTTCAGTTCTGTAAGATTTCGTAACCGACTTCGACTTTCAAGTAAGCCTGGACGAGAATCCGGTGGTGGGGACAACAGTTCTCGCAAATGGGCGTCCGTCATCCCAACGACAAATGTCAAATCCAAGCCCTGCAACACTGGACAGTTGCACGATGCCAGAGCTAGCACTGTTGACCACAAATTACCACCAAGATCCAATGTGCGCAGCTGCGGGGAGCGCGCCAATAACCAACCTAACAGTTTCTTGGAGATATTAGTCCATCCAAGTCCTAGGTGAGCTGGTTGGCGGCGAACTATACCTGCTAGATGCTGCGCAGAAATTTTATGATGGTTCAAATCCAGTCGCGACCACAGACGTCGATCCAAACACCAGGTATTCCAAGTCCGACAAACTCGCATGCATCTGCAGAGGTCCAATGTACTCAAGTAGCGAAAAACTGGTGCAACGCAGTCCTTTTCAAGGGCCAAATTCCGATCACAGCCTGGAGATGATTTAACGCGTTCCTTGGATTCAAGGATAGGAGCTGGGCGAACAACACAGACTGGTTTACGTAAAACTTTGCCTTTTCCATCCACCAATCTTGGTTGAAGCTTGGAAGCAGGTCGAGAAGGGTTGGTTCGAATGGCAGTTGCTCCAAGAACAGAACAAAGAGAGGACGCAGGTGGTGGGGTTAATGCGACTTTCGTGGTGGATCCTTCCACAACCTCATCATCACACTTAAGAACCTTGATTTGACAATTCATGAGTTCTCTAAGGCAATGTTTGTCGTTCGGATCCAAAATCCGAGACATGTGTGGAGCTGTTGGCTTTGGCTTAACATTTGGTGTGTATTTGGGTTGAATGATGGGCTTTGGTTCATCTTCTAAAATCAAACGGTAAGACAATCTCAAAACAATATACATTATAAGAAAACAAGAATAGCGAGAAGTACAAATACCAGTTTTTAGACCATCTTGAAGTTCCCTCTCCTCTAATTCTTCACTGGTGGTAGAGGACATTAAGTCTCGAAATGGATGAACAGGCACTGGCTGGCGGATGCAAGATCTCACGTGACTTTCCCCATCATTTTTTATTTTTTGAACTTCGGCAGGGATGTGATCATCCGGCAGTTGTTGTTGCTTCTTCGATTTGACATCTGGTATCTTCCGCTGTCACAAACGATATAGGTTAAACAAGTTCAATTCCAATATGCCAGAAAACTTTCGTAAATCCCCTAAACTATTACTCTACCTTCTTCCATGCCACTTTGACAGTACTTGATGGTTCTTTTCTCTTCTGAGGAACAATAGAAAATCCAGAACCAACACTGGGAGATAGTTGCTGTTCATCTTCGCATTCACTCTCTTCTTTTGGT
The DNA here is from genome assembly GCA_013389805.1 of Trigoniulus corallinus. NCBI lineage: Eukaryota > Metazoa > Arthropoda > Diplopoda > Spirobolida > Trigoniulidae > Trigoniulus > Trigoniulus corallinus. The sequence continues at coordinate 16,992,351 of JAAFCE010005724.1, read as the reverse complement.
CGCTTACTGGTAGTAGTTGTAGTAGTAGTTGCTTGTTGCGTACTAGGCAATGAAGAAGGTGTCCCTTCATTACTCCGAAGTCTGTGAGGTTTTATTTGTCGAAGCTGTTAATGTTTACTAAATTAGTTAAAACATAACCTAACTACAGTGCTCGAGAAAGAAAATCAGCTTTCTTACTTTGGGTATTGGTCCTCCTTTTCCATTAGCAGTCTGACAACACTTTGGGCATTCCCAACTATTGGGAAGGTCGTCACTGACAGAGCCATCATCTTGAAAGGAATTAGATTTGCTGGATAGGCATTCTGGATGCACAATCTCCCAACAAATACTACACTCCATAAGACTGCTTGCTTCTTCTTCACTAGCTTCTGCATCTTTCTCCCAGCCATCTTTGCCACAGACCATGCAGCAAGCAGTGTGAGGTAGAACTGGCTGCATGGACAAGACATGTCATTAGGATCTTAAAAAAACCAAATAAATAAGGAGAATGGAAATGTCAAACATTCCCCCAAAAGTTCATAAAACAAGATGTTACCCCCTCCCTCCACCTTAGCAAACGTTGCTTCACACTCACAGCCATGCACTGGCGCCCAATACAGGACTGTTTCATCCGGCCTGGCCCACCAAACTTCTTCATATCTTTGCAAAAGTGGCATTCACCACAATCGGCTCGAAGACATGCTTCACATTTCTTGCACCTTGTCCGCCGCCGACGTGCACTTGAGCTCCCTTTGCTAGAGCTCAATTTAGTAGAAGGCGTTCTACTAGGCACAGCGCCACTTTTAACCTGCTTAACGAGTCTTTGTCGCTATTAAATCAGAAAGAAATGCATCAAGCACCTCAGTTCATTGTACAGTTATCATTACACAATGACTATACTCACCTTGGGAAGCTCTGGCCAGACTAGAACAGATTTGCCCATGATAGCTAACTTAGGATCATCATTCACATGTTGTTCCAACAAAATCTGTATTTTTATCCCACGATCAACAAAAGCGTAGTTACCAGATATCATCAAGTGACTAAGAGATAAACATTAAGACTTCTGCTAACATTCGCCTCACCTTAACATCTCCTAACAGGGCGGCAGGATTTTTTATCTGATCAGGAACGTTACGTTTATTAACAGAGAGGTTCGCAAGCCACCGAATAATAGCCTAAAAACAAGAATATTATTAACATACAATACTGCAACACTGAAATAGTTAATATAAAAGAGATCGTACCTTGATTCCATTTATTTCATAGCGAGTAAGATGCACATGCGAGGGCGGTGAATTAGGAGCAGAATCCTCATCACCGTTATGAGAGCCATTTCCCATGTTCAGTGAATCCGCAGCAGGTTCCACAGCTGGGCTAGAAGGAATCCACCTGTTCTCCTTCCCTTCAGTGTCATCAACATCGTTTTGATCGTCTTTGAATTCCTCACTAGGTTCTGCGCATTTTGTCGACATTTCTTTTAAAACTGGACTGTTAACAACAGGGTATGACATAACAGCTGCTTGAACGCCGTTCAGTTTTTGTGGGCTATCAGGGGGAGTAATGATGGCTCCATTTTCATGACACGAGTCCTCAACTACAGCTTCTTCCCTACTCTGGTTACTTTTAACGTCATCTGGTTCTTCAAGATGCGACCTACCCAACAGACATTCTACATACCGTGCTAAAACATACCACAGCATCTCGGTATAGAATGGATATCTGAATTTGGTAGGTACACGCGTAGTATCTTCTACTTGTGCAATGCGTAACTGTTTTTCAATACCAAAGCTATGAAGGAAGTTGCCACCAAATACTAGAGAGTCTTGTGGCGTGTATACAGCATGAATCCAACCTAAACGCATACATATAATGAACAAGTCTAGTTAACGGCAGTCTACATTAATAGTTTCTGATCGTGAAGAAAAAACACCAACCAGTAGGAATGAAGAACGTCCAACCATCTTCCAACTCAATTCGACCACATTCATCCACTGTGTCTCCAAAGAACACATCCCCTTGCTTTCCAGAAAGAACCCACTGTTCATAGAGTTGAATGTTTGTTTCAGTTGGTGGAATCAACCAGAACACCTAATACAGAATATTAAACTCTTACACCAACTTTGAATTCCAAAACCAACAAAAATGAGTGCCATTTCAAATAACAGTACTAACCTTCCTACCATGAAGAATGTGATACCACACGGAAGTTCCTCCAAAATCAATGTGGAAGTCAGTATAACAACCCTTGACACTCATGAGACAATATCTAGATAAAAGTTTACACTAATTACAATTAAATATTTATTGTTAAATTTCTCAAGATGATAATACAACGTATGCGTCCTTACTTCTGTACTTTTGGATACTTCATATCTTCAATTATGTTAGTAGATTCCGTCTGACTCTGTTTCAAGTGTGTTGGCCAGACAGTATCAACCCAATCGATTTCTCTCACCTTTGAAACAAAGCGTTTAATTTAATAAATGCTTCAAGAGTATTTAAGCTTAGTTTGAAAAGTACCTACCAATTTGGGCGATTCAATATAACTTTCCAACTTGGTATGACTGAATTCCAGACTAATCACATTGAGTAACTTATCACGTTGTGGATTTTCAAAATACTTGACCCATTCTTTCATTGTCATTTCTATATCCTTCTGAGTTGTCACATCCATAACGTCAAGTACTCTGCGACTCCCTAATAAAATGACACTTATACTTAGCAGAAGCAAACCCGCCTCGGTGGCGCAGTGTGCAACACGTTCGGTAACTGCGTCAGTAGTTCTACGTTCGGTACTGGACCGAAGTGGGTTGGCTTCTTTCCGGCAAGACAGGGCCCCCCCCCCGAGTACTCCTTCTTTCGGATGAGAAGTGAAACCGAGGTCCCGTGTGTTGTATGATGGCATTTACACATAAAAAACCCTCTCTATTAAGCAATAGGTAGATCCTGAAATTTCCAGGTGTAGGGGCTTCCCTGGCGTCGATGGAGTGCCCCAACGAACAGTAGACCGATGATAAATAAGTATAGAGGTTGCAGCTTTGGTCAGCAATCGGCTGTGGAAAAACACTACCCAATATATCGCTTTTTTTTCGTTTTGTCGGTGTTGTAGGGCCCTTCAACTACAAGGTCATTAGAGCCCCGTCAACTGCGTCGTTCTAATGCAGAGACTGAACAGACACTACACTCATGGGACGATTTTGGGAACTAGCGGTACCAAGTTTTCCCAAGTGGCCAATATATCGCCCTTGTGACCATTCAGGGGGACAAGAAGGTTACCCGACCCTGCCATAGGCGGGAAAAGGGTTAGGAATTGCTTATACTTAGGAGAAGCAAAAACGCTGACCACCATTATGAACTACTGCATGAAATTTCAATTTGTGAAATAATTAAAGCTAAACAAGAGTTTTAGAAAAATAGCAGCCTAATCGATCGCAGGTAACTCTACAAATTTTATTGACCTACCGGTATTATAATAACATAAAGCAACTAACTTACCAACACATTGTCGAACATCATTAACGGTAAAATTCTTGCTAGGAAGTCTCATTCCTAGTCCAGTTCTATCTTTAATTACGATTGGATATTCAAATCCATTTTCTTGAAAGTATCTCAAACATACTTCTAAGATATAAGCAGATCACAACGCTTAATACCTACAGCAACAAACTCGGACTCAAGCACAATCCATAAAAATTACCGTCTCCTTTCATTTCCTGCACAAAATTCCCATTGTAGTTATCCGACCCGAGTTTTTCTTCCACGGAGAACATACGTTTTCCTTCAATTTCTTCATCGTTGATACAATCTTCTGTGTAGTGCTTCCGCTCTTTTTGTCTCTAAAATGAAAAATGTACTAACAAGTCAAAAACTATTTCGGCTATACCTACAGCAACCCTCAATTATAATCAGGTCAGGGTCATTGGACACATGTAACTTTGGAGTAACCAACTTGTAACAGCAAACTATTGTACACCACAGGAAAGAAGTTTTATCAACAACCTGTAAATGATGATAATGCTTTATACTAACATCTATTAGAGTATATATATATATATATATCGTCAGCTTTCTTGACATCAGTAACATTTCGAACAGTACGTCTACGAAGTAGTTGAAATATGTTACACTGCTGAAGAAATATTGTGACTTGAAGAGATGGACCTTTATAATTATACCTTAATTACTCGACATGTTTAAATCTGTTGCTATGTAAAAATTTAAATTACCGTAACATTCAAATGATATTGTTTCAGTGTCATAACTTGAAATGTAAATAAGCTGCAGAAAAAATAATTAAATGTCATCTTGTATTTTACACGAAGATCAATAAATAACCACATAGGTACAGCAATCAACTCTCAAATGACAGTCCTGTCAGCAATGGAATTTAGCATCAACCGATAGAATTGGGTGTAGAACTAATTGTAATGAACATTCGAGGTGACTTTGAAAAAAAATATTTATGAAAAGTGCCTGTAAAGATATTTATGCAGCATACTCAATAAAACACAACAAACTTCTAACCACAATTAATAATTATTTCTAGGCTCGTATTCTAAGGTAAGGGTTAATGTCGTTGTCATGATTATTTTTGTTTACGACTTGCAGAGAATCATCGTATGGAGAAATTGACGCTAATCTACAAGTGCGCATGTAACTTTAACTCTCAACAAGCTTCCGCAATATCGATAGCGAGATATAATGCAAGTAACAATTTGCATCGCGGTTCAATAAAATGATAAACGTTGAACTTACAGGTCTGATAATGGACGTCGTTATCGGCGAACGACACTCTTCCGCCATTTTGACTTTTGATCGCTTTACAAAGAGGGAGGAGCCTCCCAGCTCTTTAATTATTGATACCCCACCGCCATCTAGCGGCGACATCAAAGACATATATTGCAGGATCGCGTCCCCTACAGCCTTCGGTTAGATCTCTTTGACCTCCCCCTAGTGTTTTTAGTATAATATTCTACTCTAACTTAATGTCTCAACAATAACCTCTTTTCTTCTATTTCAGATAAACTGTGTATTAAAATCCCAAAAGCATAATTATGTAAATAGTCTACGATGCCAAATACGCTGTAGTAGGAGCAATTCACGCATTACGCGGTCAGCAAGTCCTGCATTTCCTCGCATATTATCAAAGGAAGATCTACAAATGATGCGAATATCATTATTTTTCAACAGCAGCTATGTAAATTAGTAATATCACAAATGCACCTAGTTCATAGGTGAACTACAGCGTATAGTATCCGCCGTCGCAATCAGAGGAGCACGGACGCAGGCTCCGGCCTTGAATGACACTTTCAGAGGCCCTGAATGATGAAAAAGCCTGTGGAATGGGCATAAGCAGTTAATTTAACATTATGTGATAACGTTTTTCAAAGTTTAATGGTTGCCAACCTTCAATTCAAGAAGCACATGGTTACGATGCATAAAAATAGACAGATACATAATTAAATGACTAGCTGATTGACTTCTTGAGGTAGAGGACAAATTTCCAGGGAAGAAATCTGACAAAACCCCCTCAATGACCGTGAAAACCCTTGGCAAACAAAAGAGTGGTGGTGATTTGATTACTTGGTACTTGTAATTCAGGTATCCGAACCCAGCACCCCATATTTTGTTCAGCACGAAACTCTCCAACATTTCATAGATGATGCAAACTACTGCTGAAAGCAGGTTATGTTAAAATATAAACATTACATTTGATGAGCATAAAACACGAAAAAAAATTAGCTGTCAATTAGAGGAAGTATAGAGACAACCAATCCAGGCAAGGCCATATCACTGGAGCGAAATTCAAGCAGCGAAATACTGCACTTCCAACATGTGATTGAATTTCAGCTTCAAGTGTCCTATCATACTTTTTTTGCAAGAAACGATAAATATCCTAAGGAATGACTCTTAGCATCAAAACACTAGTTTCTAATATGAATAATTCACAAGTAGGAAAGTGGTGACAATCACGAATAAGGTGTGCTAAAAAGGGGATGTGACAATTGGGCTCATGATAATGGCCGCTATTCCGAACAAGATCGGATGTGAACAAACCGCACCTCCTTTGTATGCTTCGGTGCAGAGATTTAAATTTTAAAAAATCACAACTTACCAGACGACGAGCACAGTCGCGGTCAATGTCATTCGAACTTTTCATCTCTGTACCAAGAAAGAAGCATGCCACGGATAAAAACAATAACAAACAGACATAATATCGCCACCATAATCTATCAACACTGCCTTAGTTTCGCTATAAATAACACACAATGCTATAGAACGGGACTATTGATTCCTCAAGGGAGGCGGGTGGTCAACATGAGGTAGGCGGGATTTACAGCGTGACGTCATGATTGCCACCAATGTAATTCTTCCTCACATACGGCGCTTTGGCAAACGGCGGGAACGAGCAGACCACGAAAAACATGGCGGAGTTAAAAAATGTGTTCACTATTTTGACTTTTCGTTACGAAAGTTTTTTGTGGTTCTATTGACATGGACAATTATAAACGTAAAAGAAAGCATCCAAACGTGAAGACTCAAGTGTGCTAGTGAAGTTTCTGCACCATCGTTAAAATACCAGTGAGATAGCAACTTATTTACTAGTGGTTATCCGCTACTGTATCTACCACTCGAGTTAATGATCATATTTTTTATTTCAGTTAAAAATGATCTAATCCAAAATGTTCATTTCATTAAATTGTAACACTGGTTGCATAAGCAAGTAGCATTATTTTTCCAACAAAGTGGAAAGATTTTATATCATTGATAAAGACATACCTACGTGTTTTTCAAATGTCCTAATGGGTAAAAGTGCATAGAGAGCAGTAGTGTACACGGCGACAAAACAAAATTCAGTACAAAATATTTATAAAAATTTTGAACAACGTTTATTGCATCAGGTCTAATTGTTTTCTAGAATTAAATTTCATATTTAAATGTCAATCCACTGCCTTCAAAATGTTTTCGTATATAATCATCCATTTTTTCATTTAACTCCTCAGTAAAGTAATTCTTCCAATCACCTACCTTCCCTAAAAGACGTGACAAATTTTAAAAATAAAACATTAATTATAATATCAGTCGTCGAAAGGAAGGTGTTATTAGCAAAGACATTCCTGTACCTTTTCGCATAAAGTGAATTGTCGAGTTTGGTGTTCTTACAGCTGCACCACCGTGAGAATAGTTGGTCATAGGATTTTTCGCCATGCTGTCAAAATTGCAATGTGCCATAGTTTTCGTGACTTGATCATCAGTTAAAGAAACATCGAGAAAGTCTGCAATCTTCAAAACGCCACCTCTAAAGTCCTAAGTCGTAAACATTCCCAAGTTTGTTTGAATGTACAATTTTTAAGGCCATTCTTGATTTCACTGTTAAGAAACATTGGGGATACCTCTTGTAGATCCTCATAAGTTATGAATAACACATTACTTTCATGTCGACGGTTCCAGTATCCCAATACGTGATTCGCAAATGATGAGAACATCACTAAAAATTAATCAGCAAGAAATACAATAAAAATTAAGGTAAATCTCAAGTATACAAGTAATTCATACAAACAAAGGCATTTTTCTTAGATTTTTAAAAGCATGGGCATGTGATGACAAGAGGGAAGGAGGAGCTCGTTAGGTCCATGACAGAGATGCAGGTTATTAGTAGCACTTGGGGCAGAGGAAGACCAAAGCAGACGTGGGAGCAGATTGTACGAAGGGATATGATGGTGTATGGCGTGGATGGGAACCTGGTGGGAGATAGGCAGAAGTGAAAAGCCAGAACCCACAGACCCGATCGTGCCACAGCGGTTACATCCCCCCTTCAGGTGTATAATATTAAATGTTTTTCTTACCTCTGCCAGAAAGAAAATAATCAAGAAAACCTGCAAAATCTCCATCATACTGAATATACGCCAACATCTTTACAAAATTATAGTAAGAAACCGCTGTATCTTTGGGATTTCTGGCAATATAGACGATCTAGAACAGTACGAAATCAACAAGATATATTTAAGTACTACTGGGTACTACCTCGGCCTGTGTTTACTACCTCCAGTCATTTTCCTTCAAGGAAGGTAAATTACATTTTGGAACATTAAAACATTTTAGATGGCAAGCAATTCTTCAATGACCCCGCGATCTCAAAAGTTCAATGACCAATTGGTAGTACCTTGGTCTTGTTTTGAAGAAAACTTGGTGGAAGTTCTTCGTACGGAAGATGACTCTTGATCACTCGTGGATCTGGCATCTTACCAAGGTCTCTAATTGGAATTGTTGGAATTTCAAGAAAAGGAATTCTATCCTCCGTTGGAGCAGAGTTCACCTTGGCTGTGTCTGATCCATGTAGTATAAAGTAGCAAATCTCCTCGGTCCAAGTAGTACCTAGAATTATTACAGGAATATAAACCATCAGACTAAGTGACCAAGTGACTACGTGAACGTTCATTTACCTGTCTTCGGAAAAGAATCCACAATCACATCGGAATTCTTGGCTTCAATAGTTCGAGAATCGTAAAATGGCTGGATCATGATCTCGTGTAAGTAAGTACCAGACGGTAAAACGTAACCTTTGCATAATTTTGGATATTTTGTAGGATACATGAACGGATCCACGTAAGTGCACGTCTTCAAAAAATCCTGGAATCCGGCATCTCGAGGTTCGCCATAACTTTCTGTAATCTATAAATGATGAACAGCGCACAACAATATATAATTTAACGATATTGAAGATTAAATGATGAAAGAGGGCTCTTCCTCAATGAAGCAAACCATCTACTAACCCTTATCCCGCCTATGGCTGGGTCCCGGGTATTTATTTTTCTCCTTCTGGGATACATGGGCGATCTGATCTGTTGGACAGAATCCTAACGCTGCAACCTCTATGCCTATTTATCTTCATTGGGACTTTTATTCCTCGACAGGCGCCAAGGGGGGGGGGGGGGGAGCTTTCTCTCTCGGAAATATAGCGCACTGGGGGCCTCGCTCTCACCTAAAAGATGTCAACCCACCATCGCAATCCAGTATGAAACGTGGGATCACTGATGCAGTAGTCCAGCACGCTACCTCTGTCAGTAAGGAGAGTTCTCGAGACAAAGGACCTCATCATCGCATGGTTGTCAATAACTTAATGTCCTTATTTTCTAGTTAATACATTTTCACTCATCTCTGCTAACTACTCTAACGTACGGTGGGTAAAATATGGGGCACCAGCTCGTTTGAGCGGCAAATTGCGCTGGACACACCAGTTCTCGTCTGATCACTGAAGTTAAGCAACGCAACCCCATCTAGTACTGACATGGGTGGTCGCTTGGGAAAACTGGGTACCGCTAGTATCCCTGCATCAGAACTACACAGTGGACGGGGCTCTAATGACCTTGTAGCTGAAGGCCTTAAAACACCAACAAACAACAACCAGCTCGATTTAACTTATCTCACCTTATTTATTGTTTCTTCGACTTTTTCCATGTTGTGCCTAAAAAATATTAAGAAAAATTCATTTAAGATGGTGTTAAGTCTTAAAACTGCAACTTCGTCTCGATTTAATAGTTTGCGATGTAAAATTACACTAATATTACACCATGGTTAATAAATAAACTTTGTAATAAAAAAAAAATCACGGTCCACACGTCAGTTCTAAGTCTGAAGTTCGAGAAGGACCTGATCTATATTTAGAAGTCTGATTGGCGATTACGGATATTAACGTCACTCTTGTCACTTTTTCACATCTGACGTCTAATAACGGCAGCCAGATTAAAGTTCTTATGGATCCTAGGCAGAAAGGACAAAATGGGTCCCTAGAAAAAGCAGCCCCAAATGCTTAAATTGACCATTTATACAGCAAGGATCTCAAGTCGGTATGAGAGTTTCGGACCCAAAATTAAGATTAAAATGACGTTCGGACCGATATGTACGTCTTATAATAATAATAATAATAATATGGCGAGCTGACACTGGCTAGGCAAAGCTGGGTAGTGCTTCTGGGTACTGCTAATACCCAAAAATAGTCGCAATTAGTGTAGTGTCTGTGCAGTCTCTGCATAAGAACTACGCTGTGGACGGGGCTCTAAAACACCAGCAACAACAACTGTTATGAATCTTTCTGCGCTTGATATCATCATCTCACACCTATCCCACCTGTGGCAGGGTCGGGTCTGTGGATTCTTATCCTGCACTCATGCCTATCCCTTACCAAGTCCTCGTCCACCCCGCACACCTCCATGTCCCTTTGCACTACCTGCTCCCACGTTCGTTTTGGTCTTCCCCTACTCTTGGTGCCCCCAATCACATGCAGTCCCATAATGGACCTAATAAGTTCCTCCTCCCCCTCCTCATCACATGCCCATACCACCTCAGCCGATGTTCTCTCATTTTCTCTGTGATGTTTTCCACCCCCAAGCTACCTCTAAAGTAATCGTTAAAGATTCTGTCGGCTCGTGACACAGCCCCTACACACATCATTTCTTTTTCAATCTCAGTTTTATACAAGGCGAATGTCATCGTTAAAAGAGATTTTCAAGATGCAAACAACATTTCATAACTTCTCTATAATAGCAATGATCCACACGCATAATTTAATCTTATGAAATTATAAATAGCTTTCTTTTTCATGGTTTGGTCTCCATCTGCCCCCTCTACCCTTAAGAATAGTCATAAATCAAATGGCCTGTAAATAGCATGACATTACACGACAGATAATTGCGGATCTGACAATTTCTAGCTCTTGCCCAAACCTAATATCCTCTCGGTTTGATATTATGTTTTAACCATATTAATAATTAAAAATCTATTATAGTTGAATACTTGATTGTAGTATTTGTGAACACCATTAATTTTTTAAAAGATCAATTGAAGGGCCTACGGTAGATCGATAACCTCATTTTATTGCAGTTCTTGATAATCCATTTTTTAATTGAAAAATAATTGATTATTGAAGTACAGTATTTGCTTTGAATTTCTTACTAGCAACCAGCAAACGTACGTCACATTTCTCACGTTTTTTTTTCGTGATAAAAAGTTTTGCACATTGGTCAACTTACTAAATTACAGTGAAATTACCACTTCGTGACAGCCAAGAAGTTCTATCATGACAAGAAGGCACCATGTCTCCCTATAAATGAGGCCACATATATGATAGGGGTGATGAAGATACTCCGAGAGAATGTAAGATATTGAATGTTGGTATAGGAGCTTGATGAAGTAAGATATCAGCGATTATCTGCAGTACATTTGGCGAAAGGTCAGAAGAAGGACCCCCCCCAAAAAAAAAGTTAACTACACTCAGTCCAGAAATTAAGCTTTGCAGCGGAATTATTCGAGTGACAAGTTTCAATTTGCAGGAGAGGATGCAGTTGATTGTGTCACGACAGACAGCTAGTTAATTATAAATATACTTTTTTTTTGCTATGTAATTAACAGAAATTTGATCCAAAGTTGGTTCTGGGCACAAATACCGTAGTCACAATATATTACATTGTGAAATTAAAGTCCTTAAAATGATCGCTTTACAGCAATTCTCGTAATAAATCTAGCAAGGAATATTGGCTGAGACTACATGAAAATTTCATGTAGTCTCAGTATCGTATACAAACCGACCTCATTCATATTGCATCATATCATTTTTTGGAGGGTCGGGTTTGCGGGTTCTGGCCCTCCACAACCTGCTTCCACATCTGTTTAGGTCTTTTCCTGCTCCGGGTGCATCCAATAACCTGAATCTCTGTGATGGACCTAACCAGTCTCTCCTTCCCTCTTCTTATTAAATGCCCATTCTACCTCAATCCACTGTCATCTTTTCCACTTTCATCTTGTCATGGCATTTTTGCACTGCCCAACACCCTGATCCATATAGCATAGCTGGTCTAACCAGTGGCCTGTAGAACTTCTCCGTCCACTTTATTGGGATCCTCCAATCACACAGGACTCCACTTACCTGCACGGATCCTATGTACCGTACATACAGTAGGTACTGGTGCTTGAATTTCTGCACCTTTTTCACTAGCTCGCCTCTGCGGAGTACACCAAAATCTGTTGTCGTTTTGGATATCTACAGGGCCTGTAAAATACTTTTTCAGCGGAATAATAATAGTGCAAATTGAAGCTAATATAACTTACTGTAACTTCTGCAACGAAGTCAAAGAAAATATTTCTAGTTTTTAATTAAAGTCCGAGCTCCCTTAAGGCTAAGCCTATCGAGAAGCAAAGCTGAAGGTTGAAACTTGTTAATATCCCTGAACTTATAACCACCATGTAAGTGGATTTCAAATGTTGAACTAAACTTATAGTCTAAGCGTAATCTCTAGAAAGAAAAACTAAATGTGTGTTCAGAGATAATTAAATCTACTAATACACTTTGGTTAACGTTAGAATTATTCGAATAGTAGTGCTAAGCCTTTGTACTCAACCCTGGAATACGAGGGGGAGCATCAGGATGGGTTAATTTCAAAGGAAGCAACTTTACAGAAAGATGTCACCTACAAGTAAAAATCAAATAATTTTCACGTAAAAAACGATGTGTGTAATTTGCTGGATTCCCAGGTGAAGGAACTTGACTTGGTAAACAACCTCCTGAGGTGAGCAAATGTTTTACAGTTTATGAAGAAAATGGCACACAGTCTTTCATTGCTAGTAATACAGTAGCTACAATGAACTTTGAACTGGAGCGAAAAGTTTCATAAATGAACTAAGTTGTCACCGAGGTATGGAAGCCGGCCGGTATTTGATCAATTAAAACTATATTTAATTATAAGTATAATTATGCAAGTATATTTTACGTATTACAAAATATTTAAACTTACCAAAATCTTGCACAGAATGAACAAGATAAGGAAGGTTTCAAACTGGTTTTCTGTTTATTTTCAATGTTAGAATGCTTCTGGCAGTTTGTGTCTCTGGACTAAGGAGTAAAATGAACCAACAGCATAAATCTATCTCGCAACATTTATCAGCATGTTATCCGCCAACAGGATGCACCAATCAACAAATTTTCATTCGCCCAAACAATGGGGCAGTAGCTAAAGCACATCACGTGAATGGGCGTTACTAAATGAATAATGATAGGTAATAGTTATAATAATTAATGCTTTTTACTAACCCTAGAATCATAACATCACATTTCCATGGCAAAACTGGAAATAAATGGAAAAAAAATATGGCCCTCATCTTATTTTTTAGCCACATTTTTAAATGCACAGTTATTTTGTATAAATATCCAGTGCCGTAAACGGGGGGGGGGGGTATGAAGCGCCTGTGGCAAGTGTCTAACTTGCGCCTCCCCGTTGGAGCGGCGAATTGCGTTGGACACACCAGTTCTCTTCTGATCACTGAGGTTAAGCAGCGCAACCCAAGCTAGTACGGACATGGGTGGCCGTTTGGGAAAACTGGGTACTGCTAAGACCCAAAAATTGTCGCATTAGTGTAGTGTCTGTGCAGTCTCTGCATAAGAACTATGCTGTGGACGGGGCTCTAATGACCTTTGTAGTTGAAGGGCACTAAAACACCAACAAATGCGCCTCCCCGTAACCCAATAATGGCAAAAAACTGAAAAAGTTTGCGCCCCAAACCCAGTTGCGCCCGTGGCGGGCGCCTTCTTCGCCACGCCCTCGTTACGGCCCTGTAAATATCCCAATTCCGCATAACCTTAAGGTATATGTAAGCTCTTTATAAGATAAGTTAAATATAAAAGGTCAATTGATATCAAAAATGCCGAGGTATGATAGAGGGTCAAAACTTCCTTTTATAAAATTAAAATGATTACCGGTAAAACTGTATTGTAACATGGGGTCGTGAGGGACCCAAACGAACTGTTGCACCACTTTCGGAGTCGAGTCTGAATGTTTGAAAACCAAACTGAACCAACATTACATGCTAAAGGAAGGAGTTGAAAGGTATAAGAAGGGTCATGTCAATCAATTAACTAATAACAAAGATATGATAAATTTTAAGATGATTGGGGTCTCCGTGACTAGTGCCAGATTTGCCATTAGGCTAACTAGGCTGAAGCCTAGGGTCTCAACATTTAGTGGGCTTGAAAACTTAAGAAAAGGGCCTCAAAAGGGGTTGAAAAGGGCCTCAAAATTGAAATAGCCTAGGGCCTCTCAATATCTAAATCCGGCACTCCCGGTAGCCCCATGTTGTGATTCTAAGAGTTAAAATCTAACAACATTGACCAGAAGAAACTAAGCCAAGAACTCGATGGCCCAGTCCAGAGATTGAATCTTAGGTTGAGGGGGTGCTGATGTATTATTGTACGTCACTTCTTGTTCTTGAAAGATTTCTTTTGGACAACAATAGGAAAATACTCTCAGCTGCACCTTTCTTAGCATTTAAGAAGAATATGGCCTGTAAGAAGACCTTGAGTGCTAGCAGGCAGTTGTTAATTAAGTAAATTCATGAGCGTCACCGCCTCGAGAGGTAAGAACTGGTCAACAAACAACTTTCAAATAAAGCAGCCCTGAGTAATTTTAAATAACACTGGCATGTCTCAGTGAGGGCTCAGAGTGGTTACGTGCTTGAGTCCCTGGTTGTTATAAGATCAATCCTACCGGAGGCGCAGTTTTTTTCAGATCAGAAGAGAGGGAGAGAATCTCCAAGTGTCATTTTCGTGGAATGACAAACCCTTTCCGCATGGAACAAAATATACCTCTGGATTGGCGAAATTCCCAAATGTAGGAGCTCTCCTCCTCCTCTTAGCGTCGGTAAAAGACACTCAATATAAAGGAATTATGGCATTTTCTTGGCAGCCACGTATATACGTAACAATTCCGTCTAATATTTCACCTGTGTGTATTCAATTTGCCGCAGGATCAAGAAATTACTAGGTCAGGATCGATCTCGCAATCACACGCTGACCAAATGCACTTTTTTGAGGGGTTTGGTGAAATGCGTTTACGCACTGAGTGTCAGACTTCTGTTACTGGATTACCTACTAAAACACTTACCATTGTGTTGTGTACGCTAGCCTGGAACCATTTAACACATTACTTCAGGCTAGGCCTTTTGCTGTGCCCTTAGGGCTTCACTGGTTATTAGAGTGCGCATAGGCGTCACTAGGGTTGACGTCACCCGGTGCGGTGACGCCATGGTGTCATCCCCCTCTCCAGAAAAAAGTCGCTCTGTTCCTTCTTCTGTTTCGGTGTGACCCTATTTGTCATGGTGTGAGTAGTGTCACCCGGTGCGGCCCGCATCCCCCTAATGACGCCACTGAGCGTGAGCCTGAAACGCTTCTCCTCCCAGCATGCTGTTGATGATGGTGTCAGATGAACCAGGTCCGCCGTGTGGTCCATCTGCCACAGACGAAGAATGAGTGATGGGCGTCATCATACATCCTTAAGCAGAACGGGCATTCCGTGAAAGTACCCGTGCCCGCTCAGGAACTGGATAACGTAGTACCCAATCTCTCAGTGTCTCCTCTCAACCCACGGCCTCAGGTCTGGGATGAACCTTGCGGTCCATTTCCCTCTGTGCCTCTGCTCCCAGGTCACTTGCCAGGTATGTAGCAGACCTTTCATCTCTTCTGCAGTCGCTCTCTTCCTGTCACCTCCCTCCCCCTTCCTGTCCCCTACCGACGTCCCCTGTCCCCCACCGACGTTCCTGAGCGAGGAGGGTGATCAGCTTGATGCCCGCGATCTTCAGGACAGCCGGCTCTGCTACTGTCCGGTATGCTGAGGAAACTTTGAGTGCTCCTGTGTCTGTACCTGTCCCAGTCGTTTCTAGTACATCCTTGTCCAGAGCTTGCTGTCGATCATGACACCCAGATACTCAGCAGCTGGCCTCGTGTCAATCTCTTTGTCTCTAACCCGTAAAGGTAGTATGGTTGGGATCCTTCTCTTTGTCAGCCTCACGATCGCTGTCTTGCAAACTGTGCGAGAGAGGCCATCAGCTCACCCTGCGCATCACGCTATTAAGTTTGAGTTGGGCCAGGTCAACCATCTACAGCCGAGACGAGTGTTGCAACGTCATCCGCAAAACCAACCAATGTACTTTCTTCGGGCATCTCTGTCTTGAGGAGGCTGTCATAAGTGATATGCCAGAGATTGGGGCCCAGGATAAATCCCTGGGCCACACCGGCCATAAGAGTCCAGACGAAAAGCACATTACTACTAAGTTTGTAATGTGGCTGGGAGTGAAGGTCACATCCCAATCTTCACTTTTCTGCATAAATAAAGCCAAACCTCATCCCGTGCCTGTAACATAAACTAAGGCTGTCACTTTAGCAATTGCTGGTGATGACGTTATGATAGCGATTTACATCTGTTTATTGAGCACTGCCTGACGTCACTTTTGCTAGAAGTCCGGCTGGTGAACCATATAGGTCAGTTCAAGGTCTACTCCCTTTCTTGGCCTGTAGCCATATGCTGACAGGATGCTGATCGGCAAGCACCACTAGCTCCCCAATACAACTGCTGTCTTCTGTGGCAGGGATGTCAAACTGGGGTTACACTGGGGGCCATATTGGTAACACATATATTGCCAGGGGGGGGGCCACACCCACACTGCTGCAATGGTGGTTAGTGCTGACCTTTTGTTTTTTTATACCACTTGAAGTCGTGCAATTGATACACCCGTCTCGGTAGCAGTGGTTCCAGGTTCGATACCGAATCGAGGTGGGTTGTCTTCCTTCAGGCGGGTTTGCCTTCCTGTGAATGTGAAGCAAAACCGGGGTCCCGTGTGGTGCACGTTGGCATCTGAACGCAAAAGAACCCTCTCTACTATGCAACGGGTACATGAGGCAAAATTCCCAGGTGTAGAAGCTCGTCGGAGTGCCATAAGGTAAACCGACGATAAATAAGCGTAGGGGTTGAAGCTAGGGAGCGGCGATTGTGTTGGACACACCGGTTCTCGTCTGATCACTGAAGTTAAGCAACACAATCCCAGCTAGTACTGACATGGGTAACCGCTTGGGAAAAGTGGGTACTGCTAATACTCAAAAATCGTCGCATTTGTGTAGTGTCTGTGCAGTCTCTTCATACGAACTACACTGTGGACGGGGCTCTAATGACCTTGTAGTTGAGGGGCCCTGAAACAACAAGGGGTTGAAGCTTTGGTCGGCAGCTGACGGCGAAAAAACACCGCTCAATATATCTCTCTTGTGTCCATTCAGAGGGACAACATGGGGCCCCGACCCTGCTACAGGCGAAACAAGGGTTAAGAGTTGCTTTTGAAGTTATTTAATTAAAGTGCATACTACTGTTTTAATAACATTCATGAATAAAGTAATATGGGCGAGTAGTTATTCATGCACTGCTACTAAACCCTTTTGCGGGCCGCAGGTTTGCCTGTAAGGCAAGGCGCAAAATGAGGCCGCAGGGTGACGCAGCGTAACGCAGCCCTGCGAAATTCTGCTAGCAGGCAATCACCACACATTGAATCGCAGTTTTTCAACATACTGATTTGCAATTTGCGTCAACTAAAATGGCTTTCAACGTAACAGTGATTGCCTGCTAGCAGAATTTCGCAGGGCTGCGTTACGCTGCGTCACCCTGCGGCCTCATTTTGCGCCTTACCTAACGGGCCGCATGCTTGACAAGTCTGCTCTATGGTAATCACCGTTTCCCGTCTATAATAGGTAGGACAGGGATATCCAACTCATTTCAGCCACAGGCCATTTTTCTAACATGCAAAATGCACTTGGGCAGCATGACATATCCCTATTAAAGTTTTTTAATATTTATTAAATGGAGTTAATGCATGCAAATCGAAACGCTTACACATAAAAAAAAAGTTAAATCGTGATAAGGGTGCCACTAGAGCACCCATCCATTACCTTAACTCCTTTTTTGTCATTATATCTCGTATTCAAAATGCAACCCACTTCCTTTGAAATATTTTTCGACATAATCATCCATCTTTTGATTCATTTCAGCAGTGAAATAATTTTTCCAATCACCCACTTTCCCTAGAAAATAAATTATTATTATTCTTACTTTAAGACAAAACCGGAAAAAAACATTTTCTAATTCGGTGAACTCATTAGATGGTGTAACAAAATGTACCCCATCAAGGTCGGCAAGCTATTTTCGGAAAAAAAAGATATCAGATATTCATTTTAAGCTCTGCGAGTCAAGAGAGACATCCTCATCTTCATCTCGTTGGAGCAGAATTGCTGCTCTCTACACCCTTTCTATTCCCAAAAAGTTTGCGGTCCACCCACGTAGTGATATGCCCCACCGAATGACCTGCTCTCATGTCTGTGTTCTGGTCCACTTGTACCCGTCTCCTACCTAAACCTTGCGTGTCGTAACGAGCTCCTCCTCACTTCCCCTAATGTTTCATTAGCCAGAAAAACAGGTAACAGACAGAATGCCGCCTGCGGGCCGTATTTTTGTTTGTTTGTTGGTGTTTAAGGTCCCGTCAACTACGAGGTCATTAGAGACCCGTCCACTGCGTAGTTCTAATGCATATACTGCACAGACACTACACTAATGCGACGATTATTGGGTATTAGCAGTACCCAGCTTTCCCGAGCGACCACCCATGTCAGTACTAACTGGGCTTGCGTTGCTTAACTTCAGTGATCGGACGAGAACTGGTGTGTCCAACGCAACTCGCCGCTCCCTGCGGGCCGTAGTTCACCGACCCCTTAGGAGGTGCAAGCCCAGCCTAACACTGATTTAGTTTATTTAATTTTGTTATTTAACGTCGGCTTATCTGCTGATTGTCTGCCCAGTCGGGATCGAACCTGCAAGCATGGATTCAGGAAGCGGGCGCAGAGGTAGCACGTTGGAGTCGTCCGTCTGTGGTTTCAGGATCGATCCTCGGACCGAGGTAGGTGGCATTTTGGACGAGGGAGAGTGGGGCCACTAATACACCTCCCACCAGAACGTTCCCCGGTGTCGGTGGAGGAATAGTGCCTTAACCTACCTGTGCCAGGGTCGGGTCTGCGGGTTCTAGCCCTCCATTCTTGCCTATCTCCCACCAGGTACCCGTCCACCCCACACACTGCCCTATCCTTACGGACAACCTGCTCCCACGTCTGCATTGGTCTCTCCCTGCCCCGGGTGCTTCCAATAACTTGCATTCCTGTAATGGACCTAGAGAGCTTCTCCTCCCCTCTTCGCATTACGTGTCCATACTACCTCAACCTACTCTCCCTCATTGTTTTTCCGTGATGTTGTACCCCACCTCCAGGCTACCTCTAATATACTCATTCCTAAGTCGAGCATTCGCATTTCTGCTACTTGCATTCTATTGACGTGGCTCTTCCTCACTGCCCAACAGGCAACACTGGCTGATATAGCATAGCGGGCCTAATCATTGGCCTGTAAAACTTCCCTTTCAACTTGATTGGGATCCTCGTATCACACAGGACTCCGCTTGCCTGTCTCCACTTCAACCATCCCCCATTGATTCTATGGGCAACATCCGAATCTATCTCCCCTTTGCCTTGGAACACTGATCCTAAGTATTGTACCTCTTGCACCTTCGTCACCAGCTCGCCCCCAGAGAGTACGTCACCACTATTTTTCTGTCCTTCCCAATTGAAAGCTCTGTCTAATCGTTCAGGCCTTTCTCTGCTTGACCTCTGGAGTTACTAAGTTTCCCGACATCGTCTGCAAATAACATAGGGATGGGGGGGGATAATAGGACGACCCTAAATAAGCAAAAGGGGTTGCAGCATTAGGTTGGCAGCCATCAGCTGTTTGTTTGTCAGTGTTTGAGGGCCCTTCAACTACAAGGTCATTAGAGCCCCGTCCACTGTGTAGTTCTAATGCACAGGCACTACACTAATGCGACGATTTTTGAGTATTAGCAGTACCCAGTTTTCCCAAGTGGCCACCCATGTCAGTACTAGCTGGGGTTGCCCTGCTTAACTTCAGTGATCAGACGAGAACTGGTGTGTCCAACGCAATAAGCCGCTCCCAGCCATCAGCGTGGAACTAGGTCGGGAAAATGGTTTTTGATGCTGATGTTTTCGAAAACGTTGGTCCAGTGTCACATGCAGAGTGTCAACTCAACTACAAAATAAGAATTGATGTACCTTTCCTCATGAAATTGCCTTTACTTTCTGGAGTCTTGATAACAGCTCCGTCTCCCGTCGAGTAATTGGCCATTTCATTGCTCGACATGCTTTTGAAAGAACAATGGTCAGCAATTTGAGTTACTTGGTCTTCGGTCAATGATTTGTTCAAAAAAGTTGCTATTTCTCGAACGCCACCTTTTAAATCCTGTTAACCACACACGTTTATTCAACCGGAAGTTCAGTAAAGAAAATAACTAAGACAAGTGATACTTACTTTTTGCAATCCTTCATAGGTCAAGAAAAGGATATTGCCATCATTTCGATGTTTCCAGAACCCCAAAACATGTTCATGAAATGGGCCATAAAGTACTAGCAAAAAAACAAATACAACTTTGATACTTCCATGAGATAAACAGTCAGCCTTTAAACTGATACTCTTAATTACTGCGGTAAATATTTTGGTCAATTTGGTCATTTACCACCTCTCTTTCTACCTTTGACGTGATTTACGGAACCAGGAGACCAGAGAGCTACACAAACACCCGGGGCGGGGAAAGACCAAAGCAGACGTGGGAGTAGTTTTAGGTAGTGATACGGTAGTTTATGGGGTGGACGGGGACCTGATTCCAGACGGCGGGAGTGGAGGGCTATAACCCGCAGACCCGACCTTGCCACAGGTGGGATAGGGAAATGATGATGACTCTACTTCTAACTGAACACACTGCAAGCAGCCCTGATAGGCCAAATTGGCAGTGGCGAGAATAACTCTCATTCCTAATAATTGACTCATTTTTCAAAAACTCCAAAGGAACCTGAAGCATAGCATCTATTCTGCCATACATAGCCAGGGCCGTAACGAGGGCGTGGCGAAGAAGGCGGCCGCCACGGGCGCAACTGGGTTTGGGACGCAAAATGTTTCAGTTTTTCGTCATTATTGGGTTACGGGCAAGCGAAAGTTAGACACTTGCCACAGGCGCTTCATACCCCCGTTACGGCACTGCATAGCCTACCTGCTATAATGGCACCTACTTTCAGAAAGTTCCTCACCTTATGCTCGCTCATCAAGAGCATTCCATTGCCGAATGACCGTTGGAAAAAAGGGCCAGTTCGGGCCCTGATCTCCTTCAATTTGAACAGATGATCATTTCTCCCCCTTATATTCTGACGATGTCAGGGAGGAGGAAAGACAGAAACAGAGTAAGCGGCGAATTGCGTTGGACACCAGTTCTCGTCTGATCACTGAAGTTAAGCAACGCAACCCCAGTTAGTACTAACATTGGTGGCTGCTTGAGAAAACTGGGTACCGCTAGTATGCAAAAATCGTCGCATTAGTGTAGTGTCTGTGCAGTCTCTGCATCAGAACCACACAGTGGACGGGGGTTCTAATGACCTTGTAGTTGAAGGGCCCTAAAACACCAACAACAACGCAAGAAATATTGGCTGAGTTGTCTGTGGGGGGATGTCGGCCTACCCCAAGTGTTCCAACACCACATTATAAAAACAAAAATGATATTTTGGCAGGTAAATTAATGCCTTGTTGGTTTTAATGCATGGTGTCTGACCTATTGCCCAATACCAGTAAGCAACAGGGATATCCCAGACTGCATGTGGGAGTGACTGGCGTCAGCAATCAGTTTCTTTTGGGTAGTTCCCTATGGACATGGCCTAAGTGTAGATCGGCAAATGTCCAGGTGTAGGAGCTCGCACCTTTCCCTGGGCGTGGGAGATTTCTGTGTTCCTTGGGGCCCTCAGTAATTTGGGTGTTCCTTGGGGGGAGCGGCGAGTTGCGTTGGACACACCAGTTCTCGTCTGATCACTGAAGTTAAGCAACGCAAGCCCAGTTAGTACTGACATGGGTGGTCGCTCGGGAAAGCTGGGTACTGCTAATACCCAATAATCGTCGCATTAGTGTAGTGTCTTTGCAGTCTATGCATTAGAACTACGCAGTGGACGGGTCTCTAATGACCTTGTAGTTGACGGGACCTTAAACTCCAACAAACAAGTGTTCCTTGAGGCCCTCAGTAATTTGGGTGTTCCTTGGGTCCCCAGTAATTTGGGTGTTCCTTGGTAAAGGATTGCTATTGACCCAGGCCCGGGCCTATCGCCACCCCCATTAAAAGTAATGCAGTTCTAAATTATCCGAGCGTCCCTCACGCCCTTGGCATTTGTTTCAATTCCAATGCATTGCTAAGGCTAAGCAACAAGACGCCTCGAGGAAGCCAACATTAGAAAAGGCCCAACCAATCAGAAGTTTGGGAACCCCAGGACTATGAACATTTTAAATGATCGATAGACTGCATGGCAAGGAACTACCTCTGAAGTTAGCCGCCCCTTTGAAATTTGTCGCCCTAGACAGCCGCCTAGGTTTGCCTACCCCATGGGCCGCCTGTGTATTGACCTCTATTTCGCTTAATGAATGAAACCATCATCATACTCTTATCTCGCCTGTGGCAGGGTCGGGTTGGCGGGTCCAATGAACATGCTCTGACTGGGGGCACCCCAGCCGGGCGTCTGGAGCCCGCAGGAAATATTGGCTGAATTGTCTATGGGGGGGATGCCGGCCTACCCCACTGACTTGATGAATGAAACTAACATTTCTAAATCACTTACATTCTCCTTTGAGGAACATTTCCAGATAATCTTCCATTGTGCCGGCGTAAGCAGTAAATACTATCATTTTCATGAAGTGATAAAATGAGACCAACGTATCTTTGGGATTCCTAGCGATGTACACTATCTAAAAGCATTCAGAGTTTATTAATTAAGAGATCGAGTCGATCTCCTGTTGAGGACAACAACCCTGCCTTAAGTCAAACAGCCCTGATTTACCTTGGAGTATTTCAAGAAATTTTCATTGAAAAGATCATATGGTAAATGGGTCTTGAAGAGTCTTGGGTTTGGCAACTGATCGATTTCTTTTATTCCATTAACATTAACAGGAATCTCCAAGAATGGTGCTCTTGATTCCACAGTTGACGTTTTGGCTTTATGAAAATCCAAATTATTCAAAATTAGGTAACAAATTTCTTGAGTCCAAGTTGTACCTGTGTAGTAAAATTATAACATCATTTATTAGACCGTTGTAAACACCTAAAAACACTTGACAAATAGCGATACTGTTACCAGTCTTGGGATATGAAGTAACTAAGACATCAGTGGGTCGTGCAGCCAACTTTTGACACTCGTAATAAGGCTGCATCATGATTTCATGCAGTGGCATTCCGTTTGGAAGTTTGTAACCAATGCAAATGTCCGGAATTGTCGTAGGACTCATTAAAGGCGATAGTAATTTACAGGATTTTATAAAGTCTTCATACCCTTCAGATGGTGGACCATACGCTTTCCTAATCTATAATTTGCAGATCAAATCAATTTATTATTTCAACAATTTCTACAGTATATTGCAGCTTCTCAGCTCTGTGATGTCCTTTTTTTTTGATTGTTTGTGTTTTGGGGCCCTTTCAACTACAGGGTCATTAGAGCCCCGTCCACCGCGTAGTTCAGAGAGCGGCGAGTTGCGTTGGACACACCAGTTCTCGTCTGATCACTGAAGTTAAGCAATGCAAGCCCAGTTAGTACTGACATGGGTGGTCGCTCGGGAAAGCTGGGTACTGCTAATACCCAATAATCGTCGCATTAGTGTAGTGTCTGTGCAGTCTATGCATTGGAACTATGTAGTGGACGGGTCTCTAATGACCTTGTAGTTGACGGGACCTTAAACAACAACAAATCCAAAAAAAACCCGCGTAGTTTTAATGCAGAGACTGCACAGACACTAAGCTCATGCGACAATTTTTGGGTATTAGCGGCCCCCCAAGCGGCCACCCATGTCAGTACTAGCTGGGGTTGCGTTGCTTAACCTTAGTGATCAGATCTGTGATGGCCTGTAACAAACCAGGATTGAACCTGCACACTATGACTTCAATAGTCAAGTATGTTATCAACTGAGTTACCAAGAAAGGTTTATTCCCAATATAGATAGGGGACAGTAAGGTGACGTCCATGAAGGACGTCACGCTTTATGGGGAGGGGGTAATGAAATGTTGGACAATAAGTGACATAGGGGTGGGGGAGGTCATGACCAGAGGACGTCACATTTCTTTTATTATAGATTTTAACCTTCAGTCCCGTGTTTTGTAAAATTTTGGGTTGAAAAATATTTCCTTTTGTCTCAGGTTGACATCAAAGATAATGCCGTTCAGAAAATAAAACTGTTTACTGAACTGTGCTTGAGAAAGGAGGGGGGGGGGGTGATACAAAATGTGACGTCCTACTGTAGGTGGGTGTCACCCAAGTAGGACAAAATGTAACAAACTGTAGGTAGAGGGGGGAGTAAAATTTTGGCAAAAATACCGTGACGTCCTTTATGGATACCCCCTAAATCATTTCGTCGGCTTTGAAAGTTAAGGGGTTCAACTGATTGACCACCAAATGGCCGACCCGGTAGTTCCACTAGTAAAACGCACACAGTGGAGTGAATCGATTCAGGGGTTTGTATGCTTGATCGTAGGTCCATAGATTTCAGGTTTGAACTCAACCCAGTGCTGGTTACTCCTGAAGAAGACTAAATTGGTGCCTCACCGTATGGGAAATGTGTAAAATGTCACGCATGTGCAAATGATATTTGTCAATATTAGTTTCACTTTGTGGTTTGGGGGGGGGTGTAAACCAGGCAGCCGTAACAGGTCAACCCCTTATGAGGCTGCCTGCAGGAGATAGGTGAAAGGATGAGGAAGAGGGTTAATTTGCAGCAGCCAACGATCTTTACCAACCACCCAAGTTGGTATTGACATGGGTGTGCGCTGCTTAACTTCAGTGATCTAACGGGAACTGGTGCGTCCAACGCAACTTGGCCGCACACCGGATAAGCTGACTTGACTCAGGGCATCTTTCAAGAGCAAGAAGATAATAAAATAAGTGAATTTACCGCATTCACTGAATCATGGGCAGCCGACATTTTGATTTGGAGTTCTGTAAGAAAAACATACTAAGATGAGTTCAAGTCATTTCATCATCATCTTGCCCTCCTCCCGCATGCGGCGCAGTCGGGTCTGCGGGTTGTTATCCTCCACTCCCGCCAATCCTCCACCCCGCACGTCTCCATGTCCCTCTGCGCCACCTGCTCCCATGTCCGTTTTGGTCTCCCCCTGCCCCTGGAGCCTCCACTCACATGCAGACCCATAATGGACCTAGTAAGCTCTTCCTCCTCTCTCCTCATCACATGCCCATACCACCTCAACCGCTTCTCCCTCATCTTTTCCGCGATGTCTCCCACCCCCAAGCTACCTCTGACGTAATCATTTCGGACTCTGTCGGCTTGTGACACCCCAGTCATGCAGCGCAGCATTCGCATCTCAGCCACTTGCATTCTCCTTTCATGGTTCTTCCTAGCTGCCCAACATTCTGAGCCATACAGCATAGCGGGCCTAACGACAGTCCTATACACTTTGGCCTACAACTTAATTGGGACCCGTCGGTCGCACAAGACCCCACTTGCCTGTCTTCACTTCAGCCATTCTGCCTTAATCCTGTATGTCACGTCAGAATCTATCTCCCCATTGCTCTGGAAAACTGATCGTGAAAACCGAAACTCTTGCACCACTGGTATCTCCTCACCCCCTTGCCCCTGGCCACTAAAATAGAAAGCTAGGTACTCTGTCTTCTTCATGTTTACTTTAAGACCTCCTCCTTCAATTGCTGTCTTAATGTCTTGTAAGCCCTTTTGTGCATCCTCTTTGGACCCCTCAAATCATCTAAACTATCAATTTATTTAACATACAGCACTGTATAGTATATCCCTCTAGGAGAAGTTAAGTGAATTTAATGTTTTTCGGCGATCCCCTTGGTAAAGGGAAGGGCTGAGGGGTGACGAACTGGAACCTTTCTTCATACCATTGGTTTATTTAGCTAGAACAGCGGTGGCCAACTTAAAAATGTGTCGTGATCGACTTGTAGTCAAAGTGGTTGTTGTTGTTTGTTGGTGGTTTAGGGGCCTTCAACTACAAAGGTCAAGCCCCGTCCACAGCATAGTTGTTATGCAGAGACTGCACAGACACTACACTAATGAGACGATTTTTGGGTATTAGCAGTACCCACTTTTCCCCAAGCGGCCACCCATGTCAGTACTAGCTGGAGTTGCGCTGCTTAACTTCAGTGACCAGACGAGAACTGGTGTGTCTTTTTTTTTTTTTTGGTGTTTAAGGTCCCGTCAACTACAAGGTCATTAGAGACCCGTAGTTCTAATGCATAGACTGCACAGACACTACACTAATGCGACGATTATTGGGTATTAGCAGTACCCAGCTTTCCCGAGCGACCACCCATGTCAGTACTAACTGGGCTTGCGTTGCTTAACTTCAGTGATCAGACGAGAACTGGTGTGTCCAACGCAACTCGCCGCTCCCAACTGGTGTGTCCAACGCAATTCGCCGCTCCCAGTCAAAGTGGGGAGGGAGATGGTCGATACTGGACCCACCTCGACTGAACCCAGTCGATCACGATTTGACTTTTTGACCTCCACTGGGCTAGAAGACCTAAAGTGAGCCTTCCACCATAATAAAGGTAAAGCCTGTCATGCGTGGATTCAAAATGGCGAACTGAATACCCTATTGGGCAACATCAGTCTCAGAAAATAAAGAAGTGGGTGTTAAGAAGCACTTCTAGATATCAAAATATCTGGTATATCCCAATTCCCTCATTTTCTTCAGGGTCAATGGCTATTTCGTTACAGTTTAATAACATGCCGACATTCTCATTGAAATTAATATCAATCAAACTTGATAAGGAAAAGTCAACTATCAAATGACAATTATTGGAGTCGACCTTTGAAATTTGAATACACCCACTTCCTGTATTATGCAGCAATTCTGATGCTAGGCCACCCATGTCCAAAGAGCAGGCCTAAATTGCATTTTTGTGTATGTCAGACGTGCCTTGGAGAATGATGCATCTCTCCTCACACTGAATATTTAGAAGTTGTGGGGGGAGGGGGGAACGGGACAAACTTAATTACCACCCTGTATACTCTGTTTTCATGTTTAGGCCTACCTCCAGGCTCCCCCTATTCTACTGCTGTTCAAATATTGTTTAGGCCCTTTTCTACTTCTTCTCTGGAGTCATCAAGTTTTTCTACTCCATACACAAATGTCATGCACTGAGCTGCCCATCCCCTGCTCCAATCAGCAGTTGGTCCATAACCAGAATGAAAAGACGTGAAATTATTGCCCAACTTTCACTTGGAACCCTACAATATTTCCCAGTTAGTTCTTACCCTGGTTATGGAACCATCATACATTTCCTGCACTACCTGGATATATTCTTCTTCCACCCCTGTTTTCTTAATATCGTACCTTCCACAGTATTTGTCATAGAACACTATCATAAGCCTTCTCCAAAGCAACTTCTAACCATTTCTCGCCTATGGCAAGGTCGGGTACCCATCTTGTGCCTCTGAATGGACACAACGGCGTGTTTTTCCCACAGCGGGGTGCTGACAAAAGCTACAACCCCTATGCTTCTTTATCGTTGGTCTACTTTTGGCTGGGGGATTCCACCGACGCTTGGAGGCGAGCTCCTACACACGGACATTTAGCCTCATCTATCCGTTGCATTGTAGAGAGGGTTCTTTTATGCCGGGTTCACACCGACCCCTGCCAATCTGCGCTGCGCCACGCCCTGCAACAGTGCTTCAGTGATCAGACGAGAACTGGTGTATCCAACGCAATTCACCGCTCCCCCGTTTCTGACCACCTGCATTCCTGAAATGGACCTAACGAGCTCCTCTTCCCTTTTTCCGCGATGTCCACCACTCCCAGGCTACCTCTAATATACTCATTCCTAATTCTATCAGCTCTGGACACGCCACTCATGTACCGCAGCATTTGGATCTCGGCTACTTGGATTCTATTGCAATGGCTCTCCCCCACTGCCCTGGGAGCGGCGAGTTGCGTTGGACACACCAGTTCTCGTCTGATCACTGAAGTTAAGCAACGCAAGCCCAGTTAGTACTGACATGGGTGATCGCTCGGGAAAGCTGGGTACTGC
The DNA here is from genome assembly GCA_013389805.1 of Trigoniulus corallinus. Taxonomy (NCBI): domain Eukaryota; kingdom Metazoa; phylum Arthropoda; class Diplopoda; order Spirobolida; family Trigoniulidae; genus Trigoniulus; species Trigoniulus corallinus. The sequence goes on along the minus strand of JAAFCE010005724.1, from coordinate 16,964,375 downwards.
TAATACCCAATAATCGTCGCATTAGTGTAGTGTCTGTGCAGACTATGCACTAGAACTATGCAGTGGACGGGTCTCTAATGACCTTGTAGTTGACGGGACCTTAAACACCAACAAACCAAACCCTCACTGCCCAACACTCTGACCCATATAGCATAGCTGGCCTAACCACTACCTTGTAAAACTTCCCTTTCAACTTCATTGGGACTCTAGTATAACACAGGACTCCGCTTGCCTGTCTCCACTTCAACCATCCCCCATTGATTCTATGGGTCACATCAGTTATCTCCCAATTGCTTTGGATAAGTATAAATAGTGTATATTTTAAATTAAAAATACTAACCTTGAAAAATGAAGTTTAAGAACTGTGTGCAGGCAGAAACTTAACAGTGCAGTAGAGTCCACCAGGCGATGTTAAAATGACTCGGTCACAAGTTGATTTGATAATAAAGTAAAATGGTTTTCAAATGCAATATTGCAACCTATGAAAAAAAGAGGTTAAAGACAGAGGATAATCAGTTTAAAAGACACAGTTATTTAACTATAATTAACCACTTAGAGAGAATTGATAGTTTATAAAATTTCCGCGTATATAATAAAAATAATTGGACAAGATCCACACGGAAGAAGCCGTAGGGCTTATAATGCTGCTAAATTCAACAACTCGTGGCAATTACATTTCCTGCCGCATATCAGTTCTGAAGGTCAACTACCAGAATCGAGGGCAGAGCAAGGTCCTATAACTGAGAATTTTCCGTAAATATTTTGTTTTTCTGAGTAGGACAAGTGTGTTTTCGCAATAAGGCCTCTAGAGTGATTAGGATCACCCACGAATCAACCTCTCCTTTGTTTCTTCTTGCGTCATCGTCCGATGACGTACGTACACTTGCCAGCACCCCGGGAGCGACGAGTAGCGGTTCTAGCATACGCGAGGCCCTGTGCAAACCTGTGCAAATTGAAAGTGCGAGGCCCTTTCCAAAAATTTGTGACTTGCAAAAGTGATGCCCCTGAAGCGCGAGGCCCCGTGCATTTGCACAGTTTGCACGTGCCTAAAACCGCCACTGTGCGTTGGACACACCAGTTCTCGTCTGATCACTGAAGTTAAGCAACGCAAGCCCAGTTAGTACTGACATGGATGGTCGCTCGGGAAAGCTGGGTACTGCTAATACCCAGTAATCGTCGCATTAGTGTAGTGTCTGTGCAGTATATGCATTAGGACTATACAGTGGACGGGTCTCTAATGACCTCGTAGTTGACGGGACCTTAAACTCCAACAAACAACAACAACAAGCAATTGCCAGCACCCAGCAGGACCCATCCGGTCGGAATTTTTTTCGTCCAACTTCTGTGGCTTTTTCTTGTTCAAAAACATGGCTACTTTGCTTGTGCCTCATTTCAAAATAAAGTAAAAACTGTGATAAAATGTGTTACTACATATAGTACCTCAATATTACAGCCTAATGCTCTGGAGGAGACACCACTCCAGTTGTTGTTGTTTGTTGGTGTTTTAGGGCCCTTCAACTACAAAGGTCGTTAGAGCCCCGTCTGCAACATAGTTCTTATGTAGAAACTGCACAGACACTACACTAATGGGACGATTTTTGGGTATTAGCAGTACCCAGTTTTCCCAAGTGGCCACCCATGTCAGTACTAGCTGGGGTTGCGCTGCTTGACTTCAGTGATCAGACGAGAACTGGTGTGTCCAACGCAATTCGCCGCTCTCACACACCACTCCAGGCATTCTTTCTCCCCCACCATGCTGTTGATGGTGGTGCTAGGGACCAGGTCACCCGGATCCTCCTCCAGTACTGTGCTTCACAAGGTTCATTTGCCACAAGCGAAATACGTGTCATGGGCGTTATCATCCACCCTTAAGCAGGGCGGGCATTCCGCGGAGTTCGCCTATTCTTATGGATTTAGGTGTGGAAGTACCCATACCCGTTCAGGAGCTGGATAACGTAGTACGCAATCTCTCCCTGCTGACTTCCGCCTTCCTGTGGCATGTTGCCTGACGTTCATTAATGATAAAGGCGATAGGAATGATTCCCAAGATCACCAAGCCTGTAGGACAGACTGGAGCGCCCTCATCAGCAATGGTTGGTTGTTTGACTTTGGTCTACCAACATTGGCCATCAGTCTGTTCAGAACATTTACCCGCTTTCCAGCCTTGTCTACAGTCTACTGGATGTGTTCCCTGAACGACAGCTTGCTGTCAATCGTGACGCCCAGATCCTTCTAATTGTCAGCAGTACGATCTCTGTCTTGCAAACTGCAACAGAAGCCACGGGTCTGACATTCATGAGTTGATCCTGTGCTTCACACTACAGCCAAGACGAATGCGCAAACCAATGTGCTTTCCTCGGACATCTCTACTCTGGGGGAGGCTGTCATAAGTGATACACCAGAGATCGGGCCCCAGGATAGATCACTGGGCGCCCGCCAACAGTTCACCTTCATGGTCGGTGTGAAGTTTCATAGATTAGGGTGAGATCCCTGAAGTAGTCCATCATCCGTAGGACGTAATTTGGCACCCAAAGCACACTTCCAGTGTGACCACGGGTCACACGCGGTAAAAGAACGCCTGTGGTCTTCTGTTTTCCTTACAACATCAACGACTCATGGATGGCTTCTGCCATGGATCATTTTGTCCTGAAATCACGTTATCTTGGCGAGATGTCTCCCGCCTCCCTGGTGGCATTTAGTAGTTTTCTCTGAGGAGCTTCTGAATTACTTTTCCTACTGTGTGCATCATGCAGAGTGGTCGGTAAGAAGACGGCGACTCTGGGTCTCCCATGCCCTTGTTGATCCCGGCACGGGAAGCTTTGTTTCCACCGTATAGTGGTTTTCAACAACTCGCCCAGGATGCCCTCGGGTCCTGGTGCGTTCTTGCCTCTCAGGGTTGTCACTGTGGAAACTCAGCTCTCGTGGGGTAGATGGGGACGAGTGAGTGCATAATGCGACCCATCGTTGCTGCATCAGCTACACAGGGTTCCCTGAGGGCCCCAGAAGAGTTGTTTGTTGGAGTTTAAGGTCCCATCAACTACGAGGTCATTAGAGACCCGTCCACTGTAGAGTTCTAATGCATATGCTGCACAGACACTACACTAATGCGACGATTATTGGGTATTAGCAGTACCCAGCTTTCCCGACCGACCACCCATGTCAGTACTAACTGGGCTTGCGTTGCTTAACTTCAGTGATCAGACGAGAACTGGTGTGTCCAACGCAACTCGCCGCTCCCCCCCCCAGAAGAGACTCACTCATGTAGCGCTGCATGTAGCTCACCCACTTCTATTCTCCTTTCATGATTCTTCCTAACTGCTCAGCACTCTGAGCCATCCAGCACCGGTGGCCTAACGACAGTTCTGTCAACTTTGCCCTCATTGTGACTCAGCAGTCGCACAGGACTTCATTTGCAGAGCACCGACTTGTCCCAGGCCTGGGGCTAGGTCCGCCAGGTCTCGACGGCAAGCGTCGACTTGTCCCAGGGTTGGGTGTGAGGTCCGTCAGGTCTTGGCGGCGAGCGCCAACTTGTCCCGTGGTCGTGGCGATGTTGACTTGACTTTGGGAAGGGTGGCAAACACTGACTTTTGGGCTTGGACTTGGACAAAAAAACTTTAGCAACATGCAATGGTGCATATTCTGCCTAAGTGCCATTATTTTTAATTTATTTCAATTAAAAGTGCATTGAATAAACATATCGACTGCTTCACTGAAGTTCCGTGGCAACTTTTCACAGCACATTTCTGGCCAGGAGCTGTTTTTTCAACATTTGTTATGAAATAGCACGTGGTTCTAATGTTTTGTAAACGTTGGCGATTGTTGATAAAACACGTCATGGCGATTCAGATTGATCTGACACTGTGCAATATGATGTGATAATGACTACAGTCAAGAACAGTGGCGGATCCAGGATTTTCGCCAGGGGGGGGGGGAGTAGTTTAAGCCATTACAAAGGGGGGGTGAGCTAAAGCTCGCATATATTATGCGAATACGTTTATATGTGCATAGGCGGGGTTGCAACCCCAAAAACCCCATCCTGGATCCGCGCGTGGTCAACAATACGAATTACAAATAAGGAATCGGGTGCTCCCAATGAAGTGGCGCCCCACTGGCTGTGATAATGACAAACGGGTAATACTGGCAATATACCAGGTGCGCAGGGAACGGCGAGTAGCGTTGGACACACCAATTCTCGTCTGATCACTGAAGTTAAGCAACGCAACCCCAGTTAGTACTGACATGGGCGGCTGCTTGGGAAAACCGGGTACCGCTAGTATCCAAAAATCGTCGCATTAGTGTAGTGTCTGTGCAGTCCCTGAATCAGAACTAAACAGTGGACGGGGCTCTAATGACCTTGTAGTTGAAGGGCCCTAAAACACCAACAAACAACAACCAGGTGCGCACAAAGAAGTCGTCCCATTCATGAACTCCAAGTGGGAAACGTCAGGAAATCACGCTAAAATACAGACATATACATATAGTGCAATCATAATTATTATCATAACCTGTCCTTATCCGTTTTCTGATTTATTCAACAAAGCAAAAGCAACTCCTAACCCTTTTCCCGCCTATGGCAGGGTCGGGTAACCATCTTGTCCCTCTGAATGGACACAGGGCGATATATTGGTCATAGTTTTTTTCTGCAGCCGGTTGCCGGCCAAAGCTACAACCCTACGCTTATTTATCGTCGGTCTAGTGTTCGTTGGGGAATGCTACCGACGCCAGGGGGCGAGCTCCAACACCCGGAAATTTTGCCTCATCTACCCGTTGCGTAGTAGAGAGGGATCTTTTACGTACAAGTGACATCGTACACCCACACGGGACCTCGGTTTTACTTCTCATCCGAAAGAAGGCACACTCGCGGCCTCTCTCTCTCTCTCTCTCTCTCGTCCGAAAGAAGCCGACCCACCTCGGTCCAGTATCGAACCTAGAACTACTGACGCAGTTGCCGAGCGTACTAACCACTACGCCACCACGGCGGGTCTTCTGATTCATTCAATGTGTAAAAGAAACGTTCTGGGGTTCCCTCCTTCCCTCTATCTCCAAATAGAAACCATTTCGGCCCGTCTCAGCCAGGATCGGTCCTACAACCATCGAGTTATGTCGTCAAGTCATGAGCCCACTGAGACACCAAAGCAGACAAATGACATCCTTCAGTGACCATTGTAGCAAAACAAATGACCGAAGCCCGCTTAAAAGAAAGCAACTACTAACCCTTATCCCGCCTATAGCAGGGTTGAGTACCCGTTTTTGTATCAGAAGGACATACACTTTCTGTTCGACACGGACGATACTTTTTACGTAGCCGGCTGCCGGACCTAATGCTCATTTACATGCAGTAGTGACATCGTACATACTACACAGGGGCAACGCTCTGCTTCCCAAATGGGGCCCCTCTCTCTCACCTTGATCTAGTTCCTGGAACCACTGACGCAGTAGTCGGCACAAGTCTAATTTCAGTTTAAAGAAGTAACGAGTGTGATGTTGAGTGGTCAGCATGATTTTTATTAAAATTATGCAAGATTTACCACCACAGCAACTCTAAACACCCTTTATTTCCTTCATATACTCACTCTGTCCAACTGCCCTAAGGACCATTTATAAGTTTCAGGTCACCCGAGCTGGTTTGTAACGGACGTTAAATTTCGTATATGAACTGCAGGCCAGTTCCTTTAAAATGACGCTCGACATAGTCGTCCACCTTTTTGCTCATTTCTTCATCAAAATAATTTTTCCAATCTCCAACTTTTCCTACAGGTGGGGAGAAGGGAATATAATCAAAGTTGCGATTTTAAAAATAATACTCTCAAAGTTATTTTATTTTCCTTACCTTTACGCATAAAAGCAGATGATCCCCCATGTTTTGACAAAATAACTCCGGTACCCTTCGAGTAATTCGTCATTGGGTTCTTAGACATATTTTCAAAGCCACAATGCTTTTCAATTACATCAACTTGTTCGTCGGTTAAAGATTTACCGAGAAAGTCTGCTATTTTCAAAATACCACTACGAAAATCCTGAAATAAAACAAAAACCGCAATCATAATCATCATCATACCTTTATCCCGCCTGCTTGTTTGTTTGTTTGTTGGAGTTTAAGGTCCCGTCAACTACAAGG
>JAAFCE010005724.1:16942373-16957857 GCA_013389805.1 Trigoniulus corallinus | reverse complement strand
TGGGTACCCGACCCTGCCATAGGCGGGAGAAGGGTTAGGAGTTGCTTTTGCTTTGTCTGATATGCAATAGAGTTACCAGTTGTAGATCTTCATAGGTTAAGAATAAGATGTTGGGGTCATTTCGGCGATTCCAGAATCCTAAGACATGATCAGCAAAGGAAGAATACATAACTGAAAGAAAAATTAATAACTTAGTTACATCCCTTTCTTTAGTTATATTATTAATTTCATTTTTACCTTCGCCCGCTAAGAAAACATCGATAAAAGTTTTAAAATCACCGTCGTATTGAAAGTAAACTAGCGATTTCACAAAATGATAGAAAGAAACTGCAGTGTCTTTAGGATTTCTTGTAATATAAACTACCTAAAGAGAGAGAAAAACCACAGTTACTAGTGAACAATTCCTCCGAGAACAGTCAATTGACAATGGCCCCTACCATAACAGGTGAGAACTACACCTGGGGATCTACACCGACATAGGAAAAGAATTTTAAAGACTTAACAAGGCATACCCAGTGCCGGATTTACCACTTGGCTAAGTAGGCCGAAGCCTTGGGCCTCAACATTTAGCGGGCTTCAAAACTTAAAAAAAGAGCCTAAAAAGGGGCTTGAAAAGGGCCTCAAAATTGAAATAGCCTAGGGCCTCTCAATATCTAAATCTGGCACTGGGCACACCCCTTCCCTTCCCGACATTAGGGTATAACAGAGTTTTTTTTTCTGAATGTTAATTTTGATCATTGAACAAACCTTCCTCGGTGGCGCAGAGGTTCTACTACTGCTTAAGCCTGGCGTAGGTGGAGTGCTCCAAAAGTAGGCCGACATTGGTGGCTTCTTCCGGCATTGTTGGTGTTTTAGGGCCCTTCAACTACAAAGGCCATTAGAGCCCCGTCCACTACGTATATTTCTAATGCAGAGACTGCACAGCCACTACGCTGATGCGACGATTTTTGGGTCTTAGCAGTATCCCAGTTTTCCCAAGAGCCACCCATGTTAGTACTAGCTGGGGCTGCGTTGCTTAACTTCAGTGATCAGACGGGAACTGGCGTATCCAACGCAATAAGCCGTTCCCGGCTTCTTTTGGAGAGAAAAGTTCCAAGTGTGGCTTCCGCCGGATGGAAAGTAAAGCCGATGCCTACTGCGAGGTGTGTGCATGGCGTAACCACTGAATGGAAAAGAAGCCTTTCTACTAAGCAATGAGTAGATCAGTAAACTTTCCAGGTGTAGGACTTCTTCCCCTTCTCCCAGGGTAGATGGAGCACCCCAAAGAACAATATGCCGACAGCCAGCTACATAAAATACCTTCCACCAGATCCTCCATGTGTCCAAGTGGGACAACGATGGGTACCCGACCCTGCCCTCGGTGGGAAACTTCCACGTTCACTAACTGCAGACATATCAGAAAAGAATGGATTGCTGCCAACCTTACTTTCGTCTTATTCTGCAAGAAACTTGGAGGCATTGCTTCATATGGCAGATGGCTTTTAATCACCCGTGGACTTGGCAGATCATTGATGCCACTGATACCAATTGAAGGAATTTCAATGAACGGAATTCGATCTTCCAACGATGCAGAATTGGCCTTCTCGAGATCCGCACCATGAGTAATCATGTAACAAATTTCTTGGGTCCATGTGGTACCTGTGACATTATTTTAAGAGACGAGATGTTAGACATTTTAAGATGTTTACATTACATTCCAGAGCAATGGCGAAATAGACTCGGATGGGACCCATAGGATCAATATGGGGCGGATGGAGACAGGCAAGCGGAGTCTTGTGTGATCGGAGGGTCCGACGAAGTTCAATGGGAGGTTTTTACAGCAGGGGCGTACCGAGGGGGGACGACGACGAAGGGGGACAGATGTCCCCGGGCGCAGAAGACAGGGACTGCAAAAATGCGGTTCGCATTAAGTTTAGAGGGCGCCAGTGGGCGCAGATTTCGGTCTTTGTCCCCGGGCGCAGAATACCCTCGGAACGCCACTGTTTTACAGGGCAGTGGTTAGGCCAGCCATACTATATGTATCAGAATATTGGGCAGGGAGGAAGGGCTTGTTTGTTAGTGTTTAAGGTCCCGTCAACTACAAGGTCATTAGATACCCGTCCACTGCATAGTTCTAATGCATAGACTGCACAGACACTATGCTAATGCGACGATTATTGGGTATTAGCAGTACCCAGTTTTCCCGAGCGACCACCCATGTCAGGACTAGCTGGGCTTGCGTTGCTTAACTTCAGCGATCAGACGAGAACTGGTGTGTCCAACGCAACTCGCCGCTCCCGTGAGGAAGGGCCGGGGATGGTTAGGGGCAGCTCGGGGATGGTTAGGGGCAGCTCGGGGATGGAAGGGCCGGGGAGGTTAGGGGCAGCTCGGGGATGGAAGACATCGTGGAAAAGTTAAGGGAGAACAGATTGAGGTGGTATGGACACATAATGAGAAGAGGAATGTATGGGGTGGTATGGAAACGTAAATGGAAGCACCCGGGTATGGGGAGGCCAAAGCAGAATTTGGAGCAGGTTGCAGATAAGGATATGGTAGTGTGTGGAGTGAATGGGGTAGGATGGAGTGGAGGGTTAGAACCCGCAGATCCGACCCAGCCACAGATAAGGGCATGATGATGACGACGATGACGTTAGGGAATGAAAAAGTAAAACACCTTAGGCCTAGTAACTTTTGAAAATCCATGCCGTCCGATGAATAGGGAAATAAAATATCCCTGCACGTCAATGAACTCATTCCACATGTGAATATCGCCGAAATTTCTATAGGAGGTCATCCCCCTCCCCTGGTTCGATGAACGTTCTTCTCATAAACAAAAAATATATGCCGACATGGGACAATCAAGAAGTTGCGGCATTACGCTGGCAGCCCGCTGTGAAAAAATATTGTGAAACAGTCCGCCTGTGTTTTCGGTTCCCATTGGGCAGAATGGTTACCGACCCTACCAGAGCTGGGGAAAGGGTTATGGATGAAATGAAAGCTATATTGCTCTATACCAGCTTGACGCAATACCTCCATTGGACATTTTTCACTGGACACTGGCTGCAATTCATGAAATGTTGCAAGACATTTCAAGGTAATCTCTATACATAGGCGGCTCGTGGGGCAGGCAAACCTAGGCGGCTGCCCAGGGCGGCAAATTTCATAGGGACGGCTGATTTCTGAGGTACTTCCTTGCCATGCAGTCTATCGGTTATTTAAAATGTTCACTGTTCTAGAGGTTCCCAAATTTCTCTGATTGGTTGGGCCTTTTCTAAATGTTGGTATTGGGACAAATGCCAAGCGCATGAGGGACGCTTGGACAATTTAGAACTGTATTAAATTCAATGGGAACGGCGGCGATGGACCCACTTGCCTAGGGCGCCTGAAACTCACGAGCCGGCCCTGTACTCTATACCTCCATTTCTACCCCAGGGGAGGAATAGGCTTTTTGCTAATCAAGGTAAACTGCCATTTGAAACAGGAAAGCGGTCTTAGGCAGCTAAAAATATTACATATGAACAAAAAAAAAATAACCAGTTTTTGGATAAGAGTTGACAATGACATCAGAATCCCTGGCCACCATGGTTCTGGAATCGTAAAACGGTTGAACCATCAAGTCGTGTAAGTAGAGTCCAAATGGTAAAATATAGCCTTTGCATAAAGGAAGGTATCGTGTTGGCGGCATAAAAGGGTGCAGGAAAGTACACGACTTCAGGAAATCTTCGTATCCATCTCTGGGCTTCCCGTACTTTTCTTTTAGCTGTAAAAAAAACACGTCCCAATATTAGTGCTATCATGAAATGACTTCATGGTAGAGGCCCTAAGCCGAGAACTCACATCATCATCATCATCATCATCCCCTTATCTCGCCTATGGAAGGATCGGGCCTGCGATTTCTAGCCTTCCACTCCCGTCTATCTCCCACCAGGTCCCCGTCCACCCCAACACACACCACCATATCCTCATGGACAACCTGCTCCCACGTCTGCTTTGGTCTCACCCTGCCCCGGGTGCTTCAGGCCACTTCCATTTCAGGAATGCAGGTGGTCTGAGAAAGAAGCGCTCACGTTATACGAATTAAATAAAACTGACAAGTTCTTAAAAGAGGAAAAATCAATTTCATCGTCATCATACCCTTATCCCGCCTGTGGCAAGGTCGGGTCTGCGAGTTCTCGCCCTCCACTCTCGTCTATCTCCCGACAGTTCCCTGTCCACCCCACACACTACCCCTTGCCCCGGGTGCTTCCAACCACCTGCATGCCTGAAAAGGACCTAACGAGCTCCTACTCCTGGCCGTGGCAGGGTCGGGTCTGTGGTTTCTAGCTCTCCACTCCCGTCTATCTCCCACCAGGTTCCCGTCCACCACACACACACACACACTGCCATACCCTTACGGAAAACCTGCTCCCACGCCTGCTTCGGTCTCCCCCTGCTACTGGAGCTTCCAACCGCCTGCATTCCTGAAATGGACATAACGAGCTCCTACTGCTGCCTATGTTAGGGTCGGGTCTGTGGGTTCTATCCCTCCACTCCCGTCTATCTCTCACCAGGTCCCCGTCCACCACCACACACTGGGGAGCGGCGAGTTGCGTTGGACACACCAGTTCTCGCCTGATCACTGAAGTTAAGCAACGCAAGCCCAGTTAGTACTGACATGGGTGGTCGCTCGGGAAAGCTGGGTACTGCTAATACCCAATAATCGTCGCATTAGTGTAGTGTCTGTGCAGACTATGCACTAGAACTATGCAGTGGACGGGTCTCTAATGACCTTGTAGTTGACGGGACCTTAAACGCCAACAAAAAACCACACACTGCCATATCTCTTTGGACAAGCTGCTCCCACGTCTGCTTCGGTCTCCCACCCCCTGCCACTGGAGCTTCCAACCACCTGCATTCCCGAAACGTGTCCATGCCACCTTTTACGGCGATGTCCACCATATCCAGGCAGAACTGCCTCCAGGCTACCTCTAATATACCCATTCCATTTGCCTCAGGACTTCCATGCCCAACCCTGGAAAAGCATTTAAATGATATTGCTTCAGTTTATATTAAAAATTCAAAAAAATACCTTCCGAATACTTTCGTCGGGATCTGTCATATCACCCCTACATGAAAAATATTCAGTACTACTTTAGAAGATTTTAAGAAATAAAGTTATAATTTAGATAATACAGAAATATCTATTACCTTCAAATGGACCTTCCAAATAGTTTACCTTATCGTTCGCTGAACGTTTCGAAATATAATAATAGTTGGTGAACAGGTTATTAAATATTACCACCAGCAACTAGACTTCTGACTGACTTCCTGTATCAAACAACATTTCATTATATAAGCAAGGCCTGCTTGCGTCATTCGCAAACACAACCTGATATTAAGCAGACGTTGTGGGTAAAGTAATCGGACAATGGTCAAATCTCGCGATTGCGTAATAAATCTCAACTCTATACAAAGCTTCCAACAACTGATTGGTTGGACATCTCTCAATTACTACTGGGCAGGCTGGACAGAAACAGCCCGGTTAATGAGGGCATGACAGCCCTAATTAAGGAAGATATCCCCCAGATCTCGTACTACCGATTAACAACTGACGTCAAAAAATAAAACATTGTCCACGCTACTTCCGGTTACCCATAATAGAAGCTTACCTTCCTTCAATTGAAGTCTATAGGTGAGTTCCGTCCCAGCGTGAGGAAACTACAGTATGCAGCAGTCTGGAAATACAAAGGCTCATGGTTAATATGGGAGGAACGAAACGACATACTGTAAAGATAAGGGTTGGTAAACACACCGGAAAGGGAGCGCGACACAAGAGGTACGAATGAGGGCAAAAGTTTACCTGACTGTGAAAAGTATTGTTTCCGCGATATGGTCTGTCAAAGTAGCTCGAGAGTTCGTAAGTTAAGCAGCGCAACCCCAGCTAGCACTGACATGGGTGGCCGCTTGGGAAAACTGGGTACTGCTAATACTCAAAAATCGTCGCATTAGTGTAGTGTCTGTGCAGCCTCTGCATCAGAACTACACTGTGGACGGGGCTCTAATGACCTCTGTAGTTGAAGGGCCCTAAAACACCAACAAATAACAACAACAATCCAGAGTTCGTGGTTGCAGTATCAATCCTGGGCGAGGTGGGAGCCTTCATTGAGGGCGAAACGAATGTTCAAAGGCCCGTTAAATGGCAAGTAAAACCGTGGTCCCGTGTGGAGAGTGAAAGATGTCAACACTGCACGTAAAACAACCATTTTCCATCATCATACGGTCTGCGGGTTCTAGCCTTCCACTCTCGTCAATGGGGGACCACCAGGTCCCCGTCCACCCGACACACTACCATATCCTTATGGACAACTTGCTCCCACGTCTGCTTTGGTCTCCCCCTTTCTCCTCTTCTCTTTGGGTCTCCACGCACGGCAAACACGTTGTTGTTTGTTGGTGTTTAACGTCCCGTCAACTACAAGGTCATTAGAGACCCGTCCATGGCATAGTTCTAATGCATAGACTGCACAGGCACTACACTAATGCGACGAGCATTAGCAGTACCCAGCTTTCCCGAGCGACCACCCATGTCAGTACTAACTGAGCTTGCGTTGCTTAACTTCAGTGGTCAGACGAGAACTGCTGTGTCCAACGCAACTCGCCGCTCCCACGGCAAACACGTGGGTAGACGTTTTCTTACGGTCACCTCCCAGAGGAGCCTACATCGATCAGGACCGATTATGATGATTCAGGTTGGAGTTTCTGGGTCTGTTCCGTTTAGTCGCCTTTTACGACATGCACTGGGGGAAAGCGCCGTGTACATATTCTACCCGGGCACACACGGGGTTACCATAGGCGGTATAAGGACGTGATAATAACTTTTGTCTAGTTTTATCTTCCCCAACAATCTCTACATTCCTGTTTAGTCTTCCTAAATTTCTGAGTACTCACACAATGCTAAAGAAATTTGAAGGTTACGGCTATAATGAAAAACAGTTTGGTCGCATATCGCATAGCCTCAGAACCTGCATGCTACAACATTTTAAATTAAAAACGAGTCGAGTATACCTGTGATGTTTGGTAACGGCGTAGCGACATTTTTAAATTAGTTTAAACTATCTTGCTTTGCTTGCATGTTTCAGAAACTATCAGAGGGACAATGTGGGGAGGGGACCCGACCCTGCAACAGGCGGGAAAACGGGTTAGAGTTGTTTTTCTTATACTACAAGATATAGACCTCACTTAGCTTAATAATGTTAACAAATATGACAAAACTGAAGTGCAAAATTGAAGTACTCTACAAACTTCCAGAAGTTGCCTCCATTGAAATAATGAATCCAAAAAGTTGTAGTTTAATGTTGACGACAAGGTCAATTCGTCAATTTTACGGTAGCGTAGCGGTTAGCAGTGCCGTAACGGGGGCATGAAGCGTTGGACACACCAGTTCTCTGCTAATCACTGAGGTTAAGCAGCGCAACCCAAACTAGTACTGACATGGGTGGCCGCTTGGGAAAACTGGGTACTGCTAAGACCCAAAAATCGTCGCATTAGTGTAGTGTCTGTGCAGTCTCTGCATAACAACCATGCTGTGGACGGGGCTCTAATGACCTTGTGGTTGAAGGGCTCTAAAACAACAACAAATGCGCCTCCCCGTAATCCAATAATGGCAGAAAACTGAAAAATTTTGCGTCCCGAACCAGGTTGCGCCCGTGGCGGGCGCCTTCTTCGCCACGCCCTCGTTACGGCCCTGGCGGTTAGCACGCTCGGCCACTGCGTCAGTAGTTCTAGGTTCGATACTGGACCAAGGTGGGTCGGCTTCTTTCGGGCGAGAGAGAGGTTGCGAGTGTGTCTTCTTTCGGATGAGAAGTAAAACCGAGGTCCCGTGTGGGTGTACGATGATACTTGCACGTAAAAGAACCCTCCCTACTACGCAACGGGTACATGAGGCAAAATTTCCAGGTGTAGGAGCTCGCCCCCTGGCGTCGGTAGCATTCCCCAACGAAACACTAGACCGACGATAAATAAGCGTAGGGGTGCAGCTTTGGTCGGCAACCGGCTGCAGAAAAAACTACGACCAATATATCGCCCTATGTCCATTCAGAGGGACAAGATGGGTACCCGACCCTGCCATAAGCGGCAAAAGGGTTAGGAGTTCCTTTTTGAAGTGAGACAGGTAGAACACACACAAAATGGTTTACCGCCTATGGTAGTGCTGGATCGGCGAGTTCTGACTCTCCATTCATTCCCACTTCGCACTTGATCTCCATTCATTCACCCCACTCATCGCCATGCCCAGTTTTTAGCCTACTCTGCCCTCTGAATACTTTTAATGCATATCCCTGTGATTGACCTAATCAATCCCTTATAACATGCCAATAACATGTCATTCTCATCCTTTTCCTAACGTCTCTCCTTCCTAAACTACCCTACCTGTCCTTGACATCCCACACATATACCTCATTTCATTTTCATTGCTTCTCGTACTACCCAACTGTCTAACAACAACTGTTCGATTTTCTGTGCCAGTGGTTCCAGGTTCGATACTGGATCGAGGTGGTTTGGGTCCTTTCAGACCAGAGAGAGAGAGGTCCCGAGTGTAAACAAGTAAAACCGACGTCCTGTGTGGTGTACCATGTCATTAACACGTAAAAGAACTCGCTTTAATACGCAACGGGTCGAGGAGGCAACTTTTCAAGTGTAGGAGCTCGCTCCCAGGTGTCGGTGATTATAGCCATAGCATCATAGTCTCACGACTTAGGGACCACATTTGACAAATATGCACTTGTAAGAAGCTAGTAACTTATGTCCGCATGAAACGAATATACAGTATAATGACTGCAACCTTTGGAATAAGCTTTCAAAATATGTCAAAGCCCTTTTATGGCTGCGTGACATACTAGATGCTGTGTCATCTTGCTATTAAACGTTTTCAAAATCTCATTTTAAATTAGCTCTCACATAGTTTTAATGCCCTGTAAATGGTTTCTCATTAATGAGTTTTAAATTTCGTCTTCAAGCCACAAGTCATTTAGCAGTCTTTATTAGTATGACCTGCTGCCCCTGGTATATTATACAGGTCAGTTAATGATGTCATTTAGACCTGCTTCTCGATATTATTCAATATACAAATTTTGGATTTTGGCAATCAATGGGGTAGGTGGATTGTTTGTTTGTTTGTTGGTGTTTAAGGTCCCGTCAACTACAAGGTCATTAGAGACCCGGGGTAGGTGGAGGGATGTATGTAGTGTTGAACGTGACATACTGCATCCACACGAGTAGGGTTGTCATACGTCCCGTTACACCGGGGCATGTCGCGGTTTTGAGGTCTTTGTCCCAGTGTCCCGGTCAGACAGCAATTTGTCCCGGTCGATGTAAAATTTCCGATAAAATCATTGCATTCAGTACTGCGCATATACAGTACATGCCTAGAGATTTGGTACAGATTCGTCCATGAAAGCACAACACATTTTGCCAGTGAAACTGACTGTTCGGGAATGATCCACCATTGATGCCAGGGGCGGATCCAGACAAGGGGTAATGCAGCAATTGCTCCCTCCTCACTGTCTGAATAGGGCGCAACTGATGAAGCATTTTTGCATTGCTATCCCCATTTCTATACTGCCAGTCCAACAGTTGCAGTCCCATCTGTAGTTGGCTAAACCACTGAAGATAGGTCATTGTCAAAAGGGGCAGGAGAGGACCTTTTTGTAATTGCTAGCTAGATGTATAATAAGGGATTATGAATATTTAAAAATATTTGGGGCGTACATTTTTTGAAGTACTACCCACACCCTGATCCGTCCGTGGATCCGCCACTGATTATTCCTAACGTTTGTTTTTTTGGGGGTCCTCTAAAATATTTTATATTTCAATGAGTTAGTGAAAGGATTATGGAATTTTTTAATAAAGCTATGAATGTTTATAATAAGAACTGTTGCTATTTTGTTTAAAAAATATTTTTAAGGGAACTGTCCCGGTCGGTGGTCCGACAATTATGGCGACCCTACACACGAGGCAACTACAGTATGTATTCCTGTATCTGCACGATAGCCAGCCATGTAAAAAGCATCGTTTTGCACACGTTCAGGGGGTAGGTTATGAGGATCACTATATTTTTCTGCATTGCATCACAAGTGACTAAAGATGTTTTCAGCTCCCCCATAAGTCCCCTGTCGCTCTTCGCCTTCTTTAGAGAGTTAGTGGTGAACGTCGACGAAGACAAAACGAACGATACGAGGTCAAATGAGGCAACTGTGCATGCTCACGAAAAGCAGACCAGCAATTGAGCTTGCGCATTTGCCTCATTTGACCTCGTATCGTTCGTTTCGTCTTCGTCGACGTTCACCCCTAACTCTCTTTTTATCTCTTCTATACCCGGTATTCTCTCTCTCCCGATTTTTACTTACTGTTTCCGTTTTTACAGGTACTTATTAAATCTATTAATTAAAACGTTTTGGCATCAGGCCTGCAGCCTGTCAAACTTGTCGTAAACTAATTTTCTTTACTTCCAACTTTTAAGTTGAACGTAAGTTGGAAGATTAAATTCCTTACATAGTACGTTTGTTTTCAAGTAAGATACACTGGGCTACAGGACACTTTTAAAGTTGGTCCCAAGGTGGGGGCAGCCATTTGTCCGGGGTGCCATTTTGGCCGTAAGTGCGAGAACAGAGCGCAGCTTCAAGGGGCGGCAATTTGTATTTTTGTCCGGGGCGGCATAAGTGCTAGAGCAGGCGCTGGTGGGGGGGAGGTGTGTTATATTCGAATTCGACTGTATTTACCTTACTCCTTCAAGCCCAACTGAAAAATGGTAGTAAATAAAAGCAAGAGAACTGAACGCACATTCGAAATTGAGATAGCGCTAGGAAGCGCTATTCTTTCGAAAACTAGGAGAAGAGTAGTATACGAAATCGGCTTTTATGGGCTACCGTAATACTGTATACAATCTTTCTGTACGTACGTTCGATTCGTAATCTAATGTCAGGAATTTTAAAAATGCTATAAAACAGCAAATGCTCAATGTCATCACTAAAATGATATTTGAACGTTGTTTGATTCTTTCTAAAACTATCATAGCAGAATGTAACAGAGGTGAGCATCGGACAAGCATTTTAATGTTTTTGAGATTTCATCTTCTATAACACAAGTTTTCCGGTTTTCCTACTTGTTTAGGATTGCTTCTTGCTACAGGTCCGTTGCAATTTAAGAAAACCATCACTATTGTTAACAGAAGACAACTTCGAAAAGCTGCTTATCAGCCACAAACAGTTAATCAAGAATTGCAGGATGCTCCTGCGTATTCCTCTCCGCGAATTATTCCCAGGACACGTGGTAACTTTGCAAACCTTTCTTCTTTTCATTACTAATAAACAGTGTATTTAACTCTGTGAAGAAACAATCCACTGAACGTATGACTAGTGCGCTTGATACATGTAATTATTCTGCCGACGTGACTACAATCCTTTCTTTCATAGATGAATTTGAGACTGTCAGAGGAAATCCTCTCAAGTCACCTCCGAATTCTCGAGTTCTCACGGTCTCCATCATAGGAGCACCGAACGCAGGGAAATCAACGTTGGCTAACACACTGATGGGATGGAGGGTAAGGTATTATTGGAAAAATTTACTCTTTAAGGTGAAGTTAAAACAAAAATCGTTAAGTACAGTGGTTGAATTTTTAGGTATGTCCGGTGTCAAACAAAGTGCATACAACCAGAGAGAACACAAAGGCTATTATATTAGAAGGAGACATTCAAATAGTAAGCAACTTAAATGCAGCCATGTAAAACCAGCATCCAACACTTCACCCACGATTTCCCTGTATCACCTTCCCTTCGTCTGTGTTTATCCCTCCATTCCTGTTTCCTGTCTTCTACTTTTCGTTTGTACTTTGAAATACCGCACTGAACGGGAGCACCGAAACCTGTCAAAAGTCCATCATTAAAAAACAAAAGCAACTACTGTACTAGCCCTTTTTCCAGCTATGGCAGAGTCTGGTACCCATCTTTGTCCCTCAGAATGGACACATAGGCTATCTATTGGACGATATTTTTACGCAGCCGGCTGTCGACCAAAGCTGCAACTTCTAGGCTTATTTATCGTCGGTCTGCTGTTTGTTAGGACACTCCATGGACACCAGGGGGGAGGGGAGCGAGCTCTTACACTTTGCATAGCAGAGAAGGCACCTCACGGGGCCTCTCTCGCCCGAAGGAAGCCAATCCACCTCGAACCTGGAACCAATGACGCAGTAATCGAGCATGCTACTTCCTGCGATACCGAGGCGGGGAGTCAGAAGTCATCGTTATGAAAAAGTTTTTCTATGTGCGCCTCTTCTTCACAGGTTCTCTCGGACACCCCTGGAATTGTTTCTGTGCAAGAGAAACGAAAGTATGTTCGACGTGATAGTTTCACATTTTATCATCGGTCAATTACAAATACTCTCTAAAATGGAATTCGTGTTCATTTTCAGACACCACTTGGATTCAAAAATGGCTAACGATCCAAAAGCTAGTATCCAGAAAGCTGATTTAGGTACTAATAATGATATTTGGAATTAGGTAAAAACCCTAACACACCTTGATACTAAAATGTTATTTTTCACAGTCGTAGTAATCGTAGATGCTTCTAACCGATGGACAAGATACAAACTCCACGATAAAATAATCCAACTTCTGGAACTTCACAATGACAAAACTTCCGTTCTCGTCTTGAACAAAGTATTTACAGTTCGTGCTAATTTTCAAACTAGAACCATCATTAGTTGTTAACGTTCATGGGGGGGGTGGTTACAGGTTGATATACTGAAGTCCAAACCTATTCTACTGGATATAACTAACTCTCTGACCAATGGAGTAGTGGATGGCCAACCTATTAGCGACAGGAAAAAACTACCGCCTCCAACCAAAACACTGAAACAACTTTTCGAGAAAACAGAAACCCTTTTAGAGACACGCAATGAAAGGCGGCAAGAGCCCGATGACACTACAGGATCTTCATCAGAGTGTCCCAGCAATTCTTTTGGCTGGCCAAATTTTAAAAAAGTCTTTATGGTCTCATCATTAGATGGTGACGGAGTGAATGATCTCAGAGTGAGTTTAAATGATCTTGAAATTATTAACATAACCTTCCTCCTAATACATAACGTCCACTGTATGTTGCAGGACTATCTTTTATCTCAGTCTAAACGTGGTCTTTGGCTACACAAGCCATCAATGGTCACTGATCAGAAACCAGAAGATATAGCCATAAATGCTGTCAGGGCTAAGTTACTTGATCATCTACCTCAAGAGATTCCATATAATCTTGATTTGGTGAGTAAACTCATGACTTGATGTGATGAGAAATTCGAATCGTGCATTTACAAGCAATTGCTCTAGGTCACACACGGCCTATAAACCAGGGTTGTGAGTTACTTTAGTTACCTATAATCACCATATTAAGATGTTGGAGGCTTAAAAGACTTTCGATCAAACGGTAATGAACCCATTGATCATCAAATATCACCCCAGAAATTTCTTAAGCCGAACTACTGCTAACCAAATATCTAAAGAAAAAAGGTTACCTGAACACCCACACCTGACGTTTACGAGGAAGTCCATGTTAGCATGGATATGCTTTAGGCTGGGACTCTCATGGATGAACTTGGCAATGGCGTAAATAGGGGTGGGATGCAAAATTTGCAGTCGCATAGGGCTCCAAGTCCTAGGACAGTGGTGGCGAACCTGTGACCCACCATGCAATTTTTAGTGACCCGAACGAGAATCATATCTAGTTTATCGTCTCATAGTGTGTGAGGTGGAAGGGGACCTGGCAGGCTAGAACCTGCAGACCCGACCCTACCACAGGCGGGATAAGGGTATTATGATGACGTTCTTTAATGAACTAATTTATTCATTATTAATCATAATTCTTTTATTCATAAAATTAAATAGTGACCCGCGGACAACTTTTTGGTTTTTTTTTTCGTCTTATTGTGACCCGTCTTTAAAACAAAGGTTCGCCACCACTGTCCTAGGAAGCCCTTAGATGTTATGCTGAGCTAATTTACGTTTTTAAATCAGGAGAGGGCAAGGAAATTTTTCGCATACTGACTTAAGGTGCCAGATTTGCATGGCTGACCAATTCTCACAACCCTTTAAAGCTAATTGAATCGATATATTAAAAAAAAAAACGAACAGTGCTCACCTTTCAATAGTGTTTTGAATGATAGGCCATCGAGATGTGGGATATTGACACGTATGGATTTCTTCGCATTAGCATGTTGATCCAATGTCCTCTCAAGCACCAAGTAGTAAGTTCAAAACTCCATTTCATAACAAGTTGTTGTTTGAACTTGTCTGAAGTCTAGTGTTTGAAATACTTGATAGAAACTTGTGATCGGCGAGAGTGGCAAACGGATCCGCACTATTTCGGAGGAAGCCAGGCAAGAACTTATGAATACTTTTCATTGTGAACTTAGTCTAAAATTAGTTGTACAATATTGTAAAAAAGAGAAACAAAAGTTTTAAGAGTCTACCTTTTATTTTGAATCAAATCCACCATGTGTCGTACTGTTTTTTTTTTCATGGAAGCGAAAAATAACGTTGATGGGAGAGAGAGATGTTTAGTACAAAATTGGTGACAATGAAATTTTCGATATGAGACTCGGCATTGAGACTTTATTCCTCAAGGAAAGATTCTTTTGTAGTTCTTCTGTAGGGGTATGGGGGAGTGAAGTGATATTGTTTCTTGTAAAATTTGGCACAGATACGAATCATGTGAAATGGTTACTTCTTCCCAGCAAGGGCTGTATTCATTTAATAAACTACATGAAATTTCTGGAACCAACTTTGCGCAACATGCACTATTTAAAAAAAACAAGCATTTGGAGGAAAGGGGAGGGTCAACGAATGATGAAAAGTTTTTAAATGGATTCTTCAATGATGTGTGCCTGTGCCCCTTACCCCTTTGAAAGCACTCGATCATTTTCAAATTGAACTGTTGCAGAACGACACAAACACCGGTCACTTAAAATTTTTTTTTTAAAAAAAAGCAGTTTTTTTTAGTTTATCTCTCTATATATATATAATATTAAGAAAATTTCTATGGATGGGCATGAGGGGGAGAAGGACATACCTACGACACAATCAAAAGACGGATTGATTAACATAGGTTGTATGTAATCGGAAAAAAGGCGAATTTTAGACGTATTTGACGATGATGATAGTCGTGATGATGATGATGATAATGACAATGAGGTAACTAAAATTGTGGACCAAAGAATGAGGAAAGGGTTTCTCAATATGGGTGTAAAAAAAACTTCGTGGACGACCATTATACAAAAAAAAAACGGGAAAAAAAGTTCTGACCATCATTACTTTGAACACCATCTTGCAGAAAACAACACTGGAGTAGTCGATATTCCACACTTCACTGATGAACAGGATGAACAAGAATTGACGAAAACGAAGAGTAGAAGAATAAAATAAAGGAGTATGAAGATTTTTCTTCACAAGCCAAAAGCTATTTACTGCAAGCAGCAGGCTCTTTGAACCCC
>JAAFCE010005724.1:16865636-16930624 GCA_013389805.1 Trigoniulus corallinus | reverse complement strand
ATATTACCGATTAGAAATATGTACGCAGCCGGCTGCCGACCAAAACTTCAACCCCCTATACTTATCCATCGTCGGCCTACTGTTCGTTGGGGCACTCCACCGACTCCAAGGAGTGAGCTACACGTGGGAACTTTGCCTGATCTACTCATTACATCAATACTGCATTAAATAGACGAGAAGATTTTTTTATCGTGGAAATTAAATCGTATATCACACGGAACCACGGCTTTACTTCCCACCTCTCTTACCCGAAATAAGGCAATCCACCTC
The DNA here is from genome assembly GCA_013389805.1 of Trigoniulus corallinus. NCBI lineage: Eukaryota > Metazoa > Arthropoda > Diplopoda > Spirobolida > Trigoniulidae > Trigoniulus > Trigoniulus corallinus. The sequence continues at coordinate 16,930,354 of JAAFCE010005724.1, read as the reverse complement.
GATTCAGTATCGAACCTAGAACAACTGACGCAGTTATTGAGCACGCCATGTGAGCATGCCATGGATTTACAACAACCAGCATTGAGTTACGGTACCAAGTAAACTAAGGTATATCGGAGTACCGCGGTTTTAAGTGAAGTTGGAAACCTCAGGTGCGCCTTCCGTCGGATGGGAAGCAAAATCATGGCTCCATGTGGTGTGTACGATATCTCCTGCACCTAAAAGAACCTTTTTCGTAAAATTCCCAGTTATTGGAGCTGGTCCACATGGTAAGAGCAAATAACCTTTATCAGGATTGACAGACCCACATTTAATAACCGAACTAAACATGATCTCAAGTTTGTTTCGGTACATGAGTGGGGTGTCAAAGAGCTGATAGAATTAAGTAGTGGGTGGGAGACATTGCAGAAAAATGAGGGAGAGTAGATTGAGATGGTATGGGCACGCAATGCGAAGAGGGAAGAAAAAGCTTGTTAGGTCCATCACAGGAATGCAAGTGGTTGGAAGCACCTGGGGCAGGGGGAGACCAAAGCAGACGTGGAAGCATGTTGTCCATAAGGATATGGTAGTGTGTGGGATACGGGTAGATACGGAGACCCGGTGGGAGATAGGCGAGAATGGAGGGCTAAAACTCGCAGACCCGACCGTGCCACGGGCGGGATAAGGGCATGATAATATGAAACACGATCTCAAGTTATACACGCTACTTACCCGTCTTGAGGGATAGGAAATGCAACTAATGGTCATCCACCTCCTCATATTATCATAATACCGAATCCTAAATTTGCTCTTATCTCTTCATACCTATCCCTCTTCCTCCTCCTCCTGATTACATCATCCTTTCCTTTTTTTGTCATTGTATGCCTCCCGTATCACCCAACGCAATGGTTTTCTCACCTTCTCTCTCAATGCAGTTTATACAACCTAAACTCGCAGTAATCTAAAATCTTATTAAGTAACATACTTTTTTTTACATTAAAGTCAGCCTTAAAAATGAAATGAACAAAGGAATAAGCAAGAAAGAAAGGACTGCTCTTTGCAAAATTAAATAGCGAGGTAGAAGGGGACGGGAACGATGCCAATGGCACCTTAAAAGCTCAGGTGTTACGCAACTATGAACCCAGGGACTTGCAACAAAAACCTTGTGGAAAGGGTGTACATAGGATATAAAGTACAACAACAAAAAACAACAAGCAAGAGACAAAAATAAATCATTATGTGGAGCGCTGAAACGGAAGAATGCATACATGTTTAAAAAATGGCGAGGAGGAAATGAATAAATGAGTTTTCACCAGGTAGGATAGATGGTATGTAATATCACATTTATGTTTTACTTGTGGGAATGGCACCGACATCACTCACCATCTTGAACCTGAAAATGGGGGAAGAGAAGAGGGCGAATAAAGAGAATCTTATCTTAACTCCCCCTCTACGCCATTCATACGTGGTTTTTTTGCATGACTAATAATCGTTATTCTTAAATTCATGTTTAAACACTTCCTTCAGAAAATATTTTTAACTATTCATACTGTTGCATTTAAAAAAACCGGAGGGTGGAGAACAGAAATGACGGCTGAATAACACGATGAGAATATTAGGAATTTTTCTTCCGTAAACCACTGAATTAGAACTTCCTGAGCCCGTTTTCTACTCTGTAATTCGACATTAAATTAGTCTCAAATTACCTTATCAGAATATCAATCGTCCTATTACTAATCTTTTTCTCCAAATATATACCGATAATAATATTTAGAACATGATATTTAAAAACATCAATCGGCAATAGCATTTACCGCAGATAGTAAGTGAAACATTACAAGGTAGAATTTGATTAAAAGAACACCACAATGGCGGCTGGGGGAAAAAAAAGAACGCCATTCGAACGTACGACACTCAAAAGAACAACACAAATGGAGGCGAGCGATAGCAGTTAGGTGAAACCAATCCTACATTTTAAAAATTGACCTAAATTACAATACAACGTGAATAAATACGCTGCATACATGTGTGAAGGGGGTGAAATGCTAATATTACTGAACTTGTGTCTTCATACCACCAAAAATGCGAAGGACATTTCAAACTCCATCTTCTACGGTTGAGAAATTCGATATTTTATTTAACACACCTGAGAGTTAATGCTTTTTAGTTGCACCTCCAAATCATTTGATTACTAAAAAGCAATACAATCATAGTCAAATTGGAAAATTCTCCTTAAGGTCAAAGCAGACTCAAGTCTAAATAATGGAGTAGTCATTCTATGAAACATCAACTACTAAAACTGCATCACCATATGGCATATTTTTCTTCGCAAGGAAAAGCAAGCAAGAGGATGAGAATAAAAAGGAGAAAAGAAAGAGCTGAACTTTCATTCACAAGATCCCCTTTCAAACATCAAAGGACAATCACATAGGGTAATAATGTGGACCACAATCACACCAGTGCATCAACATTGAACTTAAAAGGACGGATGGATCTACAGCATGTACAAGTGGCCAACACAGCAGAAAGACAGACAGATGTCCAAGAGAGACAGAGAGGGGGTACTACTACTACTACTACTTGCCCTAAACATCGATAGCACAATACAGGTACCCCAACTACTAACAGCTGGTAGTCTCCATTTAAAAATCCACTCGCCGCATGATGCATCAAATTAAAAATTGAGAACTAAATAACTTTCAAAAGGAGGGAAAAAGTATAATAATCACGTCTGTTTTCAGAAATATGTGTGAAAAAAAGACTGAACTACACCATCTGTGGATCTCGAGCTAACTTGTTGAACACAAAACATTCTTGCATTTCATGGATGACTAGATGGAGAACTTCATTTCATCGGGACAATACAATAAAAATTAATGACTAAAAGTCCACACGTCTGTCAGTCAACATACCGCAGAGAGGGGGTGCAGAGATCCAAAACGTCAACATCTGGCCTGACCTCTAAACATTAACGAACTGACCAACCATACAAAACACGAGGTATGTTTCCTTATTCACCATCACGCCTCATTTGCAAATGAAATGAATGACACCGAATTCATCAAACAAAAAAACAAGCAGGAAAGATGGGGAAGGAGGAGAGGATTAAATATTTTGAGCAATATATGACAGAAGAGTAAATTCAAGTATCTCACAGAAAAAGGCGAAATAAACATTTGTTTCTGACGTTTTTAAACACTGCACCTCTTTACGATATCCTCACCTGACAACAAATGTTTAAACAGCAATAATTTTTGTTAGTGAGCAACAAGCACTACGAATGTACCCGCTAAGGGCCTGTGTCCCAAATGGCATCTCCACCAAACGTGCCTAAACCCCTTCCCCCACCCCCCCAAAAAAAATCAGTAAACATTCTTCCATGTTTGCGAACGTTTTTTAACACTCACGAACATTTTTAAACGTTTTGTGCACCTGGTGGAGGCCCAACCTGCTAACATATCTAGATAACGAGCTGAATTCCTAGAATGAATGGCAATATATTCAACATAAAATGCATAATTAATTAATATAAACAACAATAATAATGTTAGAGAGCAGTATTGACGTAGAGAATGAATCATTATTGTTAGTGCCATGTAACAAAAAGTTGAACCTAGAGGTTATTGAATTGCATCTCCAATTCTTGAATACCTCCTATACTATTCATTATATATTACAAAACATTACTGAATTTCAGATTTAGGAAAGTAGTAAGTGTCAGTTTAACAACACTGTTTAATATAAAACAATCATAGTTTTGGTTTTCAGGTGTCACGGAAGCCACACCAGTGCACTTTGATAGCGTGAGAAGTCAAAACCAGCAATTGAACGATTTCCTGACAAGAGTGCAACCGAAAAAAAAATTTCCACTGAACTTATAATGTACTAAAGGTGAGTTATACAAATGATAATTATCAAAAGTGACATTGTAATAATGACAAAATTAATCAAGCTATCGTCAAATCTTTTTTTTCTTCTTCTGTTTGACTATTCATCGCTTAAATAATACACTACGAGGTGCATCAACGTCACCTTAACTAAAACCTACAAAGACTAGGAAGCAAATGCAATTGGGTCAACTTAGGGAAAGACTTCCTAGAAGCTTTTCTGCCCATGAACTAGTCAATTTTTATACCACGTTAACACATCAACTTTTTTTTCTATACAGAAATCGTTATTACTAGTTTTTTTTTTCACTTGATCAAATAAGATGTAAAAAAAAATGAATGTGTGCCTGCCTCACCTATCAAGCTCCTCGAATACTAAAATACCACCACCTACATTTCTGGTCTAAGATTTGCCAAGGTTAGTACACCACTAACAGCTATTGTATACATAAAAAAAAAACAAGGGTAGAAGAGGAGGAACTAAGTCAAAGATCAACATAAAACCAAGGTCAAAAACTCCATAGTATCTTAATTGCAACAGACACAACATAATACACGTTTATATCTGATATCAACTGAATTTAGTACTATTATACACTCACGTTCAAAATTAAGAGAATAAACACATTTATGGAAATGTCACGAAAAACACTGGACAAAATTTAGTAAACTTTAGTATGGAGACAGAGTTATATGCAACAGCAATGTATGCCCTACAACAGGGAAAATACCATTGTAAAATAAGTAATTCACACGATAGCAGAAATGTTCAAAACTCACATTACAAGACGGTGCCGAAAATGAGACTAACATGGGGCATGGTCACCTCTCTTAACAGACACAGATTGCATAACGAGTTTATAAGAGAGTTAATGAGCTCCTGGGGCAGCTGCAACCACTCCTGCACCAAAGTAGTTCCTACCTCCTGGATGGTTCTGAACGGTTGTTGGCGAATTGCAACTGCCCTCCCAAGGGCATCCCAGACATGTTAAATAGGATTCGGGTTCGGAGATCTGGCTGGTCAATCATTCCTCTGAATATCATCAGTTTGAAGATTTTCCTCCACCATTTAGGCCCTATCCATAAAAAAAAGGAACTGTGAGCCAACTGCACCCCCGAAAAGTTGCACATAAGCCTCTAAGATCTTTCTATACTTCTGCATAGTCAATGAGCCTGTGTCGCACACGTGAAGTGGTGTGCAGCCATCTAACATGATGCTTGCCCATACCATGACGCCTCCTTTACCACAATGGTCCCTTTCCCTAATGATGATGAGTTATAGCGGGTCCTTGGTTCTCCCCAGATCAAGATTAGTCTAATATTGTGTCTAGGCTGAATCTTGAATCGTCACTAAGAGAACGTGGGTCCACTGAAGTTGGATCTATGCATCCTGCTAGACGTGCTCTTGAGTGGAATGCAAACAGGTCTTCTGACATACAGTCCTCTCTCACGAATCCTTCGGGGAAACAGTAACCTTTGAAACTACAGTTCCAGTGGCAGTAAAGAGCTCACGAGAGAATTGTATGGTTGTGGCAGCCCACTGACGCCTGGCTGAAAGTGCCAAATATCCATCCTCATTGGCTGTTGTGGTTCCAGGCTTTCTGGATATGGATCAAGTCTCCTGAAACTGTTTCCACAAATTAAAGACGACACTAGGTGATTTACTTCACAGCCTGCACTTGAGATTGCCCTGCTTCCAATCTACCAACGATTCTCTCCCTCATCTAGAGGATGGTGATTAGTCATTCCACCCTCCTGCTTATGTTATGTGACAGAATTTTACAAATATTCCTGATTTGCAAAAAATGAAGTAACAGCAGAAGAACAAACGCGACTTTTAAGCTTACCACTGTCACAACTCCACCTGCATATCATCATACCCTGATCTCGCCTGTGGGAGGGTCGGATCTCAGAGTCCTAACCCTCCACTCCCCCCTATCTCCCACCAGGTCTCCGTCCACCTCACACACTACCATATCCTTACGGGCAATCTGCTCCCACGTCTACCTTCGGTTTCCAACCACCAGCATTCCTGTAATGTACCTAACGAGTTTCTCCTCCCCTCTTCGTATTACGTATCCATACCACCTCAATCTACTCTCCCTCATTTTTTTCCGCGATGTTCCCCACCCCCGGGCTACCTATAATATACTCATTCCTAATTTATCAGCTCTAGACACTCCGCTCATATACTGCAGCATTCGCACATCGGCTACTTGCATTCTCCGCCTGCACATAGGAGTATATATAATTACGAATTCGATACCTGCATTACAGCATTAGTTTTTGAAGCATAATTGTAGTTTTGAGTTTAGTATTTTTTAAAAATTTTAATGCATGCCTTTATTCTCTTAATTCTGAACATTGTATTTGCTTAACTATTTCTTTCGCTCTCTATACAACATGAAGGACAGGCTTACACAGGTAGCAAACAACAAGAGCACGATTATGGATGCTATCTAAACATTTTTCAACTTGCTTATTTACTTTATAACGCAAAAGACAAAAATTAAGTTGTGTATTAATTCGGTATGGAGTCAAGTAAACTTGCTGCACCCTCACATGTCTGGATTTAGTGATTACACCTTTCAGTTTCAAGAGCTTGATTCTACCCAATTTCAGCACTCAGGGGTGTACGAACAAACAGATGACATTGCACAACAACCCTTCCTCTTATCAAAGAACGTTGCCTTGGTAGATAGCTTGCCTTTTAAGTTTAGCATTTTCAGGTTCGATTCTGGTCGAGGCGAGTGATTCTGTTCAGGTAAGAGAGGAGGGAAATACGCCGTCCCGAATAGGAAATAGTCAACGGTCGGTTTGCTGCGACCTCCTTGGTAGCTCAATTGGTAGTATGCTTGACTAAAGAGCTCATGACTGCAGGTTCCATCCTAGTCGAGATCAGACAAAGACGGGAAATAAAAATATGGTCCTGCGTGGTGTGTGAGCGCGATGTCATTATTGCACGTGAACGAATCATTTGTACATGGAAAGAAATCTGCATATTGGATGCATTCTATAGTACAAAAGACCGCCTCCTGGGATCGGTTAATGGCCTTCAGAGGTCACAAGACAAATGAATTGAAACTAAAGTCAATCAACAGGAGGTGAACCTGTGATCAGATGACAACGATATCGATTTATGTAGAGTAGTTCCATATAGTCTAATGGTTAATTAGCCAATATTTAAAACAATCTATACGAGTCTAATGAGAAGCATATATATAAATAACAAATATGCTTTCTGCGTGGACCAAAAGAAACATCTCAAAACTACAAAAAAAGGATCGACCTACCACGACCATTATAAAAATTATAATTAACCAGGAAGTTTGCTGAACTTCACATAGTAGCTGCAGGAGGTCAATGGAGATCACACACATAACCGTCAGGCAGTGGACGAAGAGTGAGAACAAAGAACTTTTCACGCTTGAATTCAGCAAATGCATAAAGATAAAAAGGATCTGTACCGTTCAGAATAACGAATCGCTAATTAATTTATATAAAAAAATAAATTATAGTTTGTAAAATGTCATTGTGTTTTGAAGGAAAACAAAAGTCGAAGTCAATTCTATTTGTAAATAGAGTTGCCGCTAGGAGCGCTCCTAAAAATCATTCAAGAGCTGCATTCTCATCGTCGTTTTAATATTGAACAAATTAAGGGCATGGGACCGTGCATTTAATACTTGGTAATTTAAAATGTACTAACTTATTAAATTTCCTGTGTTTAGAAAAGGATTGTTTGAAAACAGCAACTGCTACTCAGGTGAACAATATCGCTTACCATTGGTATTCGCTCATATTCGGTGGAGCCGCCAGTTTCGTAGCTGTCGTGGTACACACACTTGAAAGATGAAAAGGTTCTTAATTACACAGTCTGGTATAATAATATATTAAATTGAGGGTTTCGTATTTTCAGCTTTTAATGCCGCTGATCCCCCGTCGTAATTGATAAATAAATGATTTGACGGGGGTAACCGACGACTGCAAAATCGAGAGGATGCCGCTCGTCAATGATACAACACCCTGTGGCAGACGTAACATCACATCGTACCGCACAAAAACACAGGGAGAAAAAGACAACAATCAACTCCTCAACAACTACACACACATTCACAGTCCTTATAAAAGACTATTGAAATAAGCTGCTTTTGAATCGTCGCAAACGTGTCAAAAGTAGTCGTTCACAATCTCTCACTTATTATTATCATCCTTCATGTTTTGCACATTGCCCAATTGAAAATATCAATAAAATGGTCATCTGAAAATTGGACTCACTACGTCTACTAGTTGACGATTCCTAGTTATACCTCCTGACTCATGGATGGCAGGTGAATCAATGATGATCTAAATATTGAGATAATTATCCGGGAATGACATGGAACTCTGCCGTTTGCAAGATTTTTACACATCCAAATCAATCTCACCCACGATAGTGGTGATGATGCGCTGAGACATCATTGCATTATGCATAAAGACGGCCCTCGAACCAGGGACATTCGAACTGTGATTTCTTCATGGAAAATACCGCAAACCATGACTTGATTAAATCAAAAAAACTTGAGATTCTCTTCTGGCACCAAACATCAGAACAAACAACGATGAAACTGAGAGCGAACAGGAAGCAGGATAGGCATAAAAAAAATCAATCCTTCCATTAGAAGAAAACATAACATGGTGGTTCCATTTTTCCCCTTACTACAAATTACCCATCATGCACTGTCGAACTCATTTTCTTGACCTCAACCAACCACCGCTCAGCGTGATATAGCTACCGCATTAGCCAATCATGAATGTGTGTCACTCGGTGACAAGTCGATCATATCTCACAACAAAAAAAATCTACGTGATGGCGCTGCAGTCCAACACAATGGCATTCTCAATCAAAAATCTCTGTTAGTTATAGAATATCAATTTAGTTCTGAATATTTAAAATCAATGACGCACCTTGGAAATAAAATTCATTAGGAAACACCAATGTAGGATCAGCAATTTTAAGTGTTAAAATACTAATTGTTTCAAGGTTGAAGTTGTAACAAATTCGCAAAGTGATGCGATGTTGTGAGAGCAAAGATGAACAGTGCGAGGGGCCAAGGCCGGAAATGCACTTGATAGGAAGATTGCTAGTCCTTCATCTGCTGATCTTAATTGCCCTCGATTCGGATGATCGTCGACACACTCTCTTACAGACTACTATTTTTATTTGCTAGGTCTCTCCTATACAGCTGAGAAATATCGCCAACCTCAACCAAGTGTGAATCTATGTACTTTGTTTGAACGACTCGAGGCAAGTGCACTCTACCAATAAAGTTACAGCATATACAGGTTGTAAAATACAATATTTGGTCTGCATGAAATACTAAACTTAAGAGCGACTTGAAAAGATAGAAATTGGGTTAATGCAATCACATAAAGTTGTGTTTTTCACGTCTGTGTCTTCACCCTATTGCTAAATTCGCATTCAGTTTGTTTGTACAGTTGCATATTAATTAAACCATGTTTACCTCACTCAATATTCACATCTTCTTTCACGTTTTTTCATTACCTTTACAGTTAATCATCTGATAGATATAGTATTCTGATGCCATCGCTATCTTTAGGACCAAGTCATACGATGGCAGGGTCAACCCTGAGAATTTTGCCGATCTACATATGCACCTTGTACTCTGTATAGAAAATTTTCTTTTATGTGCAGGGGTGATGTCGTATGGCACAATGCGCATGGGACAACAGCTGTAATTCTCATTCAATAAAAGATACGTGTGAAATTTCCTTCTCGACCAAGCTCAAACCTGCAACGTGTGGTAGTCACTACCAGGTCTCCCCATGATCAGGAGTAAACAGTTAATTGTAACCTGCTGGACTTAAACCTGACACGTAGGTGCGATAGTGGTTATCCTTTATAGTTGCTGCCACATGTAAACAAATGCGTCCTGGTTCATCCATAACCGCTATCCTGAAGTGATAAAGTAAGTGGAAAGTCCTGACACACACTCATGGTATGAGATATTAACAGCGGACCGAACCTGGTTTCGTTGTTGTTTGTTGGAGTTTAAGGTCCCGTCAACTACGAGGTCATTAGAGACCCGTCCACTGTATAGTTCTAATGCATATACTGCACAGACACTACACTAATACGACGATTATTGGGTATTAGCAGTACCCAGCTTTCCCGAGCGACCACCCATGTCAGCACTAACTGGGCTTGCGTTGCTTAACTTCAGTGATCAGACGAGAACTGGTGTGTCCAACGCAACTCGCCGCTCCCTCCTGGTTTGGTAGATCAACCTGTAGTATCACAACTTCGATCCAAACTGCAGATTAGGCGACTTGACCTTTTGCCCTACGTAGTACGTGTCAGCCGTAAGCAAAACTTTCCTTTTCCAAAAAGAGTATAAATCGTTACCTACCCCTTCCTTCAGAGCTATCACGGAACTAGAGAATTCAATTTCTGAGCCTGGCTAGGCACCGTTCAGGTATAAAGAAGGATCAATCTCTTATGGTGTTGCCTTTCATATCAAAGTGATTGCCAGTGTGACATCCTCTAACACAGTGGTTATCAAATTGGTCCGCGAATTGGCCGTGGGGTCCACGATTGCATACAAAGGATGCATTATTTTCCGCGAAATGACCTAAAGGGGTCTACAGAACAGATTACTTGCTTATCGCGGTAGATTTTAAGAGTTGAAACTTATGTAACTATAACATGGGTTGTAGACCCTATGAGGGGTCCGAGAATTTGATTTACCTCGTGAAGAGGCCCCGGGATAAGAAAAAGTTTGAGAACCATTACTCTAGTAGTCACAAAGGCCCCTTGTTCAAACACTGCACCTGGAGAACACTTTCCTGGGCCTAGCAAATGTCCCAATTCTGACAAAGGATGAAGAGAACTTCCAGACACAACAGAACCATTTATTATCCCTTAATTTACATCTAAAGCCACCCTGTCTGGCGGGAGGGGGCATAAAATTACCCACAAGGGCCTTAATACACAAACTTGGTATACTGCAGAAAACACGCAATTGCAGAAGGGACAATTGGAGCTCCCCAACAGCAAAGTCGTGTCAGATGTTATCCCGTCTTTGGTACTTTAAAAAAAAAACGACAATCCAGAAAAAGCAAGACGCCCATTACTTTATACAGGTAAAACGCTTTGTTCATCGAAAACTAGTTCAGCTGTACATATAAGGGGACGGAGGAGGGGCGAAGGGAGTATACACAAATTCCAACTGGCAAAGAAAAACCTTTCCTGTCAACAAAAAAAAAATTAAACTTCAGCTAATGAAACACTTGTGTGATCAGAGAGAAGAACAACGACGATCACGACGACAAGTGGAGCAGAAACAATCGATGACAGCGTAATAAACGTCCCAGAGGATGACTTCTTGTGTTCAACACCGTCATTTGAAGACTAGCCACACCTGAGTTGGAAAATTCAACTCCAACGGCAGCATGAAGGAGATCGGATTACACACTGGTGGTGGCGAGTGCTGCTACTGCTGCTTGGTGGAAGTAAAGAATAGATATATATCTGAATTAATACTACAAACATTTCGCGATATCTCATTAGTGGTCATCCAATACGTCACGGGAGAGAGAGAAAAAACATGAATTTCGGGCAGACTGGGGCGTTTGTGTGTATGAACGAGGGGAGTATAAAGTGCCTCTAAAACTGGTCCACTGTGCCGGAACCAACGATTAAGGAGAATGTGCATGAGAACAAGTTCATGGCACGTAAACCATTTACAACGTGCTTACAAAAAAAAAAAAAAAAAAAAACAAACCACAAAGATGTCATCATTTGTTTTCAGAGAGCGAGCGCGCATGAAAAACTGTATGACGGAGAGGATGAAGACAAATTTGGCATTTATATACACGCAGACATGAATACACGAAGAGACAAAGGAAGGAGTGGAGAGGGAGGTGTGAGAAAAGGAAAGACCGGGGCATCAGGAGGTGTCCCAATCAGCGAGAAGAAGCGAAATAATGATCTCACGGTCTCAAGTATCATCCTCTACATGATTCGCCCGGCGATGGAGGTCGATAAGTTTAATGATGCCCATAGTATAAAGGAATCTTGGAGAAAAAAAATCCAGACGACAACGATTCGCCTTAACAACACTGATCTGTACCGTCCGCTAAAAGATATGTTAGAAAGGTTTCGAGAACAAAGTGAGAGATGTAGAGGGGGGGGAGAAGGGCGAACGAGTCACCACAAACCCTCTTAACAACGTTGTTCCCGTATCAATTATTTCCTTCTCATGACGACAAGGCGCTGGATCATGGAAGAAACATTTCTGAAGGAGAAGAGTTAGATGAGTAAGGAGAGAAAGTGTGATGGTGGGGGGGGAAATGGCAGGAATTAAAAAACAAAAAAAAAGAGGTTACGATCACGAGGGCGCCTTTCCTTTGAAAGTAAAAACTGTTAAATAAAAACTTGTATTAAAATCCAGCAGCATTATGTCAATCGGTCTTCAGTAAAGGGAGAAAGAGAGAGAGAGAAAACATATCCGTTATATGTATGCGTGGGCGACGACTGACTTCCATAGTCGGACAACAAGGTCTCAACAAGACGATCCAGCGCATCTGCGAACTCTTTGGTCCATCCATGACACTCTACTGAGTGAGGTTCTTGTGCCCAAGAAAAAAAACATCTTTTCATCACTTGGCCAAATCTTACAAAAGAAAAATATCTCGTAGGGCAAAACAAAAAAAAAAAGCTCAGATGGGGGGGATGATAACGCCACCGTGAGCAGCAACGCTGAATGGACAAGGATGGTAACGCCGTGTCTGTATATAAGTTCTCCGAGCTACCAGTCAAAAGTTCTTCTATACATATGTGAAAACTGAGGTCGCAGATACGTCATCGAATTCCAGACCAGACTCCTGCTGGCATAAAGGCTGAAGGATGTGGGATGACTGGCGACGAAAGACATGACAAACTGGCCGTGATGAAGTCTTCACAAAGGTGTAGAACTGTAATGAACAAAATAATCGGTCTTTTCCCCCCACTTTCTCTCTCCTTTATCAAAAACTAACATTTTTCAAAAGTCCTCAACTTACGGATAATGGCTGATGCTGCCGGCGGCCCCATCTAATCAATTAAGGAGACGACAACAATAAGTGCACCAATACGCCAAAAGAGTACCAGAAACCAAAGTAAACCAACTGACTTGAACTATTACTGTGGGTTAAACTGAGCATACTCCCAGTGAAACTAGTGTCATCATCTGGGTACAAATCCAAAGAAGGCTCGGCCAACGACATAGCATTAAACCCTAGCCGGGCACTCTCTTCATCAAATGCTTCGATTTCCCGGGTTTGTCTCTCATGCAGTAGACGGATTCGTTCAGAACGCTCATGACGGAACTGTTCCTTCTCTCCCTCCATCTACCCATCAACACAAAAAAATAAGCAAAACTCACTCAACATTTCTCTAAATAAGATTTACCCTCAAAGTTGTTTCTCACCTTTCCTTCGAGGAGACAACGACGAATTGACACCCGCTCTTCCAATTCCCGTTTCTCCCGTGTACGTTGGGTATCGGTCTGCATCTTGATTTTGCTTTGGAAGGCCATTAACAATTCTAACTCTTGCTGCAACTGTTCTCTTAATTGACGGGCTTCCACTTCCTGAGACTCGTCTAGGCGAATCTATTGTGAAGGAAGGAGAAAAAAAAAGGAAATCAATCACAGGCAACACCACATTAGAAGGGAAGGGGAAGGAAGAGGAGAAGAAAAAAAATCTAAATAAATATCCTTACCGATTGCTTTTGCAGCATTTCAGCAATACTTTGCTCATATTGCTCACCAAGAATGGCCAACTTCCTCACTTGTTCTTCTTTCAACTTCTTTATAACAGCCTTCTGTTCTTCCTTAGGAGTTGTACAAAGGATTTGGGCCTTAAGAGCTTTGTACTGCCTCGTCTGAATCTTACACGTGTCACGAAACTGCTTGCGAATCTGAAATTCTTTTTGCTGAAAATGTATCAATATAATTTAGGAATTATACATGCGTGCCACCAATTATTTTCACATCATTTTTTTTTTCTGTTAACTCAGAAGTCGATTAATTACTTTAAGGCTCTTTGGCTGCTGTTTAACTTCCAGAGCGTGCTTCTTACGAAGCTCTCGCTCCGCTCTAACTGTATATTCGTTCTGATTTGTTTTTTCAGTTTGATGCTGTTTGTGAATCTGGTCTTCTCGGAGTTGATGAACAGTTTTCTGTTGACGGTATTCCAGATCCTGAGTGAATTCATGATGGCGCAGCAGCATAGTGTGAGCTTGCTCTAACTGAGCTTGGCGTTTGTTCAATTCCTAGATAAATGGAGAGTGGATGTGTCAACTAAATAACTCGAAAATGCCATGCCCAAGAATTTCTAAATAAAGAGCTTGAAATGTGCATGGTCTAACCTCGCTTAACAAGTTCTGCTCCAATTGATGATATTGCAGCAGCTTTCTTCGACGAAATTTGCGGATCTCAAGTTCCAGATACTCTTTATGTTGTCTCTGCAACTGTTGCCCTTGGGCTGCCTGCATAGCCTGCATCCCTTCTTTTGCTTCTCTAAGACCTTTTTGTTTCTTTGGATTTACATCATCACTCAAGTCCTGCAACGTAAATACCAAATAGCAGTTACAAGAGTGAAGTGCTAGGAAACAAAAAAAAACCTTCACCGGATTCACAAACTATTGTCACTATACACCACTAACCCTCTTCACCCGTTCACAGTTCAGTTTATATTCCTTTTTCTGCTGCTGCTGGAAATTTTTCATGTCCTGCTCCTGCTGCTGTTGAATTTGTTTTGATAACTTCCTTTCACTGGCCAAATTGTGCTTCAACTGAATCGAAACACATTACTATGAAGTCACATACTCCGGTTATTATTCGAGATCTCATTCCTAACTTACCTTTCGCTCTAATTCCTGATGATGTCGGGACTGCAGCTTTTCAAGTTCCTTTGAGAACTGTTGGAGTAAACTTTCATATTCTTTATCCAGTTTCTGCTTGTGTTCATCCATTTCCTGGCGACACTTTTCTTCCAACTACATAAACATTTAACGCGTGCACATTAAATGCTAATTTAAATATGGAACACTTCAAATTCCGCTTGGCGTACCTGAATAAGAGCTTTCTGGTGCTGTCTGCGCATACGCTTATAGCCAGATATCTGTTCATGCATCGCATTTTCCTGGACATGCTCCTTTTGCTGTTTAGTAACAATGGATGTCGTCCTAATAGTAGCAAAATTACTGCCACCGTGATCAGCACTACCAATGCTCGATGCAGAATGCTGAAATAGAAGAGGAAAGACCGTCTATGGCATTCACATTTTATTGACACTGTATAATTTAAAGAAAGAATCCCTAACTTGGGTAAAGAACTGAATACTCACTCTCACACTACGCCCTCTTACAGACGACGAATAGGCCATGGAGTCCTCTACTTGGGGTGGAAGACTATTCGTGCTGCTTCCTTGACTGCTGGCACTCACTCCACCACTTTGAATGCTTTGTGTGCTACTGATACTGTTAGACTTGCTACTATCACCACCACCCTGGTCATCCTCCTCAAACAATGAATGCAATAAGTTACATGGCTCTCTTGCGAACATTCTTATTACTCATCAAAATATATACAAAAAAAAAATCTAAAAACAAGTTCTTACCGTAGAATCGCCTTCCATCTCTACAGTACACCCCTTATCGTCGTGCGTGTCAACCATCAGTATCTTTTTCATTTTTTTATAGTTTAGGTTATCGAGCTCTCTAACAGCAGCCTTTGTCCTTTGGATTAAGTCCAAAATTATAGTAGAATTTTTACATCTGGTGACAAACTGGTGCTAAAATTATAAGACCAACCAGGTCATATAAGACAAGAACAAAAACTTAAATGTTTGAAAGGAAGGAAAGCACTAACACTCAAAAGCCGAGACGCTGTTGGTCGATCGTTTGTAGTTTTTTGTAAACATGAATCCACAAAATGTCGGAAGGTATCTGACCTACGGATATCAACCTGCAGAATAAGGTACTGATTCCGCGCCGGTAGCAAGGTTAAAACTAAACTCAACGTACCAGGGACCTCCAGAATTCAACGAAGGTGAGTCGTTTTGTGCGATGTGATACAAGGCACTCATAGCATTCATATTAAAATATGGTGGCTTGCGTTCGGCTATCATAAAATAAATAGTAATAACGTACAATCAAATTTATATGTATATAGAATAATAACTCAATACCTGAAAACAAAGTACGAACCCAATTCTATACAAGTGATGCCCAGAGACCACACGTCCACTTTGCCATCATATTGACCTTCGTCCATTGCTAGTATAACTTCCGGCGCCATCCAATACGGAGTACCAACAAACGAATTAGCAGGGCACGTGATAGATGCAGATCCGAAATCAGCTGCAAGTGTAAGAAGAATGTGTTATTAAAGTGCATCTCGAGAAGAAGTTGAAATTTTTATATACCTAGTTTCACAGTTCCATTCTCAGTTAGAAGAATATTGCCAGCCTTGACGTCCCTGTGTATCCTTCCCATAGAATGTAGATACTCCAGACCATGAAGTACATCCTGACAGATGGCTGCAATCTCTTCTTCTCTAAGAGGCTCCTTGTGAACTGAAATTGAAAACAAAAGTTAAGCGGTGTTCAGTGTACTATTCCAATAACATTTCAAAAGCACACCATAAAGTCTTAAGTACCTTCGATAATGTCGGAAGCCGACCCTAAGCAATACTCCATTACAAGCTGTAAGTAAACCAAATGTGCAATCATTAATTGATCTATAATTTAAACATCACCCGTGTCCTCATAATTATTTATGATAACGAAGGGAGGTTTGAATACCCAAGCCGTGTGTTCTTTTAGATAGCATCCTTTATAGTCTATAGTATTGCGATTCTTCAGCTGGCGCAAGAACCGGATCTCTTTGATAATGTCTTGCCATTTCTAAAGTAACAGATACCATTAATGACAATAATTTGATATTAATAGTACACACACAAAACACATGCCCTCACCTCTGTCGACTGTTTACCAGTATAGGACATTTTCTTGATGGCAACAATTTCTTTGGTGATAATATTTCGCGCCTACAAATAAGGTTAATTAAAACAGGGCACCCATATAAAGGAAATAAACAAAATCCTTACGCACATAATAAACAGCTCCGAAACTTCCATGTCCAATTTCTCGCAAATCTGCGAAAATCTTCTCCGGGTCATCTTTATCGAAAAGATCGGCTATGTCTGGATCCTTCAGACTTCCAGGTCTGAAAAGAAAAGAAGAGGAAGAAGACGAAGAAGAACGACTGTTAATTCACCATTACCACTTATTGGTGTTTGAAAAACTGATCCCTCCAAGGTCCTAGACCCTATGGCTCTCTCACCTGGGGACAGAGGGCATGCTGAGGTGTAGGTGGCACCCGCTGCGGGATTTCCTACCTGATCCGAAAAGCGGGAACCACTTCTGCGAAATGACGTTCACATGGGACACTGCCGTCTCCTAACATGTATGCCACTCGAACAGACGGAATGAGGACCAAAAGACGTAAGACCTACAATGAAACAAATATATATATGGAAATATTTAGATGAAATAGGAAAATCAAAATGATAAAATCTCCCAAAAAAAAAAATTAAATCGGGGGATTTGGGAATTAATCTTAAGAAATAACAGTAATCGAACCATATCTACGTAGTGCAAATAGTGCGACGAGGCAATTTCAAGATAAAAATTGTACAAAGATGAATAAACAATAAGATTTTGATAAATGCGTAGGAACTAAAATTGGATCAAGAAAATTCGGAAACCGAAGTGCTTATACTAGTTTCTAGTGGGTCACATGCATCTTACTATGATCAAAAAAGCAGAAATGCAATCAAATTCAATTTCCGGTTAAAATTATATAAAAAAAATCTGTTGTTGAAATCAATTTTTTGTGACATACTCAAAGGTTAATAAAAATTAGATGAAATCAATAATGCGTCGAGAGGTATGAAATACTTTTCACCCCGTAAACACGATGTCGATACATGACATAAATACATTCTTTAGATTAAAATTATGATAACGTTTCAGAGAAAGATCCAATACCAGAAATAGCAGTTGGTGAAATGAAATCAATGTCAGTTATCAACCAGACTTATGATAATGGACAAAAGTTGAGAAATGAGGTGTGCTTAGGGGACAGTTTTCTAGAAAACCACTGTTAAAGAAAAATTCACGGTAAAAAAAAAGGCAATCTAGGCCTATCTTCTATATTACTTAACGAAGTTCATAGCGGGGTGCGGTTCCTTGCGTCTGGCCAGTGACTATCGTCACCAGAATAAAATTGTCAGTAACTTCACAAATTAATGGGTACTTTAGGCCTAATAAAAAAATAAGCGAACAGGGGCAACATATTACGAATTTTCATTATGACAATATTGGACTAACGGTATCATCGTTTTACATACAATGACAAGCCCACAAGTCAGGCAAAGGAAATGAAGAAAACAACAACACCACCTGTGCTATATAGTCAAAAGAGTAAAAACACGTTGAAACTACTCCTTGCGGTTAGTTAATAATGGATAGTCCCTTTAAAGATTTACATTGAAGTTATTATTCTTTCAAATAATCGTTATGATATCCAAGAGTTGATTGTGACCAATCCAATGCATGACCTAGTTATCATTTTAACGTAGATGCAGTGAAGTCTTCTCACTAAAAACAAATCACTCTATAATAGCGAATAAATTTTAACAATTTAGCAAACATAAGGTCAATTAGAAGTAAACCCGACCCCTCCCCACTACATTTTTCTTTACAAGGTTACCGTACCAATGCGTTATTCAAGTGGACAAGTGGGAAGGGATACGTCAACAGCATACGTGATGTCTACAAAACTAATGTTCAAGATGAGATTTTAGCACACTTGAAAACATCACTGTGCTGTAACAATGCTATGGCAAAAGATTGTATCGGACCATTTAGGAATCATTTCAACTACTATGTGTGCCATGTTTGCCTTGTGCGAGCTACAGAGATGACGTATTTTGAAGTATGTTGTATATCTTATATGAGGGGCAATCGCCTTTTGAGAAAGACAAGCAAATAAACAAGGCAACATTGCTCCTATAAGCACGACAGCAAGGTCGTTGGTAAATCTTAACCGTTTGTAGACTACACTATCCTACAATTGAGGCTTCCGAAATATATCCAATACGTAAAACGAATGCTTAAAGGAAATTATTAATGAAAACCAAAGTCATTGATTGAAAAATCACACAAGAAAATTTAGAAAATAGTTAGCGGGTGTTTCCGAGTATGCAACATAGCTCATTGCCTTACATTCGAAACAAGTCATTTCCTATTCAGTTTATTTTTATTAGAGAATCCATTGTTAAGTACGTACTCCTGGAAGATACTCACCTAAGTCCTTCAAGATCGTGGTTAGACCTCTATTCTTTATGATAATTCCTTTATTTCGCCCAACGACGTTGTTTCTCTCAAGACACGACAAAATTTTTTTTCATTTCACGAACTCGAGGATCCAAGATGGCGTCCCTTTGCACATGCGCATTCGGAGAGAAAACTGCTAACAATTCACCGCATCTTCCCGCGATTTTTCTTTGACTTTGACACTAAGAAATACTATCATCAAAACGAGTTTCAAGAAATAAACCAGCATGAATACCGAGCAACACACCTTATCACGTAAATATACTACAAAAAATAAACGTTACATTAAATTAAAAAACCCCTCAACTTCCCAACTGACGCTTTCGCTCCGTCACACACGCACACAAGCGAACAACGCCCTCGCGTGTTGATAGAATTGCTACGACACTCCATCCCTTTCAACATTACATTGTGCGTTCGAAGAAAGCATTACGTATCACTACGAAAGTGAAATGTAGATTACAGATTACCATAGTGACGTTTCTCCCATCTGGGGAAGTTGAAGTTGTAAAAGTAAATCTTCCTATTGCTATGAAACTGAAATGTCTAGTAGTAACAGCAGTTCAGAAGACGAAGATCGTAAAAACCGTTTAAAAGAAGCTGTAGATCCAGCGTATAACTTCTATAATAAGTCATTATCTAATACGGAAAAGAATTCAGGTACTTTATAACATAATGCATTTTAAAGTGACCATCGCCATGTGCGTGCTTGTCATTGATGGCTAACTTTTTAAATACCCTTTTAAAGGCCAGCCAACTTCCAAATGCAATAATACCAGAAGAGATTCATATCGAAATCGAGATGCTATTCCTGAAGGATTTAACGAATTTGATGTCACTCAGGAAACCAAGGATTATATCGCGAAAAGACTTTATCAGAGAATTGATCAGTAAGAAGCGAAATCAAAACGAACATTTTCATAAAACATAACAAAAAATACTGTCTCCATGTAGATTTACAAAAGCAGAAAAGTCTGTCCTGCACCTGAAAGAGGATGCAAAAAGCTCACCAAACGAGGACCATAGTGGTAATGACAGATCGCATAATTATAAACAATTTGAAATTTGTGCTTTCTTAAAGCTAGCATATATTCAACCTTAGGCGTTCGTCTTTTGGCCACTGCAAGAGTCAATTTAATGGTTAACGAAGATATTAACAGCAGAAAGGAAATTCAGCACTCAAAGAAAACAAGGTAAATTACTATTATTTGCAAGAAAAACGTTCTTCCCCCACTTATTTTCACTTCTACCTTTGTCGATGTTAGTAATGAAATGGAAAAGCTGATTTCAATGGCAAAATCCAATGAATGCACAGTGTCGAAACACAGATTAGGTTGTGATACCAGAGAGCGTAAGATTGTGATGAAAACCGATGGCTCATCGAAGTTGCCAGGTTTGAAGACTTCGTTCAGTCTAAATAACCTCGATGATGATAATGATGATGACGCAGATCAAGAAACCAAGCAGTACGTCGCAGAACAACTTCACCAAGCAATAGACGGGTATGGCTTGTTGTAAAGGAATGCATATTGACACCGTAACGAATCTTAGCAAAATACTTGCATGTAGGTTGATCAAACTTAAGCATCGTCAAAAGGTGCATGAAGGTACAGAGATAACAGACGAAGAGGACTATGGTAAGGATTGCTTCGATTCCTCTGGTATGCACTATAGTATTTTAAATGTTACCTATACTAGGTGTCCGTCTTTTCACCACTTCTCAAGTAAATATTACTGAAGAGCCGCTACCCAAGAAGAGGCCTAGAGTAGCTGAAGATAGGCAAGTAGCTTGTCTTTCGGTTTAAGTACTGACCATTTCCTTACGTGCAATTGTTTGATGTGACAGTGATAGTAGCACTGAAATGGAAAGGTTGTCTTCGGTGGCAGTGTCATACGACTGGGTGATGTCAAATAGTAATCCTCTCCAGGCAGTTAGAAAAAAAGATCGATGACAGACCCTTCCTCTAAATCAGCTGGTTTGGCATCTTCCGATAGCACCAGCGCAGGGTCTAGGAACAAACATCAAACAACGAAACCAAAATTAGACTGAATTTTTACACCATGCTGTTATTAAATCCTACTATAAAGATTAATATTTTTTTTTATTATCACGTAACTCATCACTTCATCGCGGGCATTCATGTCTGACGGGACATTATTTTTCACTGACAGTAACATTTCTGTTCCCCTTTTCAAAGTTTTAATACAATCACTGGTGACGTGAAAGGGGGGAATAAAAGCATAATCCCTGCATGGATCGAGCCATTACAAACAAGACATATATATACATCACAGTATACCGTGCAATGGATGTCAAAAAAAATAATCTCTTTTTAAAACTAAATTTTCTTTACGATAAAAGAAAAGCTGACTAAACGATAAAGATTCAATTGGGATTTTTCAATCCACACGCACGTTTTTCTTGCGGGGAACGACAGCTCGTTATATGTAGGTATTGAGAAAGCTAAAACCATCCAAGATCATATATATAAAAAAAAGACGTCGAAGTGCAATGAACCCAAAATAAAGCAACTGGCTGTGTAGCAGCAGCCATGAAACGATAGAACCAAATTCCCACCGACTTGAGCTACAATGATGGAGTTGGGCACCAAAACGTTACTTTAAAGCAGACAGATAGGAATCAAACAAAGGATGGCATAAAAGTGACGAGGTATTGATGGTGAGCGGTGGTTGGAATCAGTTGGATGCAGCTGCTGTGGCCACAATCGTGTTAACGTATTTGTCCTCTTCACGAGCAGAGGCAGCTGCCACAGTGCAAGCCTGTGGCTTGTATCGTAATTGCTCATAGCACCATGAACAAACTCGGGCTGGTTTGTACAGATGTTCATTAGGAATCGGAATTACATAATTGGAACATTCCCAACAGAATACTTCTCCACAGTTCCTGCAATAAACCATTTTTTGAGCGATAAAGCGGATAATTCCTATTTTATATATTAAACTAACAGAATGGACGCAATTTACCTGCAATGATGTTTCCTTCGTAGCGTGAAAAATTCGCAGTCACATCCTTTACAGCGAAAAGCAGCATGATCTGGTACCCACCGTGTTAATCTGATATCTTGTTCATCTACATGCTCCCAGCTAGAGTCTGAAGTCGCAGTGCTGTCATGACCCAAAGACTGTTGCTCACCATTATAAAAATCTAGAATTGCCCCCTATAAATCAAATAAAAACAGTTAGGCCGATATTAATTCAAAATTGGTCACCACGTTTTCTCACATCAAGTCGAAAATGTCTTACGCCATCTTCGGCACATTCAGCTGCTCCTCGAGAATGCTTACAACATCTCTGCTGTTGCAAAAGTGCCATTTGAAGCATATATAGCTTGTGCTCCATAGCTCTCATCTGGTCGCAATGCTCAGCAATAATTTCGTGCAGCCTCCTCTGCCTCTTGTCCTGGATCAACACTAAACCGTCAGTGTCCAGTCGACGAGCCACTGCTAACGGGGATGCGCCTGCCATAGCAGCAGATGACGAAGACGAACAATCACCCTGGTGCGAAGCAACATCACAGGTAGACCTGTCATCATTTGGCGTTGCTGGGAATCCTGAGCTAGGAGTTCGCGAATGCAGGGGAGTGCTAGCAGAAGAGTGGCATTTGCCTCCACCATTTACACCACCACACGATGTTGCCAATGGCGTCGACACTGACGAGCCAGTGCTAAGATGTTTCAGAGCAGCCTCTAAATTGGCTTCCATTACTAGGTTGTGGTGAGATGACATGATACAGCCATTTACGCCGCTACCTCCACCAGTACCATTTGCAGAAAATAAAGGAGGGCACTTTGAATGAGACAACAGTTGACAGTCTACACCTGTACAATGTCTACACCAATTGTGTCCATTCAAAGGATACTGTCCATAAACAGAAGGAGGAGGAGGGGGAGGAGGAGATAGTTCATGAACACCACCAGAATTATTATAGTGTAGTAATGTCTGACAGCAGCGCTGTATTAAGTGACTTTTCAGCGGCTTAATACAGCTTACTACTGTACCATAACTGATACCAACATTTGAGTCACTGATGTCTGTCGTGCTGGTACTCACATGTAGACAATTCTCTTCCGAAGTTGCACCCTCCGAATCCACTTGAATGCAGTCCTGCTGTTTAAAACGCTGTTCAACTGGTTTCAATTCTGATGTCACATCACCAACCAAAGTATCTGTTGAGCTCTCAATGGCTGAATACAACTGGGGTAGCTCTTTCATCCTTTCATCGGACATTGTGGGCTCCGTGTCGTCTTCTTCTTCGTCTGAAATCCTGCTCTTACAATGGCCATTTAACTGTATAGTTTTATTGATGAGACGTGACTCATTGTCACAGGAAAGAGTTTCATCTGCTGAATCGTCTTCAATGTCACCATCAATTCCTCGGTCTGGGTAGTTCACATTTTGAGACCAACAGCTGCCCTCTTGAGCATCTGCAATGCCTGCTGCCGATCTAAGCAGAGCACCATCCACTGCTGCAATACAGGTCCCTTTCTCCACACTAGGGTCACTACACCGCCTTGGCCTACCAGAGGCATGCTCTGCGACGAGCGAAAGGTCAGCACACGATTTCGTCTTGGTGAGAGACGACACTCCACTACCACCTCCGTCATCGATGGTCGTTGAGGAACAGGATCTTACACCATTACTTACAACACCCTCGGAGACTTGTCCATTAATTTCTTCGCCTACTTCATGTTCAGGGTTGCCTAACGAATCTGGCGACATCTCTGGGTCATCCATATAGTCCATATGCTGTACATAAACAGCAGACCATAGATACAAATCCCGTAGTTGACATGACGGCCGTAATACCTTGGAAAAAAAAATAACTCAGTATATCATCATGAGCGAGACACAAACGTCCTTCGGAATAGTATGCAATTTTAAGGGTGATCAATAACAAAAAGTAAACGCCCGTACCGAATCACTTTTCTCATACAGATAATTAGCAAATTGTCTTTTGTTATTCTGAAGAGCCGGCCATACAGAATACGTTCGTTCCTGGACTCTATTGCGCCGACGTTCCTGGCTAGTATTACATAGAAATGTTCCATATAAACAAGAATATGCATGTTGAGCCAGCTTAACCTATTAAGTAGTAAGCGTAAATATCACAAGAGCGGAAACGTCGACTTATGAATGAGCGAACATATTGGCTCTTACAAGAAAATTCTGATTAAACTCGAAGTATAGAGAAAACTGATTCCAAAGTTGATGGACGCAGTCAAGCCACTGCAGGAAGACTGGACATCGTTCATTAGGATCATCTGCTTGCAAGCCATGACCACAACGGTCCCCAAACTTATGTCCAAACTCAAGCCACTCTCTCTCCACTAACACTTGAAACCCCTAGAAATGCAAATAAATTCAATTCAGATCTCATGTCTTATGTGTTAGACATGTATCTGTTGATGTAGTCTCATGCCTGAAATGTTCGATAATATGGATCTAGCATCAGTTCAGCTAGCGCTACTATCTGTGGGGTGCGATCCCAGCCATCAGAGCAGTGAACCACAACTGGCCGCCCTTCACAATCCACAGCATTAACGACAACCAGTGCAGACTTGAGCAATCCCGATATGTTTTGCAACCACTTCGTGTTTTCTAAAACTGAATACCAACTATGAAGAAAAATGCGATACTATTAATAGTTAAATTAATTTCATAATTTAGAGTTGTTATTAAAGGAACCACACGCGTACTTTGGCTGGTCCCCACTAGCAGCACACAACGCACGTATACTCTGGAAGCTCCGCCGAATCGAATGAATGTTGGCAAGGCTCATGAATTGAATTTCACAACTCGGATAATATTCTTAAGGGAAAGATCATTTGCTAAAACACTTTTACCATTACCATAACTTTCTATAATAGCTCAAAAATATTTCGAGACTCACCAGGACATTCACAACCACCGCCTTTAGCTCTGTTAGCAACAGCTGCTGCATACGACCGAGCATCCACTATCAAGACCTTTGGAGGATGCACATTCTTTAAATCGCTAACTGCTGCAAAAAAAATTGACTAACTATATTAGAATGGGTTCATAAATCAAATCAGTCCACTCCTAAATGAAGCAGTGCTCATCACTGGTAACACTCACCACCGTTTTGGTCTTGGCCTGGCCTTTTACCGTCTAACGCACACGACAAAGCGATTGAACGAATAAGGAGCTCATCATTGGCATTCCTCCATCCCAGCCATCCAACTTCTGGCTGACTGCAGCGAGCAATGACACTGCCATTGCGTGGATGCCTGAATACCGATTTGTCCTATGAATTTCCAGAGTCCATCTCTTTTTTCCAAAAATAGAATATACCCATCTTTCGACAGGAGAAAGAAATGGGAAGAAATCGCTAATATTACCTCCATATTACAGCAGGTATACGCTGAGAAGATCGAAATGTCGCCACATTAGTCAGAACCTCATCTATAATGCACTTAGGAACTAAGATATCTCGTGGATACGACGGACATAATCTACAACACATTGGGTGATTCATGAATAAAAAAAAGGATGATGCAGTGAGCAGACCAAGCAGCATTCTCCGGGTCAAATGATTGAAAGAGGAAATATTCATAAAGAAATCAACACAGCCGGGGCGCTGGGAGTGAAATTACTTACTCATATTGTTCATTGACCCTGCTAATTCTCCAAGCTTGCTCCAGGTCGAAGCCCATCCTGTGCACTTCAGCTTCCAAGCTAAGGATACGATTGTCTACGAAAGAACGAATTCATTTAAGTTTCCAATAATAACTTAATTATTTCTGATTACATACTGCATACCAGGAGTAACTGTCTGGCGATAATCATCCTTTGGTTCCTGGGAGCCATATGCAAAGTGAGCGAGCGCAAAGATATCTTCCAGTTTCTTTGGAGGCGCAGTGGCGACTAAGAGACGTTTATACCAATCCTGGCAAAGTTCGTTAGTGGCGAAGGTGCATCTGCAAATAATTAACGAGTAAATAATGCGAAATATTGAGACAAATAAATATTAAAAAAAGTATTCATCTTAATAATATTACCTAACTGTTCGAGCATCTTTGCAATGGATGTAAAGAAAAAAAATATCTCTACACTCGACAGAATCGATCAGGCCCAAAACGATGTTGTAAAATTTATTTTCGTTTATGTGTATAAACAAACGATAATCGGATAATGCGATCGTCCCTTCCGTAGTTCGTCCAAGGTACTCAACTCTTTCACCAATAAGAACAGGGAAAGGTGATGTCAATGTAGGGTCTTCCTTCTGTAGGGTTTTCTTGGGAAATGCTTCACTCGGTTGAATGTGCACTATGCTTGTCATACTGCCGTGGTCCTGATCAGACTCGTAATCCATCTATACAATAATAACCATAGAGACAAACTTAAAGACTTAAAATTTGCAGAACATTAAAAGCCAATGATGGCGAGAACTACGGCTTATCACCAAGGAAGATTCCAGAGTAACTTACTAAAAAAGAAACTGAAATGATAAGATTACAGGATGTTGACAGGATATTCATAATGTCAGACATTTCTTAATTGGAAAATATTTACAGAAAGCTTTTATTCTGAAAACCGAAAACCTTAAACTACATACGGATGTTTATAAATAACTTGAATGCTAGTGACAAATAATTCACCAATAATGTGGGGAATTTCTTTTTATTTTGATTAAGGATAACGTCACTACAAAGTCCTCCAAAACTAGTGTCGCACCCATTCATATACAGCAGCGGTCTTCAAACTGTGTTCTGCGGAACCCCAGGGATCCGTAATACATCTCTGGGGGTTCCGCAAGTCAAATGAAAATTCGTTAGCAGCGGCAAGATAGACTTTTCTAAAGGTGGGATGGGGTTCCCCCAAAACATCTTATAGTTCTAAGGATTCCGTGAGTCTACAAAGTTTGAAGACCAATGATATACAGTAAATAGGCAATTGTTCTTAGGCCATAGGACATGTTTTGAGTCCCGATATGTCCCGGTATGCGTTCATATGTATTCCAGTATAAGGTTTGTAGGAGAGTTTTAGATTAATAAAAAGTGATTGAAAAGGTACCTAATAACCTCAGACTTTGAGCGTCATTATAATACTCCACAGTTACGGACAGTCTGAAAGATACAGTTCAATGAAGCCCGACCAATTCCTCAACCACCTCTGAGGGTCAGGGCTCACGTGCCACTTATGCAGCCTTATTTTACAAATACACATATCACATTCAGAGAAGATCAACTATTGAAATTAGGGAGTGATACGTGACAAGACTACAGATGATTTGGTAAAGATAAGAAAGGGATTTATAATTAGAAGGGGCCAAGGTTAATAAATCAAAATTCGTTACGTAAACATCACGTAATTTAGTAGGAAAAATGGGACAGGACATTATTGCGGGTGCGACGACCTTGTCATCCCTCCTCCCGCTATCAACCAATCTACAGTAAGAATAACTCGAATGAAATTATTTCACAACATTTTTCGCTGTTAGCAATAACAAAGTCAAAATCATGTTGAAAACGACTTATCAATCAATTCGTTCCCTATATGGCGTTCATTGCATTGCTGCTGTCGTCAAGTCCATTTTAACACTCAAAAGAGATTCTGTGGTTCAGATAGCTGAAATATTGTCAACAAGCATCTACAAGTCTCCCACGCCCTTCCATAGGTGGGACAGGAGCACTGAACTCCGAGAAAAACAAATTTTAGTTATTTCTTCTATAGAAATAAAATTAACAAGATGAACGATTTCCTCTACCGGTACATAAAAAGGAAATAACGCTTCCTCCTGAGAAATAGAGGAAACCTGTGCCCAAGCCCTGAGACGGAACTGCCTCGATCCACCAACGTTCCAAGTGACGGTGAACAAATTGTTGTGAATTCACAAAAGAATGCAGTTGTTATGATTAGAATGATATTTTTACAATTTGGATTAAATCAAAACAACGGCAACCAAATTCTTACCTCTTTTGAAGCCAGACCATGTGTCAACCCGGAGAAGTCAGACAATCCTAAAACGATATTAAAAAATTTTCTATGAGCAATGTAAAGTATATGTGAACAGTCTACAACGAGTATTAACCACAAAATTAACGATCCAGACTACCTTTTCTATAATCATTCACAAATTAAACCAAAAATTAAGCTTATGATTATCTACCTATCAGGGCCTACTATTCCTAGGCTTGCCATCTTCCTCACGATCCTATTTCCTCCTCTTGTACCCTTCCTACCACCCCAGATG
The DNA here is from genome assembly GCA_013389805.1 of Trigoniulus corallinus. Lineage (NCBI taxonomy): Eukaryota > Metazoa > Arthropoda > Diplopoda > Spirobolida > Trigoniulidae > Trigoniulus > Trigoniulus corallinus. The sequence continues at coordinate 16,901,809 of JAAFCE010005724.1, read as the reverse complement.
CAGTAGCCTGGCGTTGTCAACATTCCTCTCTCATTTCTGTACTCTTGAAGTCACAGAAATACTCTTCCAACCTCATGTTTCCTTTGCCAGTAAGGAACGAAACCCTAGCTTTTCAATCTTTTACTGCTGTTACCCGAGTAATATATCCCTAGATCAGGCAAATTAAATACTTCCCTTCTTTTGTCCCTAGCTCATTAAGGGCCTAATGCTTCTGTTGCGTTACTAATATTAGCAACGGTCATTTTAGCTGTGGTTTTAGCCTTCTTGCATTGAATCTTCGACTCATGATCTCATCTCCCGCCATCTGCACAGTTTATCTCATTCCTGATTGTTGTCTGTCTCCTCGTTTCACCACTGTCTCCTTGCCCGAGAAGTTCCCCACTATAGCTTGCTCCAAAATGGTTTCCCCAAGTTTTCGGAGTTTTCCAGTGACCATGTCCTACCAACTTCTAGACCAGTGATTCTCAACCTTTTCTTTCCGCCACGGTACTTTTAATAATTTGAAAATTTGGCCGCACAGTAGCAATGACACATTTGGTGGCACACAAGTTAAGCCACTAGCCAGAACTGTAATACTGTATTCATGTGCATTCCTTCAGACAGTCCCTGCTAGGAAGGTAGAACAGATTGAACTACTTGTCTGACGTCTGAGTTGCGTTGGACACACCAGTTCTCGTCAGATCACTGAAAGTTAAGCAACGCAAACCCAAATTAGTACCAGCATGGGTAGTTGGTAATGAACGTTGGGTGCTGCTAATTTCCCCTCGCTCACACCCTCTACACTACCTCCTCACCCGCGAGCAGCCTCCTTAGGGTTCGGCCTGTTATGGCTGCTTGACTTACTCCCCAACCCCTCAGCATGACATACATACATGCATACACTCCCCCCCCCATTATGCAGTTGCTTATGTATGGGTATTGGTAGTGGCGGCACAGAGGTTGACAATCACTGTTCTAGACCAGTTGCTCTAGACAATAAGACCTCATTTGGCATTTTAGACCCGGCGCCTATTCAACGGCCTTCACCTTGAGGAGATACTCGCCACCAATTCATCGGAATAGTCTGTAGTTCACCGCTGAAAAAGTCAGATAAAATTAGACCCTGTTTACTATTTTGATCCAAGAGGGCGAGACGTCAGAATGACAACGGCAACTGGGCGCAATGAACAGTAGCACAACTTAAGAGCATTCACGAACTTTTACCATGCTAACAATATCAACACTTGTATAAAGATGCTACAGGTGCCTTTGATCGAAGCCTGTCTCTTGCCAGTTCTAAGAATAGATGCCCTATTGTCCGATTTTCATTAGTTCGATCAAAAATTCATTTAACACAAAGGAACAAAACGTTAAATTAGCAAAGGATTTGCAACGTTAGGTTGGCAGTCGGCTGAGTCAAAATGCCTTCCAACAGTTTGCTCGTGTATTCCCAGTAACGGTGGGACAAACGGGCACCGGACCCTGCCATGAGCTAAAAAGGGGATGAGAAATGACTGGTTCTGAAAGTGATGACGCCATGTTAAATATAAAAGGAATCAAAACATCCGCTAAAAAAGGTGAGAGCAAATTAAAAAAATACATCACGAAGGTCGTGCAGAAAAGGTCTCGGGAAGAAAGGGAAAGCCAATCCCTGAGGCATCGAGAAACCAGTTACTGTATTTAACAATTATGAGGAAGGAAATACTAAAGGTCTGGCTCTTGCAAATTGGCGATTATTGAATGGCCGGATGATGTTACTTTCATATAAAAACTGAAATCAAGATCTCAAATATTTGAAGAACGCACAATTGCAATATTCTTCCTTTACTAACCCATTTCTCACCTATGGCAGCAGAATTGCACACTCATGTCATTGGGGTACCAACTTAGAAAAGATGGGAAGACAAACACTGAGTGATACAAAGACTCGGAAAAGTCAGGAGGAGGGCACCACCAGGTAATCGTGAGTGAAATGTCGGCCAGTAGTTGTACGTGACAGCTTGCTGGCCACTCAATTCCACCGCTATATTTTAGTTCTCTCTTGTCACAAGCAGAGATTGCAGAAGTTCATGAGGAAAGGCTAAAACAATTGAATACTGTAATTAATATTAAGTAGGGGAAGAGCAGACTGCCATCCTTATGCACCCCTATGAAGCCCAAGCGTGTGGAATGAGAGATGAGTCAAGGAAAAGGAAGGCATTATACGACTAATATTTGGCTGGCTGTCGCCAATCCAGTTAATAACATAACAGTAGACTGTGAGAGAAACCCCAGGTGCACCCTAACAAAGGGTATATGACAACTGGATTGAGCAACACGTCGAGTAGGAAGAAAGAAGCTCAATCATGTTTACTCATTTAACTTAAGCAAAATAATATAGGAAGCCTGGGGATATTGTGATGTCTACCTTTCTTTGACAAAGCAACCAGTGAGTTCATTTATAACAAAATCGATAACGTGGCTAAGAATACGACTTTTTTTGCTAGACAATTTTAATGATGCTCTGAACAAGGTCAGAAACATCAATTTGAATGCGATGACAGGACGGTGAAGAGTCCAATACTGAATGTGGTATATTGGTACGTGACATAATTAAGCAAACGCTTCACATTACCCAACATAATAAATAGCATTCATAAGTAGCATTAAGGAAGCAAGTCTTGGTGGTGCAGATGAGGTCGCTGAGTAAGCCAAGTTCTGGTGATTAACTTAACACTTTAACGTTGAGTACCCGACCCAGGCCACAGGCGGGATAAGGGTATGATGATGATGATGATGATGACTGTTTAATGTTGAAATGAAAGTTTATCTTACAAATCTTTATACTTTAGCACAGAAAGTGGATATTCATCATCTTTTGATGTCTGTTTGTTAGGATCCTATCGGAACAATGGGGCTATTTAGTACACATCTTTACATTTAAAACGTATAAAACACCCTTTATCACCTCTACTGACACTGCAAAAGTCCAAATCTCAAAACCGAATATTTGGGCAAAACCCAAACTATACTGATAACGAAATGATGAAACAATCCTTTTCATTGTTTTCACTGGCAATTCCATATTTCGATGCACCATACATTTATTTATAATGTAAAAAAAGTTTACGATTTGAAAGAGGAAATTGGTTGTCGTGTTGACGAGCTTGCTGACACTGAAAATTCATAAGCCACAAGTGAGGAATACGAATATTAATACTACATGGTAACGACAAAGTTAAAATCATCCATGTAAACACAAACTTTCTTGATAGGTCGACATTTGCTAGACATTAGTGAAAATTAACAGTAGTTTAACGAGAAGGAAGCCACCAAATGATATCTCACCTTCAATAAACAATAGAGGACCAGTCCAGACAAATAGTACTGTTTATGTTTGTGTGACAGCAAAGATGCACTTTTTCACGTTTCCATTTCTGATTTCTCCTCGGGCAATGACTAACTGCAAAGACCTTGGGGTAAAATTAATCGCTTCACAAAACTTCTGTCTTAATCTCCATAACTATAACGGTCATAATTATTAGTGAAAAATTTAGGAGTTAGATTAGAAATGTGGAGTAGAGAATGTTAATGATCACAGAGACTGCTTCTGCTACTAGTTTCCAAGGTTGAGTAAGCCTACGAGGAATCTCAGAACGACAAACTAATTACAACTTCGCTATTCCAAAATAAATATAAAATGTTACCAATAAGTTTGTCATTATCTTTAGGAATTGGAAAATCAGTCGTCTACAACAAAAACATCATTGTACATCCAACCAAATAATCAGTCCTGATTGCGTCATACACAGGCGAATTAAACATTTCTAATGTTTATATCTTTCATACCAACAGTAATTTTGAACACTGACACATAAACCTCCTGAATTCAACTAAATATGTAAAGCCAACCTTTAGATATCCTAGATTTAAAGTCATTCATAATTTATTTTAGATGGAAGAATTTTTTCTAAGCTGAATATGGAGGCAACCATTTCAGAGTAGATACTAGTGATCAAGTCATATGTCAATGATTATTGACTAGTTGCAATGCGTTCATTAATAAAATATATCAACAGGAATAACAGCTATATAATAATTCATAGCAGTTGTCGCGAATAATGGTATAAATAATAACCAATGAACAAAATTTAAATGCACCCATATTGTAAGTTCCCCATACTGATGGCTATGCTAATGTCCAACTGCAGTACACGTAATTACTACAAAACGTAAACTGTGTATCTTATGGGTAATTAGAGTGCATAATTAACGTTGGTATCCAGACATACGTGGCATGTAATTAATAAAGAAACCTATATAAAATTTTTTTTTCGAGGATTCATTTTCATATTTAGTCGGAGATCTTAATTACGAGGAAGAGAAACATAGCTTTGGCTTACCTGTAAATGTAACGCTGATTTCAACTAAATAGATTTTCTGAATCCGTAAAAGAACTTCAAGGCCATTGAAAATTTTGATATTAGGAACTACATGAAACCCAGCTCTTATTAGCCCATCACATATAACAAGAAGAATCCATGACAACACCAAATCGCAAGATTACAACTGCCGGCCGAAACGCGTAAAAATTGTTTTCGACGAGACGAGGAAATGGCGGTTCTTTAACCGTCAACACAATCTAGGTCACGTGACAAACCGCCTATCTTTGGAAAAACAAACTGCTTACGACAAATTGAATGCCAGCGACTGCAAGCCGATCTTTTACTGTTAAATGTTCCAATTATCTTACTGATACAGACAAATGTTAAATTTTCAGCAGAAAAATATCACCGTCCGATAACACCCACTTAGTCCACAGTCTCCAAAGTAGGTTACACACTAAGGGTCACTATTACGCACTTTTTTTGGTACATCATTAAGCGAGAGCGTCGTAAACATCGATGCCTTCTACGACCTTCAACAGCCCTCTAGGCTATCAGCTGAGTGCAGAGTGCCGTAATGGATGAAATACTGATCCGCCCTTTAAAACGTCATCAACTTTTTATCCTATCGTCCTTGGCAATACCAAAATATCTACAAATTGAATTGTAGACTTTATTTTATAGTGCTGGTGGTCTAACATTTAATTTTGAGGTCATTTATCTGGCGCCAATAATCCTACAGAAAACGTCATAAACGTCACTCGCCTTCAAGAAAGCTGCAATTGTTCCTTACTACAAACTACAAAAACTTTTGTCGAATCACCGTACTTTAATGTATTTTAAAAATAAATAAATAAAAACTATTTACAACTCATAATTATGACCGTATCATACTCCTTGCACTATAACATGGAAGTTACGCAAGTTAATTATGAATGGTATAGTGTATAATCAAACATCACGTGGATCGCCTTCTGATGGTATATTTACCCTTTTGTAATTGAGAAATATTAACTTTGATTTTAGAGTGGTCAGTTGTCTTTCGAACCCAAATCTGTAATCCATAAGTCTTTTTCGATTAGTATCGACTCGAGTAATAAATGAACAACGACATAAATATCTCTACACTACCTCTGAAGTTCCTACTGTTGAAATTACACCACTAAATTTTCCAGTTTCTTTCGAATCTACGTAAACAGACTGACCTCTCTGAAACCTGATAAACAACAACTTTAATAATTTGCTAAATAAAGGCTACTGAAAGAAAAAGAATGTCATATTACCATCGTTTATCAAAATATAATCTACCATCTTCTATCTTGGCGTCTGCCATCACAATTTCCGGAATTGACACCTGCGTATCTGTATCACAAATAAGACAAAATTGAGAAAACAAACAACTCACTAGAAATCTTTGTGATCAATTTGTTTTTAGAAATAGCGTGAGACTACTCACGTTCGGTGATGGGTTTCTTTAGTGCGACTGGCTTCCCCTGAAATATTTAGAAAATGCTGTTTTCCAAGAAAACAACAAATATGCACAATCAAAGCATGCATTTACAAATTGCGAACAAAAAATAGTTTCTGGGTGCTATCATTATTAAACAAAATGAAATAAAATGTAAAACAACATCAATGAAGCGTTATTTTAACTACCTTGTTTAATATTTTGAGATCTTCCATTATTTGATTTTCGTCAAGAAGATAATTCAGCTGAGGTAGAAACATTAAGAAAAATAAAAGTGATTTGATGGGCAGATGTACCATTAAGTCTTTTTATTAAAAGGATATTAGGAGAAGTTTTTCGACGTTTCTCAGGTAACGGAATAGGGTCATTTGGTCTTCTGCGTAATTTCCGCGTTGTGACAGGTTTCACTTCCATAGAGTCTTCTCAAAAAACAAAAAAAAAACATTACTTTCACCTGATTAATTTAAAGCACCAAAGAATAAAAGTTTACCTCCAGTAAATTCCATCGTAAGGCGCTCATTTTCAATTGTTTTCTTTTTCTCTTCCAATTCCATGATCAAACTTTCTTTTAGTTCAATTTTCTTTTCCTATACATTTTAAAAATGAAGTTTAATGGTAACATCATCTTGTTCATCATACAATTATTTCAGTAACATACTTCAAAATCTCTGGCAGCTGCTTTCTTTTCATTCCTATATTCTCTTTCGATACATTCAGTCTAAAAAGTGCACAAATATCACAATTTAGTAATTTATATACTGTATCCTCCTACCACGCAATTCTGACAGAAAAATACCTCATATGCATAAAATATTTCATTCATTCTCAGTCTTTCATTATAATTCTGCTCGAGCTTTTTCATCCTCTTGTGATACTCAGGATGTAACCCATCTTTTAAAAGTTGCAACTGTTTCTTCAAATTAGCAAGTTTTTCTTGATACATCCTTAAATGGAAAATATTTTTCGTAAGTTGTTAACTCCTCATGAACCCTAGAATCACAACATGATATCTTCGTGACAAAAAGTTTTAGCCAATTTTTTAAATGCACAGTTATTTTGTATAAATTTCAAAATTCCGAATAACTCTTAGTTATGTGTAAGCTCTTTATAAGGTAAAAAGTTAAATATAACGGTCAGATGATAAACATTCAAATGATGGACAGTCAAAAATTCCTTTTGTAAAATTACAAGGATTAACGGTGGTGAGGGACCCAAGTGCACTGTTGAACTGCTTTAGGAGTCGATTCTGAATGTTTGAAAACCAAACTGAGCCAACATTACAAACTAAAGGAGAAAATTGAAAGGTATAAGAAGGAACATGTCAATCGAGGGAATCACAATTAATTTGATAATTTTTTGGTTAAGTTGATAAAATGATTTGACATACTGCTCCTTTATTTCGGTGGATTCCTCCTGTTTAACCATATCTGTTTCACTTGCGTCTTCAGTGTCTAACAATGTATCAAAAACAATGACACGTTTTTAAACAAACATATTCGAGAAAGGATCTAGGAAGCCGACACTTAAATAACTTGGGCAACTGTATAATGCCATACCACCATTACTTAACACGACGTGCAATTCCATTGATTTGACTCACCCTCATCCGAGTCCTGTTCATAAAATGCTTTATCTTCATCGTCGTAATCTAGGCTGTTATCATCGTCAAAATCATAATCTTCATGCCCCAAATTCATAGTTCCATGTAAGTTCTGTGCAGTGCCATTTACAGCCATAATATTATTATTACCCACGCTAAAATTACTTATAACGGAGGAAAGCGCCATTTCTTTCCCATCAGTTCATTTTCGCATTCCTTCAAAGCCTGGCTACCGAAGCACCAATCAACGTTGGATTCTCGAAAGACCACACCCATTTACTCTCTTATGAATGCAGTGGGGCTATTCATTTAAAGTGTAGTACAGTATTTATATTTCCTGCATAAATAAATTATTATTGATGATTTTTAATATATTTATTATTCATAAAAATTCAGCCAAAAATATATGGAAGTATAGATATTGAAATCCATAAAGAATACAAATATGCGCGGACACTAGAATTAGAAACTGTGGTCATTCATGCATTACAGTATAGGAACTGACAATCATTTTAATAGCGCCTAAGATGATAATATAGAAATAATTATGAAGAAATTAAACAAAAATTTCCCTCAATGACCTTATAATTTACAGTCACCAGTAACTATATGTGGCATACATTGAATGAATTGCCCTCACCCTTGCTAATGCGCAGAAGAGGAAAACATGACGGATTTCGCACGATGTCAGAATTGAGTCAACCCAGATTAAATCCCTTCTTGCATGCTGTTTTCATTTTGACATAGCATTCCAACTTAGTATAGATATCTATTTCGTCCTTAAAACTTAGAAGATCGTTGTGGATGTAATGAAAGGTTCACTCTTAAAGTAAAGCAGTGAGATGACGCAGTCATGGCTATTGCACGTCCTCCTGGTATGGATTTCGATCATAACTGGCCAGAAAGTGCAGAGTGTTTGACTCTTGATTTTGGCCCATTTGAAACTGTTCATCGATGGAAGCAAATGCCAGAATGTGATGAATTTGTTGGAGCAAGGTTTGTATGATAAACAAGCTCTAGTTAGGTCATGAAAAGCACAATAATGATGGGCCTATAGTTGATGTATGTTAACAAAATGTATCCTGCATTTACAGGAGAAGCAAACATACTGTCGTAGCGTATAAGGATGCTATATACGTTTTTGGCGGTGATAACGGGTTTGTTTAACTAAATTTAATTAATTTTCGATATGGGTTTTTGTGTAATTTTCATCCATGAACTATCTTGGTTTCAGGAAATATATGTTAAATGACTTGTTGAGGTTTGACGTGAAGGATAAGTCTTGGGGTCGAGCATTTACCATGGGAAGTCCTCCAGCACCACGTTATCATCATTCTGCAGTCGTTTATGAACGTAGCATGTTTGTTTTTGGTAAGATACGTTAGTATATCATAGTCATATAGTTTTTTTAGATTGTTAGTCACAATATTTCAATTACTGTTAGGTGGTTACACCGGGGACATCCACTCAAATTCTAATTTGACGAACAAGAATGATTTATATGAATATAAATTTCTAACTGGCATGTGGACTGAATGGAAATTTAGTGGAAAGTAAGCAATGAGTTACTCCCTTTGTATGCAGTTAATTGGTTGAATAGGAATTTTACCTGATTATATACCTTTCAGAATGCCAGTCCCAAGATCGGCTCATGGAGCTGCCGTGTATGATGGCAAGATGTGGATTTTTGCAGGTTATGATGGAAATGCACGATTAAATGACATGTGGACAATTTCGTTAATGGGTGACTCACGGACGTGGGAAGAAGTAATTATAATTAACAGCATGCTGTTGCTAAGAAAAGTAGAAAGAAAAGTGATATTTCTCAATTATGCAGGTTCGACAAACCGGTGATTGTCCACCAACATGCTGTAATTTTCCACTTGTTGTTGCTCGCGATAATATGTACATGTTCTCTGGTCAGAGTGGAGCAAAAATTACCAACAGTTTATTCCAGTTTAACTTCAAAGACAGATGGCAAGTTTTAAAATGTCTCCTATTCCTTCGTGTTTGGAAAATTTCCTAATCTTTAAGAATTGTAATGCTTTAGTTGGTCAAGAATTTCTACTGAACATATATTAAGAGGTGCACCACCACCGCCGACTCGTCGCTATGGACACACAATGGTAGCTTTTGATAGACATTTATATGTGTTTGGTGGAGCTGCAGACAGCACATTGCCAAATGATCTTCATTGGTAACATATTATATGTAAACAAAATAATTTTAAGAAAATTATTTCTACGAACCCATCATTGTCATCTAAGACGTATTTATAGTTTTGATTTAGATACACAGACATGGTCAATTATAGCTTCCTCTACTGATAGTGTCGTTCCAAGTGGGCGCCTCTTTCATGCATCTGCTGTTGTAGGAGATGCAATGTACATTTTTGGCGGTACAGTGGACAATAACGTTCGTTCCGGAGAAATGCACCGTTTTCAGGTTCCTAAGATCCTAACAAACATTTTGAAACTTGGAATTACGTTAATATTCACCAGTGTTTATATTTTTATGTTTTTCTATTCACCAGTTTTCTTGTTATCCGAAATGTACATTACATGAAGATTATGGACGTTTATTGGAAAGTCGACAATTCTGTGATGTAGTTTTTATTGTTGGACCTGTAAGTAAAATTATTATCGTGAAGTGTTTTTGAGTAATCTATCCTCCATCCGTCATGCTATCCGTTTTAGGAAGAAATGGCGATTTCTGCCCATGTGACGATGGTCGCAGCACGATCAGACTGGTTAAGGAATCGCATCAGCTTGGCTCGAGCTCACCGCAATAAACATCTGGAAAAGGTTCGAAGCAATTCGAAATGGTGAAACGTGAGAGAGTCATCGTAGAGTAATAACTTATTAAATTTTTTAAAAAAAAATCAGGATGGAGAAACTGTGTTTGAAGGATCTCAAGATGCATTAATTGAGGTTCACCTGCGAGATGCAGTGCCTGAAGCTTTTGAAATGGTGTTGAATTATATCTATACAGATCGTATTGATCCTACAAGAAAAAGCAAAGAACCCATGAGCAACCAAATCGTGTTGTTAATGATGGACGTTTACAGATTGGCAGTTCAAGTTTGTAACATATTTTAACAATTACTTTGGGAATCTGATTGCAACTGTTATAAAGGTTACGTCTTAGTTCCAGATGCGTAGACTGGAACAACTTTGTGTGCAGTACTTGGAGTTTGCAATACATCATAAAAACGTTTTAGTTGCTCTGAAGAATGCATCTCAACTCAAACTACATTTTATCAAGGAGTTCTGTCTGAAATTTATAGTTAAAGAGAGCAACTATAATCAAATTGTCATGAGTAAAGAATTTGAAACATTAGATCAACCTTTGATGGTTGAGATAATTCGCCGAAGGCAAACACCAAAGGTTCAAACTTTGATTGAACCACATTTCGATGCAAATGGTGATTTTGTGGAAATGTTTTTATAATAGTTTACTGAGGATTGAAATTTAAATGATGTCTACTTTTTCCTCTTAAGGCAGGAGTTTAGAAGACGATATGCAAAGATTTCTGAAAGAAACAGGAAGAGAATTTTGTGACATTCAACTAATTTTAGATGGTGTTGCGATACCAGCCCATAAAGCGATCCTGGCAGCTCGCTGCAGTTATTTTGAAGCAATGTTTAGATCTTTCATGCCAGAAGACAATCGCGTTGTCGTGAGTATTTTCTATCCCTATGATGTTATTGAATACTTACAAATGTAACTTCACTTAGAATTTTTATCTGATAAGATTGCAATTGGAGAGATGGTACCATCTTTGCAGTCGTTTGACAGTCTTTTGAGATATATCTATTATGGCGATGTCAACATGCCCCCTGAAGATTCTCTGTATTTATTTTCGGCCCCATATTTTTATGGTTTCACAAATAATCGACTCCAGGCTTTTTGTAAACAGAATTTAGAAAGGAACGTCACATTTGAAAACGTTATTCAGGTGGTTTAAATTCTAATTATATATTTTTTATCTAAATGAAATCGTGACGTGACATCTTCAAGTTTATTTTCAGATACTGGAAGCAGCTGATCGAATTCAAGCACTGGATATGAAAAAACATGCTCTTAATTTGATTGTTCATCACTTTCCTAAGGCGAGTTAATTTGAAGAGGCGTATTTATTTCTTTAAAATGTATTTTGGAGGTTATCTTAATGTTCCAGTGGCTTTTCAGGTCGCAAGATTACAAAGGATGAGAGCTTTGAGCCGTGAACTCCTTTTGGATATACTAGAAGTGGTCGCTGATGAAATGAGTGACGACATGAAAATGTGTCCAGATGTCTCATTTACGAGTCTAAACAGTGAGCCCTGTGTCTATTCTTAGAAATATTTACAGGAATTTAATGACTTATTAATTATTTACATTGGGTGACCTATTGTACTTATTTATCCTACTTTTTTTTTCTTTCAAAACACTCCATGTATACCAATAGTTGCCATTTTTACCTCGTATCCATTAAATGCAATTTGAAGATGCCTAAAGTGTTCAAAATAGCACATATAATAAAAGCAGTATATAGAAATAAAAGATAAATTCCGTAGGTGGTTTTGGGCTTAAACTTCATGATAATCATAGCAAATAACGAGGAAACAAGATTTGCAAATAAAAATCCTGACAGTACGGTCAAGCTTGGCATGTAAGGAATCTGAAAACAACAGCGATTATTAAGTTACTACCAATCATAAAAGTGGGTGGTTTGAATGTCAAAAAATGCTCACACTGATAGGATTTCCACTACGAATTAGTGGAATTCCAAATGCTAAACCCATTCCGACTAAAAGATCTAAGATATGATAATAAATTTATAATATATTGTCAGTTATGAAAAATTTAACTGAGACAATGAAAATTTTATATACTTAGCAGTGGCCCTCCAAAACAAGCTGCTACACCCATTGCAGGATAACCTCTCTTAGCCATCGTGAAATCGGCGACGACATCTTTATAGGAAAAAAAATTGTCGTGTGGGTCCGAGATATTACAAGAACGTTAATTTATATCCTTCAAAATACTTACCGGATATGTTATTTCCCCATGATAGCACCGTTATACCTAGTAGAGCATCGTTGATATTTAGTAGTATGCCAATCGTCTGAAAAAAAAGTATGTAAATTGAAGTCAATGGCCACCTCTCAAATTTAATTATTAATTTACCTTTAAGATGTTGATTATTTCATTTGCCATCAGATACACCCACACATTTGAAATTGCAAATCCCAGATAAGCAAATATCTTTAATAGAAAAAATAGTTTTTGTCCGAAAAATAATAATTGCACTTGAGTCAAGAGAGAAGTAGGTGTGTGTGGGTGTCTAACTTACCATATGATATTTTGGGCGTTCATCTGTTGAAGTAATGCAAAAAACAGTTACTGCCAGCAAGAAGCCAAACACCAGAACAACAGACCATGCAGGAACTACACCTCCGATTTTATCACAGCCATCTGCCAAAATGAAACGATCAGTTTTCGGAATTCAGAAAGATGCCATCACTTCAAAAAAAAAATCTCACGATTGACTGCAAATATGACGAACATTGGTCCCGTGATGAGGTGCAGAGAATTCAGCACCCGACACCAGTTATGATTTGGCATTCTCTTATCAATTACTGGCACAGTTATTTTCAACAGGAGTAATACAGGTGCCTGGTATAAATAGGACTACTGCAATAATTAATTAAATACCATTTTTACACAGTGTCTCTTGTACCTTTAAAACTGCACGAATTTTAGAGTGCCATTTCATGCCAACCCAGTTCTTGTAATCGATTGGGGAAATTGCCTGCATTAACGTTAAGGATCTGTGAGTATTCACACTGCCACTTCCAAATGCAAGAAGAGGTGCTCTCTCTGGATCATTCTCTTGATCTAAAATATTTAATTACTACATTAAATAATACGGTTCAGATGTGAAAAGTCTTATTAGAAGGCGACAGAACGTGTAAAGCTCGGGACTTCACGTAGCCTGAAGAATGAGGAGACAAGTAGGAAAGATTTTCCAACCTACTTTCGAGCATGTGATAAAAGTGATCAACGTCATCATCATCAACTAGCATGTATTCATTTACAACGTCTGAATGTTAGCATTGAGAAGAGTGAAGAGGTTAGTAAAAAAATGAAGAAAAAGTCCAGCAAAGAAATTAATTGTTTGCCTGCCAATTCCGTGTTGATAGTACCGCTGTTTTCTACATGTGCTACTCCATTACAATGTTGAGACGTGCTCACTGTATTATTATCATCAATTGGCTGATATCCGTTTCTGAATTCTGTTTGAAAAGAAACTGGTATTGAAAATTAATGGAAAATGTTTTAAAAGATGCTAGTAGACTTGCCTTTGTCCTTGCACCATCGTCTATAGATCATGGGTACCAAGAGGACCGCTGCTAGATATGCCAAGTACATGACTAGGAACCCTAATTATAACAGTTACTCCTTTAGCGAAATGGAAATTAAATAATTACAAAAAAATATAACTTATTTACCAAACGCATCCAACATGTGAGCTGCTCCTTTAAAGTATATAGCAAATGCCCAAAAAGATGCCATCAAATAAAATACGCCATCACGCAGAAAAGCTACTTGAGGTACTTCAAATGTGTTATTACCCAAAATTATGATCCCAACGACTATACACGTATCAAATAAGCCTCCTCCTATGTACAAAATTACAACACCAATTAAAGTAATGAGAGTTTATATCTCTACTGAATTCCTCCCAGAGCATCCTGCAAATCAACGTCGTTTCTAACCATTTCCCTAACCATGAACTCTAGGACCCTGCGTATGGTAACCTCTTACAACTGACAAAGAGAGAGAAGAGAAATATTTCTTGTAGACGGTGTCCGAGCAGCTATAGCAACTACCATACATACTAATGTGGTTTATATTTTGCACTAGAGGTTCTCATAGGCAGGAGCACATTTCCAAGGGCTCTCATCCGCTTAGATCAGTCCTGGCCTAGATGATAGTTGCGAAACGCTGGTGTGAGAGGTCGTCTAGATACCCCATTAAAAGCAGCCCGTCTGTCTCGGATTTTGTCCATTTTCTTATTCAACGTTTTGCTGTCTATTTATGAGGTCACTTATCAATGCCGAAGGGAAAGGGAGGACTGACCACGGTTCAACTTAGTTTCTTACACACTAACGGGTTGGGGAGTAAGCCAAGCAGCCATAACAGGCCGAACCCTTAGGAGGCTGCTCGCGGGTGAGGAGGAGGTAGGTGTAAAGGATGTAGGAGAGGGAAAATTTGCAGCACCCAACGTTCCCTACCAACCACCCATGTTGGTACTAACGTGGGTTTGCACTGCTTAACTTCAGTGATCTCACGAGAACTGGCGTGTCCAACGCAACTTGGCCGCACATCAACTTAACATTCAAATACAGACACACCTGGGGAATTCAGTCTCTCTCCCCTCCTCTCCTCCTGCCCCTTCCTCTCACCCAAAACAAAACGCCCAGCTCAGTCAGAGGTGAACCTGCCATCATGTGAAAGTGGTTACTTGAGTTCACTTCCTAGCTCGTACATACGTTATAAAGGTTCCGGGCATTATTCTATCCCCAAATTCCTCATTTAATGAAAGACCGTGTGGCTGACCTGGCCAGTCTGGCAAAACAACGACGATATACTTGCCAAATAATCCACTAATTATCAATTCTGGTCTGTCTTGATTCACCGCTGCCACTGATCCAAAGATGTCGGCTGCTCCGTTGCCCAATGCTAACAACGTTACACCTTATTACTTAATTAAGGGTATCTAAAAGTTACAGATTCATCAACAAGTAGTGTAATAATAGAAATTAAAGGATATAGCGACGTTCTCTGATAGTCGCAAGGACTTGGCAACAGCATCCAATGCAGGACAAAAGCTTGAAATGGCAAAAATGAGGCACATTTTTAATGACATATGTCTAGACACATAACACTGATGTGTAGGGCCTACAATACTTACAAACTTTCTGTAGTTAAAGCCATTATTAGGAACAGTACTGTCAGCCAAACTGCCTGTTCATTTAGAAATATGACCACAATTACAAATTTTTATTTATCGAATAAAGGAAAGGGTGAAGTTTTTGTTGTTTGTTGGAGTTTAAGGTCCCATCAACTACAAGGTCATTAGAGACCCGTCCACTGTATAGTTCTAATGAATATACTGCACAGACACTACACTAATGTGACGATTATTGGGTAGCAGCAGTACCCAGCTTTCCCGAGCGACCACCCATGTCAGTACTAACTGAGCTTGCGTTGCTTAATTTCAGTGATCAGATGAGAACTGGTGTGTCCAACGCAACTCGCCGCTCCCGAAAGGGTGAGGTGGAGAAGATGCGAGTGCCATGAGTGCAGTGGCGTCACCCGGTTCGGATACAGCATGGTGTCACCCCCTCTCCCGAAAAAAAGCCGCTTCTTCTGCTTTGGTGTCACCCCATTTCTGATGGTGCGAGTGGTGTCAACCGGTGCGGCCCGCACTCCCTAGTGACGCCACTGCATGAGTGAATTTTTCCCCTATCTTTGAACTTACCAAAAGTATAACAACTCCATACAGTGAATCACCTTCCAAATCGCAATACACAAACTCCACGTAATTGAAGAAGCCTTCATCATTTTGACAGTCAGTAATGTTGAGTACAAAACTGCATTTCTCAGCTGCATTCGACATATAATGAACGTCATTGCACTACAATAAACAAAATTCATCCTAGAATTTAGCATAAAACAGAGACGACACACGCAAGATACCAGACAAAGGTTCAATTTCGAGCCCCTACACCTGGGAATTTTGCTGTTGTATTTGAATATTTTACTCCGAGTAGAAAACGGAGGGGGCTTCTTTCCGTGCATTTGTGACATGTCACAGACCACGTAGGCAGAGGCGTACCTAGGGTATTTGGCGCCCGTGAGAAGGGGGAGGGGGGAGACAGGAAAATTTTGTAATTTGCATTAGCTTTAGGACTATTTTTAGGCAAGGCCCAAAATGAGGCCGCAGGGTGACGCAGCCCTGCAAAATTCTGCTAGCAGGCAATCACTGTTACGTTGAAAGCCATTTTAGTTGACGCAAATTGCAAACCAGTATGTTGAAAAACTGCGATTCAATGTGTGGTGATTGCCTGCTTGCAGAATTTCGCAGGGCTGCGTTAGGCTGCGTCACCCTGCGGCCTCATTTTGCGCCTTGCCTTAAAAGCGCCCCCCGTTAGCCCCTCAAAATGAAACTATTTTTGCCTCTCCAGATGAGACGTTATCGCTTAAAAAAGTTGAGTTTCATGGCGTCCCCCCTTCAAGAGGTGCCCAGGTACCTTCATCCATAGGTACGCCTCTACATATGGGGAGGGAAGTGCCAACTCGGGGACTTCACCCTCTCGCGCCGCTCGGACAAGAAACTACCCACCTCAGCCAGAATCGAATCTGCATTCAAGGTATCAGAGCCACACACACTACAACTGAGGGCCCTAGACGGGACAATCACAGGCGGCTCATGGAGCAGGCAGACCTAGGCGGCAAATTTCATTATGGCGGCCAAATTACAGAGCTACTTCCTTGCCATGCAGTCTATCGGTCATTTAAAATGTTTATAGTCCTGGGGTTCCCAAACTCCTCTGATTGGTGGGGCCTTTGTTAAATGTTGGCTTTCTAGAGGCGCCTTGCTGCAGAGCCTTAGCAATGCATTGGCTCAAATGCCAAGGACGTGAGGGACGCTCGGACAATTTAGAACTGCATTAAATTTAATGGGGCCCGGCGATTGACCCACTTGACTAGGGCGCCTGAAACTCACGAGCCGGGCCTGGGGACAATTTAGCCTGGTCAACATTTTTATCATCTGAGAGGATAGAAATTGAGGTCCCAAAGGCGGAAATCGTCTATACAACAGCTAAACAACTATGGATAGAGTCCAAAAGTAAGATTAAAATGACACCAGGTGCCTTCAGGAACCCCGAGTCTGGGCCGACTTGGCCTATATAAACTCGGGACTGATTGGCAC
This sequence comes from Trigoniulus corallinus, assembly GCA_013389805.1. Lineage (NCBI taxonomy): Eukaryota > Metazoa > Arthropoda > Diplopoda > Spirobolida > Trigoniulidae > Trigoniulus > Trigoniulus corallinus. Next base: position 16,884,410 of record JAAFCE010005724.1, on the reverse strand, counting down.
AATCCTGAAATGGTGGGTCGAAATAGTGTACCCATATACAGACACACACGTTTTAGATACTCTACTATAGTACCGAATTTTTGATTAACTTGTATAGGGATCCCCTTACATCCTAATAACCGTAGTAGTTGTGGGCCCAAAAACATCGACTGGGTTCCCATTATAGTGTATCACCTAAGACAACAACTCCTAGCCCTTTTCCAACCTATGGCAGGGTCGGGTAACATTTGTCCCTCTGAATGGACACAGGGTGATATATTGGTCATAGTTTTTTCTAAGACAAGGCTACGAAATGGTGTTTTTGTGCTCTTAACAGACTACATATGTAAAAAAATTCAAACAATGATTAAAGAAAATAAAATTAATAATAAAGATCTGGTTCTTATTACCTTGGTCATTTTAAGTTCGGGTGTGTCAGTTCAACGTGTTACTCTTATTAGGAGGACAAGCCTCCTGAAATGTTGGCAAATTTGCTACAAGACAGTCAACTGACGTTCAGGAAACAATTAGTGTTGCGCAAACGACGTAACTCACGTAATAAAACGATGACATAATAAAACTATTTATTCTATTAGTACTGACTTTAAAATATTTAACCAAAAATATGCCAAAAATAAAATTATACTGTACAGTAAGTCTGTAATATTTACTCGAAATAATGGAGATTATTCCTGGAGAAGTTCACACTCATCAACTCAAATATTGCCACATACTTGAAAAGAGGGAAGAAAAAATTCCACTAAATTGCCCAAAAATGTGATTTGTATTTCAATAGGAGCATGACCTTCTTTCATTTACTTACAGTATGTCATAACTATTTTTTGATAAATCTCAATATTGTAAATCGAAGGTCGGATCGATAAGCAATCAGACAGCTGATTACTGTCAGTAATCTGGCCAATACAACATAAATGCTCATCAAATGAAATCATTGTCAGTAATCAACTGTAAATTTCGTTTTTATTCATTCATGCTTAAATATTGAGCACAATTTAGGCAATCTTACACCGCCTCTTCCCTCTCCTCCGGTCCTCCAGGATGACGAATTACTGAATTTCAAATCTGTCTCGATAGCTCAGTTGTTGAAGACTTTGATTCCTAAGTTCGGTGTCGCACGTTCGATCCTAACCAACTGGGTAAACGTTGTTGTTTGTTGGTGTTTAAGGTCCCGTCAACTACAAGGTCATTAGAGACCCGTCCACTGCGTAGTTCTAATGCATATGCTGCACAGACACTACACCAATGCGACGATTATTGGGTATTAGCAGTACCCAGCTTTCCCGAGCGACCACCCATGTCAGTACTAACTGGGCTTGCGTTGCTTAACTTCAGTGATCAGACGAGAACTGGTGTGTCCAACGCAACTCGCCGCTCCCACTGGGTAAACGACGAAAGGTGGAAAGTAACCAGTCAGCGTCACTATCTCTTATCTTACCTGTCTGTGGGATCTTTCGCCTTCCATCCACTGTGGACAAAATTGGTGGTGCATAGGATGTCCCCTGCATATGAACGAACCCTTTCTGCAGTTGTTGTTTATTGGTGTTTTAGGGCCCTTCAACCACAAGGTCAGTAGAGCCCCGTCAATAGCATAGTTCGTATGCAGAGACTGCACAGACACTACACTAATGCCACGATTTTCGGATATTAGCAGTACCCAGCTTTCCCAAGCGGCCACCCATGTCAGTACTAGCTGGTGTTGCGTTGCTTAACTTCAGTGATCGGACGAAAGCTGGTGTGTCCAACGCAATTCGCCGCTCACCCTTTCTGCAGTAAATTATTATTTGCTCCCTGCGGCAAGGTCAGATATCCTTGGTAACGGGAACATAAGAGCCAACTGTTGGACGACAATGTTTCTAAACAGGAAGCGGACAGAATGCCCCACCCCAGCAAGTGGAAGAATTGATACAGTATGCGTCTGGTGTGAGTTCGATTTCGAGCTCTGGGGAGACGCAATGTTATCACCAAAAGGATTGGCAGAGCCTTTTGGACACATGTAAAGGGGACTAGCCTGAAGTAATGTGAAAGACTGTTCCAGGCTAGGGCTCAGACGTTGGTCGCTGTACCGGAGTAAGACGGAGGCCTGAGGGGTCCAGGCGGGTACCACATGTGGACGAGGATGATTAACGTAAGAAGTCAAGACCTAGTCACGCCGGTGCCATTGGAGACTTATCAATTTCTATTGGCGGGGTTGGGGGGGGGGGTACTTTCGTCAGGCTTTTTGGGAAGTTGAGGGGCTGTAATGACCTTGTAGTTGAAAGGCCCTAAAACACCCGCGAACCAACTAATTGGGAAGGTGAAGTTTAAAAATTAATTCATGTTGACCATTTGAATCAGGTAACCATTATTAGTTGCAACAACGACGATGAATTATCCTTTAACGCAGGGCAGGTGTTATAACTCAAAGTGTCCGGGCCTTTCACCATATACTTAATTGAAGGTGCACAGATCACAACCCTATCAATCTCAGTTTTTGCTAAGGTGATCTGGGCAGCTGAAGTGTACCAACTGGTACAAAGTTCAGTTGTACCAATTAGTACAAGAAAATGGGCCAGTTGCTTCATCCCACCATAATTATGTCAAATAACTCATAGAAAACACGGTTGGACACTTTGAGGTACTCAAAAATTACGGTGAGGTGTGACACGGGCGGTAGGGTCCCCAGTACCCAGCTGCAAATCTCAAATAAACTCCGCATCCGTATAGTTGTTGAAACATCGAAGAAGTGCCTCTTCTGTAGTCGCGTCCGCTTGCAGTTTTTTTTTTTGTTGGTGTTTTAGGGCCCTCAACTACAAGGTCATTAGAGCCCCGTCCATTATGTAGTTCTAATGCAGAGACTGCACTGACGCTACACTAATGGGACGATTTTTGGGTATTAGCAGTACCCAGTTTTTCCAAGCGGCCTCGCATGTCACACTAGCTGGGTTTTTTTTTGTTGTTTGTTGGAGTTTAAGGTCCCATCAACTACAAGGTCATTAGAGACCCGTCCATTGCATAGTTCTAATGCATAGACTGCACAGACACTACACTAATGCGACGATTATTGGGTATTAGCAGTACCCAGCTTTCCCGAGCGATCACCCATGTCAGTACTAACTGGGCTTGCGTTGCTTAACTTCAGTGATCAGACGAGAACTGGTGTGTCCAACGCAACTCGCCGCTCCCACACTAGCTGGGGTTGCGTTGCTTAACTTCACTGATCAGACGAGAACTGGTGTGTCCAGTGCAATAAGCCGCTGCCGCCCGCTTGCAACACAGACCCTGAAGGTCCGCTTCTGCCGGCCCTGGAAAATCGGACTGAATGCTGCTAATTTTGAGGAAACGGGGCATGAAATTTTGAATTACTGTACAAATGTGGTTTTATTAAAGCTCATCTTTTTCCTTATATGGTCCATTTTTAAACTCATCGGGTACTTCCTCGTCCAACGTCGACTTCTTATAAAACCCTTTCTTCAACAACAATTCGTTGCACCCTTTTCGATCGTAATCTGCTAGGGGATAAAACTGCACATACAACAGACAAAATATGAAAAATTCTAGATATTTTATAACTCCAAGATATAATTTCAAAGATACTAAAAATGAATCGTTTTATTTACCTCAATAACTTCATCATCCTTGTTGAGAAGAAACAACTCTGTAAGCTCGTGTTTACCATGCCTATACTCCGCATTATGACTGCATGTCCTTAGTTAAGAAAAGTTACTTCTTAAAATCGTTTTACACCAAAATAGCAACTACTAACCCATTTACTGCCTATGGCAGAGTCGGGTGCCCATCTTTGCCCCTCTAAACGGACAGATGGGCGATCTATTGAACGGTATTTTCACGTAACCGGCAGCCGACCAAAGCTGCAACCCCTATGCTTACTGTATTTGTTAGTCTGTTACACCAACAGGTTTGGGAGTTGACCAAACAAGGGCGGATCCAGAGGCGTATCAGGGGGAGAGCACTTCAAATAGGGGGCCCCAAATATTTTTAACTATTCAGAATCCCTTACCCTTAGTATAAATCTAGCCAGCAATTACAATAGGTCCTCTACTGCTAGTTACAACCTGCCGTGGTGGCGTAGTGGTTAGCTCACTCGGCAACTACGCCAGCAGTTCTAGGTTCGATACTGGACCGAGGTGGGTCGGCTTCTTTCGGGCGAGAGAGAGGCCGCGAGTGTGCCTTCTTTCGGATGAGAAGTAAAACCGAGGTCCCGTCTGGGTGTACGATGGCACTTGCACGTAAAAGAACCCTAACTACTACGCAACGTGTAGATGAGGCAAAATTCCCAGGTGTAGGAGCTCGCCCCCTGGGGTCGGTAGCATTCCCCAACGAACACTAGACCGACGATAAATAAGCGTAGGGGTGCAGCTTTGGCCGGCAACCGGCTGCAGAAAAAACTATGTCCAATATATCACCCTGTGTCCATTCAGAGGGACAAATGGGTACCCGACCCTGTCATAGGCGGGAAAAGGGTTAGGCGTTGCTTGCCTCTACTGCTAGTTAGACAATGTCCTATCTTCAGCGGTTTAACCAACTGCAGGTTGGACTGGCAGTATAGAAATGGCAATTCTGCATCAGTTGAAATATGCGCCCCACTGAGGGGGGGGAGCAATTGCTGCATTGCTCCGCCCTGCGATCAAGGAGCCATAACGGGCCGGATCCTGTGGAGGCTACTCGCGAGTGAGGGGGAGGTAGGAGTGGGAGACATGGGAGAAGGGAAATTCGCAGAACCCAATGTTCCCAACCAACCACCCATGTCAGTACTAACTTGGGTTGCGATGCTTAATTTTAGTGATCTGACGAGAACAGAGGTGTCCAACGTCATACTGTTCATTGCGGCACCCTCTGCGACGCCAGGGTAAGGTGCTGCATTGCGTTGGACACACCAGTTCTCGTCTGATCACTGAAGTTAAGAAACGCAACCCCAGCTAGTACTGACATGGGTGGCCGCTTGGGAATACTGGATACCGCTAATATCCGAAAAGCGTCACATTAACGTAGTTTCTGTGCAGTATCTGCATTAGAACTACACAGTGGACGGGGCTCTAATGACCGTTGTAGTTGAAGGGCCCTAAAACGTCACCGAAACGGGGGGGGGCGAGTTCTTAAACCTAGGAATTTTGATTCATCTACCCGTTCCATAGCAGCCAACGAACAGCAGACCGACTATAAATAAGCATAGCAGTTGCAGCTTTGGTCGGCAACCGGCTGGGGAAAAAACAGTCCAACAGGGGTATTCGACCTTTCCATAGGCGGGAAAAGGGTTAGGGGTTGCCTTTTACCCATTGCATAGTAAAGAGGGTCTTTTTCGAACACATGACATCGTACACCACACGGGGCCACGGCATTACTTCCTATCTGACGGAAGGCGCATTCGAGACCTCTCTGTCGCCCAAAAGAAACCAACCTCCTGCGCCACCGCGGCGGATCTTCCAATCGCTTTACAGTCCTAACAGCAGTGGCATAACTAGGGGAAGAAAGGGAAAGACATCTGCCCTGGGCTCAGCACCTGGGGATCCAGAGGCGTATCAGGGTAGGATCTAAACCTCAAACATTTCCGGGAAAGCATGACGAACCCCCTATGGCCCACACGTTGTCACGAGGGGGTACGAAAACTGACTTTGTCCACGGGCGCCGAAAACCCTGGCTATGCCACTGCCGGGCAGGAAAAACGATCAAAAAAGGATACAAGTATTGAAGATCTTCTTCAATGAACTTTCTCACTTCAGGAAGACGTACAAGACTACAATTCATATCTCCCTAAATTATCAAAACATTGAATTATTTGATGCACTCACTACCTGTGTCCAGAGGTTGCAAACTGGATTTACATTGACCTTACCTGAATTACAGCCTTTACGATGTTAGTGTCTTCTGGAAGGCGCAATTCTTCGTCTTCTTCTTCGTCGTCGTCGTCGCTGTCCATATTGCCTCCAAATGCAACTACTGCTATACTAAATAACATGACCACGAGATATTTCTTGGAAACGAGTAACATTGTCCCCAAATGTGTGCTCACAGGCCTGGTTCTGATAAAGGTTTAAATTAAAGACTGACTCCTCTACGTGTCAAATTAGTTATCAGTTAATATTATCAACTATCAACAAGAGGTTCTGATAAATAGAATATTCTAGAAAATTAGTGAAAGTCTGTTTCATCAGGGCGGGACTCACTACGTCAAAGGAGGGTATCTGGCAGCATTAAGTTTTTTAACAGACTGTTGAAAATAGGGTACGAGGGTCCTCCAGTTGGCAGTTTATCCCTTACAGAGTATAGGGGGAGAAATGATCATCCATTCAAATTGAAGGACATCAGGGCACGCACAGACTCGTATTACTAGTCTTTTTCCCCAAGGGTCATTTGGCTGTTGTTGTTTGTTGGTGTTTTAGGGCCCTTCAACTACAAAGGCCATTAGAGCCCCGTCCACAGCATAGTTTTTATGCAGAGACTGTACAGACACTACACTAATGCGACGATTTTTGGGTATTAGCAGTATCCAGTTTTCCCAAGTGGCCACCCATGTCAGTACTAGCTGGGGTTGCGCTGTTTAACTTCAGTGATCAGACGAGAACTGGTGTGTCCAACGCAATTCGCCGCTCACGGTCATTTGATAATGGGATGCTCTTTGGTGAATGAGAGGAACTTTCTGCAAGAAGGTGCCAATATAGCAGGTAGGCAATATATGGCAGAATAGGTGCTTCAGGTTCCTTGGATTCTCCTATTGGATTGGATTAGTTTGTGGGTTGGGGTGTAAGCCAGGCAGCCATAACAGGTCAACCCCTTAGGAGGCTGCCCGGGGGGGGGGAGCGGCGAGTTGCCTTGGATGCACCAGTTCTCGTCTGATCACTGAATTTAAGCAACGCAAGCGCAGTTAGTACTGACATGGGTGGTCGCTCGGGAAAGCTGGGTACTGCTAATACCCAATAATCGTCGTATTAGTGTAGTGTCTGTACAGTCTATGCAGTGGACGGATCTCTAATGACCTTGTAGTTGACGGGACCTTAAACACCAACAAACAACAAAAAAACAACAAGCTGCCCGCGGGAGATGAGGAGGTAGGTGAAAGGACGAGGAAAAGGTTTAATTTGCAGCACCAAACGTTCTTTACCAACCACCCAAGTTGGTATTGACGTGGATGTGCGCTGCTTAACTTCAGTGATCTAACGGGAACTGGTGTGTCCAACGCAACTTTGCCACATGGGGTATTCAATGGGTTAGAAATTAGGAATGAGAGTTATTCTCTCCACTGCCAATTTGGTCCATCAGGGCTGCTTGGAGTCCATGACATTTTACCTGATATTGCTACAATTCTACAAGGATATACTGCTTGAAACCTGTAATGTCACCCTTGCGTCCATCAGCACGGATGGTCAAATTCGCTACTCTAAAATAAGACGTAGATTATATGCAAATTAGGATGAGACGCAAAATTATATGCAAATTAGCTGCTGTATAATAAGATTAAGATTAGTCAATTTAGGTAGGAGTCATCTTCTTTCAATTGGGTGCATTCAACGTGACATCTGATAACAAATTCCAGTTTCGTGGGCGTGCAGGTGACATCGCTCACCTTCACACGTCATCACATCTGCACGGCGACTTGCAAAAGATTGCGTCAAGTTAATTCAAGTCATACACAACAGGTTGGTAGTCAGAGTTCGGAAAAAATTAAACGCTTCTAGGAGGGGGGCACTAAGGTTAGCATTCAATCATTATTTGGTCATTCTGGTATTGGACGGGTTGTTGAATGGGGGGGGGGGGGGGGTCGGGTTTTATTTTTTGCTACGTTGGTGTTTGAGGGCCCTTCAACTACAAGGTCATTAGAGTCCCGTCCACTGCATAGTTCTAGTACAGGAACTGCACAGACACTACGCTAATGCGACGATTTTTGGGTATTAGCGGTACCCAGGTTTCTCAGGCGGCCACCCATGTGAGTAGGAGCCTACTGGCTGGGGTTGCGTTGCTTAACTTCAGTGATCAGACGAGAACTGGTGTGTCCAACGCAATAAGCTTCTCCCTGAGCTAGATAGTACTACTCTTTAAGGGCAAAGGTGATGTCCTCGACTGTGGTAACTATACAGGTATCAAGTTTATGAGCCATTCTATGAAGTTATGGGAGCGAGTAATGGAATGTCGCCTTCGGATAGAACTAGTGTCCGGGGAAATCAATCTGGGTTCATGCCAAGTAGGTCCACAATGAAACCAATTTACATTCTCATGCGGATGATAGAAAATCATAGGGCAGCAAAGAAAGATCTCCATGCAATCTTCATTGATTTGGAGAAAGCTTATGACAGTGTTCCACAGTAGGTAGTTTGGGTGGTGTTACACAACAAAGCTCGTCAGCAAGACCGGTGTTAGGGTCTCCAGCGTCCGCCTGTAAATCTTAAATAAGCCCCCCTACTGGTAATTATTGAAACACTGAAAAGGCGCCCTACTGTGCGGGCTCTGAAGGCCCGATTCCGCCGTCTCTGATTATCAGGATGTTATAAAGTAATTTATAGCACATTATGTCGATTATAGATACGCTTTAGCTAAAAAACTGCATGTTCCTGGTATGATAAGTGGTAGTCTTGCACTGATTAGACGGAATGGGTCCAGTAAGGGATGCTATTGTAGTTTTGGAAACCCTGGAGCTTATCTTGGCTGCGTAAAACACAGAAAGTAATTTGAAATAATGCACTTTATTTTTTTTTAAACTTCGCATGGAAGACGCTGTAAAAATGCAGTGCCACATGTTTATTTTGGTTTCAGTGTGATTTCACATAAAGGGGTCCGAAATGGGCTCCATTTTGTTTGGACCATATTATGAAGTCTAGTGCTCGAGCTATGAAAGACTAAAATGGAAAAGGTGAATACTGCAAGATGGTGATACCTCTAAGGGACACTTAACTGTTCCTCTATTATGTATACTAGAATGTAACGTTGATGCAACTAGGATGTGATCTGTACTTCACTCTTTCTGTATCTTGTAAGTGACATCAGAAGTCTGGTAGTGATTTTGATTATTAGCATTCAGTTCTTTGGTTTCTTCAAACACATCTTTTGGGTTCAACTCTTTAAAACATCTGTTTGGTTGACCATTTCTATACTTCAGTTTTTTTATTTGTGAAGCCTCTTCAATGGTGTTTGGAAGTGCTATACCTCGTGTTTCTGGTAGCATGAGACTCAGCAGGGAAGCTATTGAACTTCCAACACCAAATATAACGAATGGGAACTGTTTCCAGACATAATCACCCTGAAAATGATTATCTTGTTAAGTTTTTGGAACTGGATGACTGAGGAAAGTTTAAGGTGCAAGGTCTCACCAAAAGTAGTAAGAATGGAAGACAAAGTAGGCCAGCCCTTCCAACTGCAACAAGAAAACCACTTGCCGTCGAGCTGCAAGAATTCACATGCCGGTAATTAATATTTACTTAAAAATTAAACCGCACATACATTTAATGAAGGTACACATTTACCGGACAGTTGTTGGAAATATTTCATTAGCTTGCATGACTCCAGTGACGAAATACATGCCATTGAAAGCCCTTCCTATCAGGCTGACAACTAATGACAAGTAAGCCAGATTAGCGTATTCACCTGTGGACAAAAGGTTTAATTAATAGTCTGGCTATTTAACAGTCACCTCTCAGTTCAGGGACCAAGCATTGTTGTTGTTGTTTGTTGGTGTTTTAGAGACCTTCAACTACAAGGTCATCAGAGCCCCCTCCACAGCATAGTATTAGCAGTACCCAGTTTTCCCAAGCGGCCACCCATGTCAGTACTAGCTGGGGTTGCGCTGCTTAACTTCAGTGATCAGACGAGAACTGGTGTGTCCAACGCAATTCGCCGCTCCCAGGGACCAAGCCTCTAATCCTGGAAAATTTCCTCATGCAGTTGTTTTAAAAAAGGTTATTTATATGCGCGTGACATCATACACGCATCAATTTTATATCCTATTTTATGGAACTTTGCTTTTGTCTCGAGTGGTCTTAAGGAAACAACTAGCTTCGGATCTAACCTACTCACCATGAGTTCATGAATCACGTACGCTACTAACTGTGATACTAAAAGTGTCTCGGGGTAAATACATCTGTGCTACAGCGATGAGAGATTTCTCAAAATGCCTGCAGAATTTTGCTTTTAAATACTTGCTTTCGTATGTTTTCGAAACAGTGAAAATGAGATTCATAACGCCCATGATTCCTAGAGACATAGATGTAGTTATTGTGCGGCCCAACCTAAAATATTAAAAATCATAATGAAATGACGATAGAGGTGAGCTTATTGGCTACTGGTTCCACATTCACCTTTCAACTGCAATATATGCTAATCCTCGTACGAGGAAATCGGCGATAGACACAATCACGAAATTCAAGTAGACGTTGCCACCGATTTCCTTGATCAGAAAGTTGAAACCATAGACGCAGATTTGGGCCATTAACCTGAAAGTGAAACTTATAGACTTCTAACAGCATCTTTGAAAATTTTTCTCATCCTTCAAGACCTTCTTACATATTCAAACATAGGATGAAGCAAGTTCTTCGAAGAAATGGATGACGCAACACATCAATGAAGTTCTGCTTCTTGGCTGTACTCAAAGTGAACTTAATCTCGTCAGCAATATCTCTGAGGTCTTTTTCCAAACTGTTTGGCAGTATCACGTTGTTCATTTTGGCCACAGATTTGCTGGTGACCACTGCATCCTGAATCTTGTTGTTTGCCAGCATCCATCTGAAGGATTCTCTAACAAACCTGTAGAAATGAAAGACAATTTAACAAACTATCTATCCAAGGACTTGGGCGGCATATACTCAGTGGTTAAGAATGGAAATTCAAAAAAGAAATTTTCTGGAAGGAAATTAGTATACTAATTTGTTCTTAAATACCAAAATCCTGTCATACTGATAACACTGGTTAGGCCATGGATCAAAATTTGATAACGCCAGTGAGTGAAGAAGTAGGCAAAAAAGTTGGCATATGCAAGACTCAAAGCTGGCATCATGAGAGTAATAATTCCTGCTTTAGTTCGATATTTTAAAGGAAATAATTCCATCATTAATATACTACAGGAAGTAGTCTGACCCTGTAATGATAAAACATTAAAAGACATAAGAAAAAAATTACCTGATTTTAAAAATAACAAATTCATGCAGGGCCGAGCTAACAGAAAGTTCATTATACAAGATTTGAACCCTAACGTAGCAAAGACTAAAGAACGTGGTGAGAGTTGCCATGACAACAGTCTTGAAGACCGTTGAGCGCATGCGCATTTCGTACATCGTTTTGTTCTACAGAATATTTGATCAAAATGGCTGCCAACGGTAATGTAAGTATAAATTCATTAAAAAGTTCAACAGCCACAAACATTAATGCAAAGGAGGAAAGGCGAATGGGATGGTTACTTCAATTCAGGAAAGTATCCAGGAAGCATTCACAAATGATATAAAATATTGCTCTAGTCTGTTCCAAGGTATTTTGGGTGCAACTACAAAGTCTAACCTTACAGGCGAGGGCACTAGTACTTTTGAAGAAAATGGCAACTCTTCCTTTCCCTTCCCCATTTCCACAGTAAACTGACTATACAAAACTATATAAACCGAATAATTGTATGCCAGTACCAGAAATCCCCAAAAATTTGAAATCATGATACTAGACAGATGAAGACATTGGACGAGTTCGAAATGAATTCACCCGGTAAGAACGACAGAATGTTCTAGAATAAAATCCATAGAATAAGCTAGTTGATTTTATTTTCACCTGAATAAAAATTCCTCTGATCAGCAGTAGGGCACAAACAGCTTCGAAGTTGTGGATGAAATAAGTGACTACACCGAGAGCTGCTTGTGTGGTGACGCACAATATCCAAAGTTTCCGTCGTCCGTAATTGTCAGCTAAGAAACCGACGGATGCTCCTCCCAACATCACACCAACGAAAAATATCGTTTGAAAGACTCGAAGTAGGTATTTCTTCTCGCATACTAAATTCCACTATTAAGCAATTCATTCAAAATTTGTGGCTCTTCGGAATATAGAGGAAAAGATGTGATACCTGCTCTAGAACTTACCTCGCTGGCTATAGTTTCACGATAACCGTTATCCTCCAGGTATTCGTATTCTTCGTTAGGACATGACTGAATACCCAAACTGTGATTCTCTGAATCTTGATAAATGTGACAGTCGGAATAGATTTCTCCTTTAGACGTGTTTTTCATAGGAATAGATATATTTTTAAGCCAGTTATCTTGTAGCTTAAATGAAATAACCATCTCATAAAATTTGTCGATGCTCTCCAGTTGACCTTCTTTATAGTCCAGAAAATTATTTTTGAATATCATAAAGTTAGTCTTCGGTAGTATGGGCATGTTAAAAGATCGGAGAGAGTGGGCAGTCACACAACAGTTTAGGAGTAAAGGAAAGGGAATTATAGCCCCAAACGGACAACCAAGAAAGGCATCATGGGGACGATCGGTGATTAGCAGAGGATTCGGTTTGATGTCAAACAGGACATAATTGTGGAGAGTCGTGGTGGTTGTCCTATCCAACGGCTGAATCTCAGATAGAGAGGGCTGTTCTCAAAATCTTGAGAACTGTGCAAGAGCCCGCCCATGTCGGAAAGAAATGCCAAAAGATGCAGATTGATAACTTTTAAGACAGTAAGTCAATGCAGAATAATGGTCTTTGATCAAAGCAACTCCTAACCCTTTTCCCCGCCTATGGCAGGATCAGGTAGCCATCTTGCCCCTCTGAATGGCCGCAAGGGCAACACGTATATTGGATAGTGTTTTCCACAGCCGGTTCTGGACCAAAGATGCAACACGAATGCTTATTTATCGTCGGTCTACTCTTCGTTGGGGCACTCCACCGATGTCAGGAGGCAAGCTGGACCTAAACCTGGAAATTATGATGAGCCTTCTCATCCGAAAGAAGGCTCATTCGGGGCCTCTCTCTCTCGCCCGAAAGAAGCCAACCCACCTCGGTCCTCTATCAAACCTAGAACTGCTGACGCAGTAGCAGGGCGTGCTACCCACTGCGCCACCGAGACGGGTTTTATAATAACGGTCTTTGATCGATTAGTAAATTTCGTATGACCTATGCTCGACTTGATATCAATCTTTAGCTTACATTTTTAATGACAACTAAGTTGGTGGACTGCATGGGCATTGACCGTAGCTTTGAAATGGCCTCTTAAGTATTGTTTGGGCGTTTCTATAATGTAACTAAACCTCAACTTTATTATCGACTTCCATTCTTGGTAAACTATAAGAAATTAATAATGAAAATATAAAAAGGTTTTCAGTTTCTCACCTGAAATTCAGAAGTGAGGAGAAACAGATATGGTATTGCATGAAGTCTCTCTCTCTCTCGCTTTTCTTATTTAACTTGCTCATCCAATCGGGACGGGTTTTTTGTCGAAATTGATAAATTATATAAAAAAAAACTATCTTACCTTGCAGTGATGTGGTGGAACCATGGTAATAAATGATATAAAATAATTCAAAGAGATGGAATGCATGAAGCAGTAGATCAAGAAAAAACTGGATATCAACTGCGCCCGGCCTGGCTGTCCGAGTTTCATTAGGAATTCTTCTAATTTTGAAGACATTGTTGTTGTTGTTTACGATGACGATACCTGGACACTTGTTGAGGGTACACCACAGACTCACTCGTATTATTATTATACTCGATGAGTAGATGAAATTAAAAATTTGTGAATGATCAAAAAAGAGAGAGAAGTGATCTTTTCCGCCACAGCCCACAACAGTGGACTGAATGCAATGCTACAGACGTGACTATTAATAGGAAGAGCATCAAAGGGCAGAGTGGCAAAGCCTTACTAAGTTCAATAATAACTAATACTATACCACTTCAAGGAGGGAAACAAACTTTTTTTTTCCAGACCTCACTACTTGACTGGCTCACTGTGGTGATACGAATATAGGAGAGAGGGCAACTATTAAGCCAATCAATCAGAAGTGGAGCAATCGTCCCCACTCATTTCAAATTTTGGACCTTTGAAGGAGTGAGCAAGTAAGACAAGGAGGCTGCAGTGAGGTGGGGAACTAAAAAAAGGAAAAGGAGGAGGAGGAGGACTGATGCTTTCTTTTTGGCAAATGTTATTCGCACGACTAGGATTAAAGACAGTTTTATCAGGTAAATTTACATTGGCCATTTTACAATTGATATGACGTATAAGAAATATGTGGTGGTTGTCAAATGGATCTTTTGCCCAATAAGGATTTCCTGTCAACCCGTTCGTTGTAAACCGGCCTTAAACAAGAAGATCTCTTATTTATCATCCAATCAGATGGTTTGCTCATTGTGTGTGTTTTTTAACTTCTAGGGGAGGTTTAATGATTTGGGATTAATAAACAATCTCAATCAATTGTTTCGATTTGACCAAGTTCCCAATTGGATTAGTGGCTGAAGACTTTTGAGCTATCAAAATCGCACTGTCACCGACTTGCAAGGATACAAGCAAGTATTTGTGTTGGCGAGTAACGTAAGAACTGACATCAAAAGACTCGAGTTCGTCATCTCACAAAAAATCCCTCTCTCTCTCCCCCTTTCTCATCGACTAGAAAATGAAAAAAGAGGTGGAAGCAGAGAAGGGAGTGGGGCTAGGAAGATAAGAGGATGGATAACATCATTATCTGGAGGGGATAAGACAGAATTGACGCTAAAAGGGAGTATCAATGAATTTTTATTGTAATAAATCATTTGATGGATGCTTCCTGCTTTCGGACAGAAGATTTTCTTTTTCAGAGCTAAGTGAACAAAGGTTCCCGCCCTTTGTGATCACAGTTTGGTCAAATAACTGATTGAAGTTGATCCACAAGTTTTCAGGGTTGATTGGTGATGCGCTTCCGCAGTGTGGCGACGACGAAATTCTGGATACAGGGCCATGATGTGTAAAAATGTAAGTGAGTTTGTAATTAACAATCTCCCACATTCTTTCCGTCTATGGCAGGGTTCGGACATCCTAAGAGCCTAGGAATTTGGGAGGACCAAAATGAAACGGGAGGGGGATAGAAAGATAACAAAAAATGGTGAAAAGAGAGCAAGAAAACAACTCATGGATGTACTGTTGGACTATGGGTTCAAGTAGTTGGCTGCCATAACCCTTTAAGTAGATTCTCTGTCTTGTGACATGCAGGAGATACAATGAGCCTTTATAAAAGTTTTCAGAGCTACCTCCTACTCTCATTTCTCTGCATGGGTGTGGGGATTGAGACTTAGTAACGAGAGCAGCAACACGAAATGTAGACTATGGAGTGGGGTTGGTAGTCAGCAGATTTTGATATCATACCCCTTTTACATGTTTGGTATTTTCTTAATTTGTAGTTGCAGACTGTTAGTGCATAGCATTTTTGGTATTCAAATAGGAGGCTTAGTTTTAATTAAGCTCTTTTAATCGAGGAAATATAGTACACACACACACAAAAAAGACGCCTGCCAGAGTTGTCAGAATTTAGTTTTGAGTTAATTGGTGGCTTATTTCGGTTTATTTAAAGGTTGGCTTCTCAGTTCAAAAAGTTAAGCGATGCTAGGGAACGAGTGGGATTTGGGAAGAGCGACATATGGGACTGTTGCCAATATGCATACGTTAAATTTCGTGGAGAGTTAACTGGAGGTACACACACCATACAACGGCTTTCATGCACCATGGCTTAACGTTTCCCGTTCAGAATGAAAGAAGAAGTACCCCAGATTTGCTGCTCTTGCCCTAAACCACTCAGTTCTGGCAGGATTGAACCCATTCATCAATAGTTCAAGAGTTATTGAAGAACAGGTTAGTGACTTAATGGATTTCATTGGTTATTTAAAGTTAGCCTTCCAGCCTTGAAGGAAAGTAACTGAAGCCAGAGGACAAACACCTACCCATGAAAATATTGGCCGATCTACGAATTTCCGTCAGTTGTCTCCAGTGGTCTCAGTTTTCTTCAGTTCTCCCCTCTTACTAACAGGTCCTTAAGAAACTACCTGGTTCGGACACAATTGAATCTCCAAAATTGAACCTCGATATTCAATCATGCTTTAAACCGAGTTATCGCGATGGGGTTCATCCCCTGAGCTGTCACCCCCTGTGTAGTTCTGATGCAGAGACTGCACAGACACTACACTAATGCGACGACTTTTTTTTTGGGTATTAGCAGTAGCCCAGTTTTCTCAAGCGGCCAGCCATGTTAGTACTAGCTGGGGTTGCGTTGCTTAACTTCAGCGATCAGACGTGAACTGGTGTGTCCAACGCAATAAACCGCTCCCAATCCTGTCCGAAGTTCACAGCTTTGATTTTGACAGCAGCAGTACCTTCAGCCCTGACAACTTTTTATTTCTCTCTTTGTAGAACACGGAATTCAACTTGGATTCGAATCAGTGTTGTAACACAGGTAACTCTGCATGATAAAGCTGTTGACTGTTGTTGAAATTCAATAGGGTGTTGCAATCACGAAATACATGACACTTCTGGATTTCCTGCAAGCAGCCGATAACACGTTAAAGACATCTCCAGGTTAATAGATACATTTAAGAGGGGTCATTGAACTGTCACATTAAAATTTCAAAATTTGAGGTAATTTTAATGCTGCATAAACTTTCTTTTATTAGAAATAGAAAAAAAAAAACTCCAAGTAAATATGCAGGTTAAATGAGCACTTATCAGAAAAGCACGATTTGAAAGACATGAGGAGTAAATTTGCAAGCGACGACAAGGGATAACTGCTTTTTAGCCAGGTAGTATACAGTAGGTGGTGTGGTCTGACGTCTTTACACATTTTAAAAAGAAGAAAAAAAAGGGGGGGGGACGACTACTTAACCACGCTGTCCAACATTTGAAGTCTTCTGTCTTCATCAACAACAAAAAATCTGCTCCTAAGGGCACTATCGAAACTTTGAAGTAGTAGAGACTACAACAACAGTTCCCATATAATCGCAGTCCTCCAAGATCGTGGAAGCACCAAAAGAGAGACAGAGAGAGAAAGAGGTCTTTGGCCTAAATGTCCTTAATCTTCACAGAAGTCACAAACCACACCAATACAATACCTGGAACGTCGAGTTGAGATTGGCATTCCTGATGCTAACAGCATAAGTACTGCTGCAACACTACTATTATCCTTTTTCTTTCTGTTTACTTCCAACTCTTGGAATTCTTATTAATTTCTTCAACTGCAAGAGGGATTAGAACTCTGCCTCTAGGATTGGCGCCAGTAGGGATACAAGGATGTGATGCCCATGATGCAAAACTTGCGTGGGACAAGAGAGACATGTCAGTTTCATTCGATCCTGTCATCCTTTCTGATTGCGATGGTATTGGTCCAGTGTGCGACATCCACGAATCGAGGCTGTTACCATGCGTCATTTCTCTCGAACCGGACCACGACATATCTTGAGTATCCTCCTCCACTCGTGGAGAACCTGCAGTCCCATGGAAAAGCACTCTGGAAGATGGAAATGATGATGAAGACGACTGGTGAAGCATTCCATTATGCTGACCATCATCATCGAGACTTTTGGAAACTTCTTGGAAGTACTGATCTACTAAGCTGGTTCTTTGATACCTGGTATTATTGTTATTAAGACTACTATCGGAATGTACCCGACTACTACCACTAGAGTCAGTGCTGGTCACGGACGGATTACCAATATAGCCATCCAGTGAAGATGTTCGTCTCTCATCGCGAAAATCAGAAACTGGACTTCGGCCATATACAGGTGATTGAGTCATGGGGCCGCCTGCTACTCCTCTTCCTTGTGGAGGATATGGCGGGCTGTTGCTTAATTTCATTCCAACTTCACTGGCATAGTCACTTACTACAGAAGTACGTGGGTTTAATCGGCCATCCTGGTTCTTTGACGGGCTTGATTCAGTAAAACCATCCTTGAAGATGTTATCCTTCCGCCGGACGCCAAACTCTGCACTCCTGGATTCTGGAGTCACTGATACATCGCCGGCATATTCTTCAGTCAAGGAAGTACGTTCGCCATTGGCTTCAAGCTGCATTGTCAAGCAACCAGTAACACCAGCGTTCTGACTCAGGACTTGAGGATTCGGAGCGGCGCTAATGCCAAACTGGGATTCCACAGTGGAATTTGAACCGCCGGGGCCACCGGCATATTCCTCCATTGCTGCTGTCCTCCGCTCTGAAATTTTTCTCGTCTTTTCAGGACCATCTATGTCTGATGCCACATTAGAATCCTGAGTGTATTCATCGGTAAGTGACGTTCGCATTTCACCCGTCCAGACTTTAGTTTCGATGGCATTTGCCCGGTAATCGATGTTATTACTGGATGACAACTGGACAGAACTCTGTGGACTTTGCAGGTGCACATTCAATCTTTGGCTTGGAGAAATAATTGCTGGTGTTGCCGTTGCTGCTGTTACCGGCTCTTTGGTGGCATCCCACAATCGAGCATCTGACATCCTCCTCTGAATTTCGTCAATACTATCAGGTGGTTGCCGTGGCCAGTTGCTTTCGTTAAAACTTAGAAGTTCCAGCGTTTCATCATTTTCTTCAGGTTCCTAAAATGTGCCAAGAGATATATTACAGTAAGTCTGGATCTCAACTTGAAATCGTAACTTGTTTAACCCATTTGTACTCACAGAATGCCACGTAGACGACCTGGCTTGTCGGTACGTAATACCCGCACTAACATGATGACCATTGGACGTCGTAGACGGATGCTGTTGCTGAGATACCACCGACTTTGCACCTCCAGCCTACAAGATGTCACAGGATCAATGCATTCGATCATTTAACAGTTAAAGGTAATCATTAAGCAAATACGCTAGTGTTTCCCCCCCCC
>JAAFCE010005724.1:16783057-16846495 GCA_013389805.1 Trigoniulus corallinus | reverse complement strand
CCCTTTTACAGTCGCAAATTGCATCATGCAGGGATAGAAACAACTAGACCTCTAATGAGTAATAAAACATACCTGAACAAATGACACTAAATCCCCTTAAACTTGGATTGTGGGACCTGGAGGCAAATAAATATATAAAGACCAGAAAAAAGGTTTTCTTTTGTTACATTGGCCCGAGAACGAGTGGGACTCGAACCCTTATCCTGTTACAGGACGAATGTGTGATACCCAACATAAGTGAGCGCTAACAGAGCAGCTCAACATCGCTCTGGAAAAGTTCTCATAAACATGCGCAGCCTAAGCTTGCCGCGTTCAGTGTCGTTCACTCCCGCTCATAACACACACTCGCAAGTACTGCTACATACATTTTCGACGTCCGAATAAACAACCACAAGATAACATCGTCATTTGAAGATCTTGTATCACAGAACAAGTGTCAATTTCAAAGAAATTCACCTGTATGATCATCGCAATCGACGGTAAGGCCTGCACATCTTTAACTATTTCAAAATACTTAAGACCTACTTTTTTTCGAACTTTGTATCATTGGTATCGCTGTAACAAGGCGCGTAGTGATTCCAATAAGTTTGACTAAAATTAATTCAACAGTTACTCAATTACTTCCTTATAGGGGGGGAAACAGTTGTAAAAATGCAAACATATTTTAAATATCACGTTTTTTATGTATCAACATGATATAACATCTGTAATCTCAGTTTAAATTGTCTCCAAAAAAGTTATTCCACATCAATTTTGGAGGAACGACGTTCAGCGTCGGTCACTTCTCAACGTTCGAAATTCGGAAGAAGAAAAAACTAAAAACTTCTAAAATCTTACCTAACAGTAGGAAATGTCCGGTCAGTACCACTTTAAGAGTTAAAATCCTTTAAATGACGCACAAATTATTATCTAAGTAGAATGATATCCGATCGAAATCGAGTAAATAAATGCCGTCACTTCGCATAACGACTAACCACACACGTCCTTAAACGCTCCGAATGACGAGATGTTCGATTCTTAGGAAATTCGCGTCAACGATCTCTTAACGCTCATTGGTCCATTCGCTCACGTGACCACGTTCCTATTCCCTGCTGCTCCAGAGAAGCAGATGCAGCATTGTAAACAACCTAGGATCGATTCTCAACACGTCCAAAAAATCAAAAGGTTTTTTTTGTGTGTGTGATAGCTATAGGTTTAATCAAGAGAGTTCCAAAAATAAACGGAATAGATCTCGTTAACAGACTACAAAAAAAATTCTGGCAGAAGAGGGTATGGGGGGGGGTACCCTAGTCCACTGCAGATACCTCCATCTTTTTTCGAATCCCCTTCTTCCCGTGTCTTCCTCTACCTCGTCTGATACATCTATTACTTAGTCCCTTATTAATGCAGGATTTAACTCTTCCTGTACCATACCATCTTTTTCGTCCTGAACCTGGCATTTCCTAATATCCGCCCTCCTGCTCCTCCTACAATCATTTTGTACCCCCTACCCCCTGACCTAACGCACTCATTTTTGATCATATCATATGGTAAAGTACCCAAAATCCGTCCCCCCTTTAACTTTCAAGGGGAGGGCTGTAGCCTTCAGAACCATCCAGTTTACTACTGGCTCTGATTCAGTTGCTTTGTTCTGTTTTTAACTATTAAATTTTTCAAAAAATAGGTTTTTTGTAAATTTACTAAATTGTGGAATCGAACCTTAAACAGTTATATTGACACTTCCGAGTAATTTTTCTCATCATTTGGCAATTGAAGATTGCTCCTTAAATATTGTGTTCCAGTTGTCAGAATCCTAAGTTGTCAGTTGTCAGGATCCTAATTGAGTCCTGTGTGATAGGAGGGTCCCAATCAAGCTGAAAGGGAAGTTTTACAGGACTGTGGTTAGACCAGCTATGCTATATGGGTCAGAGTGCTGGGCAGTGAAGAAAAGCCATGTAAATCGCGTGCAAGTGGCCGAGATGCGAATGCTGCGGTACTCGAGTGGCGTATCGAGTGCAGATAGAATTAGGAATGAGTATGTTAGAGGTAGCCTGGGGGTGGTTGACATTGCTGAAAAGATGAGGGAGAATAGGCTGAGGAGGTATGGACACGTCATGAGACGTGGTGAGGAGGAGCTCGTTAGGTTCATCCCAGGACTGCAGGTGGTAGGCAGCATCCGGGGCAGGGGGAGACCAAAGCAGACATGGGATCAAGTTGTCCGGAGGGACATGGCAGTGTGCGGGGTGAACAGAGACCTGGCGGGAAACAGACGGGAGTGGAGGGCTAGAACTCGCAGACCCGACCCCGCCTCAGGCGGGATAAGGGTATGATGATGATTGCTGGGATCCTAAATCCGTCCCTTTGAAATTCCCAACATGTTAGACTAGTATTGATTCATATATGATCACGTGTTGACCTTTTTATAATGTGTTTACCACTTGTATGCCTTATTATTATAATGTAGTAGAGCTGAAGTTCTATGAAGAATATCATTCCAAAATTGATATTAGGCTATTTTATTTAAACAGTCAATAAAAAGTTTTCTCTCAAGAAATTTATTATGAGAGATGTAAACTGTGTTTTAATGAAATTTCCCATAAAAATAATTCAGTAGATGTTAGCTGGAAAGAGGGGACGGAATTAGGACACCTTTTTACAAAAATCAAAATCTGCGTTCTTATAAGTTTTTAATTTCTTATGGTTTAGAAAGTTTTATTTAATAGTATCACACTAGCTATACAAGTGGGTCTACGTCAATTTGGCGCATGGCAATTTGGCGTACGACAATTTGGCGTACATACCGATCTCTTGGGTGCCCAAATTTGTTCAAAATTGCAACGGTCATAACATATTTCAACAGTCATTGCAAGGTAATAGAACAATGAATGCCTACCATAACTGTGTTATAGGGCCCTAATGACCTTTAAAGTCGATGGGCCCTAAAACACAAACAAACCCAACTGTGTTATACGGGACCGTTGCAATGACTGTTATGCCCACGCGTGGATCTAGGATGGGGTTTTTGGGGTTGCAACCCCTCCCATGCACATATAAACTTATATTTGCATAATATGCGAGGTTTAGCTCAACCCCCCTGTATTAGCTAACCCCCCCCCCATGGGCGGGTAAAGGATTAGGAGTTTTGTTCTTGGTCCACTAATGGGTGGCAAAATGTCGATAACCTTCCTTTATGCAACACCAGGAGCGACGACGACAACAACAACAACAACTTCCTGGTTGAAAATTCCCAGAGAACCCGTCGACCAATGACAACTGGCAAGGCACTTCACATTGTCAAACTGGGTTCGTCGTAGTAACTGTAGTAGTGGGCGGGTTAAAATTTGAATATGCAACTTCCTCTTTGCCTTTCAATGAATTTACCCACACATTCCTGTAACCCGTCCACTTCCTTCTTCCAAATCTTATCGGCTACTGTTCTCAAGTTAGCTGACCGTTTTCTCCAAAATTTCCAACCGGATGTCATCATCCCATCAAGGTTTTCGTCAAAAACATTTTTTTAAAATTGTTTTTCTTTCAAATCTAGATCAAATGTTTAGAGGAGGGGAAAGGGGGTGCATTGACGTGCCCTTATACACATAGACCACATGCGATAGGTACATAGTTAGTTTTCTTCATCCGGGGCAGAGACAGCCACTCCCTGTCGTTCTTAAAAATCTACCATTAGTACTCCAGCCTCGAATCCACTGGGAGCGGCGGTTCTCGTCTGATCACTGAAGTTAAGCAGCGCAACCCCAGCTAGTACTGACATGGGTGGCCGCTTGAGAAAACTGGGTACTGCTAATACCCAAAAATCGTCGCATTAGTGTAGTGTCTGTGCAGTCTCTGCATAAGAACTATGCTGTGGACGGGGTTCTAATGACCTTGTAGTTGAAGGGCCCTAAAACACCAACAAACAACTCGAATCCATTACACACAATTATATTAATCTATCAATCTACTAACCCTTTTCTCGTCTACCGCAGGGTCCGGTACCCAGGTTCGTCCCATTGGGACATATGGACAATATATTGGACAGTCTGCTACCAGCCTCATGCTGCAACCCATTGCTAATTTATCGCCGGCATATTTTGATTCGTTGGGGCAATTCGACGCCCCCAAAGGGCGATCTGGAATTTTACCGATCTTCACGCGTCGCATTTAGATAGGGTTCTTTCCCGTGTAGTGGTGACACGGTTGATCCAGTCTCGAACCTGGAACTACCGACGCAGTAATTGAGTGCGTTACTTTAGCGCCACTGAGGCAGGTCCGAACCCAACACACATAATGACTTCGAAAAGGAGGCAAATCAGAGACCTACCAGGCCAGTAGCGGTTCTAGCATACGCGAGGCCCTTTCCAAAAATTTGCAACTTGCAAAAGCGAGGCCCCGTGCATTTGAACAGTTTGCACGTGCCTAAAACCGCACGGAGTAACTTTAGCCAAACATACATGTCCCATCCAGGACATGACATGCATTCCTTATATTTTTGGAGTACAGTACCTCGCAATTGAGTGGAGGGGTGTAATGACTTAAAGAGGCGTCCTTCAAGTGCATTTTCTCCAGGCGCCAAGGAAGCCGCTGTATTGCGCTGGACACACCAGTTCTCGTCTGATCACTGAAGTTAAGCACCGCAACCATAGCTAGTACTAACATGGGTGATGGCCTAGGAGCACTGGGTACTGCTAGTGCCCAAAAATCGTCCTAACAGCGTAGTGTCTGTGCAGACTCTGTATTAGAACTACACAGTAGACGGGGGTCTAATGACCTTTGTAGTTGAGGGGTCCTAAATCTTCGAAGTCCAAAAATACAACACATGACGACCACAAGTTAGTCTTCACGCAATGCTATGAGTTGCATGTTTATAGGGGGAAGGCACTCCATAAAATTTCGCGTGAGAGGGACAACAGGGAAAACAGAGGGCCAAAATTAATAATTGCACTACAGCCTTCAAGGCCTGTTAACCATCAACCGAATCAAACTGGACGAAGCAAGCTGGAAACAGGTCACTATTTTACCCGCGTGTGGACGTCGAACCTATGAAGGGGGGGGGGGTCCCACCAATAGAGTAGGCACTTTAAAGAAGAAAGGAGGAGCAAGACGATTAGGTAAGATGGGTGAAAGGGAGAGGGAGAAAGGGAGGGAAGAAGGAAGGCAGAGGGGTGGGATGCATGGGATGGCCAAGCAGTAAGAATATGAGGGTTATCGGAGCACCGCAAACTGACCTTAAAATGACAATTCAATAATTGCTTCTAATTACATATATGAAAAGGAAGAGGAGGTGGTGGAGGTCACCAATGGCGACTTTCGCGCCTTCTAAAAATAGACCACTCTACCTGTGTGCAAAGAGCCTATCACAGATTAATACTCTCTCAGTTCTGGTTTGATTCGGTTTGTGGTCTCTGACCTCGACTCATCCACATTCCCAGTCTCTGCTCTTCTCCCGTCTGCGATGGATATCAGGAATGATTGCGGGGAATTGACACATACTACAAAGACCACTGACCTCTCTAGAGAGAGAGAGAGCTGACGGGGCATCCACAGTACACTGCTAGTCCACCTGCCTTATGATCAAACAGCTGCGGGTTCGATTCCTGATGCTATCCTTTTTCGGAAAAGTAGGAATGCAGGATGGGGGGGAAGGTTATAGACGGGGTATATGTAAGAGTCATCCCAAAGCTCAAAGAGAAAGATGAATATCTTCCGGCCCCTGAGAATCGAACCTGAAACCACTCACAGATTGACAGATTAGTTGAGAAAGGACCATCTGTCATCACGGAGCCTTCCAACTTACCCCTTGTAGAAAACGTCCTTGGCAGAATGACCCCTCGGACAGGGGAAAATGAAATATCGTCCCGAATGAGAAGGGAATGGCGTCCGGGGGTTGTTTGTTTGTTGGTGTTTTAGGGCCCTTCAACTACAAGATCATTAGAGGCCCGTCCACTGTGTAGTTCAGATTCAGAAACTGCATAGACACTACACTAATGTGACGTTAATTAGCTAAGCGTCTCTTTCAACCAAAGTATTTCCGGCTTTGGCTTTTATTTTCTCCGCAGACCCGACCTTGCCACAGGCGGGATAGGGGTATGCTGATGATGAAAGAAAGGGTTCTTTTCCACGCAGCACTGACGTTGTACACCCCATTCTGGACACTGGCTTTACCCTTCACACAGGCGCAAATCAGACATCTCTTCCCTACATCCTTCGGACAAGAAGGAAGCGGCTTATTGCGTTGGACACACCAGTTCTCGTCTGATCCCTGAAGTTAAGCAACGCAACCTCAGCTAGTACTAACATGGGTAGCCCCTTCACACAGATGAATATCAGACATCTTTTCCTTCTTGTCCGAAGGAAGTAGTAGCCAGACTTCAGTTCAAATCGGAATCGATCCTTCATGATTCAAGCACGTTGTCTACACGGGTTCTGATAACTTGAAACCCACCCAAGGGGAGGCAACTCCAGGGAACATTCCCGCACGTCCACACAAGGCGATAACAAGTCAATATTGCAAAACGTGACGATAACATTATTAGCTCAACTACTAAACACATGTAATTGCATCACCTTTTCATGTTATATTAAGGCATTTTCTTACAATCCCAACGTCCCAGTACTGTACCATAACCCTACCCTACTCCCCCCCCTCCAATATTTTGTTATCTAAATTTAGGAGTGTCAATTATGTTTGGGCCCCACCCAAAAACATTGTTGGAATGAGAAAGGAGAGGTGTGTGTTTACCAGGAACTATTACGCACATGGGGCGAGGGGGAGTACGTGCAATGCCTCAGGTCCCGCATCGACACCACCTCTGGTTGATGGCGGCACCAGTGCCTTTCTGAAAATCACTTTTGCGCTTCCAAAGAAACTAAACATTACTCACTCTGATTGGTTGTTTTTATCAGCTAAATGTTATTTTAACTAGCAAATATGGGATGATCAAATTACTGTGGTACAATAGCGATGATAAACAGAACGAGAGCCAACCCTCTACTCACCGAAAATCGCTAGCAGGGGCTGGATGGAAAAAGCAACTCCTAACCCTTTTCCCGCCTATGGCAGGGTCGGGTACCCATTTGTCCCTCTGAATGGACACAGGGTGATATATTGGACATAGTTTTTTCTGCAGCCGGTTGCCGGCCAAAGCTGCACCCCTACGCTTATTTATCGTCGGTCTAGTGTTCGTTGGGGAATGCTACCGACGCCAGGGGGCGAGCTCCTACACCTGGAAATTTTGCCTCATCTACCCGTTGCGTAGTAGGGAGGGTTCTTTTACGTGCAAGTGTCATCGTACACCCACACGGGACCTCGGTTTTACTTCTCATCCGAAAGAAGGCACACTCGCGGCTTCTCTCTCGCCCGAAAGAAGCCGACCCACCACGGTCCAGTATCGAACCTCGAATTACTGGCGTAGTTGCCGAGTGAGCTAACCACTACGCCACCGCGACGGGTTAGCAGGGGCTGGATGATTAAGTGAAATATGTTGCAGATTCCATCTTTCTTTCCTGAACGAGAGGAAGGTGTCCCTCCCCCGCCCCCGCTCCAGAAATGGGAAGGAAGTAAAGCCCGCATCCAGCCTGAGGGAGTAAAAGAGCCCTTTCTATCCAGAAAGAAATATACTCTACATATAGATCGGACCAGTAACGTAGCCAGGATTTTCTGAAGGGGGGGATATGACTTTCGATAGGGTGAACCAGGATTTTCTTAGGGAGGGGGGATATGACTCGATAGGGTGTATAGCGCTTCGCTATATTCGAGGCTACGTCACTGGATCGGACAAAAATTCCCAGGTGTAGAAGTTCGCCAACCCTCCCTTGGCATCGGTAAATTACCTACATCGGTAACGTGCTACACTGCTGTCTCAGTGGTTCGAAGTTCTATCCTGGAGAGGTCATCAGTGTTCCCTCCGTCGGATGGGAAGTACAGCCGAGATCCCGTATAGAAATTCAGAAAAATTTTCAGGTGTAGGAGCTCGGGCCCAAAACGAATAGGTCGGCGAATAAAGAAGCATAGGAGTTGCAGCATTTGGTTGGCAGCCGGCTGCTTAAAAATATCGTCCAACAGGTCGCTCGTGTGTCGCAATGGGACAAAAATGGTCACCCGACCCTGCCATAGGCGGGAAAAGGGTTGTTAACTAATTAATACGGGTTATGCAACCCTAGAATATTTCTACTGGAGGTCAATTATCGACACCAAGGGTGGGCGATTGTT
This sequence comes from Trigoniulus corallinus, assembly GCA_013389805.1. NCBI lineage: Eukaryota > Metazoa > Arthropoda > Diplopoda > Spirobolida > Trigoniulidae > Trigoniulus > Trigoniulus corallinus. Next base: position 16,838,310 of record JAAFCE010005724.1, on the reverse strand, counting down.
TTGTGTTTTAGGGCCCTTCAACTACAATGGTCATTAAAGCCCCGTCCACTGCGTAGTTCTAATGCAGAGTCTGCACAGACACTACGCTGTCACTACGATTTGGGTATTAATAGTACCCAATGTTGTATTAATAGTACTCTTGCCAGTACCCTCTGGTGTTGCATTGAGGAAGGGGGGGCGAGCCTCTATTGCCAAAAAAAATTTACATTATCTACAAACATGTTTCTCTATGCAGAAAAAGTTCTGTTCCGGATAGTGGTGACATTATGAACGCCTCACGAGACCGCCACCTTCCTCCTTTCCGTTCGGGACGCTGGCCCTCTATACTCAGCCAGAATCGAACCCTGCAACCATAGGGCACGAGTGAACCACACAACCAGTGTACCACCGATGCGGGCTATAATTGGAGATGGAAACTGAATAGAAGGAATTATGGACGACGAGTCACCAAAATCAAAAGCCGTAGCGCCTAAATTCCTTGAAGAGGTTTCAAACAACTTTTGAGTCACAGAGTCCGTAACTTCTCCCTGCCAAAAAAAGCGCCCTGAACTTCAATTAGTCATTTCTGTATGCTGATCGCGTAATGGATTTGAAATTCGCTATGCGTGAAGGTTAGCCCGAGTTCAAATCCCCATTTTGTGGAGACATACGTCTTGGTTTCACCACTGGAAGGCCTCTTGAAGGACTGATGTCTGTTCTGTCCCAAGTAAGAATGTGTTGTAATAATAGTGACATCGCGCTCTTTTACCCAAAAACTTGTTTTTGCACATTCTTCCTTCATCCTACAAATCACCTGGACCACCAATGGATCAATGAAGAATTTCTTAACAGTCAGCACCACACCTATTCACCAGCACAAGTGCCATTACCCCTTTAATCCTACCACAGTGCGGTGGAAACTGCAATTTCACACGAAAAAAACACGTTACTTCTTGGAAATAAGAATCTACCTGTTGAGGGGCAGGAAAGAAGACTAATGTCCCCAGGTAACATTGATGAAAAAGTTTAGCAACGATCGTCGACACCAACAACCTAGGGCACCCATGTTCTTTTTATTGTTCTCAGGACAGGTTTAGTTTTTGTTATTCCCGTCTGTCTGCCTGTGGGGAGGGGAGGTGGCATCTTAAAGGAAAAGATACCCCCTTGGGATCTTGACCACCCATCCGTCAGATTAATATTAGATAGAAACCATGGGTCAACAAGCGCAGGTTTTGCACTACTTTAAAAAGTGGGGATAATAAGGGAGCGGCGAGTTGCGTTGGACACACCAGTTCTCGTCTGATCACTGAAGTTAAGCAACGCAAGTCCAGTTAGTACTGACATGGGTGGTCGCTTGGGAAAACTGGGTACTGCTAATACCCAATAATCATCGCATTAGTGTAGTGTCTGTGCAGTGTATGCAGTGGACGGGTCTCTAATGACCTTGTAGTTGACGGGACCTTAAACACCAACAAACAGTGGGGATAATAATAAAAAACAGGGACAGGGCTGACAAGAGGGTACCCTAAAAATACCTTCTTTAGTGACCTTGAAAGTGTTTTTTTTTTTAATCTTTGACACCAGGCCAGTTATCAACCATCTTTCCCTCTACCTCGAAGGGAGGAGGATCCATTTGACATTTAAAAAATACTTTTTTCCACCACCACCTCCGAAATAAACACATACTTCCAATGCGCAAACATTCTTAGGTCGGTCATCAGTGGTCAACTACAACCAAATTCCCCAATTTTAGATTGACATTTCTTGAAAATTTTCCTCCTTTTTAAGAAGCGCAACAACACCGTAGGAATAAATTACGAAAACTTGCAAGTCATATTTGAATTTCAGGATGCGGCAACACTGTCTACTCTTTACCTTAGACAGTTTAGAGGCCCGGCCTTTGTCAGGGGGCTATTCAAAGGGGGAGGAGGTCTACTCAAGTGTTACCTTCATCGCATCCAATGGAGTACCGAAAAACACCTAGATACAAAACAAAAAAACATCCCCAAAACGACTCAAAACTTTGAGTTAATCTTAGACTATTAAGAAACCCCCTCCCCCTTTGAGAGGTGATCAAAAAAATGGGGAACAAGCGACAACGAAAAGGTGACACCCAGGCGACGGCGGGTCTAGCTATTATTACGCAAAATGAAGAGCTAAAACTCCCTGGATTTGATTCTGCCCTTAGGACCTGACCAAAGTATAAATAATGACGATGGTGTTGACTTCCCAGACCCTTGTGAAATTTGGCGTCCTCATTAGACTATTGTCCCACTTGTGTCCAACCACATACCTACAACCCCTACCTACATATTGCGCAAAAGCAACTCCTAACCCTTTTCCCGCCTATGGCAGGGTTGTCCTTCTGAATAGGCACAAGGGCGATGTATTGGACAGAGTTTTTCCACAGCCAGTTGCCGACCAAAGTTACAACTCCTATGCTTATTTATCGTCGGCCTGCTGTTGGCCGGGGCATTCCACCGACGCCGGGAGAGGGGGTTGTTGTTGCTGTTTGTTGGTGTTTTAGGGCCCTTCAACTACAAAGGTCATTAGAGCCCCATCCACGGCATAGTTCTTATGCAGAGACTGCACAGACTCTACACCAATGCGACGATTTTTGGGTATTAGCAGTACCCAGTTCTCCTAAGCAGCCACCCATGTCAGTACTAGCTGGGGTTGCGCTGCTTAACTTCAGTGATCAGACGAGAACTGGTGTCTCCAACGCAATTTTCCGCTCCCAGGGAGAGGGGGGGGCGATCTCCTACGTGAAAATTTTGCCACATCTACCCGTTACATAGTAGAGAGGGTTCTTTTACTTGCAAATGCCATCGTACACCACAGGGGACCTCGGTTTTACTTCTCATCCGAAAGGCGGCTCACTGGGGACCTCTCTCTCTCTCTCGCCCGAAAGAGGCCAACTCGCCTAAGTCCAGTGTCGAACCTAGAACCACTGACGAAGTTACCGAGTGTGCTATCATCCACTGCGCCACCGAGGCGGGTCACATATACGTACATACAGTAAGGCGCCTAATACAAATTTTGCCCCTCCTGGGATACACTAGTTGTCCGATCCTGGAGCGGTGCTCATCCCTTCCGGGCAAGTTTTCTGCGGATGTTCATGATCCCCGGAATCATGATTTTAATATAACGTCAGTGACACTACGACTGTCTTTGCTTTGTGAGTTCCGGGTACGGATACTGGCCTCTGACTTAATGGCGCTCAGGAACCATGGAACCATCAGCACCCCCGGGGGCTCATGGTGTTCAGGAACCATGCAACCTTCAGCACACGGAATCATAATACTCCTGCTATGATGGCGGAAGGAGGGGAGCAGCAGCATCTGAAAGTGAACTGCCGCACAAGAAATCACTGGGGAAATAGCCCCCCTGCCCCGGTAGCACTTAGGGGAACGCGTAGACATTTAATCAACTACTGCATTTGCATAACTCAACTATAAACAAATAATAATTAACAATAGATCGTTAAAGGAAAACTTATTTTACTATTTCCCCCATTGTTTTGCACAAGGTACACTTGAGGTGCGCTGGGGGAAACATTTCACGATATTATCTACTAAAACTAATGTCTATTTTGACACCTGACCTTTAAAAGTGAATCTATAAAATAAAAAAATAAAACAAAATTACAGACACATAACAGAAAGTGAGAGAAAAAGTGACACCCGTCTAACACGTGGTCGGCTAACCAGGTCAGGAAGTTCCGTTTCCATTTTATTCGCTTCTAAACACCAGCCATACTTTTTTTCCATCATAGCCGAAAACACTACTGTTATCTATTTCCGGTTAGCTTTTACTGTCAAAAGACTATTAGTACGACCAACAGTCAAAATTTATTTAAAGCGTTTTTTTTGAGGACGGGAAAACCACTTCAGATTCCCTTCACCAAATTTTCCTACAACATGGCTGGCAGTCGTCTCTTTCCTTTTAATGTCCTTCTGTGGGACGTCCCAGACAAAAGAGCATGTTTGCATCTGGACTCAAAAGTACTCACTCATTTCTCCGGAGTACGATCTCCCCTTGCGCGCTCTCTCTCTCTCTCTCTCTCTCTCTCTGTGTGATCAAAGGGATGCCAATTTGTTGTTTGTTGGAGTTTAAGGTCCCGTCAACTACGAGGTCATTAGAGACCCGTCCACTGTGTAGTTCTAATGCATATACTGCACAGACACTACCCTAATGCGACGATTATTGGGTATTAGCAGTCAGACGAGAACTGGTGTGTCCAACGCAACTCGCCGCTCAAAGGGATGTCAAAACTATGTCTCTTGTCACGCAGGACGTAAAAAACCCCGGTGGTACCCACTACCAGCCCACGAACTAACAATACTACGGAGACCAGTCAGATAGCCTAAAAATCACGATATTTTCAATAAGCTGGAGGAAGGAGTCTACCGTGGACATTAGAGCCTCCATAACTGGTAATCGAAACCAGTCCGCCTAGCGCCATCACGATTCTTCTTCTGCATCTCACCCTTCTCCCGCCTGAGGAACAGTCGGGTCTGAGGGTTCTAATCCTCCACTCCCGCCTATCATCCACCAGGTCCCCTTCCACCCCGCACGCCTCCATGTACCTTTGCACCACCTGCGCCCACGTCTGTTTTGGTCTTCCTCTACCCCTGGTGCCCGCAGTCACCCTCAGTCCCGTAATGGACCTAATAAGTTCCTCCTCTCCCTCCCCATAACATGCCCATACCATGTCAACCGATTCTCTTTCATCTTTTCCGCACTGTCTCCCACTCCCAAGCTACCTCTAACGTAAGCGTTTCGGATTCTGTCGGCTCGTGACACCCCGCCACTTGCATTTGCCTTTCCTGGTTCTTCCTAGTTGCCCAACACTCTGAGCCATACAACATAGCGGGCCTAACGACAGTTCTGTACACTTTGCCCTTCAACTTAATTGGGACCCGTCGGTCACACAAGATCCCGCTTGTCTGTCTCCACTTCTGCCATCCTGCCTTAATCCTATGTGTCACATCAGAATCTATCTCCCCATTGCTCTGGAAATCTGATCCTAAATACCGAAACTCTTGCACCCCTGGTATCTCCTCACCCCCTTGTCCCTGGCCACTAAAATTGAAAGCTAAATACTCAGTCTCCTTCATGTTCACCTTAAGGCGCCCCTATTTCCATTGCTGTTTTGATGTGTTGTAGGCCCTTTTGTGCATCGAGCACCATCAGGATGAATATCCTTAACCATTGTCTTGTCAAACGCACGTCACCCCACGTTACGGTAATAGGGAGCTTGAGTTACACGTCGGTGTTAAACTTACACCGACGTAAAGCAGACGAATTGCGTACTGCGCAGGTGCACATGCCCCTATTAGGAATGTTGCATCTGCGCAGTATGGAAATCGTCTGCTTCGCGTCGTGTACGTTGTACGCAACGTGTAACTCAAGCTCCCTAATGTCTGGCGCTTGTGTGCAAGACAGTGTTTGACGCCTCTATCCCAGTCCTCTCGCCTAACACAACATCGCTATATAAAACAACAGTAACACTAGGAGAAGAGTAATTTATGCAATTTGGAAAGAAATCATTGTGAACTGCACCTTTTATAGGTGTTTAGAGCAAATGCAAATATTTTCTTCTCTGACATCTTTGGCGCCTGTGTGCGTTGCAAGCATTGCGCACTGTGTCAACACGCCACTGTAGTTAAATAAACCAGTTCACCATCACCCTTAACCCTTTTTCCTCCTAGTCCAGGAACAAACACGCACGTACTGACCTAATGTCTCAAACCCTGCTTAGTTAACATCGACGACTTCCTTCTGGAGAGAATTGGTTAAATAAACCAGTTAAGTTATTCAGTAATTTTCTTTGGTAAGGCCGCAGTACCAGCCGGTCCTCTTCAAGGTCCAATTCATTCACTAAAAGTGGATTAATTGTTACCACCACTTGGTCTCCAACATATCCAGGCGGTCACTCTCGTCGCCCTCCTTTTCCACAAGAGGTGCGTTGAGTTTGTGACTAAAGCACTGACTGATGGCCTTCAAAGGTGCCAACAAACACAAACTGCTGGCCAAGACACTCTTCACTACGCACAATTTTTCATCACCACTAACACCTCTTTTTCAACGCACGACTGCTCTTCTAGCTCCCTATCACACAATGGCTCATAATTTGTATTTTCTAATATTTCACACGTCTGAAAAAGCATAACAAGAAAAGAATCAACACCCTTTGCCCCGGCCCCCCAGAAGACTCTTCTGCCTCACACCTCTTGTCAGTAACACAAACCCTGACCCACAATCTCTTGAATAAACGTGAAAACGTACATCTGCCTATGAAGTTAAGGCGACTCAACGTTAACGTGCTTGACTGCTGGTTTGATCCTGGTCGACGTGGATAGCTTCTTTGAGGTGATGAAGGGAGCGGCGAATTGCGTTGGACACCAGTTCTCGTTTGATCACTGAAGTTAAGCAGCGCAACCCCAGCTAGTACTGACATGGGTGGCCGCTTGGGAAAACTGGGTACTGCTAATACCCAAAAATCGTCGCATTAGTGTAGTGTCTGTGCAGTCTCTGCATAAGAACTATGCTGTGGACGGGGCTCTAATGACCTTTGTAGTTGAAGGGCCCTAAAACACCAACAAACAACAACTTGAGGCGAAGAGGAGGAGGGCGAATTACCACTTTACCAGTAACCAACAGAGATACTAGTCAGGAGGAATCCACGTTTCGAAATAACTGCTACTAGTTCGAGCAGGATCGATCCCGCCTCGGTGGCGCAGTCGGTAGCATGCTCGGTAACTGCGTCAGTGGCCCTAGGTTCGATATTGGACCGAAGTGGGTTGGCTTCTTTCGGGCGAGAGAGAGAGGCCTCGAGTGCGCCTTTCTTCGGATGGGAAATAAAAAATCGAGGTCCCGTGTGGTGTACGAACCCGTAAGAGAACCCTCTTTACTATGCAACGGGTAGATGAGGCAAAATTCCCAGGTGTAGGACCTCGGTGGAGTGCCAAACGAACAGCAGACCGACAATAATTAAGCATAGGGGTTGTGTTCGGCCACCGGCTGTGGAAAACACTGCCCAATATGCTAAATAAATAATATCGCCCTTGTGTCCATTCAGAGGGATAAGATGGGTAACCGACCCTGCCATTAGACGGGAGAAATGGTTAGGAGCTGCTTTTAGTTCGACCAGGATCGAACCTGTACCTATAATTGTCCAATGCATTCTTGCTGCTACCCCCTCCCCCGTTGCCTCACCAGAGAAATCAGCTGACCTCCAAAAACGTTTTCAACTCTTGCCAGCATCTATAAATTAATAGGCTATGAATGACGACAAAAGCGAGACAATGACAATGACATTGGATCAGAAATAGTCCATTTCGTCTGAAATGCTAAACAGAATAGTGCTGTAATAGGGCGATCGGATCAAATATCACCCTAACTAAAGATCCGGATGTGAAAATTACCAACTGTCAGACCTCGAAATTCCCATTTGATGCTCTCTCAAATCAATACTTTGAAATGCACTAATTATCTAGAATTCTAGATCCTATTTGGAAAGAAACGTGCCCTAAGAAAGTAAACACCTGGGATCTGAAGGGTTTACCAGAAGCTTCTTGAGCACAATTGCGGTGGGAATGAAAGTTATCGATATGCCACCCGCCCCCAGTGTTCGCCTGGGGGCCGAGTGAAGCAACGAACACACTTGAGCCTTAAGGAATTAAGTCACTGTAAAAATGCATTGCAGACGGTCAAATTGCGCCGAGCATGGGACAAAGCGTTACCTTGGATTTTACTGGATTAGTTTGTGGGTTGGGGAGTAAGCCAGGCAGCCATAACAGGATGAACTCTTAAGGAGGCTGCCCGCGGGAGATGAGGAGGTAGGTGAAAGGACGAAGGAGAGGGTTTATTTTGCAACACCCAACGTGCTTTACCAACCACCCATGTTGGTATTGACGTGGGCTTGCGTTGCTTAACTTCAGTGATCTCACGGGAACTGGTGTGTCCAACGCAACTTGGCGCCTTGCTGAAAATCAGCCGCCGCAACACAATGTCTATGCGATGACTTTACGGCAAATGAAAAGTGCCTACGTACTTGTACCTTGTCTGCTCAGAATAAGGGGTCCCGGGTTCCACAACTAAAGTTACGCCACTGGGAGGGTATGAAGCACGTTTGTGTGGGTGCAAAGAAGCACTGGGATAAGAGGGAGGAGGGTAATACTATCCTGCACCCACTGCATGATCACCGGCGTTGTGAATCGAACTGGCTTAGCACTTCACTCACGAATAAGCCATCAGTCAGAGGGTTGTGAAAACGGACACGGTGCCAGAAAGGAAAAGCAGCTTAACCAGTTGAGACATTCGTAAAACATGGTCATCAGTTTGGCTAACGTTTTAATAAATTATCGATTGTCATCTGAAATTCGGCAGGAAATGTACTATGCCTTCATCATAATAAGTTTCCAATGTGTCTTTTTGACATTTTGAGAGATGGTAACTGATAAACATGCCTGTTGCAGATGGCCGGCCCACCTTCCTCCCCCCGCTTTTGCGCCCCCAAGCAATAATCACCACTCACAGACAATGATATTATTAAGTTGTTAGCGAGATGGCATATTGACGAAGGAGGAGGAAGAAAGGACGATTTCACAATGTCTACAAGATTCGGTCCCTGCCTGACTTCTAGGACGGGCTCATCTGCGCAATCACTTCCGTTTTACGAGTAACACTGAAAATTCCAGAAAGCTGGGGCACGCTGAGAGATAGCTGGTGCAACACGAAGTTAACACAGAAGCTCAGCTTAATGTAAACAAAGCAACTCCTAACCCTTTTCCCGCCTATGGCAGGGTCGGGTACCCATCTTCTCCCTCTCAATGGGCACAGGGCGATATATTGGTCATAGTTTTTTCTGCAGCCGGTTGCCGGCCAAAGCTGCACCCCTACGCTTATTTATCGTCGGTCTAGTGTTCGTTGGGGGCGAGCTCTTACACCTGGAAATTTTGCCTCATCTACCCGTTGCGTAGTAGAGAGGGTTCTTTTACGTGCAAGTGGCATCGTACACCCACACGGGACCTCGGTTTTACTTCTCATCCGAAAGAAGGCACACTCGCCGCCTCTCTCTCTCGCCCGAAAGAAGCCGACCCACCTCGGTCCAGTACCGAACCTAGAACTACTGACCCAGTTGCCGATCGTGCTAACCACTAAGCCACCGCGGCGGGAAAAACATTAATAACACAGGACCTAGAGGTTCCTGAAAAAAAGGACTTCATTAGTATTTTTGGTGGTGTGGGGAGGGGCGTATATTTCTATACCTTAATCCGGCACTGCGGAGGGTGTAGGCGTGGTTCAGCCTCTGAACGCTTTATGCTTTGTAATATCCCACTTGTGAGGTGTGTGTCGTTTTTATAACAAATCCTGTAAATTTACGAGCAGAAAAGTCAAAAGATTTTTAAAGATGTTGTTGAGAAATTCTGCGATTAAATTTACCCCTCTCCATCTGAAGGTGACGTGCACTTGAGCCCTCCTGCTGTCACGACAACCTGCCTCCAGCCATTTTGCGGGATGATCATCTAAGTCAGCTGCATGAACGACCAAGAAGAACAACAATACAGATAATTCACTCAACTCTGACTCAACATGTGACTAGAATTTTAAACATTTCAAGCCCAACAAATTACAGGAACTTGAAGAAGAGGAAAACCGACTTGTTTTTAATTTGTGTCGGGCTGGGGAAGCGAACTCGCCACCTGCCATTCAAGTCCACCATTATTAGTACTGTAATAGCGTCACATTGTTAACACTAGTGACATACAAACTACTTATGATAGATGACCTTCAGTCCAAAGCATCGCCCAAATTTTCAATTTAACCAAATTACCGTCAGTTACGGCGTTTACTAGGCAGCATAATGCTGTACAGGTGATCAGAGTTCAATTCCCTAGATGTGGTGCTGCTGCTATTCGTGGGCTACTTGAGTGACCGGATGTCTCTACGATCCTAAGTAGTTTACCATCCTATCACCAAATCGCTCGGGAAAGCTGGGTACTGTTAATACCCAATAATCGTCGCATTTGTGTAGTGTCTGTGCAGCATATGCATTAGAACTATGCAGCGGACGGGTCTCTAATGACCTTGTAGTTGACGGGACCTTAAACACCAACAAACAAACAAACCAAATCACACATTAAAATTCTACCTTCTGATATTAAGATTAACTAAGGGTCGGGAACCCACCCAATGGACACATGGGCGATCTATTGAAGGTATTTTTACGCAGCCGGCTGCCGACCAAGACTACAACCCCCCACCCCCATGTTTATCGTCCGTCTACTGTTTGTTGGGGCACTGCGCACCGATGCTAGACGGCGATCTCCTGCACCTGGGAATTTTGCCTCATCTACCCGTTGCATAGTAGCAGGGCCGGCCTTAGGGCAAGGCGACCGAGGCCCCGCTATTGCCTGCTGCCTTGGGCCCCGCAAACTCTAGGGCCGGCCCTGCGTAGTAGAGAGGGTTCTTTCACGTGCAAATGACATGGTACACACCCACACGGGACCTCGACTTTTTTACTTCTCATCCGAAGGAAAGCGCCCTTGGAGCCTCTCCCTTACCCGAAAGAAGTTAACCCATCTCGATCCAGTATCGAATCTGGAACCACTGACGTAGTCAGCAATCAGAGAAGTTTGGGAACCCGAGGACTATGAACATTTTAAAGGACCGATAGACTGCATGGCAATTAAAATACCTGTGTGATTTGGCCGCCCCTATGAAATGTGCCACCCTAGGCAGCCCCTAGGTTTGCCTGCCCTATGAGCCGCCTGTGCTTGAGTCCATGGGTCCCTGGCTGACGTTAAATACCTAAAATAAAACAATAACTGAATTTATTGATCGGCGTTCAGAACAGAGCGTTTGTTTTTGTTGTTCAGAGCAGAGTATGTAAGCACAGGAAAGCTCATCGCGACTGACCAGCCAGTCTGTAAATAATCAAGGCCAAATTTATGTTTATGCAGGACATCAAAAACACCTTTCATTCGAATGATCCATCACTGGATGTCATGTTTATGGAAAAAAAAAGTATGTGGAACAAAAGAAAACACACTCGGGCTTTGGCTAACACAGAATACCTATAACATGCGTCACCTTAACTGTTTATTATTATTACTATTAATTTATGATACTTAACTCGGATCCATTAGGCGGTGCAGGAATCATTTAAAGGCCACCTGTTCATCATCACGGACCCCATCCCGACAGGGGGTTATAGAAATTACCAAGGCGTTGCAATACAAATACCTTTCTAGTCGTCATCATAATCATCATCCTATCAATAATAACAAAAATAATTAATCAAATTTTATAAAGGAGTAACAATACAGTATATATATATCATTCGCAATTCATATTCATCTAGCACTAACATATTTTTTTGATCACACGCCAAGAAATGGACACGAAAACTATTAACTTAATTTGGCCCTGTGTTATCAAACTAAGGTAATAAATAGCCACTCGGTCTCAGTTTTCTCACGAGTTCAAAAGGAAATCTTTAGTGACCACCAACTTGTTTTCTTTATTAGTCCTACAGTATCAGTTTTTATTTTATTATTGACAAAAAAATCCCTTTCGTGCAATGCACTCTTTATAAACAACTATCATCAAATTAATCAATACCCCAACTCCAAGCTTCCCACAAAGTTGGTGGTGCATCAAGGTCGCCACTGCAGGTGCACGCTATAATGCCTCCAAAACGAGTCACAACATTCACTACATATAAATATTATTGTTTGCCATTCAACAAATGCCGTATACAGATACCCTCTCTCCAAAAAAAAAAACACCCTGGAAATCACAATTTTCCTCCAGAGATTTTTTAAAGGTCCCCAATCGACGTCAAGTGGACTACTGGACAGTGGCGTCGCTAGGGCTGGTGTCACCCACCCTCTCCCGAAAAAAGCCTCTTCTTCTGCTTTGGTGTCACCCCATTTCTCATGGTGCGAGTGGTGTCATCCCCCCCTAGTAACGCCACTGCTTTTGGAGCAGAGGTTGTCTGTCTCATGTACCGATAAACGCAATCAGTGAGTACCTCTAGGTAACAGCCTTCACCTACGACGTTACTCGCGCGTACGCAAGGCCGGCGGAAGTGGGCCTTCAAAGTTTGTTGTTGTTTGTTGATGTTTAAGGTCCCGTCAACTACAAGGTCATTAGAGACCCGTCCACTGCATAGTTCTAATGCATAGACTGCACAGACACTACACCAATGCGACGATTATTGGGTATTAGCAGTACCCAGCTTTCCCGAGCGACTACCCATGTCAGTACAACCTGGGCTTGCGTTGCTTAACTTCAGTGATCAGACGAGAACTGGTGTGTCCAACACAACTCGCCGCTCCCCTTCAAAGTTTGTACTCCAGACGGACGCCGCTTCAATGTGTCAACAATTTAAAAAAAAAAGCAACTCCGAACCATTTTCCCGTCTATGGCAGGGTCTGTGCCCATCTTGTCCCACTGAATGGACACAAAGGCGATATATTGGACAGTGTTTTTCCACAGCCGGGAGAGCAGCAAATTGATTTAGACACACCAATTCTCGCCTGATCACTGAAGTTAAGCAGCGCAACCCCAGCTAGTACTGACATGGGTAGCCGTTTGGGAAAACTGGGTACTGCTAATATCCAAAAATCGTCACAGTAATATAGTGTCTGTGCAGTCTCTGCATCAGAACTATACAGTGGACGGGGCTGTAATGACCTTGTGGTTGAAGGGCCCTAAAACACAAACAATCCACAGCCGGTTACCGACCTACTGTTCGTTGGGGCATTCCACCAACGCCAGGAGGCGAGCTCCTACACCTGGAAATTTGGCCTTATCTATCCGTTGCGTACTAGTAGAAAGGGTTCTTCTATGTGCAAATGCCATCGTACACCTCACGGGATCTCGGTGTTACTTCTCATCCGAAGGAATGTGCACTCGGGATCTCTCTCTCTCTCTCTATTCCGAAAGAAGCCAACCCACCTCTGTCCAGTCAAGAAAAACAAAATTAGTTTAGTTTATTTGATTATTAACATTTGCTTGTTTACTGCTGAAGATAATTTACCGCCACGGGGGCTAGCTACCACCTGGGAATTTTGCCGATAACGTTAGGCTACCTTGCATAGAAAGCGTTCTTTTACGTGCAATGGCAACAGCCTTCCAATTCGGGACGGAAGGCCCACATGGGAATTTCCCCCATCTCTTACCCCCCAATTGTTGTTGTTTGTTGTTGTTTTGGGGCCCTTCAACTACAAGGTCATTAGAGCCCCGTCCACTGTGTAGTTCTGATGCAGAGACTGCACAGACACTACACGAATGCGACGATTTTTTGGTATTAGCAGTACCCAGTTTTCCCAAGCGGCCACCCATGTCAGTACTAGCTGGGGTTGCGTTGCTTAACTTCAGCGATCAGACGAGAACTGGTGTGTCCAACGCAATTCGCCGCTCCCACCTCTTTGCTCAGAAATAAGCTACATACCACGGCCAGGATCGAACTTACGCATCTGTGGGTCACCGAAGCAGGGAAAAAAAGCGAGTTCACAATGTTGCAGTGTCAGGATCTAGTCTTCGGGAAAAAACATGATATAAATAACTTAATTTATGAAAAAAAAGGGTGAAGGTGAAGGCGACGGGGCCAAGCTGTTCCAGCCACTACATCATCATCATCAAACCCTTTATGTTTAATCGTTTCAGGCTTTGTGAACTCTGGATAATCGACCACACCAAAAAAAAAAAAAAATGGGCAGTAGCGAAGCCGACATCAACCATTCTCAACGCCTGGTACAACGTGCCTTAGACGAAATGCGACATCTGCTCTTCCAACGCAAGTTGGCACTCTTCATTGGAGAACAAATTTCATCCTTGAGAGGCCCTTTTGTTGATTGGTGGCAACTGGTGGGAAACAACATGAAGGTCAGTTGGACTGAAAATGTAACATTTTTCACGGCCTGATCTCTTGGAGGTTGGCGGCTTATTACAGTCATTGAATACAGATGTAGATTATACGATTAAACAAACAATTGAGTGCCTCAAATAAAAACTCAACCCCCCTTCCCACCTAACTCACCGAGCCAAACGTTGTTCCCTCGACGCGGTGCCTGCCATTCGTCAGCATTTTTGCTTTGGTGAACGAGTACGATTACGTTTTACGCGAATTAATGCACACAACTGAACATGAATATGGTTGACTCTACCCTTACACGTAAAAATGGCCATTATATGAACACAAAACACAAAGGTCGCGTTCAACCATCCATTGAGAAATTCAAAAAAGAGGGAAGAAGGGGAAAGGAAGAGAAAGATTTTATGAACCAGCCTAGGGCCTAGTCTCATTACCAGGTAAGCAAAACGATAATAATGCCACCGAATTACAGAGGAAGCAGTTATGCAGTAGTAGGGAACTCAATAAAAAAAAAATACTGAATCGTGTCAGGGGTTCATGGCTTTGAAGTTATCCTCTTCTCTTTCTCCTATTCAATGAAATTATCACATCATTCTCTAAAGACAAACTCTTCTGACGATCCACGTAGGAACCTTGGGGGTTTGCTACAACCAAATCAACATTTCGGGTATGTAAAGTTAGAAGAAGAAAAAAAAGTCCCAGATGTGAAAGAGTTAATGTTTAGATGACAACCAGGAGTCGATTTGAATATTAAACTCTCGAAATGTATGAGGCTTGCTAAAGGAGCTCATTAAAAAGTACTTTTGGTGCAACACAGACGGGATGCCAATCAGTACTACTGTGAAGGAAGCAGTACTCGTTAACTAGTAATTTAATCATTTATGACGTCAGTCGAGGAGGATGCAGTAAACCGAGTAACACGAAAGCCCGACAAATTACCAAAAAGTAACTCCTAACCCTTTTCCCGCCTATGGCAGGGTCGGATACCCATCTTGTCATTCTGAATGGACATAGGGCGATATATTGGTCATAGTTTTTTCTGCAGTCGGTTGCCGGCCAAAGCTGCACCCCTATGCTTATTTATCATCGGTCTACTGTTCGTTTGTGGCGAGCTCCTGCACCTGGAAATTTTGCCTCATCTACCCGTTGCCTAGTAGAGAGGGTTCTTTTACGTGCAAGTGCCATCGTACATCCACACGGGACCTCGGTTTTACTTCTCATCTGAAAGAAGGCACACTCGCGGTCTTTTTCTCGCGCCTCTCTCCCACCTCGGTCCAGTATCGAACCTAGAAATACTGGCGCAGTTGCCGAACGTGATAACCACTACGCCACCGCGGCGGGTCAAATTACCAAAACAGAAGTTTACAGAATATTCCAGGATTCATACATAGTATCCCAATACGGAATACACGTTCCCACTGTATCCTTTCTTTTCTTAAGGGGCGACTAAAAGCAGTGGCGGTTTTAGGCACGTGCAAACTGTGCAAATGCACGGGGCCTCGCAAATTTTTGGAAAGGGCCTCGCACTTTCAATTTGCACAGGTTTGCACAGGGCCTTGCGTATGCTAGAACCGAACTAATTTGGGAAATGGCATGTTCGGATTAGTCATTCGTTGGGATTGCACTTAAATAGCTTCAAATTGATGTTTGAGGTGTACACATATGGATTAAAAGACTTTAAAAATAGAGAACAGAATTATAAATTTAAAATCAGTAATCTCATGTATTTCCTTATCATCATTGACGTGATGGGTTCAGTGTCCTGAACACGGGCGGCTCATGGGGCAGGCAAACCTAGACGATAGCCTAGGACGAAAATTTTCAAAGGGAAGGCTAATTTCAGAGGTACTTCTTTGCCATGTAGTCTAGAGGTCATTTAAAATGTTCATAGTCCTGGGTTTCCCAAACTTCTCTGATTGGTAGGCCTTTTCTAAATGTTGGCCTTCTCGAGGCGCCTTGTTGCAGAATCATAGCAAAGCATTGGCAATGGGACGAATGCCAAGGATGTGATGGACGCTCGGACAATTTAGAACTGCATTATATTTAATGGGGGCGCCGATGAACCCACTTGCCTAGGGCGCCTACAACTCACGTGCCGGGCCTAGCCCTGAGCATCCGGAATATATAATAATCTGTATTTCAAACAGGCTATCTAAATAGAATCGTTTTGTTGGTGTTTTAGGGCCCTTCAACTACAAGGTCATTACAGCCCCGTCCACTGCATAGTTCTAATGCAGAGACTGCAAGACACTATGCTAATGCGACGATTTTTGGGTATTAACGCTACCCAGTTATCCCAAGTGGCCACCCATGTTAGTACTAGCTGGTGCTGTGTTACTTAACTTTAGTGATCAGTGTGTCCAACGCAATGAGCCGCTTCAATAGAATCGTTATGTTTATCGTTTACTTTGACCATTTCATCCTAAAATTCAAGTAGCCGAGATGCTAATGCTGTGGTACGTGAGTGGGGTGTCAAGATCTGATATAATTAGGAATGAGTCTATTAGAGGTAGCCTGGGGATGGGGGATATCGCAGACAAAATGAAGGAGAGTAAGTTGCGGTGGTATGGACACGTCATGAGAAGAGGGGAGGAGGAGCTCATCAGGTCCATTTCAGGAATGCAGGTGGTTGGAAGCACCCGGGGCAGGGGGAGACCGAAGCAGGCGTGGGAGCAGGTTGTCCGTAAGGATATGGTAGTGTGTGGGGTGGACGAGGATCTGGTGGGAGATAGACGGGAGTGGAAGGCTAGAACTCACAGACCCGACCCTGCCACAGGCGGGATAAGAGTATGATGATGATCATGCCTGAGCATGTCATCCACATTGAGCCACAAGTTTTTCCAAGACAGTCTTCAACCATTCTAGCTTGTTTCGTTACATAATTTTTCCTAAAAAAAAATAAATCATCCTTTGATAGAACAACCATGAAAATTTTAACTGAAGCTTGTTCGGATTGTGGGATATTTAGATTAAAAAAGGTTACACTATACACGGCTAAAGAGACATGTTGAGAGGCGTAAAGTGTCAAATCGTGAGACAATGCCCAACGTCAGCCATTTTGAATGTTATGGATTGGCAAAAAAGGATTTGTCATCTGCATGATACTACAGTAGGCCCCTATGTGAAACGCAAGTTAGAACAACAACGATATTAACTCACTCAGATAATGTTTAGCTATCATAATTGTTATATTTTCTATTCTTCAGTCATCCTATTCATTTCACCATCATTGTTATTTCGTAAAAACCAGTTTCTTTTTGTGATGACGTCGAAGGTGCTATGACGTCAGCTTTCGAACGTTAGAGCATTCTTACTGCGTTCTTATTCTTGTTCTTTTTTACAAATGGCTACCCCTCTAAATGTTCGTTACTGTTATCCAACGTCCTCTACGACCTCAACCACGTGATTCAATTACACATTTGAAAACTCTAAGGAATGATTTTTTTATATCTTATACAATCGGATTATCGTCACGTTGTTTTTTTTTTTTTAATACTCTGAAACTTCACAACAAACATTGAAGGACGCTTCGATCTACTCGTCAGAATAGGACGTCTAACGAAATTTGACACTAGTGTGATATATACGTATACACCACTCATCGAATACTTTAAATATGATGTCCTTTATCAAGAATTTCATTACATTTCCGCGCCGACATTAAATAAACAAAATAGTAATAAAACGACTCTCAAATAAAAATATGAATTGCTGATATAGTGAATAGTTCTGTTAGTGAAGTGTATACAGTATACATTTTTTTTTATCTAAAAAGAAACAAGAACTCATTCTCTATCCTTTTCATTTTGCCGACATCTCTCTTCTTACATAGGACGCCTGCCAAATTATCGAGCGTGAAGAAAATGAATTCCTGGAGTCCCTGCAGCCACCAGGGCAATCAAATATGCATAATACTTTGCGAACAGTCGGGGAATGGCCCATCATTTTTACTACTAACATGGACCGTTTGGTGGAGAGACTCATGTGGCGTGGAGAAGACATTGAAAAACTCCGTTTAGATCAGGTAAGACTCGACTGGCCCCTCTTTGAATTCGTGAATAATTTGAAACAATACGTAATATACATTTGAAACATTTCAATATCTGTTCAAAAACAAGCTCATCAACGTCCAACTGGAAGATTGGAAATTGTACCAGAAGTCTAGAAAAATACTTATTAAAGTCTACGGCGATAATGCGGTTGTTACCCGAATTCACGTAAGATATCATGAGACTAAATACCTAGAAATTGCTTCTCTAATTAACTGCTCTATTTATTTATGACTTAGCCGGATTCAAAAGACATTCTCAACAACATGTCTCAAGAGTTGACTGATGCTGTCAGAGAAATTTTCGACAGCCACAGTATTTTGTTCTTGGGTTTGAATCAAGAAATGTACCAAAGGTTTTTCAACTCCATTGTGTACTCGTCTAAGGTAACTTTATCCATACTATAACGGACCTTCTTTGATCCCCTGAAGTTTACTTATATCAACGCTCCCAGCAGTCACAATTTCTCTAAAGTTGCTAGAATTGCTCACAAAAGATATTGTTTCACCTTGAGAGAGCGGTGTCCACGAATGTGACTGTTTCAGCGAAGTACAATTTCAGTGGGTTTTAATCACATGCCTTTGTCGTTTGCAGTCTAAACATTTCATGTTGTTGACAGACGCGAACACTGCAGTGGAGCAACGAGGCAGTCTTTCAATTCTGAAAGCAGATTTGGATCTCTGGGAGTTTTCAAGGTACCTGACATCAGGAAAAATCGACGAAGTCATCATTCCTGGAAAAGTATGACACACGTCATTTTCACTATAAACAATGAAATCTAGTATCCTCCCATCATTTTCAAAATGGGACTCAAAATGACTTAACGGGCTATAATTTCCTTTTGTTGTTGATGCAACCTTTGTGGGGACTTCCAGATGTTGATGGAAATAATCGAAAGATTATTGTCCTTAAGATTGAGTCCTTAAGGAAAAGAGAGACCTTTGGGACAATCAGAGTCAAGCAAAAAAAGCAACTCCTAACCCTTTTCCCGCCTATGGCAGGGTCGGGTACCCATTTGTCCCTCTGAATGGACACGGGGTGATATATTGGTCATAGTTTTTTCTGCAGCCGGTTGCCGGCCAAAGCTGCACCACTACGCTTATTTATCGTCGATCTAGTGTTCGTTGGGGAATGCTACCGACGCCAGGGGGGCGAGCTCCTACACCTGGAAATTTTTGCCTCATCTACCCGTTGCGTAGTAGAGAGGGTTCTTTTACGTGCAAGTGCCATCTCGGCTTCTCTCTCGTCCGAAAGAAGCCGACCCACCACTGTCCAGTATCGAAAGTCAAGAAATCCTTAAAATATCCTCAAGTGATGGATGGTTGAACTTCCACATCGTGTACAGTGACCTGAACTAAACCCCTTATCACGCTTCTGGCAAGGTCCAGTCTTCCAGTTCTGTCCCTCAGTTCCCCTTTATTACCAACCAGAAATCACTGTCCACTCCACACTCCGCCATGTCCCACCCGAAATCTACACCTATTTTAACTTTGGCCTACCTCTACTCCGTCTCATGTGCCCATACTACCTCAGGGTCTACTCTTTCGCTGTCACACGCACATCTTTCAGGCTAAAAGTGAATCCGACACTATTGGCAATGTTTGCAAGGCTAAACATTTTGTTGTAGCCGTCAGTGGGTTGTCCCGACTCAACAAACATCAGAATTTATTGCAACGATTCACCAAAAAGACCAACACGTTTCAAAAAATCTTTTTATATTACAGATATACGAGCGATCTTACTTAGCTTCACAGAGGGAAGAATATCTGCTTCAACAACTCCATCTGGAACAACAAGCAGTCGAAATTCTTTTCCACACTTTACAGATTACAAACGCTTTGGCAACCGACGAAATTCTAGAGAAGCAATGCAGACCAAAGTTGGTTGACATTTACCACAAGGATCCGTTAGGTAAAAAAAAAACGATGAAGGCTCGAAAAAAACTTGGGAAGCAGATAAGCAAGAGGCAGAAACTGTCAAAATACGGTCGCACTCATGTTATACTCACTACTACTTCCAGGTATTTATTCCGAAGAGAATGTAGAAAGAGCATACCACGCCATGATTGCAAGACGGGACAACTTAGTTCAGGTTGGTTAATTTTTCAGACATGAAAGCTGCGCCCCTCCCCCGTCTGTCAAAACCTCAAGAGGAAGAGTTATGATTCTCTTTTACAGTTAATCAACGGAGGTGAAGTTCCAGTAAAGGCCATTTTCTTCTATGAGGAATTTCTGAAAGAGATTGAGGAGAAGCCTGGGGAGACGGAAGCTATTAAGGCTCAACGTCGAATGGCCATCCTGAAATATGCTGACGCAATCCTTCTGGCTAAATCAGTATTAAAACCTAATAGTACTTTGGAATTGTTGGTGGTTGAAGGGCTCTCAGCAGAAGAGATGAAAGCTATGCAAAAGGAAACGTTTGCCATCATTAAACTGCCCCGTAAGAATCAGTGATTAATTTTAAATAAATATTTCGGAATGAGGAGGACTACAATCGACAAAATATGACAATCTTTGATGTCCAACCTTAGAACGTAGGGATGAAGCCATCTGTTATGCAGAAATGGCTTCACCAGGAAGAAAACTGCTGCAGACCCACTACATTTGTATCAACGGACAAGAAGTTATCTCAAAGAGACGAGTTTTTGAAAGTAGTTTAGCAAAAGCCTGGCCAAACAAAGACTCCATTTTGAAGTTGACTGCAAAGCTCATAGAAGTGAATTCCGGCATAGAGGCACTTCCAGTTGAGTAACGCTTTGTTCGACTCATGTCTCAATGCACCAGCTCCACTCGGTGTTGGACATAAGACCATTTCTTTCGTTTGTCTTTCTAGCCTTCATTAAAAGAGAGGCTACATTCACTCAACAGCGTCGTGGCCATGCTGGATCGTTCCATCGACACCACGTCTTTGGTTCATCTTGGCGGAGGTTCGTTTGGAGACGTGTACAAGGCCGTCTGGAACAACATGCCAGTGGCTCTCAAATTCCTCAAAGAAGCAGTTCATCCAGATGACCTCTACAAGTTTCAGTTAGAATATGAAAGTCTATTGTTAGTATACCTTGGGTTTTTTTCCAAATCGTAGTACTGTAGTCATTTCTGAAAACCACAATGATTGTCCGAGTTACCAACTACTGACTAATGATGGTGATTGGTTTTTGTGCCCGCAGACGAGCGAGACACGACAACATTATCAAAGTTTACAAGATGACTGTTGAGAACAACCATTTGGGACTCATTATGGAGTTCGTGGATGGGTATAACTTGCGAGAGCTCATAGCTGACAAAGGAAGACAGCCTCCTGACGTGGTTATGAGATGCGCTCTGCAACTATCTTCTGCAATCTCCCATTTGCACTTCTTAAAAATTGTACATCGTGACATTAAGACGGACAATATTCTCGTGAGTACTTTAAAGTCACCCTTTCTCCGTTTCTCCCTGTCTCTGTCTCTCTCAATGGGGTAACTTGTAGGGGCAATGGAGTCAAATTGCCTCGGGCACTTGACAAAGTGCCACCAGTGCTGGATTTACCATTAGGCTAATTAGGCTGAAGCCTAGGGCCTCAACATTTAGCGGGCTTGAAAGGGGCCTCAAAACTGAAATAGCCTAGGGCCTCTCAATACCTAAATCCGGCACTGAGTGCCACCGGAGCGGCAAATTGCGTTGGACACACCAGTTCTAGTCTGATCACTGAAGTTAAGCAATGCAACCCCAGTTAGTGCTGACATGGGTGGCCGCTTGGGAAAACTGGGTACCGCTAGTATCCAAAAATCGTCGCATTAATGTAGTGTCTGTGCAGTCTCTGCATACGAGCTACACTGTGGACGGGGCTCTAATGACCTTGTAGTTGAAGGGCCCTAAAACACCAACAAACAAAACAAGGGGGAGCGCGTTGCCCGCTTTCTGGAAATCAGCCGACCGCCGCTGCACAATGTCTGTACGACGACTTTACGGCAAATAAAAAGTGCCTACATACGTGTACCATGTCTGCTCAGGAGAAGCAGCAGGGGAGGGGTGCGCTTCCAATGCCTCTTGTCCCGGGCGCCACAACTGAAGTTACGCCACTGATCTCTCTCTCTCTCTGTGTCTTTCTCGATTCCATCATGGTCTGTCATTCACCAAGTTAACATTTCAGATCACCAAAGATCTACAGACTTTCAAATTGGCTGATTTTGGACTAGCCAGAGTGGTTGAACGGACAGAGCAATACAAAACTGTTAAAGGGACCTATCGTTACATGGCCCCAGAGATTCTAAAACGGTCTTCAGTGGGCGGTGCAAAGTATTCATTAACTGTTGACGTTTATAGTTATGGTAAGAATTAACTGCTCTCCACTCACTTTTCCTATTTGATTGATTTGTTTTTTGGATAATGACAGTTTCGATCCATTTTGCTTCAGGACTGGTTCTTTTGGAGATGGTGACAGGAAAGCCTGTATTCCAAGACCTGACTCGAGAAGAACTGGAAATTGGCAAACGAGAAGGAACTTTACGACCAGACATACCGGTAAGAGAAATTTATTGTTAATTATAATGTAATCATAATGCTGACACTCATCAGATAGTCCTGT
Source organism: Trigoniulus corallinus (assembly GCA_013389805.1). NCBI lineage: Eukaryota > Metazoa > Arthropoda > Diplopoda > Spirobolida > Trigoniulidae > Trigoniulus > Trigoniulus corallinus. Next base: position 16,815,825 of record JAAFCE010005724.1, on the reverse strand, counting down.
GTCACTCGATGCACCTATGGCCAAGTTAATGGCCAATTAACCACGTGACATCGCATCTTAGTGTCCAACACTTAAGGAGGTTATTTGGGGGCGCGAGGCCGTCGACGTCAGACACATCGTTTCTTACATAAGTCAGATACAAAGTGTCATCTAGCCATGCAAGTTTCTTGCAGAACTGATTAAGATTTTGGCACTTTGTTCCAGAGGAGTAGTGTCAAAACGTGATTAATACTAGACAGGACTGTTAAGTTCAAGGCTGCGCACTCACTACCAAAGAAAAGCTAGCCGGCCATTAAAAATCTAGTGTGCGAGGAGTTCACAAGTGACGCCTTAGCAACAACTGCAATTAACAGGCTGTCAGTCAATTAATCACCTTCACCCATCAGGTTAGTAGTATAGACCTGCTCGTCATCGACGGTTCCGTTGTCATACAGCTGTCACTAGCACCATCTAGCGACGAGTCTTATAAGATGGATGGTGTGTACTGTACCGTATGAAGTCAGCCAACCGGTAAAGTACAGATTCAGGTGTCTTTTAAGGCTCTTCCATTCTTGATAGAAGTAGGCTTACAAATATGAAATGATTTTCTAAAAGGAGGAGGAGGGGGGGCCTCTTTGGGATCAAAAACTTTTTTTGTGAGCGTTTTTCCCAATTCATTTAGGTCCCCCCCAAAAAAAATTTTAAAAGACAAATTCAAGGTCAATGTAGAATCTAATTAATTGAAGAGTTTTGTTGGTTAGAACTCCTCTCAATTTTACTATTTTCATTAGAAGAGGAAAGCCTTAAAGGGATTTTGCGAGGGGCAATTGTGTGGCATTGAAATCCTTTGTGAAACTTTCCATTTAAGAGTCTGGAGGGAGGGGGGGCCATTTTTTTGTACCTCACCTCTATACTTCATTAGCATGTTGGATAGGTTGTCATTCAATTTTCGTGCGTAGCAGGTTAAAAACAGAAGGAAAGCATTGCACGCAATTATACACGTAATAACGTTTGAAGGGTATTAGGTTTTGGGGGAGAGGCAAATGGTCATCGTGACCACTCAGAAATTAGTGTTTGTGGCCTCCGAATTATGTCGTAGAGTTGTCTCTGATGTCCAAGGCGTGAGTAGGAGTCATTTTAAAGGAAAAAAAATACCAAGTGCAGTCTGTAAGCCTTTGACGGTATCCTCTGTGACCCATTTCATTGAAGGTCGAGAGCAATTACGAGAACATTTTTTTTTTATAAAGTATGGTGTCATCACGTGATAATGTGACCTTGGGTCATGAAAGGAAATCACCTTTTAGGTAACAATGACGACGAGGAGGAGAGATCATTTCAGCAAGGGGAAAAAGGAGTAGACACCCTGAAATGCACCATCGTCAAGAAGTCTATTTGGGGATTTCCAGTCTTGTAACAGAGGTTGAATCAATATGATGTCATAATACTCTAACAGCTTCCTGTTTTAAGAAAGTGCAAAGAAATTAGCAAGAAAAAAGAACCACGTGTCAAAACATATACGTAAGCTTAAAGCCTAATCGCTTTCTTTAACGTCGGGTCTCTTAGCTTTCAGTTACACGTCGACATCAGGGGTGGTTGTTGTTTGTTGGTGTTTTACGGGCCCTTCAACCACAAGGTCATTAGAGCTCCGTCCACAGCGTAGTTCTTATGCAGAGACTGCACAGAAACTACACTAATGCGACGATTTTTAGGTATTAGCAGTACCCAGTTTTCCTAAGCGGTCACCCATGTCAGTACTAGCTGGGGTTGCGTTGCTTAACTTCAGTGATCGGACGAGAACTGGTGTGTCCAACGCAATTCGCCGCTCCCTCGACGTCAGGGGACACTACAGTTTCCGTCCTTAGATTGGCGTTTAACATCAACCTTTTGTTACTAATTTCTTTATTCAAAAAATCATTGGCACAAGTCAGGATATGCTCAAGGGTGTATGGCGACTCCTTGGTTCCATGGCCCGTGTTGCTTATCCTGATGTGTTGTTGTTTGTTAGTGTTTTAGGGCCCTTCAACTGCAAAGGTCATTAGATCCCCCTCCACAGCATAGTTCTTATGCAGAGACTGCACAGAGACTACACTAATGCGACGATTTTTGGGTATTAGTAGTACCCAGATTTCCCAAGCGGCCACCCATGTCAGTACTAACTGGGGTTGCGCTGCTGAACTTCAGTGATCGGACGAGAACTGGTGTGTCCAACGCAACTCGCCGCTCCCTGTCCTGATGTGATCATGTGAATAAGAAGCCAAGAAATTTCAAGTGATAGTATACCTAAGATGCTATGGTTCTCACCGGTCTTGTTTGCTTCTGGCTTTTAAAAACAAACTGCCGGTCACGGGCAGAAACCATCCTGTACTGACAAGCTCAAATCAAGTGACAAGGTTTTCTTGCTTGTCTGTTCCAGCCTTGAAAGTTATTTATTGATGCCTAGCGTGCGGAGAGGTGGGAAGGAATTAGAGTTAGTGCAATTTTCGTTTCCATGTAGTAAAGGGCACCCTCCAGCACACATGCTCCCTAAAGTGGGCCCAAGGCTTCGCTTCCCTTTCGAGAACACAGGATCCACTTTTGCATGATGCGTATCCAAAGTGCTTTAAATTTTGAAACGACGTAAACGACACATAATGAGTCAATAGGGAGCTTGAGTTACACGTTGCGTACAACGTACACCGACGCAAAGCAGACGATTTCCATACTGCGCAGATGCAACATTCCTAATAGGGGCATGTGCACCTGCGCAGTACGCAATTCGTCTGCTTTACGTCGGTGTAAGTTGAACACCGACGTGTAACTCAAGCTCCCTATTAAAGGGTCAAAAATAGTCTCGAAATGATGAAGGGGAAACCGGGCCTTGAAAAAATGCAAATGCACCCATCAAGGGCATTATTAAAAATCCACTATGCGTAAATTCCTACATTTTCCTATTCAATATTCTGTTGTTTTGTTATATAAACGACGTAAAAATACGTAAATGATTACATTTTTTTGTCATTGCCCAATATTCATTTGTTCTGATTTTGATTCGCTCCTCTGGGCCACGTCATTCCTCTAGTGTTACTAGAGTATTGTGAGAAAACGTTGGTTACCTCATCCCCTTCCCTACATTTCCCCTAATTCAGCTTAATTCCTCCAAATGACTGCTTGAAACCCACTACCCACCTCCAGAGCCGGTACGAGGCAAGTTCAGCGCGTTCGCCGGGCCCGGCCCCGCGCGCGGGTCTTTATATGGTTCTATGTTTCACTAACGGGTTGGGGAGTAAGCCAAGCAGCCATAACAGGCCGAACCCTTAGGAGGCTGCTCGCGGGAGTGGAGGTAGTAGGTGTAGGGAGGGAATTTAGGAGAGGGGAGATTTACAGCACCCAACGTTCTCTACCAACCACCCATGTTGGTCCTAACGTGGGTTTGCGTTGCTTAACTTCAGTGAAGTTAAGTTTACATGTTGTTTTCTACAAAAGATCCCGCAAAAGCCCGTGCCGGCTCTGCCCGCATCTGTAGATCACCTTTAGCTCACGTTATGCGAGCGGATAGTACAAAGGTTCAATCTTGGTGGACATCAGACTCGAACATTCTCTCGAGGCCGGACGGAAGCTAACGTGCATTTTGTTCGTTGGTGTTTTAGGGCCCTTCAACCACAAGGTCATTAGAGCCCCGTCCACTGTGTAGTTGTGATGCAGAGACACTACACTAATGCGACGATTTTTGGATACTAGCGGTACCCAGTTTTCCCAAGCGGCCATCCATGTCAGTACTAGCTGGGGTTGCGTTGCTTAACTTCAGTGATCAGACGAGAACTGGTGTGTCCGACGCAATTTGCCGCTCCCGCTAATGTCCATCCGGATACACCGACGCCAGAAAGGTGAGCACCTACATCGAAGATCGCGGAGACTGTAAGATGATGTTCGGGCCCCATGCTACCATTCCCCGGTGGCGCAGTGTGTAGCACGCCCAGTAACTGCATCAATAGTTCTAGGCTCGATACTGGACCGAGGTGGGTTGGCTTCTTTCTGCGTTAAAATATAGCCCAACGGGTCACTCATGCGTTCCAATGAGTCAAAAATGGGCATCTCGTAGATTGCATGGGCACTTAGATCGTATCCTTGCCACAGTGAATTGCTTTGGACACACCAGTTCTTATCAGATCACTGAAGTTAAGCAACGCAACCCAAGTTAGTACCAACTTGGGTGGCTGGTTGGGAACACTGGGTACTGCTAATTTCCCCATTCCTGTCTCCTACCTCCCCCTCACCCGCGAGCAGCCTCCACAGGGTCCGGCCCGTAATGGCTGCTTGGCCGACTCTCCCACCAGTTGACGTAGCAAATTAACATTGTAGTGGCTGCCTGGTTCTCGATCGGGAAGAATCTCAGGCGTATCCGCAACAAGTATATTTGGGTAGCGTGCTCGAGTGCCTTGGTGGCAGCATCCTCGATTATTGAGTCAGGAGTTCCAGGTTCGATACTGAGTCGAGGTGAGTTGGCTTCTTTCGGGCGACGGAAGGTGTCTTCCTACTATGCCCTTCCTACTATGCAACGGGCAAGAATTTGCAGGTGTAGGGGCTCGCCCCTTTCCCTGGTGTCGATGGAGTGCTCCAAGAACAGTAGACCGATGATAAATATGCAGAGTTGCAGCTTTGGTCGGCAGCCGGCTGCGTAAAAAATACCGTCCAACAGATCACCCATGTGTCCATTCAGAGCGACAAAGATGGGTACCAGACCCTGTCATACGGGAAAAGGGGGTAGTAGTTGCTTTTGCGATCGACCTTTTGAGATTCTAGTGCACTGGTTCAATCCTGATCGAGGCCAATGAGTTTCTTTTTTTTTTGGCGCTAAATAACTCAAAGGTTCAAACTAGATAAGCACGTCTCCAGACAAGTTATCTTTGCTGTTAAGGGTTTATGATTTTTTTTGTCTGATCTCTGATCCACAATTGCTGAAAGTTTTAGGCGCAAATAGGACCCAGGTGGGTCGAACCCCGACCACAACTTCACGAATTACGGGAAAGAAAGAGTACCTTTAGCTGCAGGACATAAATTGTAATAGTTATGAGGACAAAAGAAACTCAGTCCATACCTTACCCGTTCCTCTCTTCAAAAGTTAGATGCAATCTCTATAGCTGCCCTGCCCTTAGTGGTAGAGGGAGGGGGGCCACGAAGGGTGCCGGCAATGTTCCACATAACACTGAAACAGCGTGGGAATTTTATCTCGTCATAATAATAATAATTAATATTCTTAACGAGTTAATAATCATAATAAGCACGTTCAGTTAAGAGTTTCGATTTGAGCAACTCAACGGACGGACCCCTCAGACCACCCACCCCACTCACTCCAACCCCTTTAATATCAATTTTTTTTTTATATAAAACTCCCAACCCAAAGATTAAAAATGTCGAAATCATGTTATCTTGACAACTGCACACTAATTTTACCAAGTGCGTCATTCGATTAATGAGAAACACGGGTTTTGTCTTTGGCCCTTCCCCCCCTCCCTCTCTCTTGCCGATATAGGCCCCCTATAAATTCTTTTCAACACAATTTTATCATATAATAATTAATTAAGACAATCTACGATTACAATTAAATTTAAACTTTTATCAATTTCAAAATGATTAAAAGCAGCATTATAAATAGATCGATTTCGCTTCAGTCCTCCAGCTCACCCAATACCAGAAACGATCCAGTCGACTGCCACTCTTAGTTCGAGTATCTAGTTTCGAACTGTCTTTTGCCACATACCCCGCCTCGGAGGAGCAAGAGGAAGCGTACTCGATTATTGCGTCATTGGTTCCAGGTTCGATACTGACCCGCCGCGGTGGCGTAGTGGTTAGCACGCTCGGCAGCTGCGTCAGTAGTTCTAGGCTAGTTCTAGGTTCGATACTGGACCGAGGTGGGTCGACTTCTTTCGGGCGAGAGGGAGGCCGCCAGTGTGACTTCTTTCGGATGAGAAGTAAAACCGAGGTCCCGTGTGGGTGTACGATGGCACTTGCACGTAAAAGAACCCTCTCTACTATGCAACGGGTAGATGAGGCAAAATTTCCAGGTGTAGGAGCTTGCCCCCTGACGTCGGTAGCATTCCCCAACGAACACTAGACCGACGATAAAAAAAAGCGTAGGGATGACCAATATATCGCCCTATGTCCATTCAGAGGGATGAGTACCCGACCCTGCCATAGGCGGGAAAAGGGTTAGGAGTTGCTTTTGGTTCCAGGCTCGATACTGGATCGAGATGGGTTGGATTCTTTCTGGTGAGAGAGAGGCCCCGAATGGGCCTTCCTTTGGATGAAAAGTAAAGCTGAGGTCCCGCCGTGTGGTGCATCATGGCATTTGCACGTAAAAGAACCCTCTCTACTATGGAACGGGTAGCAACTCCTAAATCATTTCCCGCCTATGGTAGGGTTGGGTACCCATCTTGGGTACCCCACAAGGGTAACATATTGGGCAGTGTTTTTCAGCAGCCGGTTGCCGACCAAAGCTGCAACCCCTCTGCTTATTTATCGTCGGTCTACTGTTCGTTGGGGAATTCCACCGACGCCAAGGGGGGGCAGGCTCCTACACCTGGAAATCTTGCCTCATCTATCCGTTGCATAGTAGCGATCGATCTCGCCGAAAACAAGCCAACTCACCTCGGTCTAGTATCGAACCTAGAACCACTAACGCAGTTACCGAGCACGCTACCACTGCGCCACCGAAGCGGGACCTATGCAACGGGTGGATGAGGCAAAATTCCCCGGTGTAGGAGCTCGTCCCGTGGCGTCGGTGTATTACTTCAACGAAAAGTAGACCGACGATAAATTAACATAGGGGTTGTAACTTTGGTCGGTAGCCGGCTACATAAAAAATGCCTTCAATAGGTCGCCCATGTGTTCATTCAGAGGGACAAGATGGGTACCCGACCCTGCCACAGGCGGAAAAATATTTGAGTTGCTCAGGAGTCTCCAACACTACGTGCAGTCAGGGCGACATCTTACACGTGACGCACCACCTTCTTATGAGAGACATTCCGTAGTTGCAGGTTCGTTCGAAATCGGCTGGTGTCCTAACCCTGTGAGGGAGTGCGCCTTGGTCAAATTGCACACAAAAGAACTCTTTCTGCTAGGAACAAAACGTCAGCCAAATTTCCAGGTGTTGCAGCTGGCCATACTGGATCGAGATGGGTTAGCTACTCTCCCTGCCATAGACGGAACAGGGGGTATCAGTTGTTTTTCTCCGGGGAACAAGTGGGTACTTGATCCTGTAGTAAGCAGGAAAAGGGGGGTTAGAGGAATGCTAACTTAAATGAAGAGGCCAATGTTAAATAACCAAGTAAAATCAAATCTTACCTGGAGAGGGGGGAAAGGAAATAAACACTACTCGCTTCAACCAGGATCGAACTTGCTATCATGAGTTCAAGAGTCATGCACACTAACACTCGTGTGGTAGGAAGGAGTACTGCTACTGCCACTTGTGCCAATTTAACGCAACATTTTAAGACAAATGACTGATGCCGAAACTGCCATTATTTAGAGAAAGGAAAAAATTGCAGCTTTCTTCAGGCCATGTCAAGCCGAAATGTGTTTCACAAAATTTGGGAAAAACCCCGTGATTGTCCCCCTCCCCCTTTTTATTTCGAAAATGATTCATTTCCGCCCTGACGCCACGCCCTTTTACCCCAATACACCGACTGCAATTCATATTTGTCAATTTTCTTCAGAAAAATTTGGCAGACACGCGCGCCTTCTGGTGAAGAAGAAAATTGGTAATTCGTACATGGTTGCCTAAGTGGTCTAACAGACCAATTTTCTTACCCCAGGATTCACAAAAAAAATGACACCCTGCCTGCATCTCTCCCCTCGCCCATCAGCACTCAGCTCAGCTCTCATACATATTCATTTTCTTCGTGAAATTTAGTTGCGTGGTAATACACACAAAAAAAAACAACTCCCCCCGCCACACACACTTGGCCTAACCTCCGCCCTCTCAGCCCCAACCCCAACAGGTGTTTTCCGGGAAAAATGTTCAGGTACAAGTGCAGCAGTGCAAACCTTAAAAACTGCATTTCATTTTCGCAATGTTTTCCTCAATTTGATTAAACAAATGCATGAGGCAGCCAATTTTTTTTTGAAAAGCTCCTCTCTGTTGCCCTTAAAAAAAACCCTGTCCAAGTCAGGATCGAACCTACAGTCGCCCCGCAACGACAAAAAAAATATCTTCAGCCTCTGATAAGGATCGAACCAGCAGTCACGCCATCACCAGACGAGTTAATGACAGTTGTAATCATAATAAAAGTGAGATAATTAATGATATTAAGAGCAATTAAGATAATTAAGAGAATATCGTTATCATCATCATCCCATTTGCCCCAGTACTGTTTCAAGACTGGAACCGAACCTCCAGTTATCGGCTCCATACCTCTCAAGGGCACCTAAGAACTCTATCCTTACTACCTCATCTAGACCGGGGAACTGCTTATTGCGTTGGACACACCAGTTCTCGCCTAATCACTGAAGTTAAGCAACGCAACCCCAGCTAGTACTGACATGGGTGGCCGCTTGGGAAAGCTGGGTACTGCTAATATCCGAAAATCGTCGCATTGGTGTAGTGTCTGTGCAGTCTCTGCATTAGAACTATGCAGTGGACGGGGCTCTATTGACCTTGTAGTCCAAGGGCCCTAAAACACCAACGAACCAAACTCATCCAAGACAACCCTTTGCATCACTTGTCACGTTGCCCTCTTAACCGAAGCACTTGCATCTTACACCTGGATTTCCGCTTCCGTTGTCCATGGTGCCCGTGGCGTACCTAGGGTTGGATGTCACCCGGTGCGGGTGAGGCTTCTTTTTTTTTGCAAATGGTATGTCCCGGTGGCACTTTCCATCACTTGTAATTCCCTTGCGGTAAGTGTATTAGTGTCACCCTTGCGTTCCACACCTCCCTTGGACACCACTACATGATGCCCAGGTTAATTCTGATAGATGCGAGTCATCCTGTATCCAGTCCATACCTGGTCATCCAGTATAGAATGGGGGTAGTTGGTGCCCTCTACACAAAATAGCCCTTTCACGCGGCAAAGGAATAAGTATCGGAACAACCTCTCCCCCCTCCGAAGTGTAGGATCTATCACCCTCCTAATAAACCATCATTATCACTAACCCTTTTCCAGCCTATGGCAGGTTCGGGTGACCCGTTTCTGTCTCAGTAGGACACAAGCGCGATCTTTTGGAGGGTATTTTTACACATCCGGTTGCCAAGCTAATGCTGCAACCCCTCAGCTTATTTATTGCCGATGGGTTACTTTTTTCCTTCACCGATGCCGGATGCGATCTCCTATACCTGGAGGAGCGGTGAGTTGCGTTGGACACACCAGTTCTCGTCTGATCACTGAAGTTAAGCAACGCAAGCCCAGTTAGTACTGACATGGGTGGTCGCTCGGGAAAGCTGGGTACTGCTAATACCCAATAATCGTCGCATTAGTGTAGTGTCTGTGCAGTCTATGCATCAGAACTATACAGTGGACGGGTCTCTAATGACCAAGTAGTTGATGGGACCTTAAACACCAACAAACCAACCTATACCTGGAAATTTTGCCAATTTACGCGTACCGCGCAGTGTATCTTACACACCAAAATTGGGACGACCCTCTCCTTAACCGTAAATTCCAGTAGTAAAGGTGTCATTGGTTCTCTGTTTTCAGTCTGCCGCAGGTGTAAATAGTCACCCATTTGCTATCATCCTGATAGTCTTTAACGACTTCCTGTTAATGTTGCCCGGTACCAGGTCTAGGTGAGATTGGGAAGAGGTTTGGATGATGTGCGAACTGCCAAATCCGGAATATTTTTGTCACCTACACACCTCCCGCACTACTCGTGACCGGACTATGTTGCATGGTTAACATGCCTTGGCAAAAATGTCCTGGGCTCTGCGTATTTACAGGCTGCGCAAAGTACCGTGAGAAACCAGGTCCAGATTTGCCTAATATCCGGTGCTCAGAATGTCTGAAACTGCATCCATTACTGGCCATGCAAGTAATAATTATTACTTTCAAGGCTCCCGGGAGGGGGTCCTGGGTCACGACCTGAATTAGGGGAGGCGGGAGTGACCTCCATATCAACTTTCTGGGACACGCTGAATAACAACACGCTTTTCGCAAGAATTGTTGCCAAATTCCTATCACGCTGTTGACGAACCTTTAGTCTCCCAAAGTGTACAGACCCCTCTCACACCTTGCCCTTTGTCGTTGCCCCATCCTACTGCCAGGTGTTCATGGACTCCCTTATCAGTCATGTCACAATTCATAACCCCTTTATTCGGCTGGCAGTCCTCCTGATGCAATAACAACGGTAAGATAACCAAAAATGATGCAACTTCATTTCGGAAGCATCAGATGATTTAATGGGCGCAGGTTCGAATCTGACCGAGAACAGTCCTCTGTGCGAGTAGCGATCTCGAGAGTCAATCACGTTTCCAATTAGGTTACCGAGACGGAGTCTTATGAAAAACTTGTTCTGTCCCAGAGGGGGGAGCGGCAAATTGCGTTGGACACACCAGTTCTCGTCTGATCACTGAAGTTAAGCAGCGGAACTCCAGCTAGTACTGACATGGGTGGCCGCTTGGGAAAACTGGGTACCGCTAGTATCCAAAAATCGTCGCAGTAGTGTAGTGTCTGCGCAGTCTCTGCATCAGAACTACACAGTGGACGGGGTTCTAATGATCTTGTAGTTGAAGGGTCCTAAAACACCAACAAGCAAGCCCAGATGGGGGTATAAAGCAGTTAGACTGTACGTCCATGGATGTGGGTTCCATCCCGGACCGAGGTGGTTTGACGACTTTCGGACGAGAAGTTCGTCCCAAAAAGCACCTTCCATCCCATGAGAAGTAAAGCCGTGGGGGGCCCGTGTGGTGTATACGATGTCACTATTGCACGGAAAAGAAAGCGCCCTAATGACCTTGTAGTTGAAGGGTCCTAAAACACCAACCAAAAAATAAAAAAAAAAAACAGAAAAGGACCCTTTACCACATGGAGAGTAAAATATGGTTTGGCAAACTTTCCAGGTGTAGAAGTTCGCCTCCCCCTTGTACGTCGGTAGATCAGAAACATTCCAAGATCGCGCCCTCGCCTGGCGTTGGCAAATTGCCATCAGCAGTAGAGCGGAAGTCCACCTTAAACCATGTACGATGTTACCACATGCAGGACAAAAGTCCCTTTCTGCACGGCAACAATGGGTAGGAGTTCGATTCCCACTCGCCGTCTTACGACCTGAGAGGTTGACATGCAACCCATTTTTCCCCGCTACCTTTAAAAAAACGCCGCTTCCAAACAGGCAAACCTTCCTTAACGATATCAATGAACTCGAGTAAACGTCAAATTGAGGCCCCCCCCTTCACCCCCTCCCCAAATAAATAATGGTTAGCTAGCGTGCAATCTACCCTCGAGTAACCCTTTGGCGGATAACGTGTAGGCGAAAGGTCGTAAAGTGGGAATTTCCCAGTCTTAAGAAACTCGTTTAGAAACGTAGCTTTCAAGCGCGAGTACGGTGATGACGGCGGGTTGCCTTTCCCCTCTTCGATCGACATACATGACTCACTTCCCTCCTTCACCAACATTCACGAAAATGAGGAAGGGGAGGAGGTGCTAGGAAGCTGATGTCCCAAATTCCGTGCAAACCCCAAAATACTCCCCTTCCCCTTATCAGAAACATACAGTGGTCAAACTTCTTGACCCAACGGTGAACATGATCTAATTTAAGTGAGCGGCAAATTGCGTTGGACACACCAGTTCTCGTCTGATCACTGAAGTTAAGCAACGCAACCCCAGTTAGTACCGACATGGGTGGCCGCTTGGGAAAACTTGGCACCGCTAGTATCCAAAAATCGTCGCATTAGTGTAGTGTCTGTGCAGTCCCTGCATCAGAACTACACAGTGGACGGGGCTGTAATGACCTTGTAGTTGAAGGGCCCTAAGACCAACAAACAAACAATCTAATTTAAGATAATAGGTAATCAGAAGAAGTCAGAACCTACGGATTGGCATGGGGAAGGGGAACGGTCCTAGCAGTGCCGTACCGAGGGGTGGGCGGAGGGGGACAGATGTCCCCGGGCGCAGAAGAAAGGGGGGCGCAAAATGTTAAATTCGCATTAAGTTTAGCGGGTGCCAGAGGGCACAGATTTCGGCTTTTGTCCCCGGGCGCAGAATACCCTCGGTGCGCCACTGGGCCCTAGAGAGGGTTCATATGTCCTCTTGGGTTGCGATCTTTCTGAACCCTTTTACACGTCATATTGAACCAACGACATACATGACCTAAATTTAGGACTTTGAAGAAGAGATCAGGACCTTTAAGTGTTAGGATGTGGTGGAAGGGAAAAGAGGAGGGTGCATGGGGGAATAGTCAACCCATGAATTGGCGACTGCAGATTCGATGACCTGACCAGTTCGGCAATCCTTTTCCGGTCCGAAGAAAGAAGGCGAGGGGGTACAACACCAAAGCGTGCGTTTCGTCAGATGAATCCCCGGTTAACGTGTGTAAGGTTATCACCAGTGCCGGATTTACCATTAGGCTAGATAGGCTGAAGCTTAGGGCCTCAACATTTAGCGGGTTTCAAAACTTAAGAAAAGGGCCTAAAAATTGAAATAGCCTAGGGCCTCTCAATATATAAATCCGGCACTGGTCATCACCATATTAAAAACACTTTCTACGTGAAAGCCCAACCTCTGTGGCGCGCAGAGTAGGTAGTTGCAGGATCGATCCTGGCTACGGCGGGTAGTTCGGTCAAGAGAGAAAAATTCCAAGTGCACCCACAGGGAGAGTCACACAATGGTCACCACCGGAAGAGATCCTTTACCTCATGAAAAGTAGAGCGGCAACATTTCCAGGTGTAGGAGGTCGCTTCCTAGTATCGGCGAAGGGAAAAGAGGTACCAAAATTAATCAAAAATAGCCGGACGATTAATAAGGGTTGTAGCATGTCGCCCCTGTGTCCCAACGGGAAATAATAGGTACCCGACCCTGCCGTAGACAGGAAAAAAGGTTAAAAATGATAATTTCGATACGGACCAGAAAAACGGAGGAGTCTCCTGGATGGAGTCGGAGGTCAACATTCGGCACTCTGCTATGAAAAGCCTTCGGACGTCCTGAATGAGAAATCTGACGCAGTGACACTGAGGCAGGATCGAACTTGCAACGCATGGGGTAGAAAGTTGCGCTTTACTGATTGTTTGCATTCAAATGAATTTGTTGTTTGTTGGTGTTTAAGGTCCCGTCAACTACAAGGTCATTAGAGACCCGTCCACTGCATAGTTCTAGTGCATAGACTGCACAGACACTACACCAATGCGACGATTATTGGGTATTAGCAGTACCCAGCTTTCCCGAGCGACCACCCATGTCAGTATTAACTGGGCTTGCGTTGCTTAACTTCAGTGATCAGACGAGAACTGGTGTGTCCAACGCAACTCGCCGCTCCCATTCAAATGAAGCAATGGAGTCAATAACAGGGTGGGCGACTGACTGATTCAATGAACGACATTATCAGGCAATCAGCAAGTTCAGTTCAGGGCTCAGTGTTAAGGGTCTACAGAGGTTAGAGGTGAGAGAGAGAGAGAGAGAGGAGGGGGTACAGTAAACCAAATCATTGATTTCCGACAAGACACGATCAATATCAACTTTAGAAGAATTTCTTTGACGTCAATAGTGCACCAGTATCAGACCGGGTACATTATGACATGATTATCGGGTATCGGGTATGACATGATGTTGCCCCTTCAAATGATGGCGGGGAGGAACGAAAACCAAATTATTTTTTCTTGTTTGGTACCAAAATTACACTAAAGATAGTACAGAGATAAGTACGGAAATTGGATTTCCCAGGGTTTGGTTTCATAATCGGGAAGTGCATTTTATTGTTTTATTTTTAAATCTGCTTAGTGACAATCCTGTCCTGTGATGGGTGGGCGGGCAGACAAACAGACACACTCTAGAAAGCGTGGTCAAAATGTAGACATCTCTCTTACCTCATCCTGATTTCATTGTCCAGTAGTAATATTAACCCTTTCCACCTGCATATTTTTGTTTTGTTGGTGTTTTAGGGCCCTTCAACTACAAGGTCATTAGAGCCCCGTTCACTGCATAGTTCTTCTAATGCAGAGACTGCACAGACATTACGCTAATGCGACGATTTTTGGTTATTACCGGTACCCAGTTTTCCCAAGCGACCACCCATGTCAGTACTAGCTTGGGTTGCGTTGCTTAACTTCGATGATCAGACGAGAACTGGTGTGCCCAACGCAATTTGCCGCTCCCTTTCCACCTGCATATATGGCGCAGGAAGGAAGTAGCGCGCTTGATTACTGCATCATTGGTTCCAGGTTCGATACTGGATCGAGGTGGTTTGGATTCTTTCGGACGAGAGAGAGAAAGAAGGGTCCCAAATGTGCCTTCTGTCGGATGGCATGTAAAGCCGATGCCTACCGTGTGGTGTGCACGATGGCATTTGCACGAAAAAAAAAACTCCTCTCTATTATGCAACAGGTAGATGAGGCAAAATTCTCAGGTGTAGGAGCTCGGTGGAGTGCCCCAACCAACAGTAGACCGACGATAAAGAAGGATAGGAGTTGCAGCAACTTTGGTCGGCAAACGGGTGCGGAAGAAGCGGTTGCATTGAGTTGGACACGCCGGCTCCTCGTCCGATCACCGAAGATAAGCAACGCAAGCCTAGCTAATACTAGGATGGGTGACCGGTTGGAGACACTGGGCACTAATGATGCCCATTCGTCGTAACAGTGTAGAGCTTGTGTAGATTGTAGGCCTACATTAGTATTTATTTTGGGCCCTAATGACCAATGTAGTTGTAGGGCCCTAAAACGACAAAAATCAATCAATTGGTTTTGTGGGAAAATACCGTCCAACAGATGGCCCATGTGTCCATCTAGAGCAGGCATGTCAAACTGGGGGTACCCGGAGGTGCCACATCGGTAACAAGTGCGTTGTCATGAGGGCCATGCAGTGTTGTTCTAAAAAAGTACCAAGAGGCCCGGCCAGACGGTATCGAGTTTATTTGACATGACGATTGTCGAAATGGTATTTAATCAAAATATGGCACATGGCACCCCATTCCAACTATGCCGGGGGGGGGGGTGCAACTGTCCCCGTCTCGTTGCGCCTCTGAGTACCAGACTGCATATATATACTACATGATATCAACTGTGAGGGCCTCAACTGTAGGCTTCTAGGGCCGCCAGTTTGACACCCCTGATCTAGAGCAGGGTCGGCGTGATGGGTGTGTGAACAGTGCGACGGCCCAGGGCCCCGCGCATTCGGATTAATGAACCTATTGATAGAAGGGCCCCGCTTCATGTTTTCACGGGGCCCCGTATAATTAGTTTGCACAGGGCCCCGCAAAATATAGCGCCGGCCCTGTCTAGAGGGACGATGATGGGTACCCAATCGTGTCATAGGCGCGGAAAAGGGTTAGTAGTTGCTAGTTGCACCTGAATATCGTCGAATGGAGGCAGAACACGGGGAGAGAGGAGGGGATGAAGTGAGGAAACAAAAAAAGTTGTCGCGGTTCAACCCGAATTACAAAATGGACGATTAAAAATACGGTCATTTATCAAGTTATATACTTGTTTTACAACACCACTTTTAAATTCACACCTCAATTGGGTTTTTTTAAATAAAAAAAAAAACCCGCCTACGTTAAAAATTTCAAATCGAATATCAATGATTTTTCGAATTCGTGACAATCCTCATTTCGAATGTAGAACCATTCTATTTGAGGTGACGTCACTGCCTTCCTAATTATTACGACCGGGTCATGACGTCAACCCAACTTCCGATTCGTCAATTGCTCAACTCCGAAGGAGGCGTGTGTCTTACACTTGATGCTTATTGGTTGAAAAGTATTCCTCGACTACGTACGAGGGAGGAGCTAAGTAATAAGCCGCGTGTTAATGCTGTTGTGGGTTCTCCTCCATATAAAGCCGAGCTGTGGCGACGACTACGGTAGAGTGATCTCTGAAGTGATACGGAGAGCTGTAGCAGACGTGGAGAGAAGACCAAACATGGAAAAAATTCACCAAATTTTGATCAATAATCAACTGGACCCAGAGTCACAGTTAGAAAAGAGACAACTGTCGTCCGATTTGGAAATCCTATGCTTGGGAACCGGCAAAGGAGCAACCAGTAAGTCTTGCTTGTTATCATCATAGTAAGTTATATACACATTGTACGTTGCTTAGCAACAGTGCGCCCAACATCACGCTGTTGTTGCATATGTTTATAGAGGGTAACAGGATCGCGCCTCACTTTTTTACTTTTAGTGTTGAGGGGAGGAGGGAGGGGGGTACAGTATCCTTTGTTGTTGTTTGTTGATGTTTTAGGGCCCTTCAACTACAAAGGTCATTAGAGCCCCGTCCACAGCATAGTTCTTATGCAGAGACTGCACCGACGCTACACTAATGAGACGATTTTCGGGTATTAGCAGTACCCAGTTTTCCCAAGCGGCCACCCATGTTAGTAGTAGCTGGGATTGCGCTGCTTAATTTCAGTGATCAGACGAGAACTGGTGTGTCCAACGCAATTGCCGCTCTGTACAGTATTCTACAATATGGAATAATTCTCACACGGTCAAATAAGCTGTACGCAAAAGAGCCCTTTGTACACGGGATATGTATTTCGGCAAAAAATTCCTGGTGTAGAAGTTTATCCCCCTCCGGTGTCGTTGGAGGGAAATATCCCAATGTATCCAAATAGGCCGATGATAGATAAGCATAGAGATTGCAGTATTAGGTTGGCAGCCGGCTGCGTAAAAATACCGTCCAACAGATCGCCCATGTGTCCCAATGGGCCAAAAAAAAAAAAAAAAAAAAAAAAAAAATGAACCCGGCCCTGCCAAAGGCGGGAGAAGGTTTAGTAATGGTATCTCTACCCCAATATTTCTATTCTACTTAAAGAGTTTCATAGGTGGAAGGGTGGAACAAGGAGAGGTGCTAACTTTTTCCCCAAACCTTGAAGTTGCTGTGAAGGCCATCCCAAACTGGAAAACTGCAAACAAATTAGGGCTGCAGTGAAGGAGGAGGAGGAGGGAGAAATCGACAATAGTGTTACTAAACCGAAAAAAAAGATACTTTTGTAGCCTTGTGACTGTCAGCTAATTGTAGGGTTTGGTTCCAGGGTCTCCTCCATCGGAGTAGATCCTCCCCCACCCCAATATAATTGCAAACAAACAATAGCGCCCTGCGTGAAATGCACCCAACATCAGGAGTCGCATACCACACAGTGTGTATGTCATGTCATTCATTCCACACTATCAAGTTAACCCCCTTTTAACTCTTTTTAAATTCTTACAGCCTTACTGACAGGACAACCCAGTTCTTCATTTGTCATCTTGTACAAAGGCAAACCACTTCTGATAGTTGATTTAGGATTTGGAGTGGTTCAGTCATTCCGGAAGTACGTTGGAATAGGTAAGTTGAAAACAAATAACTGACCGTGTCTATGAAGATAATACAATCAAAGGCTTTCGAATCCTGACAACCTGACGATGATAACACTAGGCCCTATATTTGACAAGTCGTCGATACAACGCTTGAGCTCTGAAATGACAGGTTCAATTCCAGATGGGGACGGGCTGTGCTTTCTGTCGGTTAGGAGTGGTTTGGTGTGACGTATGATCACCAACATTCCCTGGTGTGAAAGGCTCGTTCTCACCTGACCGACATTAATTCACTAACCTTTTATCCCAACTCACTAAAGCACGAGTATTCGAAGGCTTTAATTCTGATCAATTGCGATCGAAAGCTTTTAAAAAATTCCTAGTCTGAGATAAGCCTGTTTTCTGCACCGCATTAAAATTTTTTTTCTCTACTTCAGATATGTGTTTCGAAAGAATTTTCATCACCCACAATCATAGTGACCACGCTGCCGAATTACCTGTCATTCTTGCAGTTATTTGTGGAAGGCAATCTCTACCTGTAGTATACACAGCACCGGAAGTTGCTTACAGATTAAAAACTCAACGTCTTAATGAGATCACAGCAGTTCAGAAATTGGTACGTGTTGGTACTGCAGAAAAACTATGACCACTATATCGCTCTTGTGTCCATTCAGAGGGACAAGACGGGTACCCGACCCTGCCATAGGCGGGGAAAAGGGTTAGGAGTTGCTTTTGCACCAGAGAGAGAGAGACCAAAAGACCATACTCAATACCAGAAAATCTACATCCGGTTTTTTTTTTCACCTCTCATATTACATTTTTGTTTACAGGAAGAATTTGTCGACCTTAAAGTTTGCGAAACCGGAAACAAAAAGACTCCTATTGTAGCTAATGGGAAATTCTCAATTTCAGTACTTCCAAGTCAGCATTCTGAGGCCTGTTACGGTAAGTTCACGAGCCTGTGACTCTTGGTTACCAAGTGTCCCACTCGGTCCCATTATAATAACTCTTATTTCTGATCACAGGTTTCATTCTGTACAAGGACAACGAACCAGTTCTGGGGTACACTGGTGATTCTGGTTTCAACCGCACTCTTTACGACCAACTCTTTACTGCTCCTAATGTAGTTATAGACGCTAGGACAGACTCCACTTATGAACACGCTGGGGTGAGTGACCAAGGATTTCTTTATGTTTTTTTTTTTTGTAAACATTGTCCCAAGGCTCGTCCTTCACACCTCAAGCCACTTACGTATGATGACCTCCAACTAACGTCTGTCCATTGTCTATTTTGTTTCCTCCACAGTTCTGTGACGTCATAAACTATTTAAAAGACAATAAAGTAAGTAATGCTCCCAAGAAAATAAATTGTTTGGTAACAAGTGGTCCAGTGGAGAGTCACATTTTTTTTTTGTCTTTTCTGTTTTGTCCTAAACAGTTAAATAACCATCAAATTTTTATAACGGGGTATGGCATCGATTCCGAATACCCGGAAGATGGCATCAAAGGAGCAATGCAACTAAGAACTGGAGAGAAGCATCCTTTGCTGTTGTCTGCAGAGTCCCATATCTACAATACAACAAATGAGTGGTGTAAGCCTATACGTACTAACATTACAGCAGAATACCTCTTGCCAAGTCAGGGCCCGTAAGAATTTCTCTTGGACTATCATCATCATCGTAATCGTCGTCATTCCACAAGGATGCAAGGCAGGGTCCACATAGAAATGCTGCTCGCTAGTGGCACATCTGTCAACTCCTGTGTTAAAACCAGTTTCATGGACTTAAAAACCATTCAAAAGGCCGGCAAGATGACAGCGGGCAGAACTCCTATCAACAAGAGAGTCTTGTTCCTTGCAGATAACAGCACAAGACCTTTGATCTCATCCTTGTGCAAAAAAAAAAAATGTCCATCATCTGTCTTGTTTAATGTACAAACTCTTGGAGAGCCTACACAAGTATTAAAAAACAACAACAACGCTATTATCCATGTGGGGGGAACAACTGTATTATCCAAAAGCACAGATGGCACATCACCACATTTCCAGAGTGGTCTGGACAGCGTGCAACTTGCAACTGCTGACACTTGTGATATCATAACCCCCTTCTCGTGGATTTTTTAACCTTGTATATAGTTATAAATATATTGTTGCTTCTTTTTTTAATAATTCTTGACACAATAAACACATTATTTTCCACTGTCAAAAGGATATTGTTGTAGCTTTCTTTCCGGCCTGAAAGCGGGACGTCTTGAAGTCACCAAGGAGTGACAGAAGAGACTATGCATCTGTATAGTCTGATAAAACAAGATTTCATGCAAAATGACTGACAGCCAATCTGATAAGGCGCTAATAGCGACTAAACTGGGCACTGCTACACAAGTCCTTGGAATGCAGCAATGCCCAAGGCCTTAAAGTGATTTTTACAAGGCAAAAATGAGAGCAAACCAGCTCCTAAATTCATAAGCAGACAAGAAGAGGGAGGACCAGTCAGTCCTTGCCCTCTGTTCCATTTCTTTCGTTGGTTTGTTGGTGTTGTAGGGCCCTTGAACTACAAGGTCATTAGAGCCCCGTCAACAACTTAGTTCTAATGTAGAGACTGCTCAGACACTACACTAGTCCGACGATTTTTGGTTATCAGCAGTACCCAGTTTTCCCCAAGCTGCCACCCATGTCATACTGACTGGGGTTACATTGCTTAACTTCAGCGATCAGGCGAGAACTGGTGTATCCAATGCAATTAGCCGCTCCTCATCGATTGGGATTGAACCTGCATCCGCAAACTCAAAATTAAACACACTACCGTTGAGCCACCAAGGCCTGGTTACACATATTTGATGAAGTCCACTACCTCGGCGCCAGATACCATGCCCCTGCATCCAAGGGAGGAGCGTCCTCTCCTAATATGTCCATACCATCTTCTTCTCTGCAATGCTCCCCACTGTCCCACGATACTAAGCTGCCCCTAAGTTGAATTCTATACAGCGCAGGTGATCTAAACCAGGACTAACCTATTGAATTTCCCCTTAAGTTTCATTGGAAAGTCTTGGATCGAGTAGAACCTCCATCGAGTCTTTGGGCTACCGAGCCTTGGGGCCACTCTACACCGAGCCTTGGGGCCACTCTACACCGAGCCTTGGGGACACTCTACACCGAGCCTTGGGGACACTCTACACCGAGCCTTGGGGACACTCTACGCCGAGCCTTGGGGACACTACACCGAGTCTTTGGGCCAT
The DNA here is from genome assembly GCA_013389805.1 of Trigoniulus corallinus. Lineage (NCBI taxonomy): Eukaryota > Metazoa > Arthropoda > Diplopoda > Spirobolida > Trigoniulidae > Trigoniulus > Trigoniulus corallinus. The sequence goes on along the minus strand of JAAFCE010005724.1, from coordinate 16,795,207 downwards.
TCTACACCGAGCCTTGGGGCCGACCTTTCGGCCGTTTAAAACCTAGTCTTGGGCCATTCTGCACGAAGTCTATCTCCATTACTCTAGTCTAGATGAGGCTGAATGACTCGGTGCTTATGTGGTATCAGTTAGTATCTTGATCATAATCGGAAACCCTTTCAAGGTTCTTCGGTACAGAAAAGAAAGAGGAGGCTGGACGAGGATAGAGAGGAATAACAGTTTATTAAACTTGTAGAAGAGGAGGAGGACGGGGAGAGAGGAGCATCGGTCAATTCATTTCCTCATCAAAGTGGCGACGAGGATCAGCAAACCAAGAGTCATCATATTGGCGTTAATGGTGGTTGGTGTACGTGCACCCACTCAACACGATTCCGAGGCAAATCCGACCTCGCGTGAACGTAACAAGGTTACCACCATAAGATACATGGAGGGGGGGGGGGGAACAATTTGGCACACTATTGAAATTCTTCAAGAGTATCTTGGACGTTACTACTTTGACATTGATGAATACAACAACAACATAACTTTGAAACTATGCCAGCACAGTCCCTCGATGTTCCCCTTCAAGAAAAACATGCCTTCATACATTTCATACTGCAGTGTCACTCACATTGCGTCACTTCCTCTTGGGAAAACCCAGACTTGAGTCGTCTGCCTGCCTGCCTCCTTCTCCTCTCATTTCTTGACTAGAGAGGAATGACCATCACCATCCTGCAAACATGTTGACATATTCCTTCAAAGAAATCATACGCTGCCTGCGTACATGTGCACTTCTGGTTGGCACATATCTCCCCAAATATAAAAACCACTCATTACGTAAAGTAGCGTTTGCTTGAGAAACAAGGACATCAACCGAATTTCGGTCGCCGTCATTTCAGACAAAAGAAAACGTCCTGAGTAGACCTGGAATCTGGTGCAAACCACTTCAGAAACTCGGTAGCCAGTCCTCACACGTCCGACACCAACCTGTTTTACTTCCCATCAAAACTTCAATATCCGGAGTCATCCACTACTACTACTTCCAGATCTGAAAGGAGCACTTCTAACGTCCTAAAACTAGTTTTTGTCACAGTGTCAAGTCCAGAATTTCTTCAATATGGCCTTGTCCGAAGTATAGACTCGCCTCGGTGATGCAGAGTTAGCCTGCTCGACTACTATGTCAGTGATTCCAGGTTCTATCCTGGAACAAGGTGGTTTGATTTTTTGTTTTTCGGATGAAAGACAGGGGCCTGGCTCCAATGCGCTTTCCATCGCTTTGGAAGTAGGGCGGCGGTCTCGTGTGCCATGTAGGACATCACCACAGCACGGAGAAGAGCCCTTACTAATTGGAGAGCAAAATATGCGCGTAGATTGGAGCAAAATTCCCAGGTCTTGAAGCTCGGCCCCCAGACAGGAGTGGGGGGAAAGCCTCCCAATCAGTGCCGGATTTATCTCTAAGCTAAGTAGGTTGAAGCCTAGGACATCAACATTTAGCGGGCTTCAAAACTTAAGAAAAGGGCCTCAAAAATTGAAATACCCTAGGGCCTCAAAAATTGAAATACCCTAGGGCCTCTCAATATCTAAATCCGGCACTGGTCCCAATAAAAAAAATGGGCAGATGATAAATAAGTATCGGGACTGCAGCATTAGGCTGGCAGGCGGCTGCCCAAAACTACCGCCTAGCAGATCGCTCATGGATACCTCGTCATCATCACCAATTTAAAACAGCATTTAAACTGGAGATCTCGGGGTGGATGGGGGTTGGTGTGGGGTAGAGGTAAATGACCACCCTACATTAACAAATTACTGCAATTTAAATAAATAGATAGTAACTTCGTGACTCGTCAGGAGATCGTTTCGATGTGAGGCCCTTTTAAGGGCTTTCTGACAGGCTAATAGCGCAAGTAGTACTTTTTACAGATGCGCAGATCCCACGGATTATTGGGGGCAACTGGAACGACTTTCGATACCTGGAGGGAGCGGAGAATTGCGTTGGACACACCAGTTCTCGTCTGATCACTGAAGTTAAGCAGCGCAACCTAGTACTGACTTGGGTGGCCGCTTGGGAAAACTGGGTACCGCTAATACCCAAAATATCGTCGCATTAGTGTAGTGTCGGTGCAGTCTTTGCATCAGAACTATGCTGTGGACGGGGCTCTAATGACCTTTGTAGTTGAAGGGCCTTAAAACACTAACAACAATCGATACCTGGAAATTTTGCCGAACTACACCTAAATTTTCACACCATGTTGTAGGGGTTCATTTCCTAATTGTTAGGCCCCAAGAAGTGGGACAGACCGGCATAACCCACAGATAACCCCAGTCAATAATCCTGCGAGTTCCAGACGCCTGGCTGGGGTGCCTCCAGTCAGAGCATGTTAAGTGGAGGGCTAAAACCCGTAGACCCGACCCTGCCACAGGGAGGACAGGGGTTGATGATGACGATGTTGTAAGGGTTCATTTCCGTGCAGTGGTGACATCGTACATACCACACAGGGACGCGGCTTTAATCCCCATCCGGATCGCAAAGCGTACTTGAGGGCTGCTCTCTCTTGGGTTGCCTCGCTGGAAAGCAGTCAAATCACCTCGGTCCAGGATCGAACTTTAAACCACTGACGCAGTAATCTGGCTCGCCATCCAGAGGAGCTGAAGGTACGCTGGGAATGCGCCTTGTCTGAGAAAAAGCACCAACCTCGCCAAGTTCGAGCTTGAAAGCATAAGATCAAGAGTCAAGGACGCTACCTTGTGAGTTACAGACGTGTCCTCTCCCCTTCACAAAGATTAACTCTTGACTCACGATAAGCGCACGTCGAAGAGACGCCCTAGCGGCTGCCCCAACTCATGCCTATCAAAATCCAATATTGATTTCAAGACTGCAAATCAATAGAATGGGGAATCCCCAAATAATGCACCAACTCAAAAAAAAGTAACAGCTGGCGACGGGCTATGTCGTCATTCAATTTCATCCATTCGTTTCTGGCCGCCATAAAACTTCCTTTAAAAACCCACGTCGCGATCGTTTGCGGCAAGTCAAACAAAGGTGGCACGCAAGCTGCACCCTGAGGTGACTCGGCGAACTCGGGACAAAAACCGATGAGCGCCGCCTACTTCTTAACAATCAACTACCTTCGAATCCATTCCAAATTCCATAAATGTAACGTTTCCGTGAATGACCATTAGTCAACGTCCTTTTCTCAGTTTCCTTCCTGTCTGTGATGTCACCAGCTTCGCACAACATTCAATACCAGCCCATGACAGGGTCGGGTGCCCGTTGCAGTCTTACTAGGAACCATGGGCGATCTATATCACAAAATGTTTACGCAGCCGGCTGTCAACCTAATTTTGCAACCCAATGCTTATTTATCGTCGGTCTATTGCTCTTCATTGGGGCACAACTCCTTTACCGACTCCAAAAGATGGGAGGCGGCGAATTGCGTTGGACACACCAGTTCTCGTCTGATCACTGAAATTAAGCAGCGCAACCCCAGCTAGTACTAACATGGGTGGCCGCTTGGCAAAACTGGGTACTGCTAATGCCCAAAAATCGTCGCATTAGCGTAGTGTCTGTGCAGTCTCTGCATTAGAACTATGCTGTGGACGGGGCTATAATGACCTTGTAGTTGAAGGGCCCTTAAACACCAACAAACAACAACAATCCAAAAGATGGAGAGTGGCTGAGAGCGGCAAATTGCGTTGGACACACCAGTTCTCGTCTGATCACTGAAGTTAAGCAACGCAACCTCAGTTAGTAATGACATGGGTGACCGCTTGGGAACACTGAGTACTGCTAATACCCAAAAATCTTCGCATTAGTGTAGTGTCTGTGCAGTCTCGGCTACACTGTGGACGGGGCTCTAATGACCTTGTAGTTGAAGGGACCTAAAACACCAACAAACAACAACGACAAAGGGGAGTGGCTGCATTCCGTTGGGCACACTAGTTCTCGTCTGATCACTGAGGTTAAGACGCGCAAGCTAACATGGATACCCGCTTGGGAACACTCGGCACCGCTAGTATCCAAAACTCGTTGCATTAGTGTAGTGTCTGTGCAGTCCCTGCATCTGAACTACTCTGTGGACGGGGCTCTAATGACCTTGTAGTTGAAGGGCCCTGAAACACCAACAAACGAAGTGTAGGAGCCCTTCTTCTGGCTTTTTGTTTCATTGGTGTCTTAGGGCCCTTCAGCTACCAGTGGTCATTGGAGCCCCGTTCACTGCGTAGTTCTAACCCAGAGACTGTACAGACACTACGGTGTTACGACGATTTTGGGTATTAGCAGTGCCGAGTGTTCCCAAGCGGGTATCCATGTTAGTACTAGTGTGTCTAACGCAATTTGCCGCTCCCCGGCTCCTACACGCTACATGTAGAAAGGGTTAGTCGTTACTTGCACTTGCAAATTCTTCGTGCAAGTGACATGGTACCCAACACATGGGGCCGCGGCTTAAGTTCCCGTCGGAACTCCGAACTCGGAACTCGGGTTTCTCACCTGGAATCCTAACTACGTCGATCCCGTATCGAACTTTGAATCACTCACGCAGAGTAGTCGAGCAAGCTACCCATGAGCCACTACAGCAGTTCGTTTGTACCTGAAGCACACGTGTCAATTAGTGCGGCTGACTACAGATCGACTCAGGCCTTTTTCATGAGGGAAGAAAAGGGAACAGGCAGGGGGAGCACACCTACAGCTGGAAATTTATGCCGATCTACACCTACGTATTCTTCTACATAGATCTGGCTCTTTTACGTGCAGAGGTCACAAGTACACACCCTCACACGGGAGCCACGCCACGGCTTTGCACTGAAGAGCTCGTTCTTCGCTCGACCTGGAGTGGTTGAGGCTGCACACCTTGGGAACATTGGGGCACAGTCACTACACCATTACTACCTCCCCCTCTGTAACTGTCACAACTGTCATTGACGAAATTCGTCCTAACATCGCCTCACCTGCACTTCTCGGAATGGTGGAAGTGGAAATAAACACTTCAACAATGCCTGTTTCAGAGATCTGCAAAATGTGTGCGGGGGGAGGGGAGGGGCTAAGGGAGAGGGCAGAGATATAAAGGGGAAGGACGTAGATGGCACCACACCAATTCCAGAGTGTACACTGAATGGTTCTCACTTTGTTTACACAGTAAATAGCAGTAAATAAACTCCAATGAAATACTGCTCATCTGTTTGTCCCATCTGGGAATCAGCTCTCTAAAAACTCTCAAATGTTACCAATTCCTTGTTCTCCGATCAAGGCCCATATTTCAATCAATGTTTTTAGCCAAACTAATGACGATATAAATTCCAGCAAGAAACAAAGGGTTGTATGAGAGCAGCGGGAATTGTTACCTGTCGTGGAACAGGTTCCCCTAGAAATTCACTTTTATTCCAAGTAGATGAAATATTGTCGCAGATGCGTTACGTGCGCCATAACAATCCACCTGTGGCGCAAAACAACGCGCGTACACACCTCACTAACGGTACATGTAATCACCTCACAAGCTGCATGACGTTACTATTATTACATCAGTGTGGTAGGGGGGGGGGCACATTTCCAAAGAAAAAACTGTGTTGAAACCCTCGAAGGTGAGTTTATTTCCTGGAATTTTCCTTTGCGGAGGGGGCAGAGTCTCACTAAAATACAATGATTGCATCCAACAACCATGACTTGAGTACCATAACAGCACCCAACCTCTGTTTCGTTGCTTAATCATGGTAACTCACAATCAGTAACATTTAATAAAAAATTTCGCCATGCAAAGATTCCCGAAAATCAGCATCAACGTCAATGAGTAAAAGACTGGGGGAAGGAGGGGCAAAGAAAACGACTAACGATCACGACCAGCAGCGAACCTACGCATCTTGAGTTCAGCTAACTGAGCTCTGTCAACTCTGAGCCACAGAGCCAACTGGCTAAAATCCACCTCTGGTTTTCAAGAGAAAGTGTGGATTGCTCAGAGGTCAACTCTTGGATTTTTAGCTTTCGTCGGATGGGTAGGATCCTGGGTACGGTGTTTAAGCTACCTCCCTGACGTCGGTGGAGGTTTAGTGCCCCAACGAATCGAAATACATCATCATCATCATCATACCCTTATCCCGCCTATAGTAGGGTCCGAATGGCGTCACTAGGGGGATGCGGAGGGTGCGGGCCGCACCGGGTGACACCACTCGCAACATGACAAATGGGGCGACGACACCATGGTGTCACTGCACCGGGTGACGCCAACCCTAGCGACGCCTCTGGAAGGGGACATATTAGGTACGTTGACTGTGGGGGAATACCGGCCTACCCCACCCAACGAATCGAAATACGCCGAAGATAAATACAAGCAAGCAACTCCTAACCCTTTTCCCGCCTATGGCAGGGTCGTGACCCACTTGTCCATCTGAATGGACACAGGGCGATATATTGGTCATAGTTTTTTTCTGCAGCCGGTTGCCGACCAAAGCTGCACCCCTACGCTTATTTATCGTCGGTCTAGTGTTCGTTGGGGAATTCTACCGACGCCAGGGGGCGAGCTCGTGCACCTGGAAATTTTTGTATCATCTACCCGTTGCGTAGTAGAAAGGGTTCTTTTACGTGCAAGTTCCATCGTACACCCACACGGGACCTCGGTTTTACTTCTCATCCGAAAGAAGGCACACTCGGGGCCTCTCTCTCTCTCGCCCGAAAGAAGCCGACCCACCACGGTCCAGTATCGAACCTAGAACTACTGGCGCAGTTGCCGAGCGTGCTAACCACTACGCCACCGCCAAAGATAAATAAGTATAGGAATTTTAAGAATTGGCAGCCGGCTGCGCCCATGCGCCCCTGTCGGGCAATAATGGGTACTCCACCTCCCTTGGATCGGTGAATTACCTTCGGTAGTAGTAGTGTTGTTACACGCACAAAAAAAAGACAGTCAACCTCAGGATGCGATCCTGTACATCTTAACTCTGAAAGAGCTGGCTCTGACCAAAGGGTGATTAACAGGGTCGTTAGCTATCCACAGGAAAAGACCTTCACACTGCAGTCAAGAAGCAGCTACAAGGTCTGTTTGCGCAACAATCTTGAACAAGGCCAAGGACACAAGCCATTTCTGAAATATAAAAAAAAGAGAGAAAAAAAAACGAGTTCCCGGTGGCCTGTGTGCATCTGACCACAATAGTTTCCCATACCAGGACACTAAGGAGGAACTGTAGAAGGTAATAATTAAGCAACACACATTAACATAGAGACAAGCTTAACAAGCTTAACATAGAGAGGGAGGTAATCTATGACAATACGTGGGACAGCTCACTTCTGTTTCGGGCAAGAGCTGGGTCACTGGAGACAAAACAGAGGATGGCAAAGATCACAGGTGGAGAGGTGGGCTGTGGATTGTGTGGGGATCGAGTGGAGGATGTCAGGCATGTGATCCTGGCCTGTCCAGCGCTGGGCCACTGCAGGATGAGTTGGGGAACCCCCACCTTGGAAGAGGTTCTGGGGTTGAGGGGTTCTGGTGTGGAGCGGCTGGAGTGGGTGCGAAAGGCAAAGGTACTCCTAGGGTGCTGGTGGAGATCTAGGTATATGGGCCTGGCATGAAAAATCTCTCTAGCAAGGTATCCGTCACAAAGGATTACATATTCATATATTCATATTCATATTCACATAGAAATGAATGAAGTCCGCTTATTTAGCATTTATTCAGAAAGCTACCTGCCTTGGGGCCATGGGTCCTTGTAAGCCCAACCTCCGCAGACAATTATCAAAGAACAGAAACGTATCTGTAACCAGGACAAGGAAAGAAGGAGCTGATGCCAGGGCTCTTCCTCACCGACATCCATCATCCATCCATCCACGGCACACATAGTCACATTGAGTACTGTTTGGAGGCGATGGCCTTGACAACGACACTCGAGACCCATCCTCTCCCTCCACCAAACGGGCCGATAAAGAAATGAAGATGTTTAAGGTATGGGCTACATTCACAATATTTTGAAAAAAAAAAAAAGGTTGCAACTTCTAAGGCTATCCACTAAAGACAAAGGGCGCTGAAAATCTTCCATCTTACGTTTACTACCTTCGTCCCAGGGAGCGAGAGCGGCCCATTTCTCTGCTGGCTAAACCGGACAGGAGAGAATCCGCATGCCTTAAATTTAAGAATCAATTACATTACCAAACAAATATTCTGGTCCGTCCAAAGTAAACCACGAATTTCGAGTCACTGGGCACTTGCCGGGAGGCCCAGGAGCCCCATGCGAATCAGTATGTCAAGTGACTTGCCCTAAATAAAAGTAAATATATATGACGTTTAAATTAATTCTATGCAATCGACCCGAGCAAAAAGTGGGACCCTCCGCCTATGGCAGGGTCGGGTACCCATCTTGTCCGTCTGAATGGGCACAAGGGTGATATATTCATTGGATGGTGTTTTTTCCGCAGCCGGTTGCCGACCAAAGCTACAACCCCTATATTTATTTATCGCCAGTCTACTGTGCGTTAAAGAACTCCACCGATTCCAGGGGTCGAGGTCCTACACCTGGAAATTTTACCTCATCGACCCGTTGCATAATAGAGAGGGTTCTTTTACGTGCGAATGCCATCGTACACCACACGGGACCTCGGATTCACTTCTCATCCGAAAAGGGGCACACTCAGGCTTCTCTCGTCTGAAAGAAGCAAACCCACTTTTTTTTGTTGGTGTTTTAGGGCCCTTCGACTACAAGGTCATTAGAGCCCCGTTCATTGCATAGTTCTAGTGCAGACACTACACTAATGCGACGATTATTTGTTATTAGCAGTACCCGGTTTCCTCAAGCGGCCACCCATGTTAGTACTAGCTGGGGTTGCGTTGCTTAACTTCACTGATCAGACGAGAAAGCCAACCCACCTCGGTTGTTATTTTGTTGTTTGTTGGTGTTTTAGGGCCCTTCACCTACAAGGTCATTAGAGCCCCGTCCACTGTGTAGTTCTGATGCAGAGACTGCACAGACACTACACTAATGCGACGATTTTTGGATACTAGCGATACCCAGTTTTCCCAAGCGGCCATCCATGTCAGTACTAACTGGGGTTGCGTTGCTTAACTTCAGTGATCAGACGAGAACTGGTGTGTCCATCACAATTTGCCGTTCAACCCCACCTCGGACAAGCACCGAACCTGGAACCACTGATGCAGTTGTCAATTCTATGTAATTGACGAATTACAGTTTATTCCTGTGAGTGGTTGTCTTGGGGCCCCAGCACACTGGTTAGGACAGGGGTCCATAATACTGTTAAGACGGCTCTGCCGCCCCACCATCTCAGAGGCAATCTCAGCCTACCATTTGAACCCCCAAGGCCGATGCGTGGAGGTGGAAAACAGGATTAGCAGCACATCAACAGGTAAAATGCGTGGAATGAAGGAATGTCAATAACTTTCTCTTTTATGACCAGCTACGGAAGTTCACAACGTCCGTTATTAGCACAAAATCATAATAACACCGTAGCGTAATTTATCGTAAACGTGGGGAAAACCCCGGTCAAAGAGAAAAAAAGCAGTCAGGGGAGCAAATGTGTCGCATGAAGCACCATTAATTAGGACACGTTATGTAACAGGTGACGACACTGTTCGTGCGGAACCAACTGTCAAGACGTCACGCAACGTGCGTTTTATTGATGGGCGGGAAGCGACACTAGAAGTTAAAATTTTGTTTGCTATGCACCAGACTTCCCGGAAACCGTGGGGCAACACGATGCCGTATTTGAGGAAAGCGCTTGAAAAATAGCCGGCCACCCGGTTCCCATTCCTAGATCACAAGGCAAATCCTACGTCGTCAATTGAGATCTCGCAGTCATCCACATCAGAGGTAAGCACCACTCTACTACCTCTGAGAACCTGTCCTGGGATGTAACCACTTTTCAGAGTTCCGAAGCTCGAATCGCTTATTTAACATACACGCCACGCCAAGGACGCATTTGGGATTTCCATTCCCTCGTGCCTGACCTTACCCGCCTACTCCACGATCGAACCTGGGTTCAAGAGTCAAGCACGCTATCAAACGTTCTCTATAAAACTGCTGTCAGTATCCAACCTGGTGTGCCCAGCTGGTTGAACAGGCAGAAAAACATTTGGACAGTGTGCGCGTGGCCTGAAGGTTCCATTCGTTTTTGGTTGCCGTAGGGATGGGGGACAAGGGTATACAGTGGTACTTGAGATCATCCATTTCCCATGCCAGTAAGTGATACCCTATATGGGACTATGCCACGTTGACAGATGAAAAATGCCACTAGGGCTAGGGATGCACCACCAGGGCCGTAACTAGGGCGTGGTGAAGAAGGCGGCCACCACGGGCGCAACTGGGTTTGGGGTGCAAAATGTTTAAGTTTTTTGTCATTATTGGGTTAAACGAACACTACACCGACGATAAATAAGCGTAGGGGTGCAGCTTTGGCCGGCAACCGGCTGCAGAAAAACTATGACCAATATATTACCCTGTGTCCATTCAGAGGGACAAATGGGTACCCGACCCTGCCATAGGCGGGAGAAGGGTTAGGAGTTGCTTGTTGTCATTATTGGGTTACGGGCAAGCGAAAGTTACACACTTGCTACAGGCGCTTCCGTGAAAACATGAAGCGGGGCCCATCTATCAATAGGTTCATTCATTAACCCGAATGCGCGGGACCCTGTGCCGTCGCACTGTTCACACACCCATCACGCCGGCCCTGCACCTGGAAATTTGGGTTTTGGGAGCGGCTGAGTTGCGTTGGACATACAAGTCCTCGTCAGATCACTGAAGTTAAGCAACGCAACCCAAGTTAGCACCACCATGGGTGGTTAGTAATGAACGTTCGGTGCTGCTAATGTCCCCTCTCCTACATCCCCTACCCCAAGTGGCGTCGCTAGGGTTGGCGTCACCCCCTCTCCCGAAAAAGCCGCTTCTTCTGCTTTGGTGTCACCCCATTTCTCATGGTGCGAGTGGGGTCACCCGGTGCGGCCCGCACCTGCCATGTGACTCCACTGCCTACCCCTACCTCCTCCTCACCCACGAGCATCCTCCACAGGGTCCGGCCCGTTATGGCTGCTTGGCTGACTCCCTAACTCATTAGCGTAACATACTAACGTCCAGGATCGAACCTGAAACCACCGACACGTAGTCCAGCAGGTCAGCACACTATTCGGGCCATCTTCCTCAAATTTTACTTCATCTCTGACAGATAATCTCAAGCCCTACTTATCAGCTGACCAGTAAGAAGGGGATGTCCATAAATAACGTCTGAAAGCCAATCAGTGATTGTCATTTGAATTGGCGGCAGTCGGAAACTGTCTAAAATTATAACGTTGTAAAAAATGGATATTAACAGGTGTGTGTATGACTGGAGGGGGGGGGGGGTAAGAAGGGGGTTGCGGGACAAAGGGAAAACACATGATAACAATAACAACATAATAGGATAAATTAGAAGATAACGGGTAACAATGTTGCCAGACTTTAATGACACTCATTAATGGCGTACTTATTGTACCAATACACACACTCCATACCATCATCATTACTGTCATAACAAAACATTGCCATAGTTGCAATATTTATTCATCGTCATCATACCCTTATCCCGTTTGTGGCAGGGTCAAGTTTGCGAGTTCTAGCCCTCTACTCTCGCCTATCTCCCACCAGGTCCCCGTCCACCCCACACACTACCCTATCCTTACGGACAACCTGCTCCCACGTCTGCTTTGGTCTCCCCCTGCTCCGAGTGCTTACGGGGAGCGGCGAATTGCGTTGGACACACCAGTTCTCGTCTGATCACTGAAGTTAAGCAGCGCAACCCCAGCTAGTACTGACATGGGTCGCCGCTTGGGAAAACTGGGTACCGCTAGTATCCAAAAATCGTCGCATTAGTGTAGTGTCTGTGCAGTTTCTGCATCAGAACTACACAGTGGACGGGGCTCTAATGACCTTGTAGTTGAAGGGCTCTAAAAACACCAACAAACAACGAGTGCTTACAACTACTTGCATTCCTGCAACGGACCTAACGAGCTCCTCCGCCCCTCTTCTCATTATGTGTCCATACCACCTCAACCTACTCTCCCTCATTTTTTTCGTGATGCCCCCACCCCCAGGCTACCACTAATATACACATTCCTAATTCTATCAGCTCGCGACACCCCACTCACGTACAGCAGCTTTCGCATCTGGGCTACTTGCATTCTATTTCAGAGGCTCTTCCTCACTGACCCCCCC
>JAAFCE010005724.1:16631023-16772127 GCA_013389805.1 Trigoniulus corallinus | reverse complement strand
GGGGGGGGGGGACTAGAGAAGCGGAAGTTCCCTCACACAGGAAAAAAAAAGTAAAAATGTCCTCATTACTCAGAAAGTCTCTAGTGACATTATTTACAAGTATTACTAATTAATTAGCGTTTCACTTATAACAAACGTGCAGCTTACCCAATTAAGAATAATTTTTAAACTTGTTTGTAACTCAAGGGTTCCATGGGGGATTCCGTTGGTCCCACGTCTCCGAACGTAATTACTGGCTTATGTCTTAATATTCATAAATGGACAGTTTTTTTTCCCTCATCTCCATTTCCTTTCGATCAAACAACTTGCACAACGCGGGGGAAGTAAGCTTAAGAAACATTTTCCGGAAACAAAAAAATTGACGACATTGGCGCATCTGTAAGACGTCAATCCTTCATTGCCACACTTCCAATTTCCCCAAATGACCAATTCTGACGATGGGGCTTGCAGGAAAAAAAATACTGGCGGGCCGACAAAGACAACAAGAGCAATTACAACAACAAAACAGCAACTACTAACCATTTCCCCGTCTATGACAGGGTTGGGTACCCATGTTTGTCCCGTAGCGACACATGAGCGATCTGTTACGCAGCCGGGAGCCAACCTCATGTTGCAACCCCTATACCTATTTATCGCCGATCTGCTGTTCGAAGGGGTACTCCAACAACACCAGGGGGGGCGAGCTCCTACACCTGGAATTTTTGCTGATCTGCACGCGTCGTGCAGTAGTGAACGTCATACCCACCACATGGGGCCACGGCTTTATTCCCGTTTTCGTTTCGTTTGTTGGTGTTTAAGGTCCCGTCAACTACAAGGTCATTAGAGACCCGTTCATTGCGTAGTTTTAATGCATAGACTGCACAGACACTACACGAATGCGACGATATTGGGTATTAGCAGTACCCAGCTTTCCCGAGCGACCACCCATGTCAGTACTAACTGGGCTTTGCTTTGCTTAACTTCAGTGATCAGACGAGAACTGGTGTGTCCAACGCAACTCGCCGCTCCCACGCTTTATTCCCATCTAACAACAAAAGGCGCACTGGGAGCCTTTCTCTCGTCAGGTTCAGTATCGAACCTGTATCCAGCGATGCAGTAGTCAGAGCAGGCTACCTCTGCGCCAAGAGCAACTACAGGCGTCTCAGGCGCCTGATAAAAAAAAAATCGGTCTTGGCCGGTTCCGAACCTATGAAGTTGCCACAGTCGACTGTTCAAGGAGTTCTGCTCTCATGGCGACAAACCCATAATAAAATATGTAACTGCAGAGATTGTATTATGACATAATTTTTTTAACTGCATTATTGTAACATCAAGGACCCGCTAGGTGGTGCAATAGGTAGCGTGCTCTGCTCCATTTACTGCGCCAGTGGTTCCACGTTCGATGCTGGATCGAGGTGGGTTCACTTCTTTCGGGCGAAAGAAAAGCCCCAAATGTGCCTTCCTTCGGATGAGAAGTAAAACCGAGGTACGATGGCATTTGTACGTAAAAACACCCTCTCTACCCAGAAACGGGTAGGTAAGGCAAAATTCCCACGTGTAGGAGCTCGCCCCCTGACATCAGTGGAGTGCCCCAACGAACTGTAGACCGGCGATAAATAAGAACAGGGGTTGCAGGAAAAAGCCGGCTGCAGGAAAACGCCGTGCAATATATCGCACTTGTGTACATTCAGAGGGACAAGATGGGTACCAGACACTGCCATTGGCGGGAGAAGGGCTAGGAGTTGCTATTGCTTCCATTATCGCAGCATAAACACGCAGATGGGAGGCTGGGGTTACCGTTCTAAACCTTTCTCTTCTCACCTGAAAACCGCGAATCTAAAATTGCTGTCACGACACGTCACATCTCGAAAAGACCTCTTCCCTGCACACCAAAGTGCTGGGTATACGTAAACAGCACAGCAGTGCTAACTTCCTAGATGACGTAAGGTTATAGATCTCTACCTTATCAGAGATAAAACAACCAACCTTGACCAGAGGCGAACCTGGGTACTTTGAGCTCGATGTAAGCGCACTGAAGTACCAAGGTTCTTGTCTTGTGAACTTTCAAAAACACAAGCGAATTTCATAATTTCTATTGCAATTGAAGTGCCTTGGCATGAGCGTGACTGAAATTTTGAAGGTCGTGAAAACCTTACAGGGGTGGAAGACCGCATCTAAGGGTCAACTTACAACCATCGACAAACCCCCGACGATCAATAAGCCAATCAGTACCCTATTCCATCAACAACAACTATTAATCCTTTTTCTCGTCTATGACAAGATGGGGTACTTATTTTTGTCCTATTGGAGCATATGGGGCATCTGCTGGATCGTGCTCCTACACCTGGAAAGGCTCTTAACCCTGCTCCTACCCCCATCTACATCCACGTAGAACGGGTTGTTTTTCGTGCAAACACGGACATCGTACACAATGCACGGTGTCACGGCATCAGGGGCAGCTGGGTAGACCTTGACACTGACAAATGAAAATTGCGTTTCCAATTGCTGCCAATAGCTCAACCCCCCCCCCCGACGAAAATCCTGGATCCGAGCCTGCACGGCATTACTGCCCATTGAAACGCAACGCGCACTGGGGCCTCCATCTCTTTCTTACTCTCACCGGAAAGAAGCTAAGCCACCTCGGGCCACAATTAAAGCTGGAATCATTGATGCAGAAGTCCATCATGCTACTTCTGCGCCACCGAGGCAAGTACCCTGTTCCATCAGAGGTGCAGCGATGACATTGTACAGATCACACAGAGCTCTCTTTCTCTCCCTGAAAGAAGTCACGCATCTCAGGCCGGATTAGATCTCTATCCACGGTCTAAAGAGCCAAGCAGATTACTACTGAGCCACCCAGGTGTAAGTGCGTGCATCTTTCCCACCCCTTTCTTTGGGGAATCGATAAACGACTCCTGAGATAAACAGAGCGACATTAATTAGCTCTGATCCACATCACCCACTCTAATAGATCAATCAATTTTCAAGGGTTGGAACGTCAGAGTAAAGCAACTACTAGCCCATTTCCGGCCTATGGCAGGGTCGGGTACCCATCTTGCCCATCTGAATGGGCACACGGTTGATATATTGGACGCTAATTTCTCCGCAACCGGGTGCCGACCAAAGCTACAACCCCCTATGCTTATTTATCGCCGGCCTACTGTTCGTTGGGGAATTCCATCCACGCCAGAAAGCGAGCTCCTACACCTGAAAATTTTGCCTCCACTACCCGTTGCATAGTAGAGAAGGGTTCTTTGACGTGCAAATGCCATCGCACACCACACGGGACCTGGGTCTTACTTCTCACCCGAAAGAAGGCGCTCTCAGGTGCCTCTCTCTCGCCCGAGGGAAGTCAACCCACTATCGAACTTAGTTACCGAGCACACTATCTATTGAGCCACTCATCTACCTATCCACCGTGGCGGGTATTGGAACGTCAGAGTACAAGTAGTAAAATCTTGGAACACACCCTCTTCCCCCATCCCTTATATTGTTGTTGCTTGTTGGTGTTCTAGGGCCCTTCAACTACAAAGGTTATTAGAGCCCCGTCCACAGTGTAGTTCTGATGCAGAGACTGCACAGACACTACACTAATGCGACGATTTTTGGATACTAGCAGTACCCAGTTTTCCCAAGCGGCCACCCACGTCAGTACTAGCTGGGGTTGCGCTGCTTAACTTCAGTGATCAGACGAGAACTGGTGTGTCCAACGCAATTCGCCGCTCTCCCCATCCCTTATAACTAAGGGTAGGCCCTACTAGAGCACCACAGTATAAAAGCTCTTATTTTTTCGTGAGAAACAACCTCGTGCGCATCGACATGTTTCTGTTTCGGTATCTCACCAGAGAGATTAGCGCCGTGTGAAGCATTTTTATCAGGTAAAAAAATATTGTTGGAGTTCCCCACCCATCTTCTCAAACAAGATCCCGCAATTAAGATAACTAAGGAGGGACTGATCATAAAAACCCTGTCAACACACAAATATACAATCAAGAAATTAAAAAAAAAAAAGACCCGACTCATTAAGATTATCGCGTTACCTAAACATCAAGTACAAAATCTAAATTTGATTTATCGGGTCAAATTGAATGGGAAATCCCGACACAGGTGTCGAAATACTCGTTTTTATCAATCGCACTGTACACACAAATTCATCAAAACAACTAACCAATCTCACCAAGTCGGAAAACTATTACTAGTTCGATAACTACTATTAACTATAACGCAACCACACCCGCCACCACTCTTCAACTTTGAAGGAGGAGTAGCATCTAGTGAAAAAAAAACTGATTAATAATTATATTATTAGAAACACTCCAATGATTAAGACAACATTAAGGGCAAGGGAAGAGGAGCAGTGGACTACAACGAGTCGTAATTGTTGAACTGCCCCTCAGCACCTTGGCGGCGGCGGCAGATCATCATCATCATTTATTGACTGACAATATTGCAGATATCAAAATCAGTATTTCTCTGACCTCTTCGCACGTATCGATATTTTGAAACACCACTTTCCACATATACATACTCAATCATCCTCCCTCCCTCGCGCCCCCCCTCCCTCTCATCCTGCACTCCACCCTCTCAATTCCCGAGAAAGAAAGAAAGGCGAAAAAAAAGTCGCTATCATTCACGTAGTCAGCCGAACGTATTACAAGGGAGCACTCGTCATCAGTAGCGAATTGCGATTTGAGCGAACACAGCGCATCCAGCGGCCACTAAGCTCACATTGGTCCAGTACCTCAGTGACGTCACGCCCCATTCGAGTGCTATCACAATAGGATCGGGGGGGCTCGAACGCACAACAGCCTGTATATATATAAGGAGGCATGCAATTCTCATACTGCACTAAAGAAACTGACATTATAAAAAACACTTTTTTTCAAAAAACTCGCCTGTCAGATCACGAACACTCAAAAAAGAAAGGACTTCTTGATCACCAGAAAAAAAAAACATAACAAAAGGGGTTTCCCATAACCGGAAACCAGACACCCTGTTGACCACCAAGTCACCACCTTCAACCTTTTTTTTTCCTTTTTTTTTTGGAAGATAAAACTCCCTGTTCTACATCATCATGATACCAAGGAGTAGTTACTGGTTATTCTTCATCCTCGCCGCTCTAAGCTTCCTACTGACAACAAATGTGACAGGACAACAGCTGACCGGTAAGTACCGCCATATATATTTGTTTGCGTAATGTGATAATCCTGGGGTTGGGAACCTGCGGCCTTGTGTTGAATCGGATAAATGAATGCGGCCTTCAGAAATGAAAAGGTTTCTCACCCCTGTGCTAATCCGTACCTGATGCGCCCTAAACGCCTAGAAAAGTGAAGGGAGGGAAGGTGGTGGGGGGGGGGACGATTGGCGGGAAACACATGCAGTGAGGTGTTGCATGTCACACGGGCCGATCCGAAAATGTGTACTTTGGGATCTTATCTGCCAGCTTGAAAGAGCTATCAGTCAACGTCAGTCGGAGTCGATCCTGCGGTTAGGAGCTCAAGAGTCAAGCACACTACCAACTGAACTACCGAGGTGTGTTGCATGGAAGGAGACCTGACTGCTGGTACTAAGGCTGTATCCATAATCCCTCACTTAAATTATGTGCAGTGTGTTACTAAAACTTGAAACTACCGAAATTCTTCACACAGCGGTAATGTGGAGAGTGAATATGAAGGCTCCGTCGGCCTACAAACTTCCAAAATAGTTGCTGGCAAGCGGCCCAGGGGGTAGGCAGAGAAGGGGAGAGCGGAAGAGAGGTAGGTACAGAAGGAGGAGGGAGAGATCAGGTTCCCAAATCTGAAAACAACGTTGTCCTGATTGACAACTCTTTCTCTGTCCTATAGCATGCATTTCTTTTCATCCTGAGTTGCGTTGGACACACCAGTTCTCGTCAGATCACTGAAGTTAAGCAACGCAACCCAAGTTAGTCCGAACATGGGTGGTTGGTTGTGAACGTTGAGTGCTGCTAATTTCCCCTCTCCTACATCCTTTACTCCTACCTCCCCGTCACTCGCGAACAGCCTCCATAGGGTCCGGCCCGTTATGGCTGTTTGACTGACTCCCCAATCCGTTAGCGGAACATACTAGGCCTTAACTAAAATTTCATGTTCTGTGTTTTCTGTGACCAAAGACCTACATCGAGACTAGTTTTGCAGAGGAACTACCAGAGTCAAGGCTCGACTCAAACCCCCTTCTGGGAGGTACTTAATTGGGATGTCGAGGTCGGTTCAAGGAGAGACAAAGGGGATGACACGAGGTTAGTGATATCTACGATCACTAATCAACAAGTGAAGAAACGTGGTACGCAGCTTCGCAATTAGGGCCCAGTACACCTTACATGAAGAATGACAATGATCAGTGTGGAACAGACCAACGGTCAGTCATCATCATCATCATACCCGCCTGTGGCAGAGTCGGGTCTGCGGATTGTAGCCCTCCACTCTCGCCTATCTCCACCCCACTCTACCATATCCTTACGAACAACCTGCTCCCACGTCTGCTTTGGTCTCCCCCTGCCCTGGATGCTTCCAACCACCAAGAGACCAACGGTCAGTACGATCCAGTGTTAGGTCATAGAATACCAAAGAACGGACGTCCCGAGCAAGCATTCAGCCCTGGCAACTAACAACTAGCCATAAAAATAAAACTGCTGTATGGACTGTAACAAGAGGTCATCTTCTATTTGAGTTGAGGATGCGAGTGGCATTGGCAGAGGGGGAGGGGGACTGCGAGGGGCTACTCTCTTATTATCATCATCATTAAATTCTTGTCACCCTGTCAAAAAAAGGTCAAGGATGTGCTTATTTGTAAATAACTCAAAAATTGGTATATAGTTTCGCATTGTCGATATAATTACTAGTCAATTTTTTAATCGCCCGATAAACAAAACGACGACGACGACAACAACAGGTGTCATGTCTTGCTACATGCAGCGTCAGCAAATTTAATTCAAAAAACGCACCATTATTTCGGATGTTGAGGGCAAGCGGGGGGGGTGTGGATGGATTTCGACGGTGGGATCCGTGTCGCCTTTTAATTATTTCATTAACAAACCCCCTCTTTGTCTACTATCCACCCATCCCCCTTCCTCCATCCGAAAGACCTTCAATACAACCCAAGACTCTGCCAGTGGCAATTAGCTCATAATTCATGCCAAAAATAGTCACCCTTCTCCTCATTCTGCACCCCATCCTCGCAAAATCCCGACTCCAAATCACGACTCCTTTTTCAAAATATCGGTCACAATTACCCAAATATAGGCCCTATAACCATTATCGCATAGTGGGACAGGTAAGTGATAGGGAGAGAGGGGTACGCGCACTTATCAGCTATTGGAAAAAAACCGTAAACAAACATGATATAAAACACTGATGCTTATCACACACATAAACCCACACAGCAGGAAAGGAAGAGCGAGAACGTCGGGGGTCGAAACCACCACCACTACCCCGTCAAACGGAACAAGGTACTGGAAAATTTTTGACTTTGCCTACCTGACGTCCCATCACCCATCTCGATTAGAGCCAAAGAAGAGAGCTGACCTACTGCGCATCAGGGGTTCCAGGTTCCACCCTAAATCGAGGCGGTTTGGCCTCTTTCCGGCAAAAGAGACGGACCCTCAGTGCTCTTTCCGTCCCGGATGGGAATTAAAGCCGATGCCCAACTGCGTGGTAGCTACGACGGCGCATCTGCACGGCAAGGAACCCTTACTACAAAAGCAACTCCTAATCCTTTTCCCGCCTATGGTAGGGTCAGGCACCCAATTTGTCCATCTGAATGGGCACAACAACGGTGATATATTGAACAGTGTTTTTCCGCAGCCGGTTGCCGACCAAAACCTGCAGAGCGGCGAATTGCGTTTGGACACACCAGTTCTCGTCTGATCACTGAAGTTAAGCAGCGCAACCCCAGCTAGTACTAACACGGGTGGCCGCTTGGGAAAACTGGGTACTGCTAATACCCAAAAATCGTCGCATTTGTGTAGTGTCTGTGTAGTCTCTGCATAAGAACTATGCTGTGGACGGGGCTCTAATGACCTTTGTAGTTGAAGGGCCCTACACTCTACCAGTTTAGCGACAGAAGGATGCTAAAGAGGGAGAAAAGGCGTCTATAACCCAAAGTGGAGACTTCCAGACAACCAACGTGTGTACATCGGAATTTCAGGAAGTAAGGTAGCGAGGAACAGCAAGGGCCATTTTAAGCTAATTTTTTTTGGTGATGAACATACTAAACCAGATCAAACGAGCGATTGTTTGCATTATCGGTGTGTTGACCGCCATGGCATTTTAGGGCTCTTCAACTACAAGGTCATTAGAGCCCCGTCCACTGCATAGTTCTAAAAACTGCACAGGCACTACACTAATGCGACGATTTTTGGATATTAGCAGTACCCAGTTTTCCCAAACGGTCACCCATGCTAGTACTAGCTGGGCTTGCGTTGCTTAACTTCAGTGATCAGACGAGAACTGGTGTGTCCAACGCAATAAGCTGCTCCCAAAGCAATGGGGAGATAAACACGGATGTGACCCACAGAATCAATGGGAGCATGGTTGAAGTGGAGACAGGCAAGTGGAGTCCTGTGCGATAGGAGAGTCCCAATCGAGTTGAAAGGGACATTTTACAGGGCAGTGGTTAGGCCAGCTATGCTATATGGATCAGAGTGTTGGGGGCAGTGAGGAAGAGCCCCCTACGTCAATAAAATTAAAGTAGCCGAGATGCGAATGCTGTGGTACTTGGGTGGGGTGCCGAGAGCTGATAGAATTAGAAATGAGTATATCAGAGATAGCCTGGGGTTGAGGGGGGAGGGACATCGCGGAAAAGATGAAGGAGAGTAGATTGAGGTGGTATGGACACGTAATGAAAAGAGGGGGGGGGAGAAGGAACTCGTTATGTCCATTACAGGAAGCACCCGGGGCAGGGGGAGACCGCAGCAGACATGAGAGCAGGATACGGTAGTGTGTGGGGTGGACGGAGACCTGGTGGGAGATAGGCGGGAGTGGAGGACTCGAACCAGCAGACCCGACCCTGCCACAGGCGGGATAAGGGCATGATGATGATGAGCAACAGCTCATTGGGGCAGTCGCCAACATCTTCCCTAAAACAGCTGCAGGGAGGAGAAGAAAAAGTTCTACACCACCAATGGTCAAGCCAACTGCCCTACGTTGAAAAGTGACTGGTCAATTAATTATAGATCAATCAATAAAGTAAACAGTCAACGGTCAACAAAATAGAAAGTCAAACCACGTTACTGCAAAACACATGATCGTAGTTGGCATTGAGAAGGGTTGGGTGAGGGGGGTCACGTTGGTAAGGTTAATTCCAACTTACATCCCTTTACTGCTATTAGCTAAGAGTGGTCAATTTCTTGCGGTGCCCTCCAACTGATGACTCTTTCTTGGGCTTTCTCCCGCTCCATTGTTTGTTTGTTTGTTTGTTGGTGTTTTAGGGCCCTTCAACTACAAGGTCATTAGAGCCCCGTCCACTGTGTAGTTCTGATGCAGGGACTGCACAGACACTACACTAATGCGACGATATTTGGATACTAGCGGTACCCAGTTTTCCCAAGCGGCCATCCAAGTCAGTACTAACTGGGGTTGCGCTGCTTAACTTCAGTGATCAGACGAGAACTGGTGTGTCCAACGCAATTCGCCGCTCCCCACCTCCCGCTCCAAAGCTAGAGAGAGTGTGTGTGTGCACCGCTGAGAAAAAATCAAACGTCCCATATGAAGATGAGAGTACGTTAGTCAAATGATGACGATAGCAATAAAATAATCGTGGGCCCTCAAATAGGCATACCAGGTATTTCCAACTTGTTTTAGGACAAACATACTTTGATAGTCTTCATTCAAGGTAACTACCTACCTCCCCCTTTTTTGGCTTCAACGATCGATACGAAACTTACAAACAAAAAACAGTCCTTTTGTCAGCTTTCAACACTACTGGTTGTAAGGATGGGATGAGGGGGGGGGGGGGAACTCTCTCCCTACTTGACCTTCACCTATGACCCTTATCGTAATCTATTAACGAAAGCAACGACAAAGTTAAGAATAATAATACGTGTACAGTATTTAATAAGTAAACCTACTCACGAAAAAACAATACCTGTGAGCAAAGAAGAAATACATTAATTACTGACCGACTGAATGACTCCTCTGACGTCAGGCTAGGCACCTACCAGGTAAGAGTCACAGCACCCACGCCACACCTTCACTTTGGTGCTTCAGTATTTACCTCAAACAATGGGTTCTTTGACATGTACGTGATGGTGTACACACGCACCAAATACATTTCAATTTTTTTTTTTAAATTCTCCAACAATAAACAACAACTATTAACCCTTTCCCCCCCCCCCATGGCAGGGTCGGGTACTCATTTTTGTCCCACTGGCGATCTAGTGGACGGCACTTTTTTACGCAGCCGGCTGGTGACTAAATGCTACAACCCCTATGCTTATGTATTTATCATCGGCGTATTTTTCTTCATCGGGACACTTCCTCCATCGACACCTGTAGGGGGGGGCGAGCTTCTACAACTGAGAATTTTGCAGATCTACACGATGCGTGAAAGGGTTCTCCTTTCCGTGCAGTAGTGACATCGTACACCTCCACACGAGGCCACGGCTTTACTTCCCATCCGACGTGACGAAAGGCGTACAAGAGGCCTTTCGCTCTCTGTCGCCTGAACGAAGACAACCCACCTCGATCTAGTATCGAACTTGGGATCACTAAGGCACGTTACCTCTGCGCCCCAAAGAAAGAATTTTGTTTTGTAATTCTTCATTTGAAGAAAGATCCCGCCTCGGTGGCGCAGTGGGTAGCGTGCTCGGTTTTGTTTGTTTGTTTGTTGGTGTTTTATAGGGCCCTTTAACTGCAAGGTCATTAGAGTCCCGTCCACAGCATAGTTCTGATGCATAGACTGCACAGACACTACACTAATGCGACGATTTTTGGGTATTAGCAGTACCCAGTTTTCCCGAGCGACCACCCACGTCAGTACTAGCTGGGGTTGCGTTGCTTAACTTCAGTGATCAGACGAGAACTGGTGTGTCCAACGCAACTCGCCGCTCCCACCTAAGTCGGTGGCTTTTTTTGGACGAGAGTGGACCCCTCCCCAAGTGCAACATACATAAGAGATGGAAAGTAAAGCCGTAGCTCTGTGCGGAGTGTGCACGGCATCACCATTACCAGAACCCCTTTCTATACGAGGATAAAATACACCTGTTGATCGGTGAAATTTCCAGGTATAAGAGTTCGTCGCCGGGCGTCAGTAAATTACTTTCATCCCTTTCATTTAGGGACCTTCAACTACAAAGGTCATTAGAGCCCCGTCCACAGCACAGTTCTGATGCAAAGACTGCACAGACACTACACTAATGCGACGATTTTTGGGTATTAGCGGTACCCAGTTTTCCCAAGCGGCCACCCATGCCAGTACTAGCTGGGGGTTGCGGTGCTTAACTTCAGCGATCAGACGAGAACTGGTGTGTCCAAAGCGTGCTCGGTAATTGCACCAGTGGTTCCAGGTTCGATACTGGATCAAGGTGGGTTGGCTTCTTTCGAGTAAGAAATATGCTCCGAGTGTGCCTTCCATCAGATTAAAAGTGCGATGGCGTAGAGGAGGCAAATTGCCCAGGTGTAGAAGCTCGCCCTCCGGCGTGGGTGGAAATCCACAACGAACAGTAGGCCGATGATAAATAAGCAGAGGGGTTGTAGCTTTGGTCGGCAACCGGCAGCGGAAAAACCCTGTCCAATATATCACCCTTGTGTCCATTCAGAGAGACAAGATGGGTACCCGACGACCCTACCATAGGGGGAAAAGGGTAGGAGTTGCTTTCCTTCATTTGAAGATTCCCCAGTCGACAGAATCGAACTCGCATTTTCACAGTTAAGAGGTCAGAGATTTACCCAGAAATTTTGAAAGTCCATTCAAATTAGGCAACCGTACATTCTGAAATGCATGCTCTAATTAATATTATTCACAATGCCTCACCAAATTCTACAAGTGTTAGCAACGTCGTTAAAATCAAACTGATGGAGAGCCAAGTGGAGCCTTTTTTTACAATGGGAATGGGGTAAGGAGGAAGGACGGCGGCCTTGAAAACATAAATAGGTGCCAAAGTAATCATTAAATGGATAATTTAATTCGTATGATTGGTTATTTTATGGAGCTACAAAAAAACCCCGTCGTGACCCAGCACTAAGAAAAGTTTCCTCATTCCTGGTCTAGATCTCTCAATAAACTATGGGTGGACCCTGGACTGAAGTCAACAGTCAAATTATAAGCTCATCCTCAGCTAGTTTTAGATGTACTTCATTATCAGAAGTTGACAAAACTACAACAACCCAATTAAGACCTTGAAAAGGGGAAGGAAGGATGGGGACTCTCTCTAAAACCCCTTAGGTCTCCTTTCGGAACCCCGGAATTACAATGGTGGTAAAGTCTTCAACTCCAAAAATACGGAGAAACAAGTCAAGTACCAGTTTTATGATACGCGCCCACTGTTCATTTTTTTCGATATTATTTAGACGTCCCGCCGACACACGATCCTTGGTGCCAAAAAGAAAGAGGACACATAACCGTAAAGTCCCATTTGAAGCTGACCAACATTCCAGCAATAAATTATGACTCAATTAAATCGAGGGCAGAGGTGAGGGGGTGTTGGAATTTTCAAACAATAACAATATTATATAACCACTCTCATACGCACCCCTCAAAAAAAAAAAAAAAAAACTGGGACGAATCGAAACGTTTCTAAATCTAGTCATAACCGGACACAGCACCCCCTCGGCGCCCATACTCGTCTCCTTAACCACTTCCGTTATGTTTAGCAATGTGTATCACTTTTCAATTTCACCATCCTCGCTATAATTCTAGCTCTGCAGCACCCAACCTCAGGAGCACCAAGCGGTACTCAAATCTCTTTGGTAACGCCTGCCTCTCTCCGCAGCACCCAACCTCAGGGGCACCAACCAAGTTCCCCTCTATGGGCTTCAAGCGGTACCAAAATCTCTTTGGTAAAGCCTGCCTCTCCAAAATTTGCTTTATCCTCATTCTATCGCCCCTCTCTCCTCTGCCTTCCAGGATCGATGAAAATTTGATCAACGGTAGGCCTACCCATCAGTTGTAAGCATGAAGGGGGCGAGGTGGGGGGGTCTACGATGGACACTGTCCTTGGGCCCTAATGATCATTGTAATGGCTGGAGCGGCTGAGTTGCATTGGGCACACCAGTTCTCGTCAGATCACTGAAGTTAAGCAACGCAAACCCAAGTTAGTACCAACATGGGTGGTTGGTAGTGAACGTTGGGTGCTGCTAATTTCCCCTCTCCTGCATCCTCTACACCAACCTCCTCACCCGCGAGCAGCCTCCTTAGGGTTCGGCCTGTTATGGCTGCTTGGCTTACTCCCCAACTCCTTAGTGTTACATGTTGAAAGGCCCTAAAACACCAACAAACAAAAACAATGGACACTGTCCCCACCTCCAAACTACCGAAAAGTCAACTCCCAATTTCGTACTCAACCTCTCGGTCCTTTCTTCACACAAAACATCCAATTCCACGTGTTTTGCCGCCGCGCCATCTTAAAACCCCTCCCGAGAAGGGCAACCCGTTTGCCTAGTCCTTCGTTGGTAGGTTCGATCCGGACCGAAGTGGGTGGCTTCTTTTGGACGAGAGTGAACCCCTCCCAAAGTGTAAAGCTGTAACCCTGTGTGGAGGGTGCACGGTATCAGCACTGCAAGAAACCCTTTCTATACGAGAATAAAATACACCTGTTGCAAAGCAACTCCTAACCCTTTTCCCGCCTATGACAGGGTCGGGTACCCATCGTGTCCCTCTGAATGGACACAAGGTGATATATTGGTCATAGTCTTTTCTGCAGCCGGTTGCCGGCCAAAGCTGCACCCCTACGCTTATTTATCGTCGGTCTAGTGTTCGTTGGGGAATGCTACCGACGCCAGGGGGCGAGCTCCTACACCTGGAAATTTTGCCTCATCTACCCGTTGCGTAGTAGAGAGGGTTCTTTTACGTGCAAGTGCCATCGTACACCCACACGGGACCTCGGTTTTACTTCTCATCCGAAAGAAGGCACACTCGCCGCCTCTCTCTCTCTCACCCGAAAGAAGCCGACCCACCTCGGTCCAGTATCGAACCTAGAACTACTGGCGCAGTTGCCCAGAGTGCTAAACACTACGCCACCGCGGCGGATTAAAATACACCTGTTGATCGGTAAAATTTCCAGGTGTAGGAGTTCGTCGTCGGGCGTCAGTAAATTACTTCCATCAATAGGGATGTGAAATAACCAAACGGCAATCCTTGTCTTGGTCATTCGCCAATTCTCATGGTCAGTTTTTTTTTTCCAAATTTAAAAACAGGTCAATTCTGGCATGTCACCGACTTTCATTGGGACCTCAACTACACCCATAGAGGAGGCGATGCTAAAAATATGTGCTGGGATGCCAACGACATCAATTCCACCAATGAGGTCGGGGTATTCGGAAACTACGCTTGTGACTCTCCGTGGACACTAGTCCAGTCTTGCCTCACATTCATGAATCGGACAACTCCTGATTTTATCATATGGACGGGGTAAGTGTTCAATATCTTTCCTTCATTCAAATTAGTGTGAATCCATCTTTAAAAAAAATACGAAATGGGTCAAGGAGAGGAGAGAATTCACCAACTGTATCATTTGCCGGGGGTCACTCCTGGGCAACGTGATAACACAGCAACGGTCACTTTAATTTTCTTTTTCCATTATTAAAGAGACGACAGTGCCCATGTAGGAGATGAAAACTTCAGCTTGGACAAAGTGGTCACCATCATTAAGACTCTGACCGATGCCATCAAAGTATATTTCCCAAACACCCCGGTCATTCCAGTATTTGGAAATCATGACGCCTTCCCAAAACACAACTTTTCACCCAACCCGAGTGACCTGTACGACAGAGTGGCTGAATTGTGGAAAGACTGGATCGGCGAGGGCTATGACCAATTCAAGCAAGGCGAGTACTGTTCATAACTTTCCTCTCTTCACTCCCTGCCAAAACCCTAAAAAAAATAGTCGACTCCTGACCCGTTCTTCATTCATCAGACCAAGACATGAAACTTGACCACGATGGTCAGTGAGCGACTGACAACAATCCAATTTTATTTCCTCTCCCCACCAACTTTAGGAGGTTACTACAGCATGAGGCATCCCACACAACCTAATGTCACAGTCATCGGTCTCAACACACCTCTGTACTACTCCAAGAATCCTCTAGTGGACCCAAGTAACGATGACCCCGCAGGTCAGCTGCTGTGGCTGGACAACGTACTATCCAACCTAGCCAACACCGGCAAGAAAGTAAGGAGTCCATCTCACAAATACAGAGTCAGATAAAAGTCCATTTTCAGAAAAATAACTAACTAAAAAACTTGTGTCATAAACACAGGCTTACATCGTGGCCCACGTCCCACCAGGAATATTTGGCCGAAAAGTATGCCCCACAGGCTATTACTGGTTCCGTCCAGATTTAAATAGAAAGTATCTCGATATCATCATCAAGTATTCTAACGTTATTATCGGTCAGTTCTATGGTCATGACCACACCGATTCATTCAAGCTGTACTACGATGATCAACGTACGTAAGCATATGCAGTCAGTATTTTTGGAATTTCCCCCAGCGGGCTCGTCCATAAAGTGCTGCTTTTACACATTTTCATTATCTCCACAGTCCAATAATGTCTCTTTTTACCTCTCCCCTCCTCTCATTGATAACAGAAAATCCAATCAACGTCCACTTCGCAGCTCCAGCCGTCACACCCTGGAACACAACACTATCTGGAATTGGACCTAACAATCCTGGGGTTCGTTTATTTACCTACAACACCAACTATGGAAATGTAAGCTCCAAATTTTTATATAAAGAACCCCCCTTGCTCAATTTTCAATGGTATATTTTAGGTTTTGATACGCGGTAGAGATCCCGCGGTCCGTCTCTTTTACTACAGCATTGATGATGCCCATGTAAGCAAACTCCATAACCAAAATTCAATTATAAAAGTTTTTTTTCCCTGGAAGGCAAGGGTGGGGGACACAGGGGAAGGGTTGTTTTTCGTTCTCTTGACCACTGGCTCGAATATACACCACCAAAAATTTTACATTACTAATTACATTAACATTTGTCTGGCTACGTAGCCCACAATATACCTCTTGCAATTAAAAAATAAGCGGGTTATTGGTGTACTGTAAATAGCATGATAAGGCCTGTCTGGAGATCGAGTCGGTGCAGCAGTGGGTCACTTTTAATCCTTTCATTTTACCAACATTTTCACTTTCCACGCACATTCTCATAAACTTTTAACCAACATCAGTTTTAAACTAGCTAATAATGGGTGCATCGATTTCTAACGCGAAGGGTGCAACTAAAATACCAAGTTGCGTTGGACACACCAGTTCCCGTGAGATCACTAAAGTTAAGCAGCGCAAGCCCACGTCAATACCAACTTGGGGGAGCGGCGAGTTGCGTTGGACACACCAGTTCTCGTCTGATCACTGAAGTTAAGCAACGCAAGCCCAGTTAGTACTGACATGGGTGGTCGCTCGGGAAAGCTGGGTACTGCTAATACCCAATAATCGTCGCATTAGTGTAGTGTCTGTGTAGTGTCTGTGCAGTATATGCATTAGAACTATACAGTGGGCGGGTCTCTAATGACCTCGTAGTTGACGGGACCTTAAACTCCAACAAACAACAACAACAACCAACTTGGGTGGTTGGTAAAGAACGTTGGGTACTGCAAATTAACCCTCTCCTTCGTCCTTTCACCTTCCTCCTCATCTCCCGCGGGCAGCCTCCTAAGGGTTCGTCCTCTTATGGCTGCCTGGCTTACTCCCCAACCCACGAAACTAATACAGAAATCCAGTCCCATCTTGAACCAGGTAAATTAGTTTTCTCGTGTTAAAGGGAAAATTCAAATACAGGAGTAACATTGTGACCCTCTCTGCACGGAAATCATCGATAAAACTTCCAGCTATGTCTGTCCACTTCAGGAGGTAATTTAGCGACACCCAGGAGACGGTAGGGAGCGTGCGCTTACACCTACGAATTTTTCCGCGTCGTGTAGCTAGGGGTTGTTTTATGTGCAGTGAGGGGGCATTGCACACACATCGCACGCAGTACCGAATGAGGTTTTTATAGGGCCTAGGCAGAGTTGCGTTGGACACACCAGTTCTCGTGAGATCACTGAAGTTAAGCAGCGCAAGCCCACGTTAGTACCAACATGGGTGGTTGGTAAAGAACGTTGGGTGCTGCAAATTTCCCTTCTCCTACGTCCTCTACATCTACCTCCTCTTCTCCCGCAAGCAGCCTCCTAAGGGTTCGGCCTGTAATGGCTGCTTGGCTTACTCCCCAACCCATGAAATTAATCTAATCTGGATTTACTGGATTAGTTTTGTGGGTTGGGGAGTAAGCCAGGCAGCCATAACAGGATGAACCCTTAGGAGGCTGCCCGCAGGAGATGAGAAAGGTGAAAGGACAAAGGAGAGGGTTAATTTGCAACACCCAACGTTCTTTACCAACCACCCTTGTTGGTATTGACGTGGGCTTGCGCTGCTTAATCTGCTAATCTAATCCATACATATGCTTTGAGGGTCCCGTCCACTGCGTAGTTTTAATACAGAGACTGCACAGACACTACACTAATGCGACGATTTCTGGTTATTAGTATGTTACACTAAGGGGTTGGGGAGTAAGCCAAGAAGCCATAACAGGCCGAACCTTAAGGAGGTTGCTCCCGGATGAGAGGGCCCTCTCTAGGGAGGTGCAACCCGGGCCTTAGTCCGGGGCGCCATTTTGGCTCAAAGTGTGAGAAAAACTGCTGCATGAACTTGTATTATATTATTAAGGGGCGGCAAATTGTCTTCTTGTCCGGGGCGACATAAGCGCTAGAGCGGACCCTGCGGGTGATGAGGTAGGTGTAGAGGATGTAGGAGAGGGGAAATCCAACGTTCACTACCAACCACCCATGTTGGTACCAACTTGCGTTTGCGTTGCTTAACTTCAGTGATCTGACGAGAGCTGGTGTGCCCAATGCAACGCAGCCGCAGTACATCAGCGGTATCCAGTTTTCCCAAGGGCCTACCCGTGTTAGTACTTGCTGGTTTTGCGTTGCTTAACTTCAGTGATCAGACGAGAACTGGTGTGTCCAACGCATGCAGTCGCCCGGTGGCAATTATAAAAGAAGGCTTCGAAACTTTGGAGCGCCCTTGCAGGCTTCGACAAAAAGTCACGAACCACATGCTAGATCGAAGCTGCAATTTTGAGCTCAAGAGTCAAGAATGTTAGCACTGCTCAATGCCGGATTTAGGACAAATGTTGGTCCTGTCCTAGTTAAGTTAAGAGGCCCAGAAAATTTCCCCTAGAAAATGGGCTTCCTGGCTACGGGGCCCTGTACTTAACTACACCTTAGCACAATAGTAAATCCGGCACTGTCACTGCGCCATCGAGATGAGGTCTAACTTCAGACACAAATACTAACTCTTGCCTACTGCTTTTCCAGCTAGCCTCTTATGAAATTAAAAAATCTCTCAACTCAAACGTTTCATATCAAAGAGTTATTTGTTTACTAGAAGCAAAAACAACGATCACATTGCTTTCTTTCTTGTCTTTTCCTCTTACAAACGTTTGCATACAGGTCTTGAACTACGAGCAGTACTACCTGAACTTATCAAAGGCCAACGCCCAAAAGACCGATAACTGGGAACGGGAATACGATTTCCGAGGAGCCTATGGACTTTCCGACATGTCATACAGTGCCATCAACAACGTCGCACAAACTTTCGCCACTTCGGACAGAACATATTTCGACAAGTACTTCCTGTATAATTCTGTGAGTGCTGCTGGACCGCAAGAGTGCGATGACGTCTGCAAGAGAAACCACTACTGCTCCATTGTGAAAATTGATTACAGCGATTTCGCATTGTGCAACAACGGCAACAGCATATTCCCTAATATAGGTAAATCGGGACCTTTACTGATAATATTTACGGCATTGTGTCATTCCTTGGTCAAATATATGCACTATCACATGTCAACGTCTATATAAAAAATAACCAGGGGGGAAAAGGTCTCAGAACACATCTACTTAAACTTGGTACCAACAGAGCACCTTCTGACTATACTGTATACAGTACTGTACATTTTTAATACCCCTACGGAAAGGACTACTTACGGGAATGGGCCAAACTTTTAAATGGTATGATAATAGTACAAATATGATTCTAATTATAACAAAAATTATGTACAAAACCTAGAATTATACCAAAGACAAAAATTTAAAAACCAAAGAATAGTAGTCGAGGTACTACAAGGTCGGGATGGGGAAAACCATAAATTTGTGAATCTATTTTCGAATTTTATATTTTTAACTGTCTTGAATATGCCTCATCCAAATATCTATTAGACCTATCATTAAGTTGAATTCCAACACACACAAAAGTTACCTGAAATATTTTACACATTAATACAGTTCTGGCAGCACTGCATTCAATAACACACACACATAATTATTAAATAAAGGCTTTACAGTGATCCTATTAGAATCCAGCCAGTCCAACAATCAAGGGTTAGAAAGAACAGAAATTGTCAGTGAAGGGAAGGACTGGTACCTGGGACCTCCAGAGAGATCTAAATCGCACGCATTCATATACCAGATCTAAATAATATCACATCCGAATTAAGAAATGTTAGCACTTGTTTGCCTCATATTTATATGCTAAATAATAGCTGACAGCTTCACTTAATCCTTTGTCTATGTTCTTGCCAACGAGGTTGGAGGGGACTGGGTGTGAACTGCATTTGGTTTCTTATCAAACAACAACCTACCTATTTCTGGAGGTAAATGCAAATTTGGCAAAGTAAATCCAGTATGACAGGTGGGGAATAGGATGGGTAAGATAGGCATAACATTGCACCCTGGGGACGGTGAGGAGGAGACGACAACAACAATGCAAAGATTAGTACAAAAAGAAGTTAAGGAATCGCAGTAAGGACAGTGGCGACAGAATATGGAGGGGAGGGCAACAAAGAAATCGCTGATGGTGTATGGGAACAAACTGAAGATAGAGGAGGGAGGTAATTTACTACAATTCATGGGAGAGCTCACTTCTGTTTCGGACAAGAGCTGAATCACTGGAGACGAAACAGAGGACGGGGCAAAGATCACAGGCGGTGAGAAGGGCTGTGGATTGCGTGGGGGTCTAGTGGAGGATGTCAGACATGTGATGCTGGCATGTCCAATGCTGGACCACAACAGGAGGAGTTGGGGAACCCCCACATTGGAAGAAGTCCTAGGAGTGGTGGGTGTTGGGGCGAACCGACTAGAATAGGTGCAAAGGGTAAAGATGTTGCTGGGGTTCTGATGGAGATCTAGACATATGGGTCTAGCATGGGGAAATCCCACTAGCAAGGTATCCGTCACAAAGGATTACATATTCATATAAATGCCATTCTCAAAAGGCAACACTTTGTGTCTCCTAATCCCATTACCTTGCCTAGGATTGAACCTGTAACCATGGGTTAAGTTTTTGCTAAACAGCTTAATGGTAGTAATCATATATAATCTTTAGAGAGGATTTTCTTGCTTAAATTGCCAAAGTTTCGTTGGCAAGTAGCTAGGAGTTAACATAGCTGTAAATGTCCTCATGACTTTCCTTCAAATTCCGATCTACCATCGTTATATCTCATTGAAATGAAAGGATACAACCTGCTTTTCTTCGTAGTTTTTATAATAGGATAAAGGCATTAGTCATTGAGGTGTATTATTCGTGATGATGTAAATATATCAATGACTACTACAATGAGAGGATCCATAAAGTAATATTGTTAATATCATCCAGACCAACTTCATGAAACACTGTAAATACCAGCACATACCTTTTATGTCTCACCTTAATAAAAAAATATATAAATATACTGTATTTACTAACATGTTGTTTTATATGCGATTGCAGTTTATCGTCTTAACGAAGCCATACGTAATTTTTGGCTGACAATTATACGTTGTTTAGGAAATCTTATGCGATCTCTTCATTAAGCAACGAATAATCTAAAAAAATGTAAGGGTTTATAATTTCGTGAGGGAAGAAAACACAATTACCTTACAATCTGTCATCGACACCAGGAAATGGTCACACATTTTGCTATGGAAGCCTCCCTGTTGTCTGTCACTTGCACACACAAGCAGTCTGTGTTTTGAACTTACACTTAATTCAAAACATGAACGGTTTTTTCCCGTTTATTCAGTATAGCGTATCACTCACAACTAAGATGCACCATCACATGAATGTCACACACCAACCGTTTGCGGGACTTTTCAGGCATTATAACACCTGTAATATAATATTTTAAGTATTGAGATAAAGCAAAACTTCACTACATTAACGCATAGCACTGCATGTTTCAACTAAATTCACTAACAACGTTATGGCTTCACTACATTCTTTACCTTTTAGGCACAGTATTGCATTTTTTTGTAGCAAATTTTTCTTTCATGAACAGCCACAAGATTTCATAACAACTACGCCTACCGAGGTCCATATAGCAGTCGGCGTCGCATGGGATCATGGATAGTTAAACCGCAAGACTAGAAATTCACATTAAAATGCGATGGGACTGAAATTCCGGCATGATATTTTACAACTGGACATTCGGAATGCCGACACCCAATATTATTACACGTAAAAACTGAGAGCACGAATCATTTATGACATAATTTATGGCTGTCAAATATTAAAATTGGCTGAATAGACGACTGTATTAACGTTTTAAGTTTCACAAACCGTACCCACCAATTTCGGTGCTAAGGAGCCTGCGCCTGCTCGCAATGATGTTATTTATTATTTTGCATGAGTTGACCATGTTTATTGAATTGTGCTGTCAACACTTATTTATTAAATTTGTAACAATAACGTATGGAATATCATTAATGCAAAGCAGTGAATCATTTCATTCTTACCTTTTTTTCATCCACTTGGACTGCTTGGAATGACATACCGGTATTACAAATAGCCTTTACTGCAAATGTTGACGCAAGTCATTCCTGACATTTTTGCACACAAACTGTCTAAAATACAACTAGGAGACTACTACACCCACTAAAAGATTCGCACTATAATTTATATTGAAATGATATCAATTAATTAACGTAATATTTTAAACTTACAATTTCATCGTTAGAGAATCTTCCGAACATTCGCGTTCTCGAAAATTGGCGCCAAGAACGGGAGCAGCTCCGAGCGTTTTAAAGCTTGACTACGTATTATTCACACTTAATTTACTAT
Organism: Trigoniulus corallinus; assembly: GCA_013389805.1. Lineage (NCBI taxonomy): Eukaryota > Metazoa > Arthropoda > Diplopoda > Spirobolida > Trigoniulidae > Trigoniulus > Trigoniulus corallinus. Next base: position 16,749,829 of record JAAFCE010005724.1, on the reverse strand, counting down.
TTTAGCGGCTCGCATTGCCAGAGACAAAATAAACACATCAAAAAATAATATAAATTTCCAATTTAGACAATTTAGATGACAGACTTTTCTGGGGTATTCAATAGGAAAGCCTATAAGCCATAGTGGAACATCCGGAAATACGGTGGCTCTTGTTCTAAAACTACTTTTAGGGCTATGGCTAATGCCTGACACTATTACTCAAGCACTATTGCCATACCCTATTTACAATATAAGGTTTATACTAAATTATAAACGACTTCATCATACAGTTCATATTCACACGCCAAAAAAAAAAAAAAAAAAAAAAAACACTCGAAAAAAATTAACCAAAGACCGGTTGGACTCATTCCGGGCCCTTTGATACCTTATTCATCATCTTCATGTCTACATTCGAATTGACTACTGGTTTATGAAGTACCAAAGTATCTTGAATAGAGTTCGGCATCGGTTTGCCTCTTGTCGCAGGAAGCATCAGATTTCCGACACCAATTATTACACCCAAAAAACCCAAAATAACAAACGGAAGTCCTTTCCAAGTAAGTGAACCCTAAATTCAAAGTCAAAATACAGTAAATATATTGCACGTTTTCACAGAATACCTACTCTATATCTTATGCAAAATGATATGACTTTAAAAGTCATGAGGGTTAGTTAAATGGTGCAGCAGTTCACCAACTGCACTTCACCTAGCTAGGTAGTCGGTCGCATTACAGCCTTAGCAATGAGCTATTAACAAGTAACTTACCAAGGCCATTACTTGAGGACTTAGAAGAGCACCTATTCGTCCAGTTGCAGAAAACAAACCATAAGCTGTCGCTCTATGCAGAACAGAACAGATACAATTCGTGTTACAATAGACACGCATTATTTGTCATGATACTTGTGACTGTAATTGTAAAGTAATCTAAACAAAGAATCAAAGGTTGTATGTACCGTAAGGGTGTTGGAAACACTTCGCTTTGAAGTAAGTAAGCTGAAACTACAAAGAATCCAATGAAAGCCCTTGCAAGAATTTCTAAAACAGTAGCAGCATTATTGGCAACTGATTCTGGTACACCTACGAATAACGTAACAGAGACAGAGTCAAATTTTGAATGAATGGTGTCAGATCTGAATGGTGTGATCCGTTGAAGTCATTCTCACCTAATGCAGTCTGCATGAATGCAACAAGTGCGAGAAACATACCCATGGTAGATAATCCAATGGATGACAGGTATTTTCTTTCCCACCTGAAATATCATTGTCAATTTCGTACAAATAATTAAAAATATTTCTGGCATCATAATTACCTTCTCAAAAATAGTAAAGCCACGGTTCGAAACAGTAAATCGATGCTTCCCAGGATAAGAAAATTGATAAACACATTACCACTGAGTTTCACCATGGTGAGCATAATACCATAATTAGCTGAATACATGATAAACCTACGAGTAGCAATAAAAATAGAAATCGTTGCCAAATTATGACGACTTTTGATCAAAATTTAAAGTTAGAAGAACAATTTTACCAACTGAGGCTGAAAATTATTGTATAAAGTGCCATACGATGTGTCCGAAACAGATCTCGGATGTCATATTTTGCCTGGTGGTGAGAATCTTGTTCCATCTCTAACATTACAGCATTGATCCTGTCCTGAAAATCGCATGGTAAGGCTAAGCCGTTCTTTTTGATAATATATTCCATAATTTGTTGAGCTTCACTGGACTTTTTAGCCTTCAAGAGCCAACGGAAGGATTCTGGTATTATCCTGTAAGAAAGCATACCGTGAAAAGAAGTAGTTCACAAACAGTAGTTTGATGACGGTAATTTACCAATAGAAGCTCATTGTCAGTAAAAGAGGAATGCCAAGTCCGAGTTCCACATAACGCCAGTTACCAGTAATGTACATCATTCCAGTTAAATAAAATGTGCCCAAGCATAATGCTACTGCATCTCCAATTACAATGAATCTCGCTCTGAATTTGCCATGAAAGAGTTCGGTTTTCAGGCAAGTACTAGCTGATATGAATCCCTTGAAGCAGCACATGGAAAGATATTGGTCAAACTGAAATTAAAATAGTGACTTTCTTTTAATTTATATACCTGGATAAAGACTCCTTGCAGAAACTTCAGTGCAGCAAATGTGAAGAATTCTTCTATGAAAGAACCGACTCCAACGAAAATTGAAGTCAGTAAGACTGTTGCAAAGGAGATATTTTTTCTGCCAAGGCGATCAGCTATGGCACCAAAGATCAATCCACCCAACATCGTTCCAGCAAAGAACAATGTCTGAAGCAGTGGTAAAATATAACTCTTTTTATCACAAAGTAAATTCCACTACAAGATAATTGAACATTCAAGAAATTATTATTTGAAAAATGTCAGAGAAGTTGCAAATTTGATAACTTTACGTAACAAAATAAGTACTAGTGAAGTATACCTCCATCGCTATAGAAGTAAATAAAGTTTCATGTGTGTCAGCATGTGGACCAAGTGCACAATGTCCTGTTGCACCTTCAGAAGAATTCCAGCAGGCATTTGACTTCTTGATTTTGACAGCAAAACCAAAAGGAAAAATTCAACAGCTGAGATCATATTAATACTACTAACCCTTTTTCCCACCTATGGTAGGGTCGGGTACTCATCTTCGTCCCACTCGGACGCTCTATTGGACAGTATTTTGACGCAGCCGGCTGCCAACCTAATTCTGCAACCCCTATGCTTATTTATCGTTAGCCTATTTTTCTTCACTATTCTTTCGCGGAAGCTAGAGGGCGAGCTCCTACACCTAAGAAATTTGCCTCATCTACTTGCCGCGTAGTAGAAAGGTGGGACACACCAAGCCAGAGGCGTATTATCTCACAGTATTAGCCTTTTTATCAGACTACTGCTGCTGGATGTAATGGACCTCTGGCTGGAAGTGTGTCCCCAGCTGAGTATAAGGGGAGAAAGGATCTTCCATATAAATTGAAAGAGATTAGGGCACACTCATACTACTGGTCATTTTTGCCAAGGGTCAATTTGACAATGGAATGGCCTTGGAGAGGATAAGGTGGAGGGCTTCATCAAAGGAAAGCCCACCATTGCAAGTATTGTGAGGGGGAGGCACCTGAATTATAGCTTAGGGTTTTAGAGGTATTATGGTATCATATGTAGGATTGAGAGTTAGTCTCTCCACTGGATAGTTCTGGATTAGTTTCGTGGGTTGGGGAGTAAGCCATAACAGGACGAACCCTTAGGAGACTGCCCACGGGAGATTAGGAGGTAGGTGAAAGGACGAAGAAGAGGGTTAATTTGCAGCACCCAACGTTCTTTACCAACCACCCATGTTGGTATTGACATGGGCTTGCACTGCTTAACTTCAGTGATCTCAAGGGAACTGGTGTGTCCAATGCAACTTGGCTGCACTTTTGCCATATTAGCCAAATTGGCTCCACTGCCATATTGGCCAAAGAAAAAGCTGCTTGCAGTGTAGTAAATTAGAATTAGAATGGGTTTTTTTTCCGTGCAGTGGGGACATCGTACGGGGCCACGGCTTTACTTCCCATCCGGCGGAAGGCGCACTAAGGACCTTTCTCTCTCGCCTTGAAAAGAAGCCGAACTAGCTCGACCTCAGAGGCGGCTCGTGGGGCAGGCAAACCTAGGCGGCTGCCTAGGGCGGCAAATTTCATAGGGGCGGCTGATTTCAGAGGTACTTCCTTGCCATGCAGTCTATCATTCATTTAAAATGTTCATAGTCCTGGGGGTCCCAAATTTCTCTGATTGGTTGGGCCTTTTCTAAATGTTGGTATTGAAACAAATGCCAAGCACGTGAGGGATGCTTGGACAATTTAGAACTGTATTAGATTCAATGGGGGCGGCGGTGATGGACTCACTTGCCTAGGGCGCCTGAAACTCACTAGCCGGCCCTGCTCGACCTAGTATCAAATCTGGAACCCCAGTAGTGGAACACGTTACCTATGCGCCATTGAGGCGGTTTCCAACGTCTGAGATCATAACCCGATTTTTTCCACTTACCTTATTACAAGAATCTGTTGGTCCATAAGTCCAAAAAGAAAGGCTAAATAGCATGGACACACTAAATACATACTGAAGTTGAAGAAGTGAGAAAATAATTGTTTGGTATCTTCCTGGATGTCCAAGATGAAGAATTAATGCTTCGAGTTGACCACTCATCTTCAAAGTCTGCAATTACTGCTGCTAAATTTCCTTCATCATCTGCAATAATATTTACAGAGTTTCGCTATCTCAAAAAAAATGGCAGTAATGTCATCATGTGTATAAATTCCGAAGTCTAGAAATTAGAGAAGCTACAATTGAGAACAGATTGTATTACGAAAAAATATGCTTTTAAACATTATTACTTATCAAACTAAACTTTCTTACACCAACCTTCAAATTTGATGCTTCATTAAGATACAAAAAGTCATTCCGAGATGATTTCTTCCGCAAAAGAGCCCACCTCAATAATCTGATGGTAGCTTGATTCGTGATGCGTTTATTTCAGGTTTGATCCTGGCTTAAGCTACTGGTTTCCTTCAGTTGAAAGGAAAGCTCAGAGTGCGTCTTTTCCGGATGAAAAATACGTCCTCCCGTGCGGTGTTGTACGATGTTATCACCGCATGTCAGGGGGAGCAATGCAGCAATTGCTCCCCCCCTCGGTGCATCAATGGGGCGCATATTTCATCTGATGCTGTATTCAACTTTGCAACTGATGAGGCATTTCTGAATTGCTGTTCCCATTTCTATACTGCCAGTCCAACAGTTGTAGTCCACTTTGCAGTTGGCTGAACCACTGAAGATAGGACATTGTTTAACGGGCAGTAGAAGACCTATTCTAATTGCTAGCTAACTCATGATTGGAGGTAATTAACTCATTTGGGGGGGGTAATTTACCAATTGTTGTTTGTTGGTGTTTAGGTATCTTAAACTACAAGGTCATTAGAGCCCCGTCCACTGCGTAGTTCAAATGCAGAGACTGCACAGACACTACACTAATGCGACGATTTTTGGGTATTAGCAGTACCTGGTTTCCCCAAGTGGCCACCCATGTCAGTACTAGCTGGGTTTGCGTTGCTTAATTTCAGGGATCAGGGTTGAAAAGGTAGAAAAAGCTGTTTAAGTACAGTAGTAATTCCCATCCGACGAAAGATGCACTTGGGCTTTCAGTTCTTCTTGCTCGAAAGGATCACACAGCCACGAGTAGAATTGAACCTTCCATTATGAGTTCACGAGTCCTCCATGCTGCAATTCAGCTACAGAACCGAGCTTTCTTTCGGTTTTCCCTCAGGAATCCGGACGGAACCCCATCATTTTGGCATATTTATCATACATTATTATAGATTATACAGATGCATACAGGGCTTTTACTTTTACAATTCTAAGATGTGGACATTTTGATGGAATATCTCAATGCGATAGGGTTAAGATGTAATTCATACACCAAACTGACATAGACCCCGGGTGGAGTGTGTAAAACGTCATAAATCGCCTCCAGAACAGATCAAAGTCTTTTAAAAGTGCAGTAGTTACCTGGATACATCTTTCTGACAACACCTAATTCCTACCAAGTTATCTTTTCTGTTAATAATCAACAAACCTTCCAAATCCATAAACAACGCTTTTAAAAAATCCACTGTTAAACTGCGATAAACTGTACTCCTGAAGAGGACGAGCGGGATAAGTCTTTATTCTGTAATTTACCAAAACCATGCAAGACCTTTTTAAAATCCTTACACTTAACAATTGAGCCTTAAAGACATCTGAGAGATTTTGAACTTCAGGCACTCCCACACCAGAGGAAAGGAAATCCAAAAGGCCTTGAAGACATAAGGCTACAATAATGTGGCACATCTTTCAACCACCTACCTTTTTTGCAGGATCAGCGAACCAAGGAGCTTCGCAAAAGTTCAAGATAAATCATTTTCAGTTTATTTTCCACGTTTACTAAAAAATAAACTATAAATATACAGATAACTCCTTCATTTTCTTTGGATATTTTTTGTCGATCACCATGGCATCTCACAAAATCACAGCTTAATTACAAATCATCAGAAAATAGTTTGTTCTTTTTATCCCCTCTCTAAGAAACGCTGGCTTCTCCTCTCTCAACAAGAAAATAAAATCAAAACCATGTTGGACGGTGGACAGGAGAATTCAACAACACATTTGTCTTAATCACAGATTTAAAAAATAAATCAGTTCACAAAATCTAATACACAAAAACAAGGCCTGAGATATGTCCACAGACAGTATTTTCCTTTAAAATATTATCTCCTACAAACTTTCTTATTATCTTTTTAAAATTTCTGGACTGTATCGCCAAGCATATTTATTATTCTTCTTATTCTGTCTGAAATGCCTTCAGCAATTCGACACATCTTCAAAAAATGTCATTCTGTGTGCATGTGCCATGTATCATCACATCACAACAGGGAGCCTTTTTGGAGATTCCAACGAGTGCCAGTTCGACTCTTGCTCAACAAGATCGTCTAGTGACATGGAAGAGCGACCAGTGACTGACAGACATCCCCCATACAATCCCGTTAGTTACTATAATACATTAACTACCTAATTATGTGACAAGAGAACAACTTACATTCTCGTAGTTCAAAATACTTATACAATTACAACACTTTTTGCCTCTTCTTTCTTCTTTTTCTTTCTCATTTCAATCGTGTCTTGAACGTTATTAGGCATCGGTCTATTACGCGTTTCTGGAAGAATTTGTGTTATTGTGCCAGCCATCAAACCACAGATTCCAAATATCAGAAATGGTAACCAATCCCACGTGTAATCACCCTAAGAAGGAAACAAAAACGTTGTCATCCAAAAGACAGAATAAAATGAAATTCGCTCCAATGACGTTTTATAAAGAAAACGAAGCAGATAACTCACAATGAGAAGTGCTACAGGTACAAGCATGGATCCAATTCTTCCAGCACCACTACAACAACCTTGGGCAAACGTTCTGAAATATTTATAACAGCGTTTCAAAATATGGATTGGAGACCCGCAAACCCTGCCACAGGTGGGGTAAGATGATGACGTGATTCACAAATTTATGTACCTAAGCTCTGTTGGAAACACTTCAGCGACGTAAAGAAATGATATGGACATTAGACTGGACACACAGCCTCGAGCAGTGCTTCCCGCAATAGTAGAGAGTATTGGTGCCAGATCTGAAAGAGGAAATAAGAAGTAGATTATAGGCATTTACATTAGTTTCAAGCGGTAAGAAAATTATCAGTAAAGAACAAATACGTTACCTAAAACGGCAGTGTTTAATACTGATATCAACGTGACCACCCCAGCAGTTATAAAAGCTATGGAAACAGTAAATCTTCTACCAACTCTAAAGAATAAAATGACCATTAAACCAGTTCCAATAAACGTCCAATTAAGAATTTATAAAATTTTCGGCATATGATATACCCAAACAAAATCACCTAACGGCCGTAATAAAGAAAATACATTTGACGATAAATACGGCTAACGCCATGACCAAATATTTAAATATTAACGTCCCGCTGAAATTAGACAGAGACAGGACGACGCCCATTCCTAGGAAGGTGCCACTAATCCTGTGGAGGAGAACAAATTATAATTTCAGGGCTTTTCTCCTATCCGAAATTTACAAACCAATAGCTTGCAACTTGCCAATTAGACATGAAGACCATGGTGTAAATGGCCAGGGTCTTTTGTCGAAACAAGTCCTTTAGACTGGCATTTCCAGTTTTACTGCTTTCGCCCTCAATGTCGTGTACCACAGCTTGAATCTCTGACTTGAAAGTATCTGGCAGTTGAATACCATTGAACTTCGCAATGCGCTGAATAAGTGCTATAGCTTGTTCTTCTTTTTTGGTTTTCAGCATCCATCTTAACGACTCTGGGATTAGCCTGATATGGAAAGACATTTCCAGTTCCTTAGGGAGCTATTTCAAAAACCTTCTTATGATAGCCTTGTAGACATCGTTTCAAACTTGCCAAATATTCCCAATCGTCAAGACCATTGGAATCAAGTTGAAATATTCGACATGTCGCCAATTCTCAGTCAGATAAATAGCTAGAGCAATGTATAATACACATAGAGTGGCGGCTATTACTTCTCCAATGGCGTGAGCTTTAGCCCGATATTTCGTCGGCAAGAATTCTATCTTTAAACTAGTGGACGACGCCATACAAGCCTAAGAAAAACAAAAGATAAGTCATAAGATGTGTTCATTTTAGATGATAACAGTGTCATCAAACTGACAACAAATGCCTTACTTGAACAGAAGCTCCCTGAAGTAATTTGGCTGCTGCAAATACATATGGATGAGGGGCTAAAGCGGTGAGGACACCAAGCGCCATCGATGAATACAAGGTGCCAAGCACCATAGGTTTTCGGCCATACTTGTCTGCTAATGCACCTCCAAACACTCCTCCAACCACGGCACCCACCAAGAACAACGTCTGGAAGACTCTGAGAACATATTTGTCGTCGCACACGTAATCCCACTAAAATTAAGCAGAACTACAAAATTGACTGTCATGCTTGTGAGCTCACATCTTCCCACAATATAACGTATTTAAATTGTTCACTGACCTCTACAGCAATGGACCGCATTTCGGCATCGGTACTATACTCATAACCGGCATCACATGGTATCTTGCCAAAAGAATGATTGGTGGGATCAATGTAAAGGTGACAAGAATCGGCCCAAGGATTATCTTCTGACAGTTCGGTATTATTCAACCAAGGGTCTAATGTACTGTTAATGTCTAACTAAATAATTGCATGTATTAAAGAGGAGTTGCAATTCCATCTTTCATGACCATTCGAGTATTTCGTTTGTTGAATCACTTACTTTGCATCTATGTGTAGGAGTATAATTCCACATGGATAGGGTAAAAACGGTTACTAAATACCAAAACACGTTTAATTGCAAGAGAAATGTCACGATGATCTGATACCGTCCAGGATCTCCCAATTGCATTAGTAGGCTTTCCAGTCTTGCACTCATTTTCACCAGAATGTGTTATATTGCACTTCTACAATAGACGGAAAAGATATGCACATTATTAATGGATAAATCAAAAGTGTAGGATTCCTTTTCTTAGAGTAAGTATTAAAGACATCTAGAATACCAGTGGCGACAGTTACACTTATTTCTTTTTTTTTTTAAATGCGACCTTAAAAACAATAGATTGTCTATGTGAAAATTAAACTAGGATTTCCTCCGAGGAATATTTCCTGACTAGATTTCCTTTAGAAATAACACAGGGTGGCGTAGGATTTCATGCATTTAAACATAACTCCTCAAAACGCTCATATTTTAATTCATTTATTTTCAATGAGTCCTAAAAATACCAGGAAATTGGGAGGGCTATACACTAAAATGTGAATATGGTTACGAGTAAGTAACACGAATTAAGACAAAAGTACGTAATTAGGGCTATCCAGGACGAAGTAACAAGGGTACCTATTGTATAATACTGTAATAAAATAATTATCAATTAAAGTTTTAAGTCAAAATTTCATTGTTCGAAGAAGTAAACTAGATCAAACTGTATATTAATTAAATTTAAAGATCTTCATATAAGGTCATCTGAGAAGAATTTAAATTAAAATTAATTAAAATTGCCTTAATAACTATTATCTAACAAAAAAAAACTCATATTAAATTAGGGGTTCGCCTCTACTGGAATTACTATTTTAAAAACATGGCTGGAATTGTTGCCACAGCAAACCACAATCCGAGTTTCTGAGTATAAGGGTCAAGTAAGGCATCCCCACTCACGTTATCTTTATCAAGGACTGAACCCACACTAACTAATAAGTTGATTCATTAAGCTACTAAACACCAGACAAAATTATTTACTTTTCAATTGGCTGATAACGCAGTTAACTGCATTAATTTTACTCGTTGCACTGATAAGATTTCTCCTGCCTCTTAGAACACTTATTTTGGAAGGCCAAAACAGTATGAAATAGATGAGATTATAAAATAAACAAAATCTGTGACAATCAATTACCGCAAAAGTTGATTAACTAAATAATGAAGTACTACTAAGTGACTGAAGAGGAACTAATAAATAACTGCTCAACAGTTGAACATGAGCCAAATATTGGAGTTCATATAAGTGGATTGCATTATACAAAATAATAATTCACTATCAACAATAACGGACTAAATTCATGTGTGAAACTGTGCATGTTAACGTTTCTGGGTCTCCAAAGTATATTATGAGAAATCTCGAAATCTTAGAAATAAACAGACTACTAATCAGGAATCGACTCATGAGAGTTGGAGGCGATTCAGAGACGAGTACAGAATATGTAATTTTCGAAGGATAAAAACTCTATGACTGCCCATATTCAGCTATCAGTTTATATTCATCGGAAACTGGGTCCAAGGCAAACAAGAAAACTGAACAACAAAAACTAAACATTACAGTCACACAGATAAGCAGTAAATTACAATCTTATTTAATCACACTTTATTGTATCATGCTAGCGTAATTAACACCAGAAAACACTACTCATTATTAAATTTATGGAAAAAAATTAGTAGTGGGAATGGGAAAACAATAGGAAATCACGCACTGAATAAAAATGAAACATTATCACACGTTATAACACGTTACAATGAAACATTATACAAGAATTAATCACACGTGAAAAGGGGCGACACGATGACGACCGTCTCCAACTCGTCGTCATGACAACCTTAAGAATTCCGGCGCCATTTAACTCTGACCGTGGTGGTCTCCTCTTCAAATGACTTCAAAACACTAAGTAGGGTACTTACAAAACTACAAACCTCAGTTAACTAATGATGAGGGGATGACTCCCGCTGGTTTTCAACTTACTACAAAGTTGCAAAAACAGTCCACGCCTTGAAAGAACAGTAAAGTCAAACTGTCACTTCAATCCGTGAAACTATTAACCACTCGACAAAAGCCATACCTGGGAAGGGGGAGAGAAGCCTAACACAGCATTCCGTTATATTGGAATTTCATCACCAAATTGCTTTTTTTCGCACTCATCATTTGCTTGGCATGGTTCCATAAGAATTTCTACCGCCAATGTCACTCACGTGTTTCACTAATGTAACACTGAGCGTTGAGTGACTCCAAAAACGTAATCACCTGATATATATTACAGTATATCCTACCACGACAGCATTAATGTATCTTCTGACAAGTTTCACCTGATTTCATAAGGAAGGCAGCAGTTAAACTTCAGGATCCAGGCTGTATATAGACAAGAAATACGAGGCCTATTTGTGTTATTAACATTTGTGACTGATATTAATCTACAGTATATCATATTCAATAAAGAAAATTCCTATCCGGCATATCAAGAATTGTAATTAGAACTAGAGGGAACTAGGGCAAGGAAATACCGGAAAGAAATACACAGCAGGGAAGAAAAATTTGAGGACAATGGATATGATTTGTCATGCAGACTAGAATGAAAAAAAGCAATTTTGTGTTAAGCTTTCGTGCATTAAGTATTATTTTTTTGTCTTCAATACATTTAAGACAATCAGTATACTTACCGTAGAAACCAGTAGAGAACTCCAACCTATTTCGAATGTCATACGGACGACAGATGCTCTCTCTCTCCGACTGTCGTTCTCTAGCTCTCACCTTCGAAAGATGCTTTTTTCACGCTTCCAACCGGCTCACTATCTTTCCCATCTAAACACTGAGAGTGATCACGGAAATCGTGACGTTCCACAACCGACAAAGAGAGAAAATGGCGCTGATGGACGCACCGATGAACCAATCACAAGTGAGAGTCACTCGCCAACTAGCTCATAGAACACCTCGACGCATGCGTAATGCCATAGTCCTCTCGATGACGCAATCACAAGCAGTTCGACGAAAAGATGACGTAATCGACCCCTTCTGTTTTCTTTTTTGACAAGATGCAGAAATGGAGATAATGACAAAAGACATCTTGTTGTCAATTGCCGTGGGAAAAAAAATGGGTCGAGGAACTAATACATCTGATATTTTAACACCATAACGTCATTCATCATCGCAGATAATAATAAAATTACTTTGCATGATTATTAATGGTCAAATAATTAAGAATTCGTGTTTGATCGTCCACGACACCAGGAATTCTCTTTCGCCGCACCGAGCCACACATACAGTACGGTACAACATTCTCGGGTATTTTTCCCTTTCTAACAATTACTTTTAGAAGAAAATGACGTATATATTGAATTTGTCCACATTTTGCTCTAGTACAGTTAACAAAAAAGATTTCACTCTTTCACTCCAAAACGAGAAATTCAAGTTCTACTTGGCATGGACTCGTAGTTTCATTGGTAGCCATTATTCCTTCGGCTTAGCACGATGAAACAATCAAGGAAAAGTTTTCAGCTGAAAAAAATAATGGTATGTAAGACAAAGTGACTTTAACATGAAATGGCATTCACGTTCCACAAAATCAACTTATAACAATTCAGCCCTATGGGAATTAAAATTACCATAGACAGTTACAAACCCAAACAGGTTTTTTTTTCTCCACCACTATTTCAGCCAGGATTTATATGATCACATCATTTAATATCATAAGCACCTTGATGGACATGAAGAGGTAGCGTTGAACTACTGCGTAAATGGCTCCAGGTTCGATACTAGATCAGGTGGGTTGGTTTCTTTCGGGCGAGAGAGGGAGTCCGAGTGCAGCTTCCGTCGGATGGAAAGTAAAGCCGTAGCCCTGTGGGGTGTACGATGCCATCTGCACGTAAAAGAACCCTCTCCACTGTGCAAAGAGTAGATCGTCAAAATTCCCAGGTGTAGAAGCTCTTCCCAGGCGTCAGTGGAGTGCCCAAACGAGCAGTAGGCCGATGACAATTACGAATAGGGACTGTAGCTTAGGTTGGGAGCCAGCTGCGTAAAATATGCTGTCCAACAGATCAGATCGCCCATGCGTCCTAGAGGAACAAAATGTATTTATTTATCCTTAACATTCTTTTGCGTGGGTTAAATATTCAAATTATTTTGCAACTAAGTTGACAGTCATCATCATCATCATACCCTTATCCCCGGGAGCGGCGAGTTGCGTTGGACACACCAGTTCTCGTCTAATCACTGAAGTTAAGCAACGCAAGCCCAGTTAGTAGTGACATGGGTGGTCGCTCGGGAAAGCTGGGTACTGCTAATACCCAATAATCGTCGCATTAGTGTAGTGTAGTGTCTGTGTAGTATATGCATTAGAACTATACAGTGGACGGGTCTCTAATGACCTCGTAGTTGACGGGACCTTAAACTCCAACAAACAACAACAACAACCCTTATCCCGCCTGTGGCAGGGTCGGTCTGCGGGTTCTGGCCCTCCACTCCCGCCTATCTCCCACCGGGTTCCCGTGTACCCCATACACTACCATATCCTTAGGAACAACGTGCTCCCACGTCTGCATTGGTCTCCCCTGCTCCGGGTGCTTTCAACCACCTGCATTCCTGTAATGGACCTAACGAGCTCCTCCTCCCCTCTTCTCCTTAAGTGTCCATGCCACCTCAATCTACTCTCCCTCATTTTTTCCGCGATGTCCCCCACCCCAGGGTACCTCTAATATACTCATTCCTAATTCTATCAGTTCACGTACCGTAGAATTTGCATCACGGCCTACATTGAATAATACTGTATTTAAGAATAGCAAGTATAACCTAGTTTGAAATATGTTTTTCATATCATTTTTCATACCCGTTTATTTTTTAAATAAAACCACAAAGCTGACCCCATAAATCATAGCTGGATTTTCTTGACTGACAAGAGGTCCGCACTTGGCAGTCCCTAGTCAGCCATCTGGGTAACCGACAAGTTGTTGATTGGTTTATACTGCAACTGTAACCATGGGTTACCTTCCCCAAGGATGCATGAAGCGGTGAGTGAGAGGGGGCCAAGTCAGCCTTCTGTCTGATGAGAGATGAAATCGTGACCTCAAAAGAACCCTGTAATTTACAGGTCGGTCAAAAGGACCTGTAACTTACAGGTCGGTAAAATTCTCAGGTGTATTTGTTGTTTGTTGGAGTTTAAGGTCCCGTCAACTACGAGGTCATTAGAGACCCGCCCACTGTATAGTTCTAATGCATATACTGCACAGACACTACACTAATGAGACGATTATTGGGTATTAGCAGTACCCAGCTTTCCCGAGCGACCACCCATGTCAGTACTAACTGGGCTTGCGTTGCTTAACTTCAGTGATCAGACGAGAACTGGTGTGTCCAACGCAACTCGCCGCTCCCATTCTCAGGTGTAGGAGATCGCCTCCCTTACGTCGGTGAAGTGAAAAGTCCCCCCCCCCTTCCCCAAGGCGAAAATAGGCCGAAGATAAATAAACTAAAAAAACAATATAAATGCCCGTGTAAATGGGCACCCAAACCTGCCATAAGCCGGAAAAGGGTTAGTGATGATGATGACACCATGTCAATAAAGGATAGAGCGGCTTAATGCGTTGGCCACACAAGTTCTCGCCAGATCACTGATGTTAAGCAACGCATTCCCAGGAAGTACTAACATGGGTGGCCGCTTGGGAAAACTGGGCACTGCTAATATCCAATAATCGTCGCATTAGTGTAGTGTCTGTGCAGTCTCTGTACTAGAACTATGCAGTGGACGGGGTTCTAATGACCTTGTAGTTGAAGGGCCCTAAAACGCCAGTAAAACAAAAAAAACCCCATTAGGATCACTGATGATGACAGATTTATCTGTTGATCCCATGAGTGTAGGTTCAATCCTGATTGCTGGCTGTGATTTTCTTTTTCGTTGGGCGAGAGAAAAACTTTAAATGCCTTATTTCATATGGGAAGTGGTGGACATCGCAGAAAAAATGAGGGAGAATAGGCTGAGGTGGTATGGACAGGTCATGAGAAGAGGAGCTAGTTTGGTCCTTGCCAAGAATGCAGGTGGTCGAGGGCTACAACTCGCTGACACGACCCTGCCACAGGCGGGATAAGGGTATGATGATGATTTCACGTGGGAAATAAAGGGTCAGTGCCTGCTCTTGCTAAACGGAAAATAAATTGAAAATCGGCGGCATTTCTAGACAGACATATTAAGAGTAGCCTCTCGGGGAGTCGAGAGACAACCTTCAAAGGTTATACCGGTCGGGGTTGGGTTCCAATGAGTTCGGCAACCAAGTGGTCCAAGAGTGAAGAGCAAGAAAGAATAAGGGAAAAATGAAGGCAGGATTGCAAATAATAGGGAGAAGAACAGAGAAAACGCCAAGGGAACTTATAGATGATAATGATACTTAGCTGGCTGTCGACCAACTTTCACAACCCTTTCGTTGCCTCATTCTACATACAAGGGAGTACAGTAGGTCATATTTCATCTAGGAGTCCACCCTGGGGGAGACAGGGGAACAGAACGGTACATTAATATGCAACTGCTTACTGGATACGTTGTTCTCAAGAGGAAAAAATTACAGTGAGTCACTTACAGGCCAGTAAATATAATTGCCTTGTCAAGCCACCATTCTCCTGTACTCGCTCCTCCCTTCTTTAATTCCAAGAACAATCCTGCTGCAGTAATTCAGACTCACCATCACTCAGACCACACGTGACCACCATTTTATTTCTACTGGGACTGAAAGAGTATGTAGGGTACTTTCGGCTTCCCGCCTACTTGAAAATCTATGCTGACTGCCTCCAAAACCATCAACAAATGTCTATCAAGTGAACTACTAACGTCTTATCATTTTGCATAATTTCCAACTCGAAGTTCTGCAATATTCCAACCCACTCCGAATTCTTTCTTAAGAGGGTCCAAACAGGCATCTGGGAGGGAAGATCCGGTTGAAAAACGAGTCGAAACTTTTACTTGGGGTTAACAGACGCTAGTTCTTAATAGAGCACAAAAGTGGACTCGGGATCACCTGAATGAGAGATGAATACCCAACCCATCCTTCTCTTTCTCTGGCCTCTCCTCCATCAACATTCACCTCTTCTGTGTCTGCTTGATTTTCTCGAACTATCGTATAAAAATGCAGTGTTTTATCTAATAGTGTTGTAAATTTTAAACACAATCGATCAAATGTATTTAACTGCACTCTTCCTACTCCTGGTGGATGATTGTGGTTAGAAACAGCAAGCAGGCTGGTGACATCTGCACTTTTCTCTGTTAAACTCACGGTGGTTAAACGCAGGTTCGATCCTGACCAAGATGGGTGGTTTATTTGCTGTTCGAAAGACAGAGAACTTCAAGATACGCCGGCATTTCGTCAGATAGTTAATAAAGCCGTAGCTCTGTGTGGTATCTGTGGGCGCTGTGTTACGTGGCCTATGGCACGCAGAATAATTTTGCTGGCACGTGGCATGCAATGTTCCGTCTAAGCTGCGCTGGCGCAGTTTCGGACTAGTAGCGCACAGATTTTTAGCTCAGCGCAGGAGCGGTCAGAATGGCGAATAAAACTCTGCTCACAAGTTTTTGATTTTGCACACGAACCAGCAATCCTTAGAGGGAACATTGGTTGCATGTCTATATAGAGGGTAACCTGTATAAAGCTAAACCAATCGATTGATGGAATTTCCATTTCTTGTAACCAGTGGCGTAGCCAAGGGGGGGGGTTAACCTCCCTCGGGCCTCGAATATAACGAAGCGGTATACGCGCTATCGAGTCATATCCCCCCCCCTCAGAAAATCCTGGTTCACCCTATCGACAGTCATATCCCCCCTTCAGAAAATTCTGGCTACGCCACTGCCTGTAACAAATCGGAAGTAGGGGTACCCTACTATATATTCCTGTAACATACTAACTGGCACGTTAGTACATCAAGAAAAAATTTAACTTTTTAAATTGTTGGCACACCAGCAGGAATAGGTTCTCCACCACTGAGCTAGTATGACTAACTGGCAGTCATAGGCCCTATGTTCCTGAGATGGTGAACGGAATATTTGATAATCATTGAATTTCTAAGGGCTTAAAATCATAAGATGACTAGAATGAATATCAATCAGAAAAACACTGTGTATCACACTGAACTACTGAAATTACAGTGAAACAAGCATTATTACAGAAGATGGTAAAAAGTTATTTTCCGCATGTGTGTGCATTGGATTGCTTATTGTTATTGTGCAATAGGTCAGAGACCATGCAATATTATAACCAACAAAGCATTAATTTACCTGCTACAGTTTCTACTTTGGTTGTAGAATGCGATGTTGGAACAAGTGGGGTAGGCTGGCATCCTCCCAAAGACAACCTCTCTCTCTCTCAATGAGTTATAATAAGAATGCGAAGAAGCTAACTCGGGTTAATTCCTCAATTCTTTAGAGGGAGGACTTAAGATGAAAATGAAGATAAGAGTTCATTCAACACGGAATAACCCGTTGACTTCATCAACGTTGTGCCAAAAATATTCCTCCCAGCATGTAATAAACCTCGATCAATAAATGGCTATAAAGTTCATAAGCATTAACGATCGACGACATATT
The DNA here is from genome assembly GCA_013389805.1 of Trigoniulus corallinus. Taxonomy (NCBI): domain Eukaryota; kingdom Metazoa; phylum Arthropoda; class Diplopoda; order Spirobolida; family Trigoniulidae; genus Trigoniulus; species Trigoniulus corallinus. The sequence goes on along the minus strand of JAAFCE010005724.1, from coordinate 16,732,407 downwards.
GAGTACTAATAGTCGCTAAAGAAAAAAAAGAATAATGATATTAACGGCTATTGTAAAACAGACTTGAATATTAATCCTCCATCATTTGATAACTTGCCTGAATGTTTTAAACATGATCAATTACCGTATTGAATTTAGAGACCAAAATAAAGAAACTTTTTTGTTCATAAATATATGTGATTGTTTTACAGATATGAAATTTGACAAAGTCATAACCTCCAGCATCAAATGTCACGACTGCCGGCCAGTCCTAAAATCGGTTATTCAGTGACTTCTTAATGGCATTTACTAAATATTAAAATAATGTATGTACAGTTATTCTCTGTTTATCTTACTTCATAAAGAGTCTTTCCCCTTTTTTTAGTCACTGAATTTATATTTAAGTAAATGAAAACATTTTGACGATAGAATTAAAAGAACGGCAACTAAAATCGAACGGTAGTAGAATGAATACACGCTCCATTCGCATTCTAAGTAATACATGTATAAACACACCAGGTGGCAGCACTTTCTGAGGAGGTAGCGGCTACGAAGTAAGGGAAGGCGTTTCAAGGCTAAGCTCTCAGAAACGCAAGCTCCCCGCTCTCTCAGCTGGTTATGACGTCACGAAACGTCATTCTAAAATGTCAAACAAACATCAAGTTTTAAATTCGTCGTGTTCACAGCTGGAAATAAAATTTAAATACCACGCGTATCTATTACGGGAAACCCAAAAGGAAGTTTGTAAGTTGTTAGGTTGTTTCATTTTTAGTGGTGGACAGATATCAAGTAAAATCATACTGTCTGTAGGATGCGACGTGACGCCAGAACGTTCCTTTTCCCCCAACCCCAACTCGAGGATCGTTTGTTTCTCGCATCATGGAGGTGTTCTAATGACGTAAACATTTGTCCCACACCGAAATGCGCTATATACAGGTACATTAGATAATTTCATTTTATTGTCGGATTAAGTTTTCAGAAGAAGAAAAAATACCGCTGTTTAAAGAAACACCTCTTTGACAAATATTCTTTCATGGCAGCACTAACTATCCTATCTCGGAAAATGTACGTAAATATTTACTCTATAGAACAACAAGCTGACATATTTGATGCCTAAAGGGATAATAAGTAATAAGCCACAAGATTCTTAAGAAACAAACAATTCAACAACGGCTGCTCTAAGATGTGGTAAGTCCTCATCATCATCATCATCATCTCGCCCTTCTCCCGCCTGAGACAGGGTCGGGTCTGCGGGTTCTAATCCTCCACTCCCGCCTATACCCCCCACCAAATCCCCCTCTACCCCACACGCCTCCATGTCCTTCTGCACCACCTGCTCCCACGTCCGTTTTGGTCTTTCTCTACCTCTGGTACCCCCCCCCCCAATTATCTGCAGTCCCACAATGGACCTAGTAAGCTCCTCCTCATCACATGCCCATATCACCTCTACCTATTCTCTCTCATCTTTTCCGCGATATCTCCCACCCCCAAGCTACCTCTAAGGCCAGGCGCACACTAAGACAAAACTGTCTCACGACAGTCTTACGTGCTCTGTGATTGTCAATGAGTTTTGTCTGCTAGACGCCTTGTTTCAGTGTGCGGCTACCCATTGACTTCCATTGCCCGTAAGACTGTCGTGAGACAGTTTTGTCGTAGTGTGCGCCTGGCCTTATTCTGTCGGATCTTGCCACCCCACACATGTAGCGCAGCATTCGCATCTCAGCTACTTGCATTTGCTTTTCATGGTTCTTCCTAAATGCCCAACACTCCGAGCCATACAGCATAGCGGGCCTAACAACGGTTCTGTATACCTTGCCCTTCAACTTTAATGGGACCCGGCGGTCGCACAGGACCCCACTTGCCTGTCTCCACTTCAGCCATCCTGCATTAATTCTATGGGCCACGTCAGAATCTATTTCCCCATTGCTCTGGAAAACTGATCCTAAATAACGAAATTTTTGCACTGCTGGAATCCCCTCTCCCCCACAACGAATCTCTCCCCCTTGCCCCTGGTCACTAAAATTGAAAGCTAGGTACTCAGTCTTCTTCATGTTCACCTTAAGACCCCCTCTTTCCACTGCTGTCTTGAGATCTTGTAGGAAGATGTGGTAAGTCCCAGGGCCTAACTAGGGCGTGGCGAAGAAGGCAGCCGCCACGGGCGCAACTGGGTTTGGGGCGCAAAATGTTTAAGTTTTTTGTCATTATTGGGTTATTGGGTTACGGGCAAGCGAAAGTTAGACACTTGCCACAGGCGCTTCATACCCCCGTTACGGCTCTGGTAAGTCCTATCGACTATGAAATTAATTCGATAATGGTTTCTCTACAGGCTTCTCCACAGCTTATTACTACTACAAAATCCCTAGATTACAACAAGCACCTACTAACCCTTTTTTTCCCCGCCTATTCCCCGCCTTCGGGTACCCATCTATGTCCTTCTGGATGGACAACATGGGCGAGCTGTTGGGCGGTATTTTTTACACAGCTGGCTGCCGACCGGAGCTGCAACCCTGCAACTCCTATGCTTATTTATCGTCGGTCAACTGTTCGTTGGGGGCACTCCACAGACACCAAGGGGCGAGCTCCTACGTAGGCCTGAGAATTTTGTCTCAACTACCCGTTCTATAGTAGCCTGAGTTCTTTTACGTGCAAATGCCATTATACACCACACGGTGGGCACCGGCTCTCTCTCTCTCTGTTGGTGTTTTAAGGCCCTTCAACTACAACGGACATTAGAGCCCTACGGTGGGCACCGGCTTTACTTCCCATCCGACGGAAGGCGCACTCGGGACCACTCTCTAGCCCGAAAGCAGACAACCTACCTCGATCCACTATCCAGCCTGAAACCACTGACGCAGGAATCGAGAACGATACTTCTTGCGCCCAGTGGCGTAACGTGGGTATTCTGCACCCGGGGACAAAGACCGAAATCTGCGCCCTCTGGCACCCGCTAAGCGCATTTTTGCTGTACATTTTTGCACCCCCTGCCTTCTGCGCCCGGGGACATCTGTCCCCCCTGCCCCCCTAATTACGCCTCTGCTTGCGCCACCAAGTCGGGTACTACTTCATAATTTGTACCAATATAAAAATGCATTGCTCATTAAACCCTTTCGCAAGGCCTAATGTAATCCATGAATTAATTACAGTGACGCAATTTCCGGTTGTTTGTTTAAGATTTCAGTAGATAAATTATCGGTCAAAAACATTAATTTCCGAGGTTAGGATTAACTAAAACTAGGAAAATATTTCGGGGAAGATATTTTTCTGGAAGTAGATGAAAGGAAATGTTAAAAATGGGTTATTGACAGACATCTTGGATTGTTACAAATTCAATGCGAAATGGGCAGATTAATTCAATAACAATATTACAAAATGGCGGATATGGGTTACGATATGGGAACCTACTCTAATCCGGTTTATAAACCAAACACTGACTGCTGTTCAGAAAATACCATTAGAGTTGTCCCTCCCTTAGTCACAACATCAGGATCGAAACCCACGCACCATAACAACAAATCTAGCACATTGCCAAAATGACTTTTCACACTGTGGTCCACTTAGTAGGGAAGAGGGATGAATGATAACCACACTCTGCTCAGCAATTCGTCTAAAATAGTTAGGGAACCGAACTCAGTGTCACAAGCTGAGAAAGCAACGATGCTAATTAAAGATGCTATTTATCTTATCTACGTTATAACGTAGATAACGTAGTTTGGGGTAGGGGTAGGGCGTACTGTGGGGTAGGGCGGCATCCCCCCCACGGCAAGCAGCGCCAACATGCCTGCGGGTTCCAGACGCCTGGCTGGGATGGCCCCAGTCAGAGCATGTTCAGGAAGCTTAGGGGCCAATCTTAGATTAGGAGGTTGCCCGTAAGGACATGGCAGTGTGTAGGGTGGACGTGGACCTGGTGGGAGACAGACGGGAGTGGAGGGCTAGAACCTCAGACCCGATCCTGCCACAGGTGAGATACGGGTATGATGATCATGATGACGTTAGAAACTTCAGTCACAAATGGCACATTTATGTGCGACTCTCATCATCCCTCGCTTTTTTCCACCTATGGCCAAAGTTGGATACCTGCAAGTTCTACGTACTGTGCAAGTACTATTAATCGGGGTTGATTTTTGGAAGGCTTTTTGAGGACCCCAGGTCGAAAAGGACAGAATACGCGCCATCTAAACAATCGGAAACGACTACCCCCCAAGAGCCACCCTAACCATAACATGATAACACCCATGGTCCCACAATCAAAATAACGCTTAAGCTTCCATAATACCAGAGGTCCCTTCAGCAGCCCTAGAGGCCACGTATCAAAATAACGCTTAAGCCAGTGGTGGCGAACCGCGGTGGTTGTCCGCGGGTCAGTTGAAATCACTATTTAATTTTATGAATAAAAATTATTATTAATATTGAATATATTAGTTTATTAAAACAGCAACTAGAGAACATCATCATAATGCTCTTATCCCGCCTGTGGCAGGGTCGCATCCATGGGTTCTAACTTCCAGGTCCCCGTTCAACCCACACACACTACGATATGATAAACTAGATATGATTCACGTTCGGATGGGTCACTTAAAATTGCACGGTGGGTCACAGGTTCGCCGCCACCACTGGCTTATGCTTACATAATACCAGACAGGGTCTGGTCCAGGATTTTCGTCGGGGGGGGGGGAATTGAGCTATTGGCAGCGATTGGAAACGCAATTTTCATTTGTCAGTGTCAATGTCAACCCCCCTGGATCAGCCCCTGATACCAGAGGTCTCTTCAGCAACCCTAGAGGCCACGTGCTCGTAAATTTTGCCCTGGTATATTTTCAGAGTGTGAGTCATTGGTAAAAAAAAAACCCCCAACTTCCGTAATATGAATCCATACAAGGATATAAATCAAATATGAATTAGCGAATTAACCGAAAAAAAAAGATTGAAAACTTCCTCTCTGGATTGAGGAGATTGGAAGTACTTGGAAGTTTGCCTTAATATTTGGGAGTGATGGGGGGATTAGGGGGGGTTCCTCATCCTTCTCTTTTACTACACTGCCGAACCTCCTTTAGCAAAACAATCCTCGGTTGTATTTATATATTTTTTAAACGTATAAAACTTGTTTAATAAATACATTTAAATGTTGACCAATCAGAAGTTAAAATCTAATTCTGGCGTGTTTTCTCATATGTCGTAGTGAAGTGAGAATCGAGGAAGAGGAGGGAGGTAAGAGAGCGAGAAGACAACCTAACAGAGTGAGTGCCAAACAGAAGTTGCTGTTCACAAATCAGCAGCAGCAGCAGCACCACTAGTCCACCAACAGCAGCACCGATTAGTGACAGTGAGTAGCAGTTTGATATTTAACAACGATTCACACTGTGTAACATACATGACTTTTGAAAAACAACAGCAAGGAACAACAGGTCACCAAACCACAAGCAGAGTGACTGCGTGAGTCGTTCCTTCTCTTGAGGATAACAAGACACTTCCACAAAACAAACCCCCACAAGACACCAGAGGCCTAACATCAACTCTTTTCCCTTCCTCTGCCAACGGCTAGTTTAAAAAAAAAAAACCCAAAATGCCAATTAACAAAGGTTTTAACGATCCCTCAAATAATGAAGAAGAAATTCATCACAACCAACCATCGTCATCATATGACGATAACGGACTTTCCAATTCCAGTAAGGACACTCCACCAAGGACACAAGTTCCTCAGAACAATTTTATTTTTACTAAAGGTCAATTTAATGATGTGTCTGATCAACAACACAAAATAGTTCACGATCAACCGATTTCTGTCATGGAATCTCCTCAAACTAAAGAAGAAAAACTCACTGTTGACACTCTACTTGACAAATTGGGTAGTCCTGGACGTGCCCAAATCCTTATTTATGCCCTCTTGTGCCTCAACGTGTTCCCCGTGTCACTCAATTTCATGGCTATATCAATTTATGGAAAACAATCCAAGGCTTCTTGTCCGAAGGTAAGTTTATAATTTCACGTTTTGGTTTAAAAAGATGAACAACACCCAGTATTGGTCATGAACCTCAAAGACTCTGTCCACCGATTGGTTATTTTAAAAAAAAAACGTTCGATAAAATGCGGGATGTCCTAGTTATGAGACGGGACGAAGGACAGTGACCCAGCGACCTGTTTAAGGTCTATTTTTACGAGAGAGAGAGAGAGAGAGAACTTGTTTGGACCTTTCTGGGCATTACAGAGGACATCAAGAATTCGGCAAGCAAAGTACTTTGATAATTTAATATGACCTTCTGAATTGTAGTTGGGACCCTGGTGCCGGATTTACGCATAAACCAAGTAAGCTCCAGTCCAGAACCTCCGAAGGGACCTTAAGAGTTATTTTAATCTTAATTTTAAGGCCAACATTTTCGTTAATATCCTCGACGTTATAAAAGTTACAATTTCGGTGTTGCAGCCCCGTTTTAGAAATTACATCCTTTCGGCCTAGGGCCCATAATAAACATTAATCCGGTAATGTAATGCATACGTAAAAGACTAAGGTTCATCATCATCAAACTCTATTCCCGCCTATGACAGGGTCGGATATTACAGTACATTATGGTCAGATGGCTTTTGTTTTGTTGGCGTTTTAGGGCCCTTTAACTACAAAGGTCATTAGAGCCCCGTCCACAGACGATTTTTGGGTATTAGCAGTACTCAGTTTTCCCAATTGTTGTTGTTTGTTGGTGTTTTAGGGCCCTTCAACTACAAGGTCATTAAAGCCCCGTCCACTGTGTAGTTCTGATCTAGGGACTGCACAGACACTACACTAATGCGACGATTTTTGGGTATTAGCAGTACCCAGTTTTCCCAAGCGGCCACCCATGTCAGTACTAGCTGGGGTTGCGCTGCTTAACTTCAGTGATCAGACGAGAACTGGTGTGTCCAACGCAATTCGCCGCTCCCCGGTCAGATGGCAGTAGGCAGGCCTATCAATTCTGACTGGTTACTGGTCTCGAGCCCATAACTACGTGCAACGTCCCCTGAAGAGTCTTACAGATGTTATACTCCGACTGAGCTTTCACTTGAGTCAATTGTCTCACAGTGTGGTGTTAAAGTCTGCGCCCCGGGTTAACTTCAAACTTATTTGTCATATTCGTCAATCGTCTTTCGTTTTAAGGTCAGATGCATCACGAGTGACATGTACACTGATAAGAAACCTGATAAGTTTAATATATAAAAAGAAATTGTTGTTGTTGGCATCCGTGTGGTGATCCTCGAATAATGAAGTAGAGGGAAGGGGGGGGAGGACGGGCATGATCGACAACTGATATTCTCAAAAGTAGGAAAATGAGGTTAAAATCTATCAATATTATCTATTTGGCATTTTTGAGAAAAAAAAAGTCCCCGATACCACCACCCCCATCCAACATCGAGTGATTCACAGTTTTAGCCTGCCATACGTGGTAATAACCAATCTTAACCTTGGAGGGGAGAACCTCTACGAGCCCCATCCTGAAACCTCTTATGCTCCAACAAGAGAAACTTACTTGTTATTTACACGCTAAATATTTCTCAATTGACTTACTGGTTTCCCAGTTTTGTATGTGTACACCCCGCTTTGGAGTCATCGTCACATGATGTTAAAACGCTTTACGGGACGGGTGGAATGGGGTACATCACCATACAGGTACGCCCGCCTCGATGGCGTGCTTGACTTTGTGAATGCATGTTCAATCCTATCCAATGTGACGCCTTTCTTTTAGGAAAGATGACCCAAATGCACCCTCCGTCGGATGGAAAGTAAAGTTGTGTGTGGTGCTTATTATGCCATCACTGCATTAAAACGTAGCCCCCCTGCCTTGCAGGACGATTGGAACTTATGGAAAAAAAACCGACAATCACCTATGGTGTTAACATCTCATGGATAGATTATCGAACACAGGTTCGAGTCCAAAGAGGATCTAGAGGAGAAAACAAAATCATCTTCCTGACATGTAAACCAACCCTTTCTACACTCGTTAAAGTTGAATAAAATATATGCGCAGTTCGGTAAAATTTCCTGGTGTAAGAGCTCGCTCCCTTGGCGTTGGTACAGTGCCCCAATGAACAGTAGGCCGACGAAAAGAGTATTTATTTTTCTCCTATTCGGTTGTTGTTGTTTTTGGTGTTTTAGGGTCCTTCAACTACAAGGTCATTAGAGCCCCATCCACAGCATAGTTCTTATGCAGAGACTGCACAGACACTACACTAATGCGACGATTTTTGGATATTAGCAGTACCCAGTTTCCCCAAGCGGCCACCCATATCAGTACTAGCTGGGGTTGCGCTGCTTAACTTCAGTGATCAGACAAGAACTGGTGTTTCCAACGCAATTCGCCGCTCTCCTTCCTATTCGCACACAGTGGCGATTGAACGTTATGCTTATTCATAGTCACCCCATTTCTTTCTTCATTGGGACACTTTTCCTCCACCAACGCAGGGGGTAGGAGACACCTACTCCTGGGGTGCTTTGCAGGTAACAAGGTACACACCACACGGGGCCACGGCTATACTTCCCATCCGACGGAAGGTGTGCAGAGGGCTTCTTTCTCTCTCATCCGAAAGAAGCGGGAGCGGCGAGTTGCGTTGGACACACCAGTTCTCGTCTGATCACTGAAGTTAAGCAACGCAAGCCCAGTTAGTACCGACATGGGTGGTCGCTCGGGAAAGCTGGGTACTGCTAATACCCAATAATCGTCGCATTGGTGTAGTGTCTGTGCAGTCTATACACTAGAACTATGCAGTGGACGGGTCTCTAATGACCTTGTAGTTGACGGGACCTTAAACACCAACAAACAACAACAATCCGAAAGACAACAACCTGGAACCACTAACGCCGTAGTCAAGCACGCGACTTCTGCGCCACCGAGGCGAGTCCGACAGTCCCCCACTAATGAAATAGAAAAATTAATGACCCTTGTTCCTGATACCAACACTGGATTTCATTAAAAGTTAATGAAGAAATAAAACTGACACTTGTTAAACTGCAGGCCATGGATTCCTCAACTAATTAGGCGCATTTGGATGCTTCCTCCTTCTTCCAGTCCAGTAACCAACACTGACACGGCAATCTACGGGTCGCATTATCTCCAAGATCTCTTAGACCACATCAGCATCGTATTAGCTGCAGAAAGAGCCACGTTAATCGAATGCGAGTAGCCGAGATGAGCGGGGTGTCGAGAGCTGATAGTTAGGAATGAGTACATTAGAGGTAGCTTCGGGGTGGGGGCCATCGCAGAAAAAATGAGGGAGAGTAGGTTGAGGTGGTATAGACACGTAATAAGAAGAAGGGAGGAGGAGCTCGTTAGGTCCATTTCAGGATTGCAGGTGGTTGGAAGCACCCGGGGGTAGGGGGGGGGGGAGACCGAAGCAGACGTGAGAGCAGGTTGTTCATAAAGATATGGTGGTGTGTGAGGTGGACAGTGACCTGGTGAGAGATAGACGTAAGAGGAGGGCTAGAACCCGCAGACACGACCCTGTGCCACAGGCGGGATAAGGGTATGATATGATGATGACGATGGTGTATTAACTGCAGAAACCGATCATTCAACCGACACACAAAGAGCATCTGATGCTTGCGAGAGCGCAAAACACAGTAATCAGGGCCACTGTCTATTGACGCCAGTGCTTGCTCAGAAAGGAAGGAAGAGACGATCTTTGCACCTAAAAATGTTGTTGACTTCTAGATCCTTCTAATTAAGGCAAGAAAAATCGCCTTTACGAGGGGGAGCTCTAGCTGGAATTTACCTTATTAATCACAAGGCTCCCTTAAGACCACTACAAGTTTAGTCACTACCTTCGTAACACGAATTAGCTCTTGATTCCTATATTTAAAGTCAATAAATAATTTTTTGTATCTGCTCACCACAACAACTAACGGCCTGTGACAATCATCCCCCCCCCCCCCAAAAAAAAAAGAAGTTGACCTTCAGGGTGTTGGAAATTGATTACGAGCCCTGGCATTCAACAGCACCAATTGGTTGATTACAGCATTTGATAAACCTGTTAATGAGCATTTTTTTTTAAAAAAAATAAAGTTGTTTATTAAAATTTCAAATTATAATTTCGTGAAATAATCTTGACTGACCACTACTACAGAAGCAATTTGGAAGTCTGCAAGTCTTCAAAAACCGAAATCCGAGTGTCTTATTATAATTTAAATAAACTTGATATTTTTTTCACCGTCTTCCTTACGTCAATGACGCAAGTAGACCAGTTTGCTGAAATCAACACACATGGGACCGTGTGCATCTCGAGATCGAAACCTTGTATATAACTCACGCACATCCTTCTACAAGGCAATAGACAGGTAGAGAGGTCAAGGAGGGGAATAATAATAGGAAGTACCTCAAGGTTGACTGTTACGATCACACCTTAAAAGTCTGAAAGAGATGGGACATCATCATTCTCACGCATAACAAACACATTAGAGATTCATTTCAATTTCCATCAAGTCCAAAACAGTGGCGTAGCAAGGAGGCGCGCACCACCACGGGCGGCATAAGCCCTAGCTACACCACTCTCTTAGCCAAAATCCTGGGGCCCCCTGTGAATTTTGGGAGTAGAAATAGTCACTCCACATGTTTAACAAAGCAACTAAACGGGTTATTGTGTAAGTAATATGCCGTCCTTTTTTTGGTATAAGTAAACCAGCCAAGTAATACCACCAGGGTCGGATCTAGGTTGCTCGGGGCCTAGGGCTTCTTGAAGTTCAGTAATGTCACATTGATTAAAATTCAATGAATAATAGTATCACTGTTAATCAAAAAGTATTAAAAGTTTATGATAATTCAATTTTTGTGGGGCCCCTTGACACTTGGGGGCCCAGGGCTTAAGCCCTATTAGTCCCTATGTAGACCCGCCCCTGAATACCACGTCTAAAAGTTGGCCTGTGAGTTTCTGGAGTCTCTCGTCACCATTTCTGCCTACCTCATGCCACTCTTTCACTTGTATTGTTTAGTAGTCCCAGGCCCTGCCAAGACCCTGCGGACTATTTTCATGAGGACGAATATTCACATCCCAGATTAAATGCTACGGAAAATCCTTTCGGTTTGTTTGTGTTTTAGGGCCCTTCAACTACAAGGTCATTAGAGCCCCGTCCACAGTGTAGTTCTAATGCAGAGACTGCACAGACACTACACTAATGCGACGATTTTTGGGTATTAGTGTTCCCAGTGTTCCTAAGCGGCCACCCATGTCAGTACTAGCTGGGTTTGTATTGCTTAACTTCAGTGATCGTACGAGAACTGATGTGTCCAACACAATTCGCCGCCCCAAATCCTTTTGGTCTGTGATAGTTTCTGGAGAAGGTTCAACCCTCGTTACGATTACAGGGATATCCTTAAGGAGAGATTTGGCTCTGTTTAGCTTCTTACCTGATAATATCACCGGAAATTAAACCACGGGTTTGCTTAAACGGAAGGTGCACTTCACTCCATAAGAAGTCACCCATCTCGATCAAGATCGAACCTATAACTATAAACTCGCGAATCAAGCACACTCAGCCACCGAGGCGGAATTTCAGGAAAGGAAGGGAGGGCCTAATTTAAACGCGTCAATCATCAAAACGGATGTAAACCGAATGGGAAAAAAACCCCTTTACAGATTGTAGACTGTCAACATTTCAATGAATGAGAATTTGCATCCCTTCCGACGTCAGCAGTAGCTTTAAAGCTAATACAAAATCATAACAAACGTGGAACAAGTCCTTGTTAATATCCTGTTTGGGTGTCATTTTGATGAATACCTCTCAATTATAATACTATGATTTTCCTATAATATTTATACAATACAATGATTTCATATTTTTCAGACGATAGAAGACCTTGATGGAACCAAAAATGGATGCCTGGGGATGCTAGGCTCAATAAACGACTCGCTTGGATTTAACAACTGCACTGTTGAAAGTCTGACTAATGACACTTCCGACTCATATACGGTAACCCCTACATTTTTTTACGCTTTCCTTTTGTTCGTTTGTGTTTTAGGGCCCTTCAACTACAAGGTCATTAGACCCCCGCCCACTGCGTAACTCTAATGCAGAGACTGCACAGACACTATACTAATGAGACGATTTTTGGGTATTAGCGGTACCCAGTTTTCCCAAGCGACCACCCATGCGAGTATTGGCTGGGGTTGCGTTGCGTAACTTCAATGATCAAATGAGAACTGGTGTGTCCAACGCAATAAGCCGCTCCCTACGCTAGCCTATTCGGTTAACATCTTAATATCAAATGTTATACTCTATATAACAGGGGTGTCAAAGTGGCGGCCCTAGAAGCCTAGAGTTGCGGCCCTCACAACCGATATCATGTAGTATTCATATGCAATTGGCTACTCAGAGGCGTAACGAGACGGTGACAGTTGCCCCCGGCATAGTTGGAATGGGGTGCCATGTGCCATATTTTGATTAATACTATTGTTAATTAAATACCATTTCGACAATTGTCTTGGTACTTTTAAAAACAAATTTACAAAATAAAAAAAAGGTCAACACTGCATGGCCCTCCTGACAACGCACATGTTACGATGTGGCCCTCGGGGTGCCACGAGTTTGACATGCCTGCTATATAGGACGCTACCTGTCCTAGCTTATTATATCAACAAACATGCTATAGTCAATTTTATTTCTTGACTTTTCTGTACCTTGTTCTCCCCGTTAAGGTGACCTTCAGCTCCTCTCTCTTCATTACCTGATTGTAAGCATCTCAGCACTGGTTCTCAAGCCACTTAATGGTTCCACTAGAAATTTTTTTCTTACCATTGACTAGCCACAACTATTAGGCCTATATTTGGGTGAGTTTTATTAGGTGTCCAGCTCATACTCGGCCTTTCATCATCATCATCATCACATCCTCATCCCGCCTGCGGCAGGGTCGGGTCTGCGGGTTCTCATCCTTCACGTCTCCATGTCCTTCTGGGCCACCTGCTCCCACGTCCGCTTCGGTCTTCCCCTACCCCTGGTGCCCCCAACCACATGCATACCCGTAATGGACCTAATAAGCTCCTCCTCCTCTCTCCTCATCACATGCCCATACCACCTCAACCACTTCTCCCTCATCTTTTCCGCGATGTATTCCATCCCCAAGCTGCCTCTAACGTAATCATTCCGGACCTTGTCAGTTCGAGACACCCCAGTCATGTAGCGCAGCATTCGCATCTCAGCCATAATCTGTCTTTGAATTCCTAAATCACATAAGTCTCATTTAATACACTAAAACTAAAAAAAATGCTGATTTGGATGTATTTTGTTAACAATCTACAGCAAATCTTTTATAGAATCTTCTATAAAAATCTTTCATAGGCATCACGCTAAAAATAATGCTTAATATTAAATAAAGCTTAATATGTCATAAATACAGCACATAAATGCAATAAATATTTCAAGTGTCAAAGATACCCTACATGCAACGTTCGTTACATTTTAACTTTTACCTACAGATAAAACGTCATGTTAACCGCACATTTCATCAGCCTTCTCGTTGTTTACCTGTCCTATCAAAAATAAACTTGACCATGACTTAAAATAACTTCACAACAAAGAAAGTTTATCTCCTGTTCATCGTAAGACTTTTTTAATTATTAGAAATAATTGCCTGAAGTAGTTTGGACATCCTGTATTCAGAAGAGCATTTCAATTCGTTATAGGTTTACAGCTCTATTACTTCAATTTCTAGAAATACACCTTGAATGAATTAAATTACTAGCATATTATTCAAGAAGTGCATATTAATTACGCATACTGTTTAACTTAACAGTCCTCCCAATTACCATACGCTATGAGGTCTTCGTTGACAAATTTTTTAAAATTAGATAAAGAACTTTCCTCCATGCCATCGCGGTAATATGATAACGACGGCCTGGGGCCCGCTTGCTCACCCCTGACGGCCGTCGGCACTGGGGTTTTTTTTATCTGCTGCAGGGGCTCAACGACAAAAAATGTGGGACCCTACTAACCAACCTAGAAGGTAAACAGAATTAAGTTTCAAAGAACAAAATGTTTCACGAATAATAACATTCCAAATTGGATTTTCAGAAAATGCCAGGTTCTTTGTAACACTTTGTAACTTTCCGGCTCTTTTTGACATTGACATTTGAAAATGTTAATAAAGGTAATGAAAAATGAACATTTCCCGCTTTTATAATCGAACGATTATTATTTTACTAAATATAATTACTCACAGAATGTGACATCTGATATCAGAATTGGAATAATAATATCAAACTGTCATGGAACTGAATTTTAGAACACATTACGTCATCGAAAAGAATATCTAGCGTCTAATGACGTTAGTAGTGTTCAAAAATTACGTGCCAATCAATGCTTTGTAATAATCGTCTAACGATAACATTCGAATTCCGAATTTAAAATATACTAGATATTATATAACCCTCTACATAATAAATCTCCATGAATTAAAACAACAGGGGGCTGTTTATCACAAAAATATTAAGCAAGCTAATCAACGTTTTTTGACGCTATTTTTTGTATTGCCTTGAAGACGTCCGAAAAACATTCTTTTTTACATTCTGAGAAGTCTTAAATCCGTCCTTGGGTTAAGAAAAGGCACGACCTAGATATGCAGTATATAGCTGACGGTCAGTAAATAAAAAACACGGTTACTAATGATCAGACATTTAAATTGCTAGACGTGATTTATAATAAGAAAAACAAAAGCACAGCCATTGGAAAATACAGTATTACAATAGGCGTGGTAATGGATGGAGTGAGTCCTTTACACGTTCTTCTTTTTGGTATAGTCAATCTTTTGTAAGTCTGCAAACAACTTACAAATGTAAAACGCCTCTCAATACAATCTTGAAATGAAATGTGTTTGCCTCGAATACAATTTACTCTATTTTGCATGTTCGTTTCATAATAAACGGATGTGGTTGACGAGTGCAAGAAATGTCGAGGCAACGAACGACGGTGGTGTTGTTGATTCTCAACGGATGAGAGGCACCACGATTCGAAAACTTTAAAAATGTCAAGGTTCAGAATCAAACTAGAAAACTTTCTGAAATTTTGAAACAATGCGAATACAAAAACTCCACCCCTTCAGCTTCCCATCAGTTTCCCCATCTTAGGAGTAAAACTTGCAACAGACAAATTGAGCAATAAGGCACTCATCATCTCTAGTCAAAGTCACAGATCGCCCAGCCTCTTTTAATTCAAGAAGAACCTTCAAACTTACCCACATCCCGTAACTCTTTTGTACTTAATGAAAACTCGAATTGAGTCCAACGACATTTTCTAAATGCTAATGTCCATACCGACCCTTTAGAAGAAAAGGAAGATGGGACAACTATGGTGCTAGAGACCTTCAAACCAAGGAGCCTCCAAGTCAAACGGGACCAGCCTCTTTAATTCAAGAAGAACCTTAAAACTTACCAACATCCCGTAACCTTTTTGTGCTTGTTGAAAATTCGAATGGAGTCCAATGACATTTTCTAAATGCTAATGTCCATATCGACCCTTTAGAAGAAACGGAAGATGGGACAACTATGGTGCTAGAGACCTTCAAACCAAGGAACCTCCAAGCCATACGGGACTAAGCATAAATGTTTCCCTATCAAGATGAGTGATTCTACACTCAAAATACTCCTCAAGTCACGTTTCGCTGAAGACATGGGTAGGATGAACCACGACAAGAATATTATACATTCATTTAAATAAATGACCCGAGTTCAATTCCTCAGTTGTGAGGATACCTGTGGTGGGGGGTGACACTAGCGGGGGTCCTTGAAGGATTATTGACGAGCTGTTGTGCCTTACTCCTACGTTATGATTAATATTACGAGCCTTTTATTTCCAGGGTTAATAGATACGGATATCACGTAAGGACCATAATGTTCCTTTTGTGCTGATAGTGTTTCCAGCACAACAACCTGCAGCCGTTTGCACTTCCTCAACACACCCTGCAATCATCACGTTGCGCATAATGAAATCTATGTTATTTTACAGTGGGCACTAGCCTGTGAAGAGCCTTACAAAATACGATTAGCTCAGTCAATCTTTTTCTGTGGAGTAATGGTGGGAGGACTATTCTTTGGAGTCCTGGGAGATCGTTTTGGCCGTCGTCCAGTCGTTCTGGTCACCGTCTACAGTCAAGCAGTACTAGGATTCGTCTTGGCTTTTTCTCCTCACTATGTCATGTTTGTCATACTGAAATTCTTTCAAGGACTGATGCTACAGGTGAGTGTTGGTTGAGTAATCGAGAATAGATCTCGGATCCCGGTATGATTTAAACATCTCACTTAACTTGAAGGGGCTTCAAACGTCCAGCACCACAATGGTAATGGAGCTACCACAGACAAAGTACCGTACTAAAGCCGGAATGGGTGTTGCAATGTTGGCCACTTCGTGCTCCATGGTGGTTGGCCTTCTGTCCTATCTGCTGCCCTACTGGAGCAACATGCAACTCACTATCAGTGTACCGACTGTCATCACCGTCATTTTCCTATGGTAGTCATCAACTCCTGCTCTAAAATTTCAGTAAGAAATCATCTCTGATGACGACATTATTAACAAATTGAAATCTTTAGGCTGTTACCTGAGTCTTTTCGGTGGCTATTGGCTAATCAAAAAGAAGACGATGCCTTAAAGGTTGCTCAAAGGTATGCCGATGGAAACAAAATCTCTCTGCCACCAACAACTAAGGATGACATTCACGTATTATCTCAAGAAATTGCTGCCAAAAATACTCAGACGTTTAAAGGAAATATAATCGACCTCGTAAGGGTACCAAAGGTTCGACGCACGTCTTTCATCATGTTTTATGGATGGTAAGTCCCCCTTTAAACAAATTATACTATCCATTTACGATCCATCGATTGATGGAAATCATCTCTTACTTCTCTATCGCACAGGTTTACAGCAGCTTTGGTATATTACGGAATCACGTTCTCTATTCCAACTCTGGGCGGAAACATGTCTTTGAACTTCTTCATCGTGGGTGCCATGGAGACACTGTCTCGATTCATAGGCTACTTCATAATAAACAAGTAGAGATATTACATCTTTAGATGACATTTTAACTATTATTAGTTAACGACAGCAAATTCATAATGAATTCCACACTTCTTACAGGTTTGGAAGACGGATTCCAATGGCTATTTGTTTTGTCCTTTCAGGAATACTGTGCATTATATCAGCATGTTTGAATACCATGCAAGGCAAGTATGAACCTGTACCTATCACATCATCATCGGTCGGGTCTGCGGCTTCCGGCCCACCACTCCCGCCCATCTATCACCAGGTCCCCATCCACCCCACAAACAAAGAGTGGCAAATGGCGTTGAATACACCAGTTCTCGTCTGATTACTGAAGTTAAGCAACGCAACCCCAGTTAGTAATGACAAGGGTGGCCGCTTGAGAAAACTGGGTACCTCTAATACCCAAAAATCGTCGCATTAGTGCAGTGTCTGTGCAGTCCCTGCATCAGAACTACACAGTAGACGGGGCTCTAATGACCTTGTAGTTGCCCTAAAACACCAACGACCCCATCAGAACATGTTCCCAAGTCTTTGATCTTCCCTGTCCCGGGGAACTTATACCTACCACAAGAAGTAAAATTCATACTTATGGTCATCAACTATGCTAAGAGTGTATTTTTAACCGTTACAGACAAGAGTGATCCAGTTATTACGTGGCTAGCCACCATCCTGGCTTTGGTTGGTGGTCGAGTATTCATGGGTCAATGCTTTGCTTATATTCTTATAGTGACATCAGAGGTGTTTCCAACAGTGCTACGGTGAGTTACATTTGACAGAATGTTGTTTTAAAATTTAGTTTTTTTTTCCTAACAAAAAAAAAAGGTTGATCCGATGATCTCGCTGGGTGAAGCATCCGTGCTTCTCGAGTTTGCCCCCTGAGCACGATTAACGTGGTCTCTCTTGACAAGTAGACAGCTAACGCGTACCACCCAACAAAATTGTAATATGCCTGGTAGCCTGTAGATGGGAGTACACTAAGAATTTGGTTTTTATTTGCAGGACGGTTAGCTCTGGAGCATGTGCCTTCTGGAACAGAGTAGGAAGTACTCTAGCACCATTATTCCTACTACTCGTAAGGATGGAATTTTTTTAATACCAGATCTCATCGTAAATAATCATTTTTTTTGTAAGAAAGCCATTCTTTCTTACAGAATTCTCAGTTAGGAGAAGCTACTCCATTTATCGTATTTGGATCAATGGCAGTGATAGCCGGTGGCCTGACTTTGTTCCTTCCAGAAACACTTAACGTCCCACTACCAGATACAATTAAAGATGCTTCTAAAGACGGATTCGACAATGTTGCTTTAGAAAATGAAACTGCGGTAGTCGAAAATGGAACTAGGGAGAAAATGAGGCCTGCTTAAGACAGATCTTGGAGTCACACAATGTGTAAGATACTGTATTTAACCGAAATGCAAAAGACCAAAGAGGACTCGAAATGTACTCAAATGCAAGGGTGTTACAGATGCGTAACATGGACATTCGAAAAAAAAGGCAGTCATCGTCGTTAATTCGTATCGAGTTAACTACTACCAGTACCTTCTCAGTGGTCACATAACTTTCAAGGTCAATTATTGATTGATGCTAGAGCAATCACTCACCGTTTCCAAGGTCTTTCACAACAAGGTTCTGCATCCAAGGCACACATTTCTTAGGTGATGTCCTAAAAAAAAAGGAGTAAGACAAACTCAAATAACACCATCACCTGATGGGTGCTATATGTGTAATAACTAAGCTCATTACAAGTTTGTTTTTGCAATCAGCCGTCAAAATGTGACTGTCAATATTATGCTTCCAATAGAAATGTCAGTGATGACAAAAGTCAAAAGAAGCACAATGGTACTTTTTTATAAGAAATACTTTCCAGTATTATTTCAGAAGCGTAAAATCCCTGATATGACAGGAAATAATACAACTAACTAACGGGAGTCTTCAGAGTTATTCGTAAAATTTTATTTAAGTTCAACGCCAGAAAGAAAGCTGGCCGACTTGATCGTATCAATTTCTTTTAATCTCATTTTGTTTTCTTTGCCATGTATTTTGATAAATTTTTAAATATATCTAAATATATATATATGGGTCCATCTAAATGGAGTTCAAACACTTGATGGCTACATCCAGACTTTTTTGGATGCTGCCAACAGTACTCGTCGTTGCTTTGGAGTACGCAGCATTACTGATGATGCAACTATAAACTTATAATGGAAAAACCAAGGCGCTACCAAGCACCATTCCACACACCATCATTATCATACCCTTATCCCGCCTGTGGCGGGGTCGGATCTGCAGGTTCTGGTCCTCCACTCCCGTCTATCTCCCACCAGGTCCCTGTCCACTTCGCACATCGCCATATCCTTACGGACGACCTGCTCCCATGTTAACTTGGGTCTCCCCCTGCCCCGGGTGCTCCCGACCACCTGCATTCACCATTCCACACAATGAGGTGTTATTCTACCTCATCTTACCTAATAAGATACTTATTCCTTTCCCTACAGCCTGATGTAAACTGGATATCCCATAAATCGAATTTTCGCACCCCTGATTTCACGAGGTATACTATCTGTAAACAGTTTTTCAAACATAAATTTTACTAAAAAAAATTATGTTTAGTTTGCTATACAATAAATATTAATAATATGCAGTGCCGGCGCGAGCTTTTGCGGGACCATGTTCAAAAATATTTTGCAGGGCCTTTTATAGGATAAAACATTTTACATTTTCATAAGGCCCACCCGAAGGATCGGGTTTCGACGAAAGCGCGCTGAACCCTCCTCGCTTGTTTGTTGGAGTTTAAGGTCCCGTCAACTACTCGGTCATTAGAGACCCGTCCACTGTATAGTTCTAATGCATATACTGCACAGACACTACACTAATGCAACGATTATTGGGTATTAGCAGTACCCAGCTTTCCCGAGCGACCACCCATGTCAGTACTAACTGGGCTTGCGTTGCTTAACTTCAGTGATCAGACGAGAACTGGTGTGTCCAACGCAACTCGCCGCTCCCAACCCTCCTCGCGCCGGCCCTGATAATATGACCTACTGCCATTCGTCGCCATGATACATGGTATAAACTTTCAACGGAATTCTTGAAGTAATCACTTGGGTGTCACTTGATTTTGAATATTATCAGCAGTTTGTGCTTGTAATAGCCTCATTCGTTTCCGCGTGTAATGTTGCCAATGTAGCAGCTGCTGTTCATCGATGAATTTTGCACATTGAGCACTAACAATCTCCTTACGAAATCGATCATATTGAAGAAGTTCTAAGAAGAACAGACACATTGGAAATCTGTAGAGAACATGATAAAATATACATATTATAATCATAAAATGATGGAACCAACGATAGTGCATAAGCAAAATTATTTCCATTACTTCAAATATTTGGCGTAGACTGGCTCTTTCCAATATTGAAGATACCGCAGGTAATTAATAAAAGTTTGTTCTTTAAAGTAACCTCTTTGAGCGAGAACTACAACATGAAGGGGGTAAAAAACAATAATCATAAATGATAACAATGGAATTAAAGGATTGTAAATATTACAACCATAAAATATGCCATCAAATATAATTCTTATCAAAACTTTTTTACAATTTGAATTCGTCACTTTTGCCATAACTTTCACTAAATCTTAAGCCTGGTATACACTTAACATTTTGCCATCAGTCTTGCACGATCTGCAAAGACTGACCAACAAGACTGGCACAAATCGTGTGGCTACACAGATCAAAACTTTTGCCCACAATTTTGCTGTTTGTTTGTTGTTGCTGGTGTTTTAGGGCCCTTCAACTACGAAGGTCATTAGAGCCCCGTCCACAGCGTAGTTCTAATGCAGAGGCTGCACAGACACTACACTAATGCGACGATTTTTGGGTCTTAGCAGTACCCAGTTTTCCCAAGCGGCCACCATGTCGGTACTAGCTGGGATTGCGCTGCTTAACTTCAGTGATCAGACGAGAACTGGTGTGTCCAACGCAATTCGCCGCTCCTCACACTTTTCCTGAGTCGTTCTGAAACTACCATGGAGGAAGAACTACACGTCACGGTGGTCCCGGGAGTGGTTGTTGAAGAGAGGAGAGGGACATTCTCCCATTTGAATGTTCTCCGAGAACTACAGCTTGAACCAGATGATTGATGCATGTTTGCGTATGGCTCTAGAGACATGTACTGTAAATTGTTGACGCTGGTAACACCAAAAATAGAAAAGCAAGACGCTGCCATAAGGATGGCTGTCAGTCCCCCATGAGTGTATGCCTGGTTTTTGTTGTATCTGTTGCATTAAAATTCCTTTGATTTTACTTGCCAGAGACAAGATAAGCTTTGATAGAGCTCTATGAACTCTGGAAAAATTAGTGGGACCAGTGCCGCATGTCTGGCGCCGTTTTCTTTCACCACTAAACGCAATAAAAATATCATTTGTAACCTACAGGGTCACCGAAAGCAGACGACAGCGAAGCAAAGTGTAACCAACTTGGATGTACTCAAAGCTCTGGTCCATAGGTCTCCAACTTGTGGCCCGAGGGCAGGGTGCGGCTCGCCAGTGGATTTTGTTCGGCCCGCGGAAGGATTTCATAAAACAGTGTTGAGCCGTCGAGCAAGACCAAATGCCAGTGGCATCAGTCAGATGTCACTGTTAGTCTCTGTGGAGAATCCAGCATTTGATTTACGACATTACAATATTTATATTTTGTGTAATTGTTTTTAAAAAACACCATGAATCCTGTTGTGGCCCACAGGCCTTCGAAAACTTCCTAACCCGGCGCCTGTCAAAAATGTTGGAGATCTATGCTCTAGCCCAGGGGTGTCAAACTGGCGGTTCGCGGGCCGCATGCGGCCCTGTAAACTTTACGTTGCGGCCCTCACAATCGATACCATGCGGTATCGAGGGAACAGTTATTCAGGAGCGCAGGCCGCAGCTAGACGGGGATGCCATGTGCCAATATTTTGATTAAACTACTATTAAATACTATTTCGGCAATTGTTATGTCATAAACTGGACATCGTCGGGTGGGGCCAGACCTCATAGTGCATCTAAAAAGAAATTACTAAAAAAGGCCAACACTGAATATCCCTCACGACAACGCACATGTTACCAATGTGGCCCTCGGGGTACCTCAGTTTGACATGCCTGCTCTAGCCCACACAGTCTTTTGAGAGGTTTCTCCAACCTCTTCAGTTCACGCAGGACGTCTACTTGCTGCCTACACGTAACGTTGTGTTTGTCAAATCTGGCATGATCATGCAGGACCAACGAAAAAACGTTACGTGTGTACCAGGCTTAACAATTCCTTTACTGGCCTGAGACTAGAGATTTTCTTCACCCCCAGCCATTTATGAATAGTTTAAGATTAAAGTTTGGCGACATGTAATGAAATAAGATGACTCACAATTCAAATAATTTGGATTTGCTAGACACTGGACAAACTCGAGTTCGATTTGAAATCGAATTCTTTGTTGGTCTTCTGTTTCTCGATTATCTGCAAATACGATATAACAATATTAGATGGAGTTGCCTAACTCTAATAGTAAAAATAACTTATTTGTTATCAACTTCGCCTTTTAGGAATTCTCTGTCAAATAAAATACTTAAATATACACTTACCGAAACCCCACTCACTACCACGGCCGGCCATATTTACAACAATGGCACATCAGTTATACCGCCGTCTAGTAATCATTTAAGGAAATACATGTTTCGGGGGAAAAACAAAGATTTGTACACTAGCCTATCATAGCAGTCGAGAAAATGAGTGCTCGTTCTCCTACAGCGTTGAATGTCAGAAGTCCTAGGGCTAGTGGAGTGTTGCCCTTTAGTCGCTGACTAGCGACGGGTGGGTAGGTAATTAATTAAAAAGTGCCTGCCAGGACAATGCTGAAGAAGTCAACAGTAAGTTCAAAGGTTTTCTCGGCTATCCAAAAAGTGGATGTCGATGAATTAATGAAACTCACCGAACAAGAAATTCGGCCGGTGTTACCATGTTTGGTCCGCACCTCATTGATTTCTCCAATGGACCAAAGTTCTGCGTGGACCGTAAAGAGAAAAGCCATCCTAAAAATTTTATCAGGAATAGAATTGGTGAATTCTATAGTAGCATTATTAGCAATAGATTTCCATTCTCTGGAAGTGGATGTCAAAAAGGAACAACAGTTAAGGTATACAGATGTGCAACATGACATTACCTGTATACAGAATTCTGACGAAACTCACCTAACTTGACCATTTCCAGGCAGAAGATTGGAGGTCATCAATCGGATAGTATATTGATTCAGGCCTTGCCTACGACTCTAGGTTTGGAATTTGAACGATCGGATCCAGCTCGACGGTTGAGACTGTTATTTAGTGAGATACTAACCATCATGGCACAGGTGAATTCATATATCAAATCATGGATGTTGATTCACTTTAAACGATGAGTCGTAAGTAAATGTCACAGTTGTTCATTAGGCTAGAGAGCAGCAAGACTTTTTTATCAAGCCTTCAGATTTGTTTGACAATGAAGTGTACTTGGAAGAAGTTGCTGACGTTCTTTGCATTGGTCAAGCAGGTAAGTAAAGTCTTCTCAATCCTGAATAGAATCTCGTCATCACTTTGATTTACCGGAAAACATTTATAAAATTTTAAAGAATTGCCAGCCCTGTTACCACCACAGGATATTGCAGAGGGTCTATTGCATGTCAAACATGGACCTCTTCTCATTTGCATTTTGGCTGCAAACATCCCGGACTGCTTCAGAGAAGGTTTGTGGAAATAATTCACTTTAATCATAATTTTTCAATGGAATTCATGAAGATATTTTATCTTAGTCTGCACATCTCTTGTGGTCAATGGAGAGAAGCAGGATGAAGATACACTTGGTGGTCAGACAAGAATGAGAGCACTACGAATTCTATGCCAGATGAATCCGGATCAAGCTCTAGTCATTAGAGCAAAATGCGTCAGTTACTACTTCTGTTTCTCTAAATCTAAGAAGAGATTTTTTTTCAGTTTTACTACATAATTATGTTGTAATTGATGCAGGTTGAACATTGTAGAATGCCAGCATTGGCCATAGCACTTACTTTAGATCACGGGAAGTCAGAAAATCCCACCACAGAGAGTTCTGGTAAAGATGACTTGGTGGCCTTTATAAGTGGACTATTACTAGGAAATGATTGCAATGTTCGATTATGGTTTTCACAGTATGTCAGAAATGGACAAAAGGTATACTTAATCATTACTGTTGTATTCCAGTACTGAAATTATCATTCCTGTTAAAAAAAAAGCATATTTTGAATTTAGAGAAAACGCAATTCAGGAGGCTCCACTTTGAATTCTTTACGAGAGGAGTTGCTACAGAGGTTGCAGGCCATAGTATTGTTCAGTATGGATCAGCACAATCTCCCAAACAGCAAGGTGGTACAAGCCAGTGCTCTTCTGCGGTTGTACTGTGCCTTAAAAGGTATCGCGGGATTCAAGTAAGGAACCCTAAGTGAATTTCTAGTTCGCGTGTTTTAGTACAATGTGAAATGTAATAATTAATCCATAATGTGCTTCTCGTAGGTTTCAAGAGGATGAGATCAGTCTCTTGCTTCAGTTGCTGACTTCACATCCTCCACCAAGTCCAGCTGGTGTAAGATTTGTATCACTTGCTCTCTGCATGCTCATTGCCTGCCCTCTACTGATTGGCACGCCAGAGTTAGAGAAGAAGAGTGTTGACTGGCTCAATTGGCTTATTAAGGAAGAAGCTTATTTTGAAAGGTAAGTATGCCCGGTAGTGAACTCTTGGTAAGGCCAGTATAACTCTTGACGGTGCCCATTATATATTTTAGAACCAGTGGTGTTAAGGCATCCTTTGGAGAGGTCTTGCTATTGATAGCTATTCATTTTCATGGAAATCAAATGAACGCCATTTCCGATCTTGTTTGTTCTACTCTTGGGATGAAAATTTCTATCAGGCCCAACAACATGGCTCGAATGAAGACTATTTTCACTCACGAAATTTTTACTGAGCAGGCATGTCGAAAAGAAAAACAAAGGGTTAATCATGATCTTTTAGGTAATTAATATTCATTATTTCGTAATTGACCCACCAGGTAGTCACAGCTCATGCAGTGAAGGTTCCAGTGACGCCATGTCTGAGTGCCAATGTCACTGGTTTTCTGCCAGTTCATTGCATTCATCAGTTGCTCAAGAGTCGGGCTTTTACAAAACACAAAGTACCCATCAAAGACTGGATCTACAAACAAGTTTGTGACACAGTGGCACCTCTTCATCCAGTTCTTCCTCCACTCATTGAAGTTTACGTGAATTCTATTATTGTGCCAAGTACCAAAGGTCAACATGATGCCACAAATGAACCAATTGCTGATGAAGAAATCATGGCAGTCTTTCGCCACTCTGTATTCTTGGCTCAGTCTGAAAGTCCTTCCACTTCAGGGAGATCATCACCAACGATTAGAGAAAATATGGAAGTCCCTGACAAATCTTTCTCAATGACTACACAGTTGCTATTATTATATTACTTATTGTTGTATGAAGACACCAGATTAGCTCATATGAAAGCTATCGTCTCGGCTAACCGTCGAGTGAAGAGGTACTCTCAAAATTTCATGGCGGTGCTGCCCATAAAATATCTCTTACAACAAGCACAGAAGGAACAGCAGCAGTATGCAGGCCTCTTCTCGCCACTTCTTCGGCTACTTGCTTCACATTATCCTCATTTTTGTATGGTTGAAGACTGGCTAAATGATGATACACAGACGAGAGACAGTGTTATGTCCACTATACCTACTCGATTTTCTCACACCAGATCGAGCATTCGAGAAGGTGAGCGAGTTCACTACCAAATAGGTGATCTTGAGAATATTTCTCATAATGTCTTTGTCAACCATTTAGCTTTCCAGTCAATTGGATCTTGTCCAGCAAAAGCAGTCATCGTTCTCAAACACTTGTTGTCTCTTACTCCACACAAATTATGGCCATTTGCGGACTGCATAGTGTCGCAGTTTCCTCATCTCTTGGAAGATGGCATTCCGCGTCAAGTTATTGAATTATTTAAGCAAGCGTGGCTGAAGCTGAACACAATCTTTCCTGGTCGCCTCTGGGTAATGACAGTCAATGCACTGCGACCTGTCAGTGTTCAACGTTTTCGAGTGGAGTCCCTCTCTCAAGATAGCATTACTGTCGACCCGCTGTATGTTTTACGCTGTGATGATAGAGTGTTTCGTTGTGCTCCTCTCCTCGAAATTAATATCCGTATCCTAAGAGCTTTTCTGGCAGCATCTAGAATTCACTTGTCACATCATATTCAAGACAACCCAGTTCTAGAAAAAGCTGGTCAAATCTCAAATGATGCAGAACGTGAAGAGCTAAAAGGAGCTTTAATCTTGGCACAAGAAAGTGCAGCAATTCAAATCCTTCTGGAAGTGTGTTTACCCATTAACAAAGAAAAAGTAAGTAACTTAAACTGGAAAACAACTTTTATCAATAAGAACTACCTTCAGTCATTCTTTTTCTAACAACCGTCAGGAAGATTCGAGTCTGTTGTCAAATCTTCGTGAAGTTCAAACCTTGGTTTGTTCTCATCTGCATCAGATGTTTATTGCGGACCCACACTTGCTCAAGCTCGTATTGTTCCAGGTAAGGGACATAGTATTTGCGTTATCAACTCTTGAAAGTAACAATTCAATTCATGGAAGTTTCTTTAGGGATATCCAAGTGAACTAATCCCAATGACAGTGGAAGGAATTCCTTCAATGCATATTTGCTTGGATTTCATTCCAGAACTGCTCAGTCAACCACAGCTGTCAAAACAGGCAAGATCGAGTTGAACTTCGAGGGCAAATTTCCACATTTAAAAAACCCCCGTTGTTTCAAACTTGTTTTTTGTAATTTCCTATAGATCTTTGCAATAGAGTTGACTTCGTATTTGTGCCTTCAATATGCATTACCAAAATCCTTTGGCATTGCCAGGCTCGTCGTGAATACAATGTCTACTTTACTTGGAGGTTAGCTGCTTAATTTAAATTGTATCTTGAAAGTGCCCATCCAAAGTGATTGCTTCTTTTTACAGTGCTGCCAAATAACGTCAGAGAGGCCTTCTTTATTCCCCCTCTTCCAGCACTTGTTCGAATTTGTCGGGCTTTTCCTCCGCTCTGTGAGGACATCACATCATTCCTTTTGCAGTTAGGAAAAGTTTGCGTTTCTCAAGCGTCTTTGGGGACATGTGGATCTCTATCGTCATCTGAAATGGGTAAATCTTTTAAGATAATCATTTGCTCTGGTGTCATTCTTCATACGTAGGCCGAGATAATCATTTTCCGTCTCTTTCAGATATGCCAGGCCCATTGGATGAGGATTATGACCGACATCCCACCAAATCAACATTTCAGAACTTCCCCACACATGATCCATTGGCTGCTGCTGTTCGCACAAATCTTGCAGACATATGTAACATGGCCATCCTCAACAAAAGAGCATATTAAATTCAACAGAGCTGGGGAGAACTTTAGTGACAGATCTAAGCTTGTGGATGTGCAACAGATCCAGTACAGCTTTTACATGGCAGATCGACTAGCCAAGAGTGAAGAAGAATCAGAGACTTATTTAAATAAAAACGTTTTACACATTATAAGTATAACTGTGCAGTCATTAAATTTTACATTATGATTATCTTACACACAAAGACTAGATAAATGACTTGGCCTGTGTTTTTCGAGATGGCTTTGAACTCAGTACTGTTGTACAAGAAACTAGACTGTCAAGTTCTTTTTGGTGACCATGGGCCTTTAACCATGTCTGAGGAAAAAAAAATCAGTTCACAAATAAAGGCGACCCATGCATTGGCCAGAAGTGAAGAAAGCCTAACACTTACCTGAAAACGAGCTTGTACTAATTTGTTCAACTGTTCCCGTTGTTCTTGATCAAACTTAACGCTCTTTACCATTCGGTGCCATTCCTCAACCTGTTGTCTTTTCCGTTCCAGTGCATCTTTATATACTTGAGCTAGGACGCCTGGAATGTTCTGTGGTGCAGTGGGTACATTTACAACATTATAACTTAGATATTTTAATTGTTCCTTCATAATAACATACCTTGGCATTCCTTCCCATTTCAAATGGGATGTTGAATGTGTAAAACTCTTCAGCTGGCATTGGACTCCAATAAGGCCTTAATTCCAAGTTTCCTTCATCCGCTAATTACAAAGGAACCACAAGAATTCAGCAATGCAGTAGTACGATTGTTTGTTTGTTTGTTGGAGTTTAAGGTCCCGTCAACTACGAGGTCATTAGAGACCCGTGCAGTAGTACGAGAGAAATTCACTGATTACAAGAAGAGACCTATGATAGCATACTCACAAAGGCACGTTGGGCTGTTCCAAAGGTTAAGTGCGTGACCGATCCCACTTTCTACCATTTGATCCTCAAGTTTTGGATACGTCGTATGAAATGGTGCCAATACCAGACGTTCATTTCGACTTCCGATCAGCACTGGATGTGATGGGGTTAGTAGATGAAATGTACTGTTCTGGCAATCACTGTTCAATCACCAGCTATCGGGTTAAGAGGGAATGCAAAGAGGTAGGGCAATTCAAGCTAAGCAATTCCCATTTACTCACCAGACAGTTATTCTTCGACACACTGAAATGATCCTAACTCCCTTGCAGACACCCACGACAAGAGTTGTAGCCACTGGTCCTAACACAATGGTTGTGTCACGGCACTTTGTGATTGCAACAAATCTGTATCCATGAAGAAAGAATGAGCTTACAATTATAACTCCTTAAAATGCAAACGAAATTCTTACTTTAGTGGAACCAGAAGGTAGATGAATGAGCTATGGCATCGATGAATACGCACTCCTACCCCTTTCAACGTGTCTGAACTCTTAAGAAAATAAAAACTAGAGTTAATCTTTATATTCCGCTTTACAAATAATTAACACGAGTAATTGGTACATACTTTCGCAATTGTCTTTTTAGTGAACCGCGAAAGAACGAGGTACTTATGTCTATACGTAGAATACAATCAAAAATTAACAAACAACACTAAGAAACCTTGGATGTGACTATAGTGAAAACTTTTACCCCTTCGGTCCAGTAGCAGTGTTGGTCATCATGCTGCCATCTTTGGCTTGGGAACATGCTGCAAAATCTAAGGAATATTAGTCAATAAAGTAAAAATGCCTTGGGAGCCAGTATCTAACTCTCCGCAACTTTAAAACTCACCTGTATAAAGATCAGGTTGACGGAAAGACAGACAAGGAGACACACCATACGGGTAGAACACTAGGCACCGTTTTATGAAGGCAACTACGGTGTGATAAACAAAAGCCTTTCTGGCGCCTGAAAATCCAACTTTGCCACGCAACAAGGGGGAAAGCAACATATCATGCAACGGAAGAACTGTCCTACGAATTTTTGTAACATTTTCTTAATATTATTTTTTTTAACAATTCTTCTGTATTAATTTATGCATTCATCGAATTTTTGATAAGATAATGAAATCTGACTTATTATTATCCAAACTCCCTTCCATAACGAACGACAGAGCTTCAATGACTTCCAAAGGCACCAAGCGCTCCCCAACCAAATCAGGCTTATCTAGGTCGTCACTTAATAAATCTAACATCTCCACTAGCTTCTTATTTACAAACGCTAGATGATGTCGTTCATCTAAAATCTACAAAACAACGAGGACTACTTAACATGCGCAATCATGCAGTGGCTTTATAACGGATGTCGCTTAAACGTTTTGCACCTTTAAAGCCCTGTGGGCAGTACTCCGATTTACAAAATCGACAGTGTGATCAAGACTTGGCCATCTATTCAGATAGTTAAAGCATCATTTAGTAAAATTTTATAGTCAGTAAATTATATAAAGTAATTACATAAGGATACTCTTCACTTGACAATGAAGCAGCCGCTGGAAGAACAATTTTGTTATAAA
Source organism: Trigoniulus corallinus (assembly GCA_013389805.1). Taxonomy (NCBI): domain Eukaryota; kingdom Metazoa; phylum Arthropoda; class Diplopoda; order Spirobolida; family Trigoniulidae; genus Trigoniulus; species Trigoniulus corallinus. The sequence continues at coordinate 16,702,518 of JAAFCE010005724.1, read as the reverse complement.
GCTGCAGGTAAAGGAGAAGGACAAATCTTAATGTGTCAACCGTCGTTAAGCTTTTCAAATGATCTGAAACCAATTTCAGAAAAAATATTTTAGTCTCTATTTACTATTTTTTTTACATTCGAAGTATTTACACCAACCTCTTTCATCAAATCCAGTTTTCTCAGCATAATAATAATCCCACTGAATTCTTGTATCTGGTCTTCCTCTGTGCATGGTACGATAAGTTGTGAAATACCTAACAGAGGTAAATTACTGTCAATACAACTGACAAACTCATTATATTCCAACAAATGTCAAAAATCGAATAAAAATTAACCAGACAAATATATGACTTGCAGATATTCACATTTATTTAAATTAATAAATTGACCATCAGAAACGTTTTCAAATCAACACCCAGTCGCAAGTTTTGTTAATTTTAAGTCAATCGCTCCAGTAACAAACAAAATGCAAGGTTACATGAGAAATTTTAATATCTACTTACATCCATGCTATGTTTTCAGGCAACTGCAGTTTATTACAAGCTATGTGCCTCCAAACAGAATAGCTACAAAATTTTCATAAAAATTAAAACAATAACAGAATCTCTCAATCTTGGAAAATTCGAGACGCCGAAATTGTAGAGGACCGATTCCCTGTCGTACTCTAATAGCAATTTTTAACTTAATCAGAAGTCTGATGCTGATTTCGAATTCACATTTGTGCCGTAATTCAATAAACATAATAAAAAAAAAAATCATGCAAAAATGATTTATGATATGTCAAAGAAAAAGACAGGATAGTCAAAATGCCAAAATGGCTGGATGCATCCATAAAAATCTACTTGGGTCATAAAGATGGGAATCCACAGCTATCATATATGAATGTGTCAAACTGTCGCAGCAAATTATTAAATAATAATTCTTAAAATAATATTAGCAGTTTCGATCTACCTCAATTTGGGATATCCTAATGATCCTTTACTTAATGTATATGGTATAATCCTCCGCAAAAACTACAAAGATAGGTAAAAAAAATTGAAACAAATCTTAACAATCCAACATTGAATATGCAACCCACAATCTCACTTTCAAAGAAAGCTTTGGATGCGGAGCTACTGGCAAAATACCCAACTGAAAAGGATCTGGTTTCACCCAAATACAAACTCCAGATCCACTAGCCGCAGTAGCCATCTTGTAAAAGAACAATTTCCCGGGGTTTACTTGGTTAACAGGTACATCACTTACTACAGTCCATTTCTCCCTAAATCACAGAAAAGAAATCCCTAATATCTAGTATCCGGCGTTCGAAAATATGTCCACAAGAAAATTCAGTCAACGTAGATGCTACATTTAAAAATTTTAAAGAATAAAATATTGTACGACATCAATTCAGTTGCAGTTATTTTACAAGAACATACAGCACCTATTTTTCTATCACGCTATATTCCTAACGTGACGCCACTGATGCTGACATATTTTTTTTTTAGCAGCTGTCTGCAACAGTTTTTGGAGAGTGCAACTAACAAAATTGATTTCTTTTAATTATTTATGCACATATTTCGGACGTGATGGCTGGCATATTAGCCATTTAGATGGTCGGAAGCAGTCAAATATGACCCCCTAGATTAACAGTTGCATCCTCCTCCCTCGAGTCACGTTTTAATAAAGCTCACATCACTCGTTATGGTCGTAAATAATAAATACAGTATAGCATCAGTCCTGTTGGCGGAAAATATGACGGGGAGATCTTGAATTTTTTTACCTCTACTGACACATTATTTCATTTAGCAAGTGATAAAAGAAAATTTAGTGGAATATTCTGGGGACAAATGCCGGGCTGGAAGCAGTTATGACCTCACAAAAAAAGGCAATCAGGTTGATTGGGGAAAAAATGCAGGGAATCGTGAAGGTGTCCCTAGCTAGAACAGAGAACATTAGAAAACTGGCATTTGATTCATTCTCAAGGTACGAAATGGTTAGGGGCTTGTGGAAAGCAGTAGTGGTTCCAGGGCTAACATATGAAAATGAGGTCCTATGCATTAGTAAATAGTGATGGACTGTATGGAGGTAGCCCAAAAAAAGTTAGGTAGGATGGCCCTGGTGAGAAATGGATTTACAGCAGCTGAAGCAATACAAGGGGATATGGGTTTGTTTGTTGGTGTTTTAGGGCCCTTCAACTACAAGATCATTAGAGCCCTGTCCACTGTGTAGTTCTGATGCAGAAACGGCACAGACACTACACTAATGTGACGATTTTTGGATACTAGCAGTACCCAGTTTTCCCAAGCGAATACCCATGTCAGTACTAGCTGGGGTTGCACTGCTTAACTTCAGTGATCAGACGAGAACTTATGTGTCCAACGCAATTCGCCGCTCCCAGGGGATATGGGGTGGACTACATTTGAAGAGAGAAATGAGTAGTAAGTTGACATACTGGTGCAGGATACAGGGACTACATTCGAAAAATCCAGTATGGCAGGTTAATGATCACTAAACAATATGGGGGTGTTCACCAGCTGGGAGAGGAGGGTAAACAGCATAAAAAACAACAGCGACAACAACAATGCAAAGATTAGTACAGCGGGGTATAGCGAACGATGTCAGACATGTGAAGCTGGCATGTCCAATGCAGACCAGTGAAGGAGGGGTTGGGGAACCCCCACATTGGAAGAGGTCCTGTTGGGTGTTGGGGTGAACCGACTAGAATTGGTGGAAAGGGCAGAGACACTGCTGGGGTGCTAGTGGAGATCTAGACATATGGATCTAACATGAGAAATCCCACTAACAAGATATCCGTCACAAAGGATTACATATTTACATTCTACAGACCCGGAAAAAAGTTCAATCATAAGTTTAATTTTTTTAATAATTAGAAAAATAAGTTTGTCCTTAGTACACTGCCAACATCAGCAATATTAAAATCGGCCCACGAAGCTTATTTATGTTATATGTTTATCAACTCCAATTTCAACACCATTTCCTCCAACAGCCACCTCCCAAAGCTGGAATCCTCCTTTGTCTAAATCTCCTTTTAACATCTCCAGTTGATCCATCTCAAGACCTAAAAGGGGGAGTACCATAAAGCATTAACTGTCTGTGGCAGAATCGGGTACCCACTTGTTCCATTGGTACCAGCAGCACAGTGAAGAAATATTGACCAGTACTTTTAAGAGTTGGTTGCCGACTTAATGCCCCAACCCTTTGGCTAATTGATGTCGACTTATTTCCTTTCTGGGACTTACAGTTTAATGCTTACCAGGTTTCAATAATATGAATGCAACTCCTCCTCCACCAGCTCCAGTAAGTTTAGCAGAAAATCCATGATGAGCAGCAATGGACGTGATCTCCTGAATTTTTGGATGATTTACGTTCAAAGCAGTTAGCAATGCCTGATTAATATTAATAAGGTCCTTGAATAAAAGAGAAACATATTACTTTAACGCACGTTAACATCTCGGCAATCTGTTAACACTAATTAGCAAATCCATCAAGGTTAGAATTAATTCATTACCTCAAATATTTTATAATGCTCATTTCCAAGATCTGACTTCATTAGCAAATCAATGGCCAGAAGGGAGATTTGATCCATAGATTCTAAGATTGGATTAACGATTGCTGGATACTAAAAACGCGATAATTTTAATGAACCATCGACTAGGACGACATTTCATTATGAAAGTACCTTGCCTAACCAATCCCGAGCTCGTAACACCATCTCCTTCGTATTTCTTGGAATCATGGAGTTGACCACCAAGAGTTTTAGCTCTGAGCCACTGAAAATCAGTCTCATACTGTCAGTCAATCAGCATTATCATGCATATGCTTGAGATGGATAAAAATTCCAGCATGCAAAATTCCTACATTTTCATTGGAGAGAATCGTCCGTTACTATAAATGACTGCTCCTCCTGTAAAACAAGTATTCGGAAGGTACGTTTATGGACCAGTTTCGTAGATGTAAGTATCTTAACAGAAAGTTACCATAAGTGGACGTAGTGTTATCAATCCCAGAAGGATTACCATGAAATATTTTTTCAATCATGAAGGCCCATTGGTTAACTAATTCTAAATCGGACTGATTCAAACAGCCTTGATTAATTTCTCGAGTATCTCTGTTAAGAAAGAACATCAATTTAAAATGCAAAATCACATCTTAAGACGTCCGTGATTACTAATACAGTACTCACTTCCCGACAGACAACAACCCGGCTAGCTTTAATAATGATGATGACAAGCATACTGCCACTGACGCTGATGACCCTAATCCAGCACTGAATGGTATACTTGAAGTGATATCAATCGTAATTCCTGATTTAATTCTGTTCAAAGGCATGAAAAGGTGAACAAGATGATATTTATTTGCAAACAACTTTTAACGAACAGACCTTACTTCACTGAAGATGGTCTTATATAAAAAAATGAATGCCAAGGAGAGGCGGTCTGCAATAGAGGGAGACTCCTTATCTGCCTTTAAGAAGTTCATAATTTTCAACTGGTCGTCTGTACTGATTGGTGCAGGTTTCAAGGCATCTCCTTCACGTAATTTTATATTACATTACTTCATTATAAACCAAATACATAATTGCTGAAAATTCTCTTGAATATATATTGCAAACCTTGAGTGCAGACGTCCAACTTCGTAATGTCTTCGAGGCTCCAAGTTTTTACCTGATCAATTACGGGAATGTTCAATGTGATGCATCGAATATCTGCATCTGACTTAAGCGTTAAGGCTGTCCGCAGATTCAAACTAAGAGCAATGGCAGTCTAAAAACACAGAAAAAAAAGAAAAACGTTTTGATAATCCAACTAGCAAATTATCTGACCGGTACATACTTTCGCAATTGTCTTTTTAGTGAACCGCGAAAGAACAAGGTACTTATGTCTATACGTAGAATACAATCAAAAATTAACAAACAACACCCAGGACACAGGAGTCAGGACACAGGACTTGCATGCCACCAAGACTTGTCAAAATCTAAGGACTGGGAAGGACATGAAGTATTTTGACAAGTTACACTTTGTTTATAATTCGCATCTTGACCCATTAGGACAAATTTTGGTTACATATATCGAATGTCAATTATCACGTTGGTATAACGTTACAAGTTAGATGTAACGAAAATTGAGAATTTCATTTGCATTCAAGTGCATCACATATTTTAATACAAATGCTCACCTTTCCATAAACTACTGAGTGCTCTCCGTGCAAAATTATCTTCCCTGGAGCCGACACACTAAAAATTAAAGGGGCCATCTTCAACTAATAAAATATTATTCAATGTAATCTCCTCGTCTGCTCAATCTTATGCTACGTAGTGAAGAATACGAAAATCGCTGTTCATAAAAGCTACGTAGCAACTTCGTAGCGTTGGGAACGAATTCTTTTAAAACTATAGCCAAAACTTCGTAGCGCAGTTGTAGCGCTACAAACGCTACACCTTTTCGAGTAGGATTCTTTGAGTGGTGCAACATGGTGGCCCTCACAGAAGATATTTTCCAGTTGTCGTTATTTTCACTGGAAGCTTAGGATTTACGCAACGCTTTTCATGTTGATAGTGGTCCTCCCTTTTGACATTGCGTGGTAAAAAAAAAAATGCATTTTAGCGGTCCAAATTATTTCGTCATCCTTAGAAGATGACATGTGGCGCTTCGGTCGCTGTAACTTCTTAAAAATACACGTTCCACGGCCTGTTGCACATGCCATTGTTTTGAAATCATTTGGACCCTTGCCATGAATGGAAATGATTGACGAGATATTAGGCGTCTTGGACTCAAGGTAATGAACTTCATGAATTTAATTCTCGTTATTTTCACTGGAAGCTTGGGCTGTATGCAATGCTTTTCATGTGGATTTTACATTGCGTAATATTCGACTGGTAAAAAAAAGAAATTCATCGGCCCGTTAACATTGTTTTCATGGCTTGGATTTATGTACTTCATTTGGAAGATAGGCGATCCGTTTCCTATATCAAGTCCAAAACATGGTCAACACGCCTAATATCTCGTCAATCATTTCCATTCATGTAGGCAGTCCAAATAATTTCAAAACAATAGCATGTGCAACAGGCCCTTGAACGAGTATTTTTAAGAAGTTATACCGACCGAAGCGCCACATGTCATCTGCTAAGGATGAAGAAATAATTTCGACCGCTAAAATGCACTTTTACACACAAGAGTGTTGTAGAGGATATCGGCAACACTGGTATTTTCTGGCGCCTATTTTGATTCGTGTAGTAATTGTTAAGAGTCCCGAGTCTGTATTAGACTCCTTGGTAATTAGTTTTAATCTACAATGGTTTTAATCTGCGAGGTCTAAACTGTGCAGCGAAGATTAATCTCCAGCAATACGAAGATGAATTTCACCGACGATTCTAACATTGTAACGTCGACGCCATTACCGAAACTTAATGGTTAGTTACATGCGTATTTATTATTTTTGATTGTCGTCGTCTGATTCTGCGATCCATGTTATAATTCATTCATGATTTAAATAATTAATAGTTGCAGATAAGCCGAAAAGTAGGTCAAAGGAAGAGTTTGACCCAGTTGACGCTTTCAGTTCAAAAGTATGTTGCCTGTATTTTGATGATAATAGAGAGTTAGTGGTGAACGTCGACGAAGACGAAACGAACGATACGAGGTCAAATGAGGCAACTGTGCATGCTCACGAAAAGCAGACAAGCAATTCAGCTTGCGTATTTGCCTCATTTGACCTCGTATCGTTCGTTTCGTCTCCGTCGACGTTCACCACTAACTCTCTAATGTTTATATCGACCATATCCTTTCAAATATATCCCCAGCCCTACCTGTAATGGCATTTCGATATGCGGGAGTCTGAATTTGCATTATCTCCTTTCGAGAGTCTCTTTTTAAAGACGTTTTTCAATAAGTTTGTTCTATGTACTGCATATGTGAAGAAGTTTTTAATACTGTATATCGTTGTAGGATAAAGTAGAGTGGTCGACTGCGATAAAGTATCTCTACAGTCGGTACCTACAGTCAACCTATTTACCAACTAAACAGGCAACTGAAAAGAAAAACAAAGAAGAAGAAATGAAAGTACTGTAGAAGCCTTAAATTTTCGCCATAAATAGACCAAATTTTTGTAACGTTTTATTATTATTTTAACGTTAGCACTATCTAAACGCTCTGATAGAGTTAAATAGAAAGAAAATAAACGAACATTTTGAAGAAAAAAAGAAATTAATTAGACTTCAGTGGGAAGCTGATTTAGAAAGAGTTATAACTAGTCAGGTCCGTTTAGATTCCGATATTTCTGTGTTTAACAAACATTGCTTGTACTTCTAACTTGCTCAGTCGTTCACTAATGAATTTTAGTTAGATACTTTCAAAGAGGATGTTGAACATGTTGCTGAGGTAACGCATCTTGTGACTGACCTCGTGAAAGCACTGGACGAGAAAAGACATCAAATTGTAACGAAGAACGTATCTCTGTCGTCTGAAGAAGATACAAGTAAGCCTGTGGTCCCAACTATCGGTGCACAGACTGTCTCACTACAGTCTTTGTGCTCAGCTTGGACAATGATAACCAATGGGTAGCTGGACACTTGAAACAAGGCGCCTATTGGACAAAACTCATTGACAACCACAGAGCACATACTGTCGTAAAACAGTCTTGACAGTAGTGTGCACCTGGCCTAATACTTGAAATTCATTATATCAATTATGCTGATATCTAGGAGAAATTGAAGCTGTAATAAAGTCGCTGGAAGGAACTTATGGTCATTCTGAAAAAGAAAGCATTCAGTTAGGCAGCACTGAAAGCTGGAGTGCAGAAATTTTAAACCTTGAAACGTAAGAATTTGATTATTTATTAGTCAAAAAAATTTGCTGAAAAGTTATCCTCTCGCATGCTAATACATTATTTTTCTTTAGATGTCAACAACTTGTGTTTGATATTGAAGATTTAGTTAGTAAGAAGTTATCATATGAAATTGCCGACATGTTACTTAATGAATAATTACTTTTAAGTTGCTCAAAGTCTGTATTTTGTGGGTTTTTAAATAAAAATTGCTTCTAAATTCTCGATTATCTTAAATCGTTTACAAACGGGTTAACATCAGTTACTTCTCATATTTTTCGTGACTTGTCAATACAAATAGCTTTAATAGATGCCCCCTCCCTTTAACCTATTACCGCTTAGCCCAAATATAAACGCGATATTTTTGACCAATTATATTATTTCTCGTTAAAAAGTTGACTCGCATGATGATGTAGGAAAGCTTGAGGGGTCCAAAGAGGATGCACAAAAGAGCCTGCAAGACATTAAGACGGCAATGGAAAGAGGGGGTCTTAAAGTAAACATGAAGAAGGCAGAGTACCTAGCTTTCAATTTTAGTGGCCAGGGGAAAGGGGGTGAGATCCGTTGTGGTGGTGAGGGTATACCAGTGGTGCAAGAGTTTCGTTATTTAGGATCAGTTTTTCAGAGCAGTGGGGCGATTGATTCTGACGTGACCCATAGGATTAATGCAGGATGGTTGAAGTGGAGTCCTGTGTGACCGCAGGGTACCAATAAAGTTGAAGGGCAAAGTTTACAGAACTGTCGTTAGGCCCGCTATGCTGTATGGCTCAGAGTGTTGGGCAGTTAGGAAGAACCATGAAAGGCAAATGCAAGTGGCTGAGATGCGAATGCTGCGCTACATGTGTGGGGTGTCACGAGGGAGGCTTGGGGTGGGAGACATTGCGGAGAAGATGAGGGAAAATCGTTTGAGGTGGTATGGGCATGTGATGAGGAGGGGAAAGGAGGAACTTATTAGGGCCATTGTGGGATTGCAGGTTATTGGGGTTAGCAGGGGTAGAGGACGACCAAAATGGACGTGGGAGCAGGTGGTGCAGAGGGACATGGAGGCGTGGGGGACTTGGTAGCAGATAGGCGGGAGTGGAACCCGCAGACCTGACCCTGCTTCAGGCGGGAGAAGGGTGAGATGAAGAAGAAGAAAAAGTTGACTCGCTAAATTCGAGGTCTAGGTAATGGAATGTAGCAACTCTTCATAATTTTTTACCGCCTATGCCTCCGCCCGATGAGCTTGTGATGAACCTGCGGAAGCGCCAAAACTTCAAGAAAAATTTCGGTGTCGCGTTATATTTGGGCTAATGCGGTCAATTTATCAGTTTGATCAATGCTTTTAAAGTAAAAGTCATATGACCCTGTAAAATATCAAAGTAGGTTCTTTCAAGTATCTTTTTCTTCATTATTATTCATAGCTTGAAGGAGGACATGGACGAACTAGCTAGGATATTGCACACCACTAAAACATTTCAGAATCGATAGCACATTTGTAGGTGTCACCTGACTACAGCAACAAAAGTTTTCGAGACTTGTCAGTCTTCAGCAAATAATTTTAATAGTAATCAGTATTTTCTTTTGTATGTCTGACTAATATCTTCAGATATCTATTTATTCCTTCAATAACATCCAATTTTGAGAGTGAACGACGGCATGAATTGGCAATAACAATGATTGTTTCTAAAAATACATTAATGGTAAGCAATATTGGGTACAATATTGATGTCAACTGATAAGCTGATAGCACTTACGCAGGAAAACAACCTAGGACTTTATGGTCATTCTGAAGTCACAGACCACCTTCAATTGCATACAGCGTGAGAATATATATTATAGACAAATCGATAATATGTGATTTGATAACAGGAATCCTCAGTAACTAGATATAAACTGAAATAAACATGTCAAAACCTGATACTGTATGTGTAAGTTCAGGATGTCCCTTATGTAAGCTGATTTCTAATCGATAGGCGTGTCATATTGAAGGAGGAGCATCTATCTATAAAAGCTAAGCTTTCGCACAGTAACAAACAGTTGAAGTTTGATTGTTGTTTTGGGTCAACAGTGCTTGAACGAACAGCGTCAAATTATACGACGTTAAATTTCTTTTTTTTATAGAAATATTTTGCTATTAATTGCTTCTCCAGCATTCAAAAGAAGACACTATGGCAACCTCACAAGTTCGTCAAAATTTTCATCGTGACTCCGAAGCTGGTGTCAACAAGTTAATTAACCAGAAGTTGGCTGCTAGTTATGTATACCATGCCATGGTAAGTTTTTTCTGTCTTTTATTACATGATGCATTTCTGCTGACAGTTATAAAATCTTATGTTTGAAAACTTAAGGATGAGGGTGGGTCGGCTAATGAAGCATTAGGCCTATACCTTATAAAAACCCATACATTGGGAATCTTTAATTCTGATTGCCCAAATTTCGTACTATAATTCATATTGAACTTTCAGTAAAGGATGATATTAGTGAAACTGAAACCTTCCAACCTTGTTTCAAATTGTAAACAGGCTGATATGCTGACGTTGTTGCTCGTATTTTTCCCCTCCAGCTTACTTTTCATTGGCTATAGCGCCTTAAAAGTAGAAAAAATCGAATGCCTGCTGTTGTTGCTCAAGTGTTTTTAAGGGGTGAGGTCTGGGGGTCTTAATCCTCCACTCCCGCCTATCTACCACTAGGTCTCCGTCCACCCCACACACTACCATATCCTTACGTACAGCCTATCCCTACGTCTACTTTGGTCTTCCCCTGTCCTGGGTGCTTCCAATAAATGGACATAATTTCCATCCCCGTAATGAACCTAAATGGCTCCTCCTCATCACAATTCAAATGCTTTATTGTGCGTCCTTAAATCTCTTTCCTTTAAAAGTTGTCGACTACTTAGTGAGGCACTCGTGCTTAAGGCAAGGCGCGAAATGAGGCCGCAGGGTGACGCAGCGTAACGCAGCCCTGCGAAATTCTGCTAGCAGGCAATCACCACACATTGAATCGCAGTTTTTCAACATACTGGTTTGCAATTTGCGTCAACTAAAATGGCTTTCAACGTAACAGTGATTGCCTGCTAGCAGAATTTCGCAGGGCTGCGTCACCTTGCGGCCTCATTTTGCGCCTTGCCTTAGAGGCACGCAGGTTCGTCTCTAACTCAGGTCAGTGGTCATAAGAGAATGTGGCAAGGAACTGTGGACCTCCGTGAGATATCGCCTGCCTGTCCTCTGGCCTCGATCTGACGATAATTTTCATGGATTTTGGAAGTTCAGGCCTGCAGTGAAACCAAAGATCTTAATGTATGAATAATGAATAGCTCGTAGGTACAGCGCGATGGAGAAAGTCTATCCTAAGATCAGTCCAGGCTAGTGTTATCATCATATCGCCCTTCTCCCGCTTGAGGCAGGGTCGGGTCTGCGGGTTCCAATCCTCCACTCCCGCCTATCCCCCACCAAGTCCCCCTCCACCCCATATGCCTCTGTCCCTTTACACCACCTGCTCCCAATCACCGGCAGTCCCATAATGGACCCTGCTGCGAGTTTCCCCTCGCCTATGTCCACTACCTACCTCCTCGTCTCCTGCAAGCAGCCTCCTAGGGGTTCGTCCTGTTATGGCTGCTTGGCTAACTCCCCAACCCATTAAATGAATCCAGAATCCTCTCCCCTCCTCCTCCCATGCCCATACCACCCCAAGCTACCTCTAACATAATCGTTTCGGACTCTGTCGGCTCGTGACACCCCCACTCATGTAGCGCAGCATTCGCATTTCGGCCACTTGCATTTCCTTTTCATGGTTCTTCCTAACTGCCCAACACTCTGAGCCGTACAGCATAGCGGGCCTAACGACTGTCCAGGCTAGTGTGGGAACACAAATAGAATATCTTAAATGAAGATGTAAAAGCCAGCACCACGCACAGTATGTTTATCGTACAACAACCTGTCTGTTGCTCAACTTGAGAGGTCGATGTGAATTGCTCTCTCGTGATGTGTGACTTTTCGTAACTTATTTGGCAGTGTAAACAAACTGCAGGCACATGTACAGTACATGTTGAACTCATCATAGACTCTTCTGTGTGTGATAAGGCAAAGTGTTGATGACAAATGAGTCCGTCCTACATGACGTAAACTTGGACTGATGCCTAATTAGATCAAACCAAACATCACATATGAAAGTTCGAGCATGGATTGATGATATTTAATTGAAGAAATTCAAATAGTTTTAAAAGCAATTTCTCTTAACAATATTACGTTTGAATATATCATGTCATACTTGTCCTTGAATCGTACACAAAGATATTCTTATGTGTTTGTGGGGCAAAGTACAAAGTAACTACAGTACTTAAGTTAATGATGACATTTTTGTTTGTTTTCAGGCCTATCACTTTGACCGGGATGATGTAGCTCTGAAAGGGTTTCATGAATTCTATAAGAAACTAGCACACGAAAAACGCGAATGGGCTGAAAAGCTAATGAAATTCCAGAACCAACGTGGTGGACGGATTGTCCTGCAAAATATTCAGAAACCAGCAGAAGAAGATTGGATTAATGGGCAGGCAGCCATGGAATCTGCCTTACAATTGGAAAAATCACTGAACCAAGCCACTTTGGACCTGCACAAGATTTCCTGCCAATATGCAGATGCACAGGTGATTTTCTCGACTTGATCCAGGGATTGAAATATTGTCAGTGCTGTTTTAACCCGGTTATCGTATAATTTGATGTTTGCATTGTTTCAGATGTGCGATTGGTTGGAAAACCATTTCTTAACTGAACAAGTGGAACTCATCAAGAAGATTGGCGATCATATTACCAACTTGAAGAGAGTTGGCACCGGTCTCGGAGAATACATGTTCAATCACGAGACTTTGGAAGGCTAAATCTAAACTGAAATGTAAATTCCAGAAGCGCCTTGTATTTCTCTTCTTTTGGCTTCTGTGAGAACATTTATTAGCAGTAGTATAGAATCATCAAATTTAAAAAAAAAATAAAAAAAAATAGTGTGAAATTGTAAAAGTTGTAGTACTATTAATAGAGGATAGCAGGAGACGGCATGCACCTATACACAACCCACAGAATCCCCGCTTATTCCTAGGACCGGCTGTATTGCGTTGGACACACCAGTTCTCGTCTGATCATTTGTTACTGTAAGCAACGTCATAACAGCGTAATGTCTGTGCAGACTGCATTAGAGCTACGCAGTGGACTGCGTTCTACTGACCATTGGTAGTTGAAGGGCCTAAAACACCAACGAAACAAACCCGGCTTATTATTATCTGTCGGAAGTACAGTAGTACTTTACGTCTTCCCCTACGTGAAGGAGATAGCTACCGACCTGTGCTAGAAGCGAACCTACGTACTTCTCTTGGACACAAACTTCCTTCACCCCTTGAGCTGCCAAGTCAGTTAAGAGGGAATTTTGTCCAAGACTGGCAGGGAAGACCGTAAATTAACTTCGGATTGAGGCCTATAGTTCTCTTTTGACAAATGTGGACTGCAATATCCCTGTTGCTTACTGTTATTGTGCAATAGTTCAGACACCATGCAATATTATAACCAACAAAGCATTCATTTTCCTGCCAAAATTTTATTTTGGTTGTACTGTATAATGCGGTGTTGGAACACGTGGGGTAGGCCGGCATCCCCCCACAAACAACAAAACCAATAATCCTGCGAGTTCCAGACGCTTGGCTGGGGTGCCTCCAGTCAGAGTATGTTCAGTGGGCCCGCAGGCGCCACCCTGCCACAGGCGGGATAACGGTATGATTATGATTACTTCTCGTTTTACAAACCTATTTACTGCCTATGCAGTATTGTTTAGGTCAGTTAGGAGACAACTAAGATCAAAGTTCGTAGTTAAGTGGATGTATTGCGGTTCGACTCTTAGATGATAGACACTTGGTTATTTCCCAAGGCTTCTGATAACATTCATGATTGTTGCCAGTCAGTGTTCACGTGTGTCTGATATCGACCTATATTTTACATATGATGAAACCATGCGACGTAACTACTGATACTGCAGCAGTTTTAAGTTTCAGATACACCATAATAACCCAGCAAGCCCTGCGACATGTACGTGTACCTGGCATGCAGGTGAACTGATTAATTTATCAGTCATGTGCAGGCGGTTACTGTCATCGTTGGAGATGATGGTGTAGGTTCCTCACTAAATAAAAACAAAAGCAGCGAATTGAGTTGGACACACCAGTTCTCGTCTGATCATTGAAGTTAAGCAGCGCAACCCCAGCTAGTACTGACAGGGGTGGCCGCTTGGAAAATCTGGGTACTGCTAATACCCAAAAAAATCGTCGCATTAGTGTAGTGTCTGCGCAGTCTCTGCATAAGAACTATGCTGTGAACGGGGCTCTAATGACCTTGTAGTTGAAGGGCCCTAAAACACCAACAAACAAACAACAAAACCTTCCAGACGAACGCACAGTATTCTACACCGGTCAAGTGAATTATCATCAGCTAGAAGCGTAATAGTAACCAGTTTAGTATGTGTTTTCACCACCTTGCGGCGTTGTGCATTGTGATAATACACATTTTCATGGTTTACGTCTTATGATATTTAGTAATTTCATGGCAAGCTTTCGTTTTGTATTACGTGATTTTCTTTTAGAAAATGAAGTTGTGTCAATTAATGATGAATTTGAAACACTTTTTTGGACAACGTGGCATTCTTTTTCCAATATGAAACCCATGCATGACTTACTCAGCGCTTCCTCAGTGCAAGGTAAATTCGACAATTTAAATCCTGACTTGCAGAGTTTCATCAAAAATATTCAACGGTTGTCACATTCTGGGAGCTATGAATACTGTTATTTCGTTCAAATTATGTGAAAGTGCCAATGCAGTGTCACTAGGTTAATTATTATTCTGGCCTTCAGCAGAGGGTTTTAAATGTTCGACTCTGCCCAAGGCCGAAATTTCCTTCTAAGGGAGAGACGAAGGGGGAGACATAATAAAGTTAGCAAGGATGACCATTCACCAGTCCAACCCCATCTTGAGCTAAAGAAATTTTAATATACAGTGTAATAGCTACAAAAGTGAACACAGAGTAAGGTCAAACAACTACTGAAATACTAACACAGTGATAGGCAACGTTAATTATTATTGACAATGTTTTGGAATGCATATTTCGTTTCGTATAAGTTTGAAAAGATGTACATAAATAAATGCTTTGAATGTGTTTTGGTCGTCTAGTTATTGAAAGTTTGGTAAATTCAGCATCTGTACCATATCAAGAGATAAAAATACACATACTTCAGCTTATGGTCTTGATAAATGATGGTACAATCATCGACTTTAGCAGTCTTCGCAAAACCAATATCACCTGCCTTGAATCTGCCTACATTTTACTATGCCACCTGCTGACATTTTTTCCTCAAAAGACTGAAGAAATTGCCATTTTCAAACTGCACACGATTGAACAAGTAAGTAAGTGTTGAATGTCATGAAACTCAAATATGTTTCTAACGTTTGCAACAAGGGACAAATTTAGTTGCCCAAGTGTTCATCTACATAACTCACGCAGCCACCGGTAAGAAAGATATGAAGTATAAAGACACTTCAGTGAATTTCCAGTTATTGTGTCAATTCAGAGTCGAGGCTATAAGGTCAGTCACTTATAAAGGAGAAAAATATCTTATTTATTTTAGGCAGTTTACGTCTGTTGCCGACATAAAAATTTTGACCTGGCATTGGCAGTGTTTCACAGACTTCGAAGCTACTTACAGGATTATCCTTCTGTGGAAGTAAGCACATTTTGAAATCTTAATAGAGTTCAAATTGGACAATTTCTCTCAGACTTAGTTTCCATGGATCACATGTTGGACAAACATTCTCTACAGACATGAAATGGGAGCGGCTTATTACGTTGGACACACCAGTTCTCCTCTAATCACTGAAGTTAAGCAACGCAACCCCAGCTAATACTAATATGGGTGGCCGCTTTGGGAAACTGGGTACCGCTAATACCCAAAAATCGTCGCATTAGTGCAGACTCTGTATTAGAACTGTACAGTGGGACGGGGCTCTAATAACCTTGTAGTTCACGGGCCCTAAAACATCAACGAAACAAAAAAAACAGACTTGAAAATCATTCAGAAAATGTTTCCAAATACTTTAAATATCTAATCCACTTTCGTAAGAGACTATCAAGTATTTTGTGAGAGTGACGCCTTAATTTCCATACAAATTGTTTGACTTCAGACATTATTATGGAATGAAATAAAGTGACCGAATTGATGATTGACTTTTAATATCCAAATGCTGATTATAAAACAGTTAAAGAATTGCTTCATTGTAGAGAAAACTTACATCAGTCTTACAAGCCCGGGACAGTTGTCATCCTGAACTAACAAAGTCTAGTTATTCACATTTCCACCAAGAAGTGGTGCATAACATTCAGATGATGATTGATGTATTTGTTCCAGCCTCTTTACAGGTTTTAATATTATACTAATTTGCTAAAATAACTAACTTAAATTGATTTAATTATTTAATTTTTGCACTGATAACCTTTTAGAAATTTCCTTCTAAAATTAAAGTTCCGAAAGAAGTTAACAGCAACTATAATGCACCAAAGTCTGATTTGTCAAGACTGTTATCTTTATCAAAACAAACAGATTCATATGACTTTGATAGGCAAATTTGGAGGACGGTTTTTAACCAAAGTCTAAGAAGGTTACACTTAATTATTCTCTTTCCTTAAAACCGACCCATTTGACAGACATTTTTAATAGAATAATGTCATTTTCTTCCATGATATTAGTGTCTGTCCTGTTAATTTAAGAGAATTTTTGTCTACATCACTGAACAAGTCTTCGCTTTCAAACACTGAAGTGGCTACCAGGCTATTGCAAACAATGGAAAGACTAGTGAGTATTTAAATGTTATTTTAGAGATAATTGACTACTCATTGGACTACCATTGTCATAATCCATTTCATGTAATGATCTTCCAACAGTTTAATACCGGTATCTCACATACTTTCCTCTTACTTTAATTTATCTTTTTCAGAATATTCTGGAAGAATTAATGCGAGATGATGGTCCTTGAATTACATTGTGTACTACTGAAAATAATAAACCCATGCTTCGTACTTTCTTGCAACCGGTTATTAAAGTAGTAATTTACTCCACCTGTGGATACTAACTATCGAAGATCGTCAATTTTAAATATTACTATTTGTTGTTTGTTTTTGTTTTAGGGCCCTTCAACTACAAGGTCATTAGAGCCCCGTCAATAGTGCAGTTCTGATGCAGAGACTGCACAGACACTACACTAATGCGACTATTTTTGGATACTAGCGGTACCCAGTTTTCCCAAGCGGGCACCCATGTCAGTACTAGCTGGGGTTGCCGCTCCCTTAAAATATTACTCTAGGGTTCATTACGTGACTAGACTGGCAAGATGAACAGCTATGTGGTGCATCCCCAGGTGGCAGATAGGGGTGTCCTCACAGCGTATTCAGGGGTTGGCTGCCTAAGCGACCAATCCTTACATTGGTTAAGCGGAGGAGCGAAATAAAATAGCCCTCACGGACCAAACACTTGGGGTGGCCGCTTGGGAAAACTAGGTACCCCTAATACCCAAAAATCGTCGCATTAGTGTAGTGTTTGTGCAGTCTCTGCATTAGAACTACGCAGTGGACGGGGCTCGAATGACCTTGTAGTTGAAGGGCCCTAAAACAACAAGGGAGCGGCGAATTGCGTTGGACACACCAGTTCTCGTCTGATCACTGAAGTTAAGCAGCGCAGGACGTGAAGAGGGACGAAATGGGGTGGGTAGAGTGCTATGTAGTGAGTTGCAGCAAGGGGTCACTGTAGTTAGGAGAATGAACAGTAGGCTAATGCTAGTTAGAGTAGTTTGGCGGAAGATAATGCTGCACCTCGTCAATGTATATGCCCGTCAAGTAGGTCTCGATGAATCTACAAAGGTGGGTTTCTGGAGGGATATGTATGATGGTTTCATAGCTAGGGTAAGAACTACCTGGCGAAATACTGGAGGCTTCCAAGTAAAGAGTGGGGTGTACCATGGTTCAACACTAAGTCAATGCCTCTTCGTCGAGGTTATGGACGATCTGCTGACTGGAGTAAGGGAATGGG
Organism: Trigoniulus corallinus; assembly: GCA_013389805.1. Classification (NCBI taxonomy): domain Eukaryota; kingdom Metazoa; phylum Arthropoda; class Diplopoda; order Spirobolida; family Trigoniulidae; genus Trigoniulus; species Trigoniulus corallinus. The sequence continues at coordinate 16,684,626 of JAAFCE010005724.1, read as the reverse complement.
CATGGTATTTGCTGACGATTTTGAGAAAATTGGTGACTCCAATTGGGAAGGACCAGGAAACAATGGTGACATACTCTCTGGGGGCGATGTAGTGACAAAGTGCAAGAGTTGAAGTAACTAGGCTCAGTGTTCACGAGTAAATGAGAAATAGATTCAGACGTGACCCACAGGATCAATGTAGGGTAGATGAAATGGAGATATGAGTCTTGTGTGATGGGAGGTTCCCAATAAAGTTGAAGGTAAGTTTTACAGGTCAGTGGTTCTCCAACTCTTACCTATGGCGGCGCCTTTTCTGAATTTTGTCTTGATCACGGTGCCCCTCCCTTTGACCTTTTGCCCCCCCCCCTGTACTCTCAAACAGCTACTTCTAAGCCTTTTGCCGCCTATGGCAAGGTCGGGTACCCATCTTTGTCCTTCCAGATGGAAACATGGGCGATCTGTTTTTTTTTGTGTGTGGTACTGTTAAACTTCGGCTACAGTAGCTAGTACGGGCACCCAATTACAGCGTCAAGAAAATGTTTGCACGAAGTCGCAGAATATAATGTACAGTTGGCAAAAAAAGTATTTGAGCACATGAAATATTCTTATTTTCAGTTTATTTAAGAGGATTAAAATTATGAAATCATGCTTTAAATTATCCTTACATAATGTACTTTATGTAAATAAAAATAAAAGTTGAAAAAATATAACAATAATACTTAAATAAACAAAAGATAGAATTTTTATAACAAAAAAAGTATTTGAGCACTTTTCCAATATTGTCTGACAATCATATTATTCTATTTAAAGAAGGAAATTAATATTTTGTGTGGAGCCCTTTTGCTTTTACAACAGCTGCCAAACGTCTTGGCATTGATTCCACAAGTTTTTGGCCGATTCCAATACCAAATTTATCCCATTCTTAATGCAATTTGCTCTTTAGCATTTCTTTGCTTGTAATCGAATGTTTTCTAATACTATTATCTAGTAGATGCCACAGATTCTCTATTGGGTTAAGGTCTGGGGACTGAGGGGGTGTTTTCAGCTGGTGTGGAACATTATACAGGAGCCACTCTTTGGTAAGGTTAGCAGTGTGCTTAGGGTCATTATCCTGCTGAAAGATGAATGACTGTTCCAACCCTAATTTCCTAGCACTTTCCTTTAAATTAGCAGCCAACACACTTATATATGACTTAGCAGTCAGAGTACCTTCAATAAAGTGTAAATTTCCTACTCCAGAATACCCCATGCAGCCCCAGACCATAATGTGACCACCTCCATGCTTCACAGTTTGTACAATATTTTGACGATTTAAAGCAGTGCCTTTCCTTCTCCACACAGTGAGGATACTTCTTGGTTTTATTATTTCAAACTTACTCTCATCAGAGAATATTACGCTTTTCCAGAACTCTATTGGTTTGTCCTTGTATTCGAGAGCAAACTCTAAACGTTTTTTCCTATTGACTTCTGAAATGAGGGGTTTTTTCCTTGTTCTGCAACCTTTTATTCCTTCACTGTGTAGAACATTTCTAATGGTTTGTGGTGTAACAAGTGTTCCTGAAGTTGATGCAATGTGTGAGGCCACAGCCTGTGCTGAACCTTGGGGATTGTTCAGAGCTTCTCTGACAACTGCACGTTTTTGCCTCACAGTTAAGTTGCTTGGACGACCACTTCTTTGTTTATTTTCAACACCACCAGTTTCTTTTTGTTTTTTTAAAATGTAATGCACACTACCACGTGATATTTTCATCGTTTTGGCAATTTCACGCTGTGAATAACCACTAACACTCATCTGAACTACAGTTTCTCGTGTTGCTATTGGAATCTCACTTTTTTTAGGTGCCATTATTCATTAATATCAATTTCAGTATTACTTTTTCTTAGAGAAATGCTCATTATACTTTTGACATTCAAAACAGACTTTGACCTTACTAAATTTATAGAGGTATTTCAAATATTTCATACAATTGGGAATGCCACACAAGTGCTCAAATACTTTTTTTGCTATAACAATTCCATCTTTTGTTTATTTAAATATTATTGTTATATTTTTTCAACTTTCATTTTTATTTATATAAAGTAGATTATGTAAGAATAATTTAAAGCATGATTTCATAATTTTATTTCACTTAAATAAACTGAAAATAAGAATATTTTGGGTGCTCAAATACTTTTTTTGCCTACTGTACGTAAGGTACATCTATAACAGTCAAAATTTTAGGCGCCCTTGGACGACCGTAGTAATGAAGATTAACAGTAAATTTTACGCAGCCGGCTTCCGACAAAAGCTACAACCCTATGCTTATTTATCGTCGGCCTACTGTTCGTTGGGGCCCTCCACCCACGCCAGGGGGCATCCCCGTTGTATAGTACAAAGGGTTCATTTACTTGCAAATGACATCGGAACACCAGACGGGGCCACTGCTTTACTTCGCATCCGAAGGAAGACGCATTCGGGACCTCTCTCGTCCGAAAGAAGCCACCTCACCTCAATCCAATCGACGCAGTAGTCGAGCACACTACTCGTGCGCCAAGAGGTGAGACTGTTGCCCCGTCCTCACCTTTGGTACCCCTGTCTTAACCTGATAATTTTGGCGCCTTTACTATGCTGGCGCATGTGTATGCTACACACGTTGCACAAGGTGAAGGCGCGATCCTGCCGAGACCTTTGGAGACTCAACTGCTAAAATCGGGGAAAAGTTAAACTCACTGGTAAAGTAAGAAAGAAACCTTTGGACTACAGTATTCACATTTGAACAGTACTACACGACTAGTCATGGTAGACGATTTCAAGAATGTGTTGCCAGATTCTGTCGATAGGTGGGTCTTAAGATCACAGTTCAGCTGATAAAATTGATTTGTGTTTGTGCCATTGTTCTATGTCAGCGATTCTCAACCACTGTGCCGCGAGGTCGGGTACCCATCTTGTCCCTGACTGGACACAAGGGCGATATATTGAGCAGTGTTTTCCCACAGCCGGTTGCCAACCAAAGTTGCAACTCCTATGCTATTTATGGTCTTTCTACTGTTCGTTGGGACATTCCACCGAAGACAGGGGGCGAGCTCCTGCACCTGGAAATTTTGGTCCTCTACCCGTTCCATAATAGAGAGGGTTCTTCCACGTGCAGATGCCATCGTACACCACATCGTGCACCTGAAAGCAGGTGCACTCAGGGCTTCTCTCGCCCGAAAAAAGCCAACCCACCTCGGTCCAGTATTGAACCAAAAACTACTGACACAGTTACCGATTGCCACCAAGGCAAGTTTTTGCATAGGGTTAGGTTACAACTTATATATTTTCTTTGGCGTTTGTGTGCCCCGAAATGTGTCGTTGTTAGTGTGCCGCCAAATTTTGAAATTAGTAAAAGTGTACCGTGGCGAAAAAAAGGTTGAGAATCGCTGTTCTATGTTATTGTGAACATCACGCAATAGAAACGACTACTAACCCTCTCCTCGCCTATAGCAGGATCAGGTATTCATTTGGTGCGATTGTGACACTTGAACGATCTGTTGGACTGTATACGCAGCCGGGAGCCAAGCTAATCAAGGTCTACACAATCCTGGTCACCCCCTGCAGCCTAAACACTGCTGGTACACCCTACCGGTTACCCCTGCTGGCTACACACTGCCAGCTATCCACTGCTGTCTATACACTCCCGAAAATCTGCTGCTGGTTTCACCCTGCTGGTTTCAAACTATCATGCCCTTTGCTACTTCCTGCAAGGTACAAACTGCCGGCTAATCACTGCTGGCTACCCTCGCCGGCTACATACTGTTGGCTACCCACTGCAGGCTACACACTTCCGGAAGTCTGCTGCTGGTTTCACCCTGCTGGCTACAAACTACCAGCTATGCAACTGCAAGCTATCCCCACTAGCTACACACTGCCAACTGCTCCAGGCTAAACACTGATGGTTACACACTGTGAGCTACTCCCTGCCACCTACAACTTGCCGGCTACCCCTTGATGTCTACACACTATCTGCCAGCATCTACGGCTATGCATTGCAGGCTCCCGCTGGCTACAGACTGCCGGCTACACTCCACCAGCTACCCCTCCTGCCTACACACTGCCGCCTACTCCTTTGAAGTTGCACACTCCTGGCTACATACTTCCGGTCACCTCCTGCCACCTATACCTTTCTCTGCCAGCTGCCTCCTCCAGTTACACTGCAGGCTACACACTATTCAATAAAGTCCCCACCAATAAATAAATGTTCGTTCCCTTTACACTGCCCTACCCGACAATCTAGTGAGTGCACCAACTCATCAAAGTCCCTCCAGAAACCCATGTCGTCCAGAAACCCAGACCAGCTTGAGGGGCGTAGGCACTGATGTAACTACTGTAACTAATATTAGCCCGCTTTTTATTCTTTTAACTAGGGTGACCCCCTTGCTGTAGTTCACTATTCAATACTAAACCTACCCCATTCCGTTCGCCTTCACTGGCTGCACATATAAGCTTGCAACTATCACCAAGGGCCCTTGATCTAGACTCCTTCCACCTAGTTTCCTACAGAAAAGTTACACTAATCCAGCTATGCTTTAGGATACCCCTATTGTTTTCCTGTAAGGGTCCCGTCATTCCACGTTCCTAATCAAAGAATAGCCATTATTCTTGATGAAACTACTCTGACAGGGGGCACCCCAGCCAGGTGATTGGAACCCGTAATAAAAGTAGTTAAAAACAGTCCGGCGGGTTAAATTATGTAAGAAATTAGGAGGATGCAAATATGTAAAAATACAGTAGGCCTATATGGGCAAAACCCTGCATTCCCGTAACTTCCCATGTGTGCACCAGGGGTTGGGCAAACTGCTAATTTTCCTGGAGCGCCGTCATAAAAAAAAGCATAACATTACAAAAGCAACTTCTAACCCTTCTCCCGCCTATGGCATGGTCGGGTACCCATCTTGTCCCTCTGCATGAACACAAGGGTGATATATTGGAGAGTGTTTTTCCGCAGTCGACTGCGGACGAAAGCTACAACCGCTATGCTTATTCACCGTCGGTCTACTGTCCGTTGGGGCACTCCACCGACGCCAGGGGGCGAGCTCCTACACCTGGAAATTTTGCCTCATCTACCCGTTTGATAGTAGAGAGGGTTCTTTGACGTGTAATGTCATCGTACACCACACGGGATCTCGGTTATACTTCTCATCCGAACGAAGGCCCACTCTAGGCCTCTCGCCCGAAATAAGCCAAACCTCGTTCTAGTATCGAACCTAAAACCACTGACGCAGGTCCAAAGTACGTTAACGACTGCGCCACCGAGGCAGGCCTATAAAGGTGTAAAATTGAGCGAATTAAAATTATTTCGCATACTGTATATTCATTCACATTAAATTTTACTACCAGTATAAATGTTATTGTAATTGCGGCATGTATTAAAAATTTGAGGAAAAGGCTCAATGCTTTTATTTTGCAACCGGCGCCAAAATCGCTAAAATGGCACCGCCGTGCAATTAATTAAAAATGGCTATTATACTCAAGAGCAAGAACACTCCTAACACTCTTCCCGCCTATGGCAGGGTCGAGTACCCATTGTGTCCCTCTGAATGGACGCACGGGCGATATATTAAACAGTATTATTACCGTTGCCGACCAAAGTTGCAACCCCTAAGCTTATTTATCGTCGGCCTACTGTTCGTTGGGTCACCCCACTTACCCCAGGGAGCGAGCTCTTACACCTGGGAATTTTGCCACATCTACCCGTTGCATAGTAGAGGGTTATTCAACGTGCAAATGCCATCTTGAACAACACGGGACCTTGGTTTTTCTTACCCGAAGGGAAGCGAACTTGGGACCTCATTCTATTGGAGCGGCTGTATTGCGTTTGTGGTATTGAGGTGCTGGTTGTACACAGCAATTCTAGTCTGATCACTGAAGTTAGGTAACGCAGCCCCAGCTAGTACTAACGTGGGTGGCTGCTTGGGAAAACTGGATACCGATAATACCGAAAAATCGTCGCTTCAGCGTAGTGTCTGTTAAGCCTCTGCATTAGAACTAGTCAGTGGACGGGGCTCTAATGACCGTTGAAGGTGAAGGATCCTAAAACACCAACGAAACAAATAAAACTCTTTCTCTTGCACGAAAGAAGCCAACCCACCTCGATTCAGTATCGAACTTGGGATCGCTGACGCAATAACCGAGCACGCGACCTCCTGAACCACCGAATCTCTGGAGATACTGTATAGGGAGAATAGAATTGTTCAGAAATGAAAAATTTTCAAGTATTTAAGGACCCATTTCAATAATGAATTCTGCGATGAAACAAACTACTCTGTGCTCGTCCTGGTTTTTTTTTTAGTTTCAATAATAGAGACTTTGAGATATTAAATGGAAATAAACTGGAGCTGGATTTTATTGGGATTTAGAGGCAGTTGTGTTGTGAACTTGGTCATAAAATAGGACATAAAATGTGACACTCATTATTGTTAGCATAGCACATCCTAGACACCTATTGTACAACCTAGTGACTCGATAACTATTTACAAAAGTTTATTTTACACTTGTCATCAGAGTTTATGGATACTCTTTCTAACCTCCTGGCCAAAATTACGCATATGAATTTTTCCATTATGATCAAATACAAAGAAGAAAAATCCTAGTATAAATTTGATTGTATAATGAATTTATGTAAAAATCTTGATCCCAAAGGGTTACTGTTTGTGCTCCAACTTTCACCTCATTCATTGTGTTTACTTACCGTTCCTCATCATGTAATTCTTTATAAATGCTATTAAATTTAAGCAGATGCTGATAACGTTATATGCTTTTTTGTACACAATGTATGAAAGGGTAGAAGTGAAAACTAATTAGGCATAGGACCTACTGTAATTGACACATTTTCCACCAAGCAACCATATTGTTGAAGGGCGAACCATTTTGCCTTGTTGTTGGACGATGGCTTTTCTGTTTTGTTTCGCTTCAACGAACCCCATCTCTACAACAGTTGACTTTTAGCCTCATGAATTTCCAGATTATGCAATAAATGAGTTGAACAACAATGTTGTATAAAAGAACATAACAATTGAAACCTTATATATAAGTTTTATATACTGTACACTAAAAAATATAATAACTGAGCTCAAGATTTGTGTAACTAAGCTGCTTGTATTCTAGATAGAAACGTGATATGAATACCACTACACACAAAAAAAGTTTGTTGAGATTTATGTATTCAGTTTGCATTTTATAAGTAGTGTGTCGCACCCTCGATTTATTTCTGAAACTTTGTAATCAGTCATAAGAGGTGATCGATTTTGCGGAAGTAATTGATTCAGCTTTTAATATTGTACTTGTATGTTTTGCCCTCAAGTGACCCTTTAGCAGTATCATTAGCGGACAACTTGCCAACCAGAAGCAGTTATCGCCAATTTCATTATCCTTCAGCATTTACCATCCAATAAACAATTGAGACCCTATCCTTACAATGTTTCCCTACCACTATCTGTCTTTCTCTCTCTCTCTCTCTTAACACAATGGTCACTTTTGAGGTCAGTTTTAAGTCCACTTTCAAGTATGTTTTATTAGTTGTCAAGTGCAGCCGGCGCACAAGCAATAACACAATGACTTAGTAAATATGAACATTATTTCAATGGTTATTGTTAATCTATATTTGTGGGATGAACGATATTCTTTTGTGTGATATACAATTGGTATTGTACTGTATTTATTTTTATCTCAACAATCTTTTAGCTTAGATTCTGTCAAAAGAATCTGTTAAGTCAATAACTACTACTCCTCGTCTCGTCCGTGTAGAATTAAAGATTTAAGGCTTATATTGTTCCCCTTCGCAACTCCCTCTAGAATCGAAAGAAGAAACAGAGAGAAGAATAATTATTTCTACTACTTACTTATTAAGTTTAAAGACGATTATCCATAATGTATTAACTGATTCTTGCTAATATGGAGTAGTGATATTCTTTTTACGGTATCTATTATTTTGATGGTCAATGAACGGAGTATGATTTTTCCTCAGCTTCCGTAGCTAATTGGCAGTGCACGTGCGACGTTCTTCGTTTTAAAACGAACTTCTAAATTAACGGAAAAGAATCGGTGTGACGAAACCTCTCAAAAACAAAATAATAGCATGTATTATGTTGCTAAAAGCGATTATTAGTGCTAAAAAATACAGTTTTATGAGTTAATTAACTCTTAACAAGATCTGGTATGGTGTGTTAAAATGAAAAGTTATACGGTTTATGTTTCTCCATAAAAAATAGAATACAGCTTTCTTCATTGTAGGCCTAATGTGTATTTTTAAGATGTCACGCACGAAACATTTTCTAAAATAGCTTTTACTCAGTATAACAGTAAGGTTATGTCTTTAAAGAGAATTTATTATAAAGCCCTATAAGAAAGAAAAAAAAACGTAAGATTTGTGAGAAGCGCCCATCGCAATATGATGATTTATTTTTCCATGAATACAGAGAAAGTATGAGAATTCGCCGCCTGACGCTCTGCTACGATCTATTTTGTCATGACGACTTTAAAAGACAACTGTTGACTTTAAGGGCTTTTTAACATTCCATTCAAGTGCAAACCTTCAACATATCAGATCTCATGAATGATATTCAACTTATACAGCGTAGAAGTTTTGTGATATTTTTTTATTCCATAATGGACAACACATATCCAATATTATAGCAGTACCATAATGCTATACACTTACAGATGTGTAACAATGGGATTTATTTCCTTACAGAGTTGAAGACAAAGCTCACTGTAGCAAAATCATGATTGTCTTCTTTTTTTTCATGCCAGGATGTAAGTAAACCAACTCAAGTTATTAAATTATTCCCAACATTTACGAGCATCGATAATTAAACAAAAGGTTGATGCGCAACATCGTTGTGCTTTGCGCGGTTTTCACTACCCTGATATACAGTATACAGTATAATGCGTGGTAGTGTAATGCATCCCTTTAAGAAGTTGGTACGACTAAAATAGGAAGCATAAAGTCGCTAGACCGTGGATTTATCAAGTGGAGCTTCTTAATCCTCTGTCTTAATATGTCTGCAAAGGTCATCCATCACCTAATTTGGAATTGAAAGCGAAAATACTTCTCATCTTTCAGGTAAGTGATAAAAAACTTGCCGGTCTATACAATTTTATTTCTCTAGAGAGAAAGAGAGTGAGTGTGTTGTCTGTTTACTAACATTGATGAAATATTATTGTTTATAATTCGAGAGAATACAAGCAAAGAACTCCTAACCCACTTCCCGCCTATGGCAGGGTCGGGTACCCATCTTGTCCCTCTCAATGGACTCAAGGAAGATATATTGGACAGTGTGTTTTCCCACAGCCGGTTGTCGACCAAAGCTGCAACCCTTTTGCTTATTTATCGTCGGCGCATTCCACCGACACCTGGGGGAGGGGGCGAGCTCCTACACCTGGAAATTTTGCCTCATATTCTCGTTGCATAGTAGAGAGCAGTGGCGGATCCAGGATTTTCGTCAGGGGAGGTTGAGCTAAAGCTCTCAAATATTATGCGAATAAGTTTATATGTGCATGGGGGAGGGGGGGGTTGCAACCCAAAAAACCCCACCCTAGATCTGCGCGTGGTAGAGAGGATTCTTCTACACGCACATGCCATCGTAAACCACACGGGGCCTCGGTTTTACTTCTCATCCGAAAGAAGGCGCATTCGGGACGTCTCTCTCGCCCGAAAGAAGCCAACCCACCTCGGTCTAGTATCGAACCTAGAACAACTGACGCAGTTACCGAACGTACTACCCACTGCGACGCCGAGGCGGGGCTTTGTAAATTCGAGAGAATAGATAGCGAAATTTCCTGTGCCCAAGGAACGGAAACATAATTTTTACCAATTGCCAAAATTTAATCGAATGAAATTAAGGGAGTTTAAAGAGATTTATAAGCTGCTTGATGCTATTTCTTCGAATAAATGTGTGCCAGACAAGTGGTAGCTAGATAGATGTAAGAAAAAACTCTTAACTTTGAATGTGAAAAAAATGACGACAGTATAGTGACAGTGTTGAATAAAGCATAACACTTAGTAGCTGTGGTGGGCGGGTAACCGCAGGCTCAATGCTGTCTAAAGCAGATGTTTTATGGGAACTGTGGAGTGTATTTGGGATTCAATGTGCGTCTGAAGTTTAATGAGGTGTCACCTATAATATTATTAAAGAACTACCTTAATAACAGTTGGCATTCAATAGCTTCGTAAGTAAAAACCATCATCATCATCATACCCTTATCTCGCCTGTGTCAGAGTCGGGTCTGCGGGTTCTAGCCCTCCACTCCTACCTATCTTCCACCAGGTTCCCGTCCACCCCACACACTACCGTATCCTTACGGACAACTTGCTCCCACGTCTGCTTTAAGCTCCCCCTGCCCCGGGTGCTTAGTAAGTAAAAACAAAAATTAGAAAAATTGAAGCTGGTAATGTTTGCTGTATCCTCCTCAGTGGCGCAGTAGATAGCACGTTCGGTAACAGCGTCTGTAGTTCTAGGTTCTATGCTGGACCGAGGTGAGTTTACTTTTTTTCAGGCCAGACAAAGGCCCCGAGTGTGCCTTCTGTCGGATAAGAAGTAAACCCGAGATCCCGTGTGCTGTACGATGGCATTTGCGCGTAAAAGAACTCTTACTATGCAACGTGTAGATGAGGCACAATCTCCAGGTGTAAGATCTCGCCCACTCGCGTTGATGGATTGCCCCAACGAACAGTAGACCGAATGAGGATAAATAAGCTTAGAGGTTGTAGCTTTGGCCGGCAACCGGCTGTGGAAAAACACTGCGTCCATTCAAAAGGACAAGATGGGTACCCGACCCTGCCATTGTCGGGAAAAGGGTTAGAACGGGGAAAAGAGAGCAGGGACAAATTCTACATAATTCATTCACAAATGAGTACAGTGGTAAGAAATAAAATTGGCAAGAGATGTGTCTACCAAGAATTGAAGGGTGCTACAGAGTGCTCTTTTCCATCCTGACTCACAAGAAGCTGATGTCTGATGCATTCTTTCCAAGACCGTTTGATAGCAGGTTACTTCACAGGATCCCAAGAATTGGTTAGCATCAGTTAAAGTTGTTAGTATAGAATATATTTGGCATCCTGTGGTACTTCTTTTATCATTTGTGTTGTAAGTAGTGACCAGCTGGATGTTCGGACATTGGATGGATATGCACTTTTACATCCTTAGTTTCTTGTGTGTGTGTGTGTGCAAGCTAGTACATCATCATCATCATACCCTTCTGCCGCCTGCGGTAGGATCGGGTCTGCGGGTTCTAGGCCTCCATATCCTTCTATCTCCAACCAGGTTCCCGTCCACCCCACACATTGCCATTTCCTTACTGACAACCTGCTCCCGCAACAGCTTTGGTCTTCCCCTGCCCCGGGTGCTACCGACCACCTGCATTCCCAGTATGGTCCTAACGAGCTCCTCCTCCCCTCGTCTCATTACGAGTCCATACCACCTCAGCCTATTCTCCCTCATTTTTTCGGCGATGTCCACCACCCCCAGAGTGCCTCTGATATACGCATTCCTAATTCTATCAGCTCTCGACACACTACTCGTGTACCGCAGCATTCGCATTTCGGCTACTTGCATTCTATTGACGTGGCTCTTCCTCACTGCCCAATACTCTGATCCACATAGCATAACTGGTCTAACCACTGCCCTGTAGAACTTCCCTTTCAACTTGATTGGGAGCCTCCTATCACATAGGACTCCGCTTGCCTGTCTCCACTTCAGCCACCCATCAGTGTGCTAGCTAGTACAAGGCATTAAAATATCGGCAAAGCGATAATCAATGTTGCGGCATTGATTTCTATGCAAGATAAGACATATTTATTTATATCAGTTTTTTTCAGGAGCCCAAGAGGGACACAGTAATCATTCGGCCCGTTATGGCTGCTTGGCCGACTCCACAACCCGTTAGTGTAACACACTAACATACTGCACATACAAACAAATATATAGATAATTGAACTCGGGTCACGTCAGAAAAAAAGTGGTATGACGTAGGTGGGACAAACTTGTCTAGTCGAATTCCAATAACCACACTACTAGTTATCATTTTCATCACTACCCTTTTCCCACCTTTGGCAGCGTCGGGTGCCCATTTTTGTCCCATTCGGACACATGTGTCGAACAGCACGTTTCTTTCTGCCTAGCATTGGCATGATTCACAGCAGTGGCAATGACGAAGGCTTTTCATCTCACCATCCGACGGGATGTTAACACTCAGCGCCCGTGTGGAACGACTTATTGCGTTGGACACACCAGTTCTCGTCTGATCACTGAAGTTAAGCAACGCAAACCCACCTTGTACTGACATGGGTGGCCATTTAGGAAAACTGCGTACTGTTAATACCCAAAAATCGTCGAATTAGTGTAGTGTCTGTCAGTCTGCATTAGAACTATGCAGTGGACGAGGCTCTCATGGTCATGTAACTGATGTAGATAAAGGGCCCTAAAAACACCAACAAAACAAAAAACCAAGATGGGGGAACCCTGTTAGTTGATACCCAGATTTTGACCTCGATATTACGAGTGATGGTCATCTTGATATAAATTTTTCTGCTGTACATAGTTACTGGTTTTCAACGATTTATTGCTGATGTTAGTGGATGAATCGTATTGATTATTATTACAGCTAGATTTGATGTCCAAATAGAAATGTGACATTAGTAATAACTAAGAGACGTATCATATTTCAATCATTTTGGTTTAAGATGTGTTTTGGACATTTGGGAAATGATATTTTTTAGGTTGAGGGCAGATTCGTTGATTACTTTTTGAAGGAGGTAACACGATTGCACTTCCTGACTAAGTGCAGCATGTTTTACAGAGATTTTTTTCCTATCTTTGTCGTGGTCCGTGGGGAATTTTCTTTAAAAAAATCCAAGATGATGATCAAAGTATTAAGTTTTGCGAAACAGTACAAATGGTCTTGTGATGGCTAGCGGCGAATCATCACACGGGCGCCACAAGCGAGCTTGGGACCTCCGAAATTTAGTATATTCATATACAGCCATTCGGACCCGCCGCAGTGGCGTAGTGGTTAGCACGCTCGGCAACTGCGTCAGTAGTTCTAGGTTCGAAACTGGACCGAGGAGGGTCGGCTTCTTTCGGGCGAGAGAGAGAGAGACGTCGCGAGTGTGCCTTCTTTCGGATGAGAAGTAAAACCGAGGTCCCGTGTGGGTGTACGATGGCACTTGCACGTAAAAGAACCCTCTCTACTACGCAACGGGTAGATGAGGTAAAATTTCCAGGTGTAGGAGCTCGCCCCCTGGCGTCGGTAGAATTCCCCAACGAACACTAGACCGACGATAAATGAGCGTAGGGGTGCAGCTTTGGCCAGCAACCGGCTGCAGAAAAAACTATGGCCAATATATCGCCCTATATCCATTCAAAGGGACAAGATGGGTACCCGACCCTGCCATAGGCGGGAAAAGGGTCAGGAGTTGCTTTTTTTTTTTCATATACAGCCATTCATACAGTACATTCATATACAGCCATAACAGGCCGAACCCTAATGAGGCTGCTCGCGGGTGAGGAGGTGGGTGCAGAGGATGTAGGAAGGGGAAATTAGCAACACCCAACGTTCGCTACCAACCACCCATGTTGATACTCACTTGGATTTGATTTGCGTTGCTTAACTTCAGTGATCAGACGAGAACTGGTGTGTCCAACGCAAATCATACGGCCCTTTTAATAAAAAAGTTTGCCCACGTCTGAGTCAAGGCATTTGCTTGGCCCGTTGCTTCTACGGATTGTGCAGGGCTATGGATTTACTTCTTATTCAACTGGAAACGTACTAGGAGAAGTCAGCCACTTCATTCAGGGTGGAACCTGTAGCCGCTGATACATGATTTCAGTGCGGTACTTGTGTTCCACCGAAGAGGTGGAGGAGTTGTTTCGGAAAGGAGGAAGAGGAAGTGGAGGTGTTCATCTTTGTGAAATTTCATTGTGGTTTAAGGACAAAGGAATTTTGTTTTTCATTTGTCCAGGGCACGTCCTTTGGTGTGCAAAATGCGTCTCTCTCTCTCTGCCCTTTACTGAGTTATTTCATTACGGAATTCTTTCTGCTCATACAACAATTAAAAGGACACCATCACCGCTGCCGCCAGGGTGCAATTCATGAATGGTTTTTTTGAGGGATTGAAAACGAAATTTTAATTAATACCGGTGTGGGCGGATGAATGTCTAGAGGAGTGAGTGGCGTGTGATTAATCGATAATCCTATGAATCGATAATCCTTTGTTGGTAGAAACATGTCTACTTCCTACCTTCCTGTCGAATTAAAGTAGGTATTATTGTGGTTGTTGAGGGTAAGCTGGAGGGAAGAGGGTCGTTACTCCACAAAATATGGAGAGAAAGAGATGTGTGGTCTAGATTGAGAGGAGGATGAACTGGCGGATGGGGAGGGGGAGAAGGGTTTATATTGGATTTGGGATGGTATAAATAATACCCAAAATATGAGGCGAATGTGTTTTTTAAGACGTATGAAATAAGATTTTTGCCGTTATTCTTGGCCCAAGGCAAGGCAAGACGTCCCTATCAACCAAATCCACATTTTGAAAGGGAGTGAAGGGTTGGCATTATACTGATGGATTACCCTCTCTTTTCCCCTTTCTCTCTCTCTCTCTCTCTCTCTCTCGTCCCTTTCTCTTTCTCCATCACCATTTCACGCTTTATACCTTCTTCTTACTCGTAATATTTCTTAGGTCCTTTTCTTCTTCTTCGAGACTGGGTTTATTACTAAAATGTGGTTTCATATGGTCGCGAATTGTTGTCCTTCATTGCGTTACAAGGCACGGAAATAAATCGTACGGAAAATTTTATGGTTTGGATGACGCGAATAAATGTTTGACAGAAATGGCCTCTTGGATTTTCTCGGGAGGTCTTTTTTTTTGGGGGGGGGACGTGTTTTTCGGAGTCGGAAGTTGTCGTTTTGTTACAAACTGATAACGGTTTAATGGTTGCAGATGTGACAGTTAACAGTTTCGTGTATGTGTGAATATTTTTTTAATCAGGAGTTTTAATTTTGTTAAGGGTAAATGGAGGAGCAGGACGCAGAAGTAACTTGCTCGATTACTGCGTCAGCGGTTGCAGGTTCGATTCAGGACCAAGGTTGTCTGACTTCTTTCGGGCGAGAGAGAGAGAGGTCCCCCTTCAGTGTGCATTTCGTCGGATGGTCAGTACAGCCGTGGCCCCGTGTGGAGTGTATACTGTACAATGTCGCCACTTCACGGCAAAGAATCTTTTCTACGTAAAACGTTTAAATTGACAAAAAATTCCCAGGTGTAGAAGGCGCTCTCCGTCCCTCGTATTGGTGAGGATCAAAATAGGCAGACGATAAAATAGCATAGGGGTTGCAGCATTAGGTTGGCAGCAAAAAAAGCAACTCGTGACCGTTTTCCCCACCTATGGCAGGGTCGGGTACCCATCTTGTCCCCCTGAATGGACATGAGGGCGTTATCTTCGACGGCGTTTTTCCGCAGCCGGCTGCCGACCAGAGCTGCAAACCCCTATGCTTATTTACCGTCGGTCTACTATTCGTTAGACTCGGCAACTGCGTCAGTAGTTCCAGGTTCGATACTGCACCGAGGTGGGTTGGCTTCTTTCGGGCGAGAGAGAGGCCGCGAGTGTGCCTTCTTTCGGATGAGAAGTAAAACCGAGGTCCCGTGGGGGTGTACCATGGCACTTGCACGTAAAAGAACCCTCTCTACTATGCAACGGGTAGATGAGGCAAAATTTCCAGGCGTAGGAGCTCGCCCCCTGGCGTCGGTAGAATTCCCCAACGAACACTAGACCGACGATAAATGAGCGTAGGGGTGCTGCTTTGGCCGGCAACCGGCTGCAGAAAAATCTATGACCAGGGGAGACCGAAGCTGACGTGGGAGCAGGTTGTCCGAAAGGAGAGAGCGGCGAATTGCGTTGGACACACCAGTTCTCGGCCGATCACTGAAGTTAAGCAGCGCAACCCCAGCTAATACTGACATGGGTGGCCGCTTGGGAAAACTGGGTACTGCTAATATCAAAAAATCGTCACATTAGTGTAGTGTCTGTGCAGTCTCTGCATAAGAACTATGCTGTGGACGGGGCTCTAATGACCTTTGTAGTTGAAGGGCCCTAAAACACCAACAAACAACAACAAATCCGAAAGGATATGGTGGTGTGTGGGGTGGACGGGGATATGGTGGGAGATAGACGGGAGTGGAGGGCCAGAACCCGCAGATCCGACCCTGCCTCAGGCGGGATAAGGGTATGATGATGACGTTTGCGTTGCGTAACTTCAGTGATCAGACGAGAACTGGTGTGTCCAACGCAGTTAGCCGCTCCCAACCTGGAACCACATGGCGCAGTAAATCGAGCACGCTTCTTATTGCGCCACTGAGACAGGTCATTAGTTTGGCAACCGGCTGCCAAAAAATACCGTCCAACAGATAGTCAGTCGTTCATGCCTGCTTATACCTGCGTCCGGAATTTATGAAGCAACCACACTGCCTCGTCTTAGTTGGTCGGAAGCCGACTTGAACTTGAGGGATACTATGAATGCAAAGATGCTTCCTAAAAATATGCAGTTAATAATACAGTTAAATCCGTCCCTTATCTTTGTCCCCCCTCTCCCTTTTGATTGTGGCCCACTTATACAAAAATTAGGGTTTATATTAAATTTTTCTTCCTGATCGATGTTACTGCTCCCTTTCACTTCATCACCCTTTCTTTTCTAGTCTAAAATTGGATATGCTCTGTACATAATAATAGGAGCAATAGAAAAGATGAGAGAAATGAAGTTTTTTTTTCTTGCAATACAAATTTGAAGGATGGCTACATATTTGTGTAAGATTTCTAACGGAAGTTTATTTATTCTCAGGTAATTGCATGTGCTTGTGCCTGAAACTGCCGGTTCCTACCTTTCTCCGTTTTTTATAAAGCCTAAGATATAAAACTCAAAAAAGAAATATTTTTTTATCCTGGGACAGAGAAAAATGAGCTCAAGGGAGCGAGTGATGAAATGGAGGTGATATTTAAGATAAAGCACGTTTCGTTTGATGATTGGAGGGGGTTGGGCTAGGCTGGGTCGGGCCTTCCGAATAATGTTTGGGCCTGGAGAGATCTTAATCGTACATGGTAGCAATTTGTAAACTTGTCTTTCTCTCTGCTGTGACGTAACCTCTCTCTGATACGGATGAATGCTTTTGGGTTTGCTGATTGATGTTGCAGACAATTCGTAACTTGGTTTATCGTCGTAGTGCGCTCAGTGTCACCATTTTAGTGGATTTTTTCTACCCTGATCGTTCAGAGATGCGAATCCATCATTTATTTTCTTCAGGTTTCCTTCCCCCCCCCCACCTTTTCGCGGTTCTTACAAATTGTACGGGAAGAAAAACAGTACTCCGTTTGGCGCGGTGGTGCAGAGGTAGCGTGTTTGGTTCGTCAGTGGTTGTAGGTTCTGTCCTGGGCCGACGCGGTTTAATTTCTTTCAAACGTGTTTGTTTCGTTGGTGTTTTAGGACTCTTCAACTACAAGGTCATTAGAGGCCCGTCCACTACGTAGTTCTAATTCAGAGACTGCACAGACGCCACACTAATGCGACGACTTTTGGGTATTAGCGGTACCCAGTTTTCTCAAGCGGCCACCCATGAGTTTGCGTTGCTTAACTTCAGGGATCGGACGAGAACTGGTGTGTCCACAACACAAAAAACCGCTCGTCAGTAGATGTCTGTGAAGACGTAGTGCCATGTTTACGATGGCACCAGTCTGCTCGCGTGCTGTTCCTGTTCTGTAACCAACACAGGTCAAATGGATATTTAATTGTGACACAGTGCAGCCAAGTTGCGTTGGACACACCAGTTCTCGTGAGATCACTGAAGTTAAGCAGAGCAAGCCCTCGTTCGTACCATGGTTCGTACCTCGTTCGTAACATGGGTGGTTGGTAAAGAACGTTGGGTGCTGCATATTTCCCCTATCCTACGTCCTGTACTCCTACCTCCTCATGTCCCGCGAGCAGCCTCCTAAGGGTTCGTCCTGTTGTTGCTGCTTGGCTTATTCCCCAATCCATGAAACTAATCCAGACGGAAAGAGAACTAAAACTAGTGATTGTGTAGGCAGAAATTCTTTTATATGAGCCCGTCGTCCACCAGTTGCCCCCTCCCCCACCTCCACCGCGGTCCGATAGAGGGCGCACTAGGGGGTTCCTCACCCCTCACGGTCCTCCTACTTTTGTCAAGATCGAGCTCTTGACCATCGATCATGAGCTCCAGTTCTCAGTTGGTCAGATGTCGAGTATTATTATTATATGCTGGGAAGGATGGGGGACGGGACGGAAAAGGGAAAAAAGAAGGGGGCGTTCACCATTTTTCTGACGATTAAGGTGGCTAGCATTTAGTTTCGTTAATGTAAAACAAAATGTTACAATGTCGCGTTGTGGTCTAAACTGCATTAGTATGGTGGTCAGTGGGCATTGTTGTCATTTTAACAATTGCTTTTCGTTTTTTTTACTCGCCATTTCGTAATTGGTTCCTTTGTTCCTCGGGACGACTAGAATAGAAAGTGGGTGAGTGAGTGAGTTTTTTGTGATGAAATGTCCATTTCAGTAATGGAATTGGGAGGCGGGGGTGGTGTTAGTGAAGGATGGTTTCCACAGTCCCTCCTCACCTTTAATAATGGACATGCTACAGCTTGGCTCCATCATCTGCCAACTGTGGATGGCCTTGGTCTTTTGACACACACACAGAGTGCCCCATTTTACGACATTAAATTAGGAAGAGACTAATGGCGTAAGAGAGAAAGAGAGGGGGGGGGGGGGGGGGAGAGAGAGAGAGAGAGAGAGAACTTTTATGCCGAAATTTCTGAGAGAAAATTTAGTTTTAAAGGATGCTTTGCTAAATAAATGGCGTTGTCTATAGCAGTTGTTTCAGAGATGGTGTGGGAGGTAAAGGGTTAAGAAAGAAGATTTATTCTGGAATGGTTTTCTGCAGGGATGTCACTGTTTTCTTACCTGCCAAGAGTACTGTAATTTTGTAAATTGCAATCTGAAACAGCAGCACAGTTTCAGCAGGAAAAGAAAGGACAAAAAGCATTAAAATAATGCAGTTCACGTATTTTATGAATGTTTCCCCAAAGGGAGTTTAGGGAACTTCACATATGATGATGACATGGCTGACTTGGCATTTGCAATGCATTTTAGATTGAGAATCATCATCTCGTGTCTTATGTTTTCTGTTCCTCTCCTTAGAGATTTCCCCCTCCGAAACTTTTTTTTTTTTGCTTTTTCTGCTTGGAGACACTCATTTCAAATAAAGATTGGTCATCCGATTGTTGTTGGTTCTCTCCTCTCCAACCCCTTCCCATCATCCCCTCTCTTGCCCCTTCCGTCGTATTTTGTTCTTGATGTAATTACAGCCAAGAGGACATTGTGAATTGAAGGCAAAATCCATGGCTCATTTAATCTCTTTATTAGCTTCTTTATCTGCCAAGTTTAATCGCCGTAGTTGCCGATATTGCTACTACTAACCGAGTAATCGGTTTTCTGCCTATGGCAAGGTTGGACTATCCTTGAATTCAGGAACATAAAAGCAGAAAGATAAAGGAAGTGAAAGGGTGGAAGAGAGTGGAGTCTGCGAGAGTGGACGACTCTGGCAGCTCATACGCGACCAGCTGGAAAATGACGTGATTGGCTCGTACTGATCTCCGATCTTACAACACCCCCTTTAACCCTTTTAGGAAAGTAGGGTGCAGTATTCCGACCCGCCTCGGTGGTGTGCCTACACTACCCCGTCAGGATTTCTAGGTTCTATCCTGGAGCGAGGTGGTTTTTTGCTTCTTTCGGACGAGAGAAAGAGAAAAAGTGGGTATGCTTGTGTGTGGAGAGGCTTCCAGTGCTCCTTCCGTCGGCTAATTTTAAAACAACCCTTTTAGGCCTTGGTGGAACGGTAGACCCGTCTTGGTGAGGTGGTTCGATAGACACGCCTTGGCTGTGTGGAGTAGCGTGTTGGACTACTGCGTCAGTGGTTTTAAGTTCGGGTCAGGTGGTTTAGGTTGTTTCCGGCGAGTAGTAATATAGAGCCTGTATAGACAGACACCACACTGTTATGGCGATGGGTATCAGCAGTGCCTAGTATTCCCAAGCCGTCACGTATCGTAGTACTACCTGAGCTTGCGTTGCTGAACTTCAGTAATCAGACAAGATCCCAGTGCGCCTTCCAGTCCGGATGAGAAGTAAAGCCGTGGTCTCGTGTGTACGATGTCACTGATATGCGGATAAGAATCCTTGCTACATGAAGAGTAGAATAATATTTACGGGTAGTGCGGCAAAATTTTCGGGTTTTGGAAGCCCCCCTCCCCCTCTTGGCGTCAAGGGAGGACGAATACCTCAACGTTGGGTCGACTCCAGGGAAAGATTCAGTGGGACCCGGACGTCATCCCACAATTTTTTTTACCCGTATATACGCGGTCCATTAAAACTTTTCCTCCGGGTCTGGCGACATATCTCGGACACCCCAAACCAATTAATCAAAATAGGCCAACGATAAATAAGCATAAGGGCTTCAGCATTTGGTTGGCAGCCGGCTGCATAGAATATCATCCAATAGATCTTACATGGGTACCAATGGGACAAAAATGGACAAGGACTAGTTTTGTTTCGTTTGTGTTTTAGGGCCTGTCAACTACAATGGGCATTAGAGCCCCGTCCACTGCGTGGTTCTAAAATGCAGAGTCTGCACAGACACTACACTACGCTAATGCGACGATTTTTGGGTATTAGCGGTACCCAGCTTTCCCAAGAGACCACCCATGTTAGTACTAGCTGGGGGTGCGTTGCTTAACTTCAGGGATCAGACGAGAACTGGAGTGTCCAACAACCTCTCCGAAAAGGATTAGTGATGATCGTGTTGGCCGTACTCTACCTATTTCTAGGCTGTCATTCTCCTTCTGTTCCCTTCTTCCCGTTTGTCTTGTGTTACCTTGTATTCAGCCCCCTACTCCTACTCCTCCTCGTCTTCTCTGGCTGTCTTCCGAACTTATCTTTTATTCTGTGAGGTAAGATGGCATTTCCTTCTTAAGATTTTGATAGTGTTCTTCATGTTCCTTGAAGTTTGTGGCATTTTTTTATAAACGGAATGATATACTGTACTTTAGTTTCATCGTCATTTTAGCTTTTACGGATGACTAAATACTGTATATATATATATTTTTGTATTATTAATGCTACTGGGATATCAAGGGACGGGACGGGACGGGAAAAGTGTGGGAGGGGCTTGTTATTGTCTTGTGATCCCTTTCCTCCTGCTTTCAGGTCCACATCAATCTCTATTTCTGTGATATGCCATATAGCAAATGTTGAATTTAAAGACATGGAGTGGAAGAATTTCGTAGAATTCATTCTGTATCCCGTCCCTCTCCGCCTCTTGCCCCATTTACCCCCTTCCCCCCTTTCCCTACAGTCATGGTCGTCTTGCACAACGCCCATCCAGATTCATCCATTGCTGGATGTCTTCATATTTGTTTTGTTTGTAAATGGAGAGGAGCTGCTTGGGTCTCTCTCTGTCTCTCATTGTGGTGCTCATCTTCCACCCGCCGGATATTTTCTTCTTGAAGTTCATTGTAGAGTTTCAATTTGAAAAATGGATGTCTTCCAGACTCCTCAACTTCAGTTAAGTGCCCTGTCTAATGCTATTCTTCTTGTCTCAAAAAGTCTCTGTACCGTTGGGCAAAGAATGACCAATGATGACCAATGGCAAATGCAATTTAATGATGGTATGAGGTAAAAAAAAAAAAAAAAAAGAAAAAGAGGACAAAATGTTGCACTTCCAGGATGGTTGAAAAAGTAGAAAAGATGAAAAGCATTTCCCTTTTTCGTTGTTGCCGATTAGAAAAAGAAAGGTCCTTTGATTCCGATTGAAGTTAAAATCAGATGACCATCAATGACCACTGTTAGCAATGGCAGATCCAGAGTACTGTAAAGCAAACGACACGAGCTCCCAGATCGAATTTTTGGACAATTGATCCTAAAGATGAACTGCCTCTCAGTGCCTCAGAGATAGTGTGTGGTGAAATCCTGCGTCTGTGGTTTCACGGTCGATCCTGGATCGAAGTGTTTTCGCTTCTTTCGGGCGAGAGAGAGAGAGAGAGGGCTCCCAGTGCGCCTTTCGGGGATGGGTAGGGTAAAAACGTGGTCCTGTGTGATGTGTACGAATATCACTTGCACGAAAAAAGAACTCTTTCTACTTAACATCAGTAAATCGGCAAAATTTTCAGGTGTAGGAGTTCGCCCCAACAGATCACTTATTTGTCGCTGTTCCAATGGAATAAAATGGGCACCCGGCCCTGCGAAATCAGGAAAAGGGTTGGTGATAATGAACCCTAGATATACAGTATTACGGTGTCTCATGAATACTGACGTCGAAGAGGTGGTGGCTAATGACCACTAGTTATGGGTTGGAGTTCTACCTGTAACCAGTTGGTGGAGTACTGGCTAGGACCGCTGCCTTTTATAGGGCATGCTAGTGGTCCAAATTCGACAGAAAGGGGCGAGCCCGACCACCTGAGAATTTTGCCGATCTACAGATTCCATGCAGAAAGCGTTATTTTTCGTACAGGTTACATCGCACACGCACAACACACGGACCAGTGGTTTACTTCCAGTCCCTGGAAGGCACATTGGGACCTCTCTTTCTCTCACCTGAGAGGCCTAGGGCCGCTTTGCGAGCTCTAACTCCTCCACACGGGGCTACGGTTTTACTTCTTATCTGATGGAAGGGGTACTGGTGAACCCCTTTCCCGTCTCTGTCCAGGTTTGAACCTGGAACTCCTGACACAGTAGCCGGGGGGGGGGGTCTTCATTCATTCACTTAGCAGGGGTCGGCATTCCTTCCCAATCTCCTTTTTTGATATCCTTCAGAGCTGAAAGACTGACTTTAGGTGCAGGGTATTACAATCTTCTGTGTCAGAGACACTGAACATTCTGAGGCTTATTGTGAGAGATTTGTGCAACAAATATTTGAGAAAAGATCTCCTTTCTTCTCGGATTTCGCATCAATCATTTCCGCCTGTAGGTCTTTTGTCTTTTTTTCTTCTTCTTCTTGAGCCGCCCCGTTGTGAACCGCATACTGAGTTACGCGTGCCTTGTGTAATCCTTCGTTACTTTGGAAATCCATTGTGGCGTGACTCGTGATTTGCACCAGAGATATTATTATTATGTGGACGACTGGACACAAAGGCTTGTGCTAAGCTCCTTCCCCCAGGCTCCTCCTCGGGCAAGTCATTGATAGGCAGGTATCTAGAGAGTGCTTATGTTTTATTTGATTTTGTTCGTTAAGATCAAACAATGGACCCTTGTGACATATCCTTGGAAACGGAAGACGTGTCTGAATAGTAAGAAAGTGCAAGAAAAGGGCTCTGGGGAGTTCAGAGGGGTTATGGCTTCTTGTGCAGAAAGCAAATATATACATCGTTGGTTATTTTTTTTTCGTTGTTTTCTATTCGGTTGAATATTGAGCTCTAGACTTGTCCGTTATATTGGTTGCTTGATGTGTTTTTAAGATTTTCTTCTTGGCGTCAGGAAGTTCAGGCTGATTTCTAGAAGCTTGGGAATACATTTGAAAAATACTCTGATAGAAATGAGCTCATTTGCTTTCACTTTTCGTCAGCGAAAATGTCGCCAGCTTGTTATTTACGACATATCTAATGTTGCCATTATATACTTTTTTTTTTTATCGCTTTTCCGGTCTCGTCCTCCCCAATTTATATCCTTCTAAAATCTCATCAACAAATTTACATTTCATTCACATTTTTTTTATAAGTAATAACAAGATGGAGGACATAGTGTACAACAGGAAGACAGTTCTGAGGCGGGAATTGCTGTCCCTCGGGAGAGTTTCACACTTCCTAAATCATTTCAGATGTGATTTATTTTTCTTCTTTTTGTCAAATAATATTTACGTACTTACCGGCACGTAATTCTAAGAAGGTAACCTGTCTAGAGGTGATAGGGTCTCGTCCCCTCCACGTTTACCTCAAGTTTGTGCCGTTCTCTAGTGCTATTTTTTTCCCGTGGCACATTAATCTTATAAAACGGGATGACGTCACGTTATGATACTGCGCAGTCTCAGTTGACGGATTTGCTTTTTTTTTTCAAATAAGCATTTCCTGGCTGTGTCTCCCTCACTCCTTGGAGACGAAGTATGAACACCATGCATTCCGCTAGGGGGTGCTAACGTAAATTGAAAGAACGTTGTTTTCTAATTACAAATGGCCTGAGGCTGGTACACGAAACCCCTGAATTATTAAAAAAAAAGTCTAATAATTATTGAATCTGCTAAATTGATGAGTAGTAGAAATTTTTCTACTCTGGAAGGTTTTCGACATGTCAGCCGGAAAAAAAATTTCATTTTCGAGGTAAAGGCACCGTGTTGTGCGAGGCCGGTGGTACACATTAGGCAACTCGTGTGCCTAGAGGCGGCAAAGATTGGAAATTAAAATATATACGACATATTTTGTAACTATATTTAGATCCATGTGTCCTGATATCTATGTATTTCCGTTCGTTGGTGTTTTAGGGTCCTTCGAGTACAAGGTCATTAGAGCCCCGTCCACTGCGCAGTTCTAATGCAGAGACTGCACTGATGCGAAGATTTCTGGATATTAGCAATACTTGTTTGTTTGTTGGTGTTTTGGGGCCCTTCAACTACAAGGTCATTAGAGCCCCGTCCACTGTGTAGTTCTTATGCTTCTTATGCCGGGACTGCACAGACACTACACTAATGCGACGATTTTTGGATATCTCGTCTCGTCTTACTCGCGAACGTGTAAATGCGGCATGTGAGGTAGCTTAACAGTTAGGCAAGGCGTAAAATGAGGCCGCAGGGTGACGCAGCGTAACGCAGCCCAAGCAGCGCAAGCTAATTCTGCTAGCAGGCAATCAAAGCCATTTTAGTTTACGCAAATTGCAAACCAGTATGTTGAAAAACTGCGATTCAATGTGTGGTGATTGCCTGCTAGCAGAATTTCGCAGGGCTGCGTTACGCTGCGTCACCCTGCGGCCTCATTTTGCGCCCTGCCTTACTGAAAGAAGGAGAGTGGCTGTATTGCGTTGGGCACACCAGTTCTCCTCTGATCACTGAAGTTGAGCAGCGGAGCTCCAGTTAGTACTAACGTTGGTAGCCGCTTAGGAAAACTGGGTACTGTTAGCAACTGTGCAGACTGCGTTAAGAGTATGCCGCGGCCGGGACTGTAATATGATCATTGTAGTTGAAGGGCCCTAAAACACCAACAAATCAATCAACTGAAAGTGGGGTTGTCGCGCACCGTGGTTGTTGATCAGTCATCACATGTGTCCAGCTTCATTTTTTTTCTCCTAGAATTCCTTATGCGGATTTGATGTTGACCAGCTTGTGCGTCAGTGTTGGTTTATTGTACGTCCATCCGAGTCATGGCAACATGAGGTAATAATAGATTGGGTTAGTCTGATTGGTATTTGTAAGTCTCGGTTGTTATTAATTTCATTACAGGTTAAGGGGGACGACACGACTTATTTTGGATTAGTTTCTCAAAATGGTCTTTCTCCGGGGAACGCTTCAAGAACCGGAAATTGACATGTTTTACTTTCTATTTTGAGCAACTGAGAGAGAAAGATAAGGCCTAGTTGTTATTATGGGACACTTGGGTTATTTACGTAGTTTGTGCTGCATGTTGGTCTCGCAACGTATCTTATGAATTTGCAGTTGTTAAGGGGTGGGGGTTGCTGAAGGGAACTGGAATAATTCAACAACAGCAACAACAATCCCCCCTCCCCAACCAACAAAAAAAAAATTGCGGAAATAAATTGCAGTCGTATGTTTACTTCACTAAGAGTGTGCATGGTGCGAGGTGAATCTCTCTCTCGTCTTGTCCTAGGTGGAGAGGTCTATATGAACCCATTTCAGATAAATCTCATTGGTGCCCTTTGCTTAAAAATGAGGTTTCCTACATTTATTATTTCAAGTAGCCTTCAATTTGACTTTTCTGAATGACTACTGTCTGAATTTTCCAGCTGCGTCTCTTTTTTAAAGGGCAATATACCATTCCTTCCTATAAAATACCGTCCCATTTCTAGATTTCAATTTCAGGTTTGAAATGGTCCTCTCCGTCTCTCTATTTTTACTTTTTTTTTCGTTCACCCATCGTATTATGCTGTTAATTGAGAATTTTATTGAATTCTGAGAAAACGAGTTTCCGGTTTAAATATAAAAAATACTGAAAGTGCTTGGATTTAGACGTGAGCTTGATGCACTTCAATATCATTTTATTTGGTGCCAAACAGAGTGCCTGCAATAGCTAGCTGCCAGTTGATGACGTCATTCTAGATGGTATTGTTATTCAACCCTGTGTTGATCCTTTCACACTACTGAGTTTCAAACTTTTCAATCTCCAAATTGAACCGTTTTTTAATGTTAATTCCTGTCTATAAATCGTTGTAATAATATGTATAAATCGAAAAACGTGTCGCTGCATTGCACCACCCCGCGGTTGTACACACCCTACGTGGGATAACGGCTCTACTTCTCACTCATCTGGTCCGGGTTCTGTCCTGATAGAGGTGGGCGACATCTTTCCAAGATCCAAGTCACTGAGCGGCTGTACTGCGTTGGCCACGCCCAGTACTCGTCTGATCACTGAAGTTAAGCAATTCAACCCCAGCTAGTACTGACATGGGTGGCCGCTTGGGAAAACTTGGTACTGCTAATACCCAAGTCGTCGTAACAGCTTAGTGTCTGTACGGACTCTGCATTAGAACTACACAGTGGACGGGGTTCTAATGACCGTTGTTGTTGAAAGGCCCTAAAACACCAACAAGACGAAAAATCCAAGTCACTATTAGAAAGGACCCTTTCTACACGGACTAAAATATACGGGCGGATTAAGCTGTGTTGGACACACCAGTTCTCGTGAAATCACTGAAGTTAAGCAGCGCAAGCCCACGTCAGTACCAACATGGGTGGCTGGTAAAGAACGTTGGGTGCTGCAAATATCCCCTCTCCTACATCTCCTATGCCTACCTCATCTTCCGCGACCAGCCTCCTAAGAGTTCGGCCTGTTATGTCTACTTGGCTTACTCCCCAATCCGTTAGTGCAACATAGATTAAGTGGTGTTGGACACACCGGTTCTCGTGAGATCACTGAAGTTAAGCAGCGCAAGCCCACGTCAGTACCAACATGGGTGGTTGGTAAAGAACGTTGGGTGCTGCAAATTTCCCCTCTCCTACGTCCTCTATGCCTACCTCCTCATTTCCCGCAAGCGGCCTCCTAAGAGTTCGGCCTGTTATGGCTACTTGGCTTACTCCCCAACCCAAGAATTAAATTAATCAGATCTAGAAATCCCCCCACCCCGTTTTTTCTCGTCAGTAAATGACTTTCCATAGTACAGTAAAAGTCATCTATGGGTACACCCCTCATATCGGTACAAATTCTTCAGGCACCGATTTTTCGTCCATAGGCTATTACTACCCCTCTTATGGGTACATCCCTCTGATGGGTACACTTTGGCTGGGTCCCCCCGGGTGTACCATTTAGAGAGGTTTCACTGTAGTAGTAAGCCGAAGATTCACCTCGACTAGGATCGAACCTGTAATGACGGTTTTTATGAACTCTTATGCTGAGAAATGACTTCTAGATTATATCTTGAGTGCAATGTGTTGTAATTGACTTGCTGAGACTAGGGCTGTTAACTTTTTTTTTTTAGGTTCTGCCTGCCTGTCTGCCTGGTAGTGTGAAGGGCCGGGTAATTCTCTTTTTCATGATAATGCGTTGGGCAATGGTTGGAAAGTAGAGTGGGTTTTCGCATTTAGAATGGCGCTTGTGCCTGTGGCCTTTCAAAATGCTGTCCTTCATTTACACCTCTAGAAAATAGGAGGGATGTAAATGGATCAATGATTTCTTAGCAGATTGAATTGTGGTTTGAAAGTAAAGAAAAATAAATTCATGCACTCTCTCTCTTTCTCTCTTTGTAGAAGATATTGCATTATATTGATCTTCATTTTATGTTAAAAATGGAGGATGATGTATAAATAAATAATAGAGCTCAATAGGATTTTTGTGAGCGAAAGGAAAATTCTTATCCAATACCAGTTGATCCTTCTGCGCTGAATTTTTTAATATTAAGTGAAAATTGAGAAAGGCTTTTTTTTTCTTATATATGTATATATGTGAGTTCAAAAAAGAAATAGATTTCATAGATTCAAGGTGAAATGTAAAACTGAAGTTTTTTTTTTTCAATAGGTAGCGTGAGAAAAAAATAGCATTTTTCCTATTGTGGTGTCGAGGTAACAGCAGACTGAATTGATATGTAGTTTTTTAGTGAAGAAAAAGACTTTTCAATTAACGCTACTTTTCTTTCTACTACTGCTCCGTTTCACACTCTTGAAATGTATATACAAATCCTTGGTGTTAACGCCGGGACTGTACCTCCGAAAATGTACAGCCTTTCATCTCTACTAAATTGTCTACTGAAGAAAAATGTTTATATACACCCCTTTTAAAAATGAGCTCTTAAATCAGGACTCCTCCCTCCTCTATTTCTTTCCAATTTTCAGCTACTATAATGGCATAGTCTTGCCCCCCCTCCCCCTTCTTTGCAGTAATGTTGTCTTTTGTGCGAAATTTAATGGCTATTTCTGAAAATAGTGTGCTCAATCTTTATTTCATCATGGCCCCCGAGAGGTAGCGTGCTCGACTATTGCGATAGTGGTTGAAGGTTCGATACCGAAATGGCTCCTTTCGAGGGAGAGAGAGAGAGAGAGACCCCGAATGCTCGCGCCTTCTATTGAATGGGAAGTATAGTATACCCGTGGCCCGGTTTGGTGTACGATGTCATTTGCACGTCAAATAATCCTCTCTATTATGCAACGGGTTATTTGAGGAAATATTGCCAGGTGTTGGGGTTCTCGCCCCTCCCCCCGGCGTTGCGTCGGTGGAATATCCTAACCAACTGTAGGCTGACGATAAATAAGTACAGGGGTTGCTGCTTAGGTCGACAACCGACTGCGTAACGATACCCTCCAACAGATCGCCATTGTGTCCATCCGGAGGGACAAGATTGGTATCTGGCTGGGCCATAGGCGGGAAAATGTTGCTTTTGCTTTGATAGTTACCACACAGGGGATCCAAGGTGCCCACCTTTCATCCTGGATACAAAGTGAAACCGTGCTCCTTGCATATTTTTATTTTGTTAGTGTTTTAGGGCCTTTCAACTAAAAAGGCCATTAGAACCCTGTTCACTGCGCCTCCGATCCTTGCACGATGCCAGGGTGGAGTGCACAATGTTGTCTCATTGGGACACATGAGCAATCTGTTGGACGGTATTTTGATGCAGCCGCCAGCCAACATATCTCCAACGACGAGCTCCTAAACTGTGGATTTTTGCTGAATTCTTCTCAGTGTAATGGTGACTTCGTACGTCCTACACGCCACACAGTAGGACCCAGCTTTGCTTTCCTATCCGGGACGAAAGGCATACTGTAGCTCCTCCCTTTCTCGTCCCAAACAAAAAAAAGCTAAAGCCATCTCGGTCCACAATCGAACCTGGAGCCACTGATGCACGATAATGTCGACTTCACCTAGGCGTCAAATAGTCCTTTTGTAGAGTAGATTGTGTAGGTAGATCTGCGTGTAGGAGTAACCTTACCCTGGTGTTGGTAATTACCGCCCTTAGGAAAATAGGCCGATGTTAAATATATAGTAAGTGGTAATACATAACGATATAGTAGGAAGAGGGGTGGACGGGGATCTGGTGGGAGATAGGCGGGGATGGAGGGCTAGAACTCGCAGACGCGACCCTGCCACAAGCGGGATAAGGGTATGATGGTGATGTTAAATATAGGTAGCAGGTGTGGTCCCAATTAAGTGGACTGGCGGCTATTTAGCTTCTCTGCCATAGGCATTAGAGGAGATAATAATCGGATTACTTCCGCTTTAAGTCTGTCTCGATTAAAATAAAAATAAAGATATTGGTGATTTCAAATGGATAGTCGATAGGAATATGTTTGTTCTCAGAAATACATCCATGCCTGTAATAATGGAGTGTTCATTTGCAGAATTGCAGCCATTATCGCCTTGGACTGCTTATTTTTATTGCCGCTAGAGGGAATAGTCGGAATCGTTTTTGGGGGATGTTCGCTTATTACTGTAACTCTATGGAATATTTCTATGCGATGGAACCGAAGGCAGACTTGAATGTTGTCTCTCTCTCTAATTTCGGAAATGTTTAAATCAAAGATCGATCCTGTATGTCAATATTCTCGATAAAGATGATCACCCAACTGCAATTTGTTTTTAGACTTAATTAAGGCCTGTAGAAATTCAAGTGAAATGATGTTTACAGTCAGATTGAATCGTTGGGTGTGCATGTATACCTCAATTTGATAAACTATACGGTACTTTGAAACTGATTTTTGTTTATTTATAATGTTAAGCAAAGTAAATATTATCTTTTCGGTCGTAATCAGGGGAAATTTATGCTCATGTAACATGAATAACAAAAATTTGAAATTCATGATGGTTTCTTGGCTGTCGGACGTATTATGAGAACGAACCTAACGATTCTCGTAAACGTGAATCCCGTAGAACGTTCGTTCTATTGGCGCCATTGCGTTTTTCTTCGAATCCAAAATGGCTAAAAGTACCACATATTTCAGACAAATAAAATCAACGTTATTAGTTAAAAAAAGGACTAGAAATGTGGATGAATGACACCTAAAATAACTAAGATAGTTAAAGGATGATATTTGGTCCCTCTTCGTCATTTAACCGTGATGAAGCAAGCACACAGGTAATATCTGCGGTAAAACATCAAATCGTAAATTCATTAGTGTATCGAAGCGAAATTGAATTTCGAATGTACTGTATATTTTCGTGTCTGTTTTTTTTATGCGGCGGATATAGTCTAGGGAATTTCATAAATACTAGTCTATCGTAATTTCAATATTTTTGTTTTGTTCCGGTTCAGTTAATAGGAGCAGAACATGCTGTGTTTTTTTTCTTAATATCTCGGTATTGGGCTTTATTTCTCTTGATAATATCACACCATTTCCTCTGTTCATCAAATGTAATAATTAAATGGAAGAATTCCCTTACCGCAAAATTTAATCGTGAAGGCATTTTCACAATGTCGTTTTTCTCTATGCCGAAATCGGGTTGTTGGCGATTTATGTAACCGTTAACGGTGGAGCGAGCGTTTTGCAAAACTGAAAATGAGACATTATATATTCGTCGTCGTCATCGTCATCATCCATGTTGTCTCCGGAGAGTGTTAATTTCATATTCTCGTAAATAAAAATTTCCCCTCGTTCACACTACTCACTATTGCTGTATTTTAGTTTTACAGATAGTGCATGACGTCATATACGGATGTTGAAATGCATTGACGTCATTCTCTTGCCTATCTACTTTGCTGTCTTCTTTTGTTCTGTTGCGATTGGAGGGTCCCAGTAAAGTCGAAGGGGAAATTCTACAGGGTAGTGGTTAGGCCAACTTTACTATATGGATTAGTGTTGGGCAGTGCGGAAAAGCCACGGAAGCAGAATGCAAGTACTTTAACTGAAATGCCCTTTATTCCGTTTCGTTAGTGTCGTAGGGCCCTTCAATTACAACTGTCATGGGAGCGGCGAGTTGCGTTGGACACACCAGTTCTCGTTTGATCACTAAAGTTAAGCAACGCAAGCCCAGTTAGTACTGACATGGGTGGTCGCTCGGGAAAGCTGGGTACTGCTAATACCCAATAATCGTCGCATTAGTGTAGTGTCTGTGCAGTGTATGCATTAGAACTATGAAGTGGATGGGTCTCTAATGACCTTGTAGTTGACGGGACCTTAAACACCAACAAACAAACAAAACATACAACTGTCATTAGAGTCCCGTCCACTGCGTAGTTCTAATGCAGAATCTGCACAGACATTACGCTATCAGGACGATTTTTGGGTATTCGCAGTATCCAGCGTTCCCAAGCGGTCACCCATGCTAGTACTAGCTAGGGTTGCGTTTCTTAACTTGTGATCAGACGAAAATTGGTTTATCCAACGTAATACAGCCGCTTGCTGAAATGCCAGTGCAACCATACAAGGGTGGGGTGTCGACAACAGAATTAGGAGTTAGTTTATTGGAGGTAGGTTGGAGGTTGGGTACATCACGGAAAAGATGAAGGGGGATAGATTGAGGTGGTATGGGTATGTGATGAGAAGAGGGGAGGAGGACCTGGTTAGGATCGTTACGGGGATGCAGGTTATTGCAAACACCCGGGGCAGAGGAAGACCAAAGTAGACGTGGTAGCAGGTTGTGCGTAAGGATAAGGTAGTGTGGGAGGTGGATGGGGATCTGGTGGGAGATAGGTAGGAATGGAGGGCTAAAACCCACAGACCCGACGTTTCCGCAGGCTGGATACGGTATAATGATGATGATTTGTTGTTTGCTTTTGTAAACAGTAGGAGTCGTCTCGGTGGCGGTTCCAAATTCGATACTGGATCAAGGTGGTTTGGTTTCTCTTCTCCGCCCGAGAGTGCGCATTCCGTTCCGGATGTCACTGCTGAACGGAAAAGAACCCTTTCTGCATGCGACGAGTAGATCGGAAAATTTTAAGGGATAGGAACTCGGGACAGGTTTCTTCCATATTTAGGAATGGGTGGACCGAGGAAGCAAATGTCACTGCATTTAATTTCCTAGTTAACTGTTGTTGGTCTGACTGTTTTAATAAATTTTGGGGATGCCTCTTGCTATTACTACTGTTGTGCTTGTTGGTAAATTGAACTCGGAGCAAATTTGTTATCAAAAATTGGATTAAAGAAAGGATTATTGTGTCCAGGAGCAGAATGGACTGCACACGCTAGTCATGAACCTTATATACGAAGCTATTAATAGGGTCGGGGCATTAAATCGGTTGCAGTCCGTTACAAGAAATCACTGTCCAGCAAACGCTGCATGTTTGATTCCGTAAATGTCCAGGTGTAGGAGCTCGCCCCTGGCTTCGATGGAATTCTCCAACGAACAGTAGACCAATGATAAATAAGCATAGGGGTTGAAGCTTTGGTCGGTAGCCGGCTGCGCAAAAACACCGTCCAATAAACCACGCTTGTGTCCATTCAGAAGGACAAGATGAGTATCCGACGGTTCGGAGTTGCTTTTGCTACTCGTTGCAAAGTAAGAGGGGGGAGTCCTTTTAGGTGCAAATGGCAATGTGTGCCACTCGGGGCCACGGCTTTATTTCCCATTCTACGACGGAAGATGCACTCGATCCAGTGTCGAACCTGGAACCGCTGACACAGTAACCGTGTACGTCATCACTGCGTCACCGAGGCAAGTACGTTGGGGTATATTGCATTAATAATAATTACCGTCCGGGAGGTTGTCCCCCTTTCAAAAGCGGATATCGATTTAATATGTATGAAATTGTACTCTGTTAGTAATGGATTGTCAAAATTTGTACAATTCAACATTGTCATATTTTACAAATCAATTTTGTTTTTCTCGCTGTCATGCACATTTGATATATAATTTACCGATGTAGACCTCTCTTGTAAGCTTTCCGTCAAAATTATTTTTATTTTGGTGTGTAAAAATTCTCAAAAGATGATGACATTTACGTCGTACATGGGGGCGAGCTGGTGAAAAGGGGCCAGAGGTAAAGTACTTAGGATCAGTGTTCCAAAGCAATAGGGAGCTAGATTCGGATGTTACCCATAGAATCAATTGGGGGATGGTTGAAGTTGGAGACATGCAAGGGGAATCCTGTGCGATAGGAGGGTGCCAATCAAATTGAAAGGGTTAGGCCCGCTATGGTATATGGATCAGAGTGTTGGGCAGGGAGGAAGAACCACGTCAATAGAATGCAAGTAGCAGAGATGCGAATGCTGCGGTACATGAGTGGGGTGTCGAGAGCTGATAGAACTAGAAATGAGTCTATTAGAGGTATCCTGGGGGTGGGGGACATCGCGGGGAAGGGTTAGGGAGAGTAGATTGAGGTGGTATGGGTACGTAAAGTGAAGAGGGGAGGAAGTGCTCGTTAGGTCCATTACAGGAATGCCAGTGGTTGGAAGCACCCGGGGCAGGGCGAGACCAAAGCACAGGTGGGAGCAGGTTGTCTGTAAGGATATGGTAGTGTGTGGGGTTTACGGGGACCTGGCGGGAGATAGGCGAGAGTGGAGGGCTCGAACCTGCAGATCCGACCCTGCCACTAGTGGGATAAGGGGATGATGAGGATATTTCTCTGCTAGATAGATGGTGCACTACAGCTTTTCGTTTGCAACTCTTTCGCCCCTTTTCCTCCTTTTTCTGCCAATAATAGTAGCATCTGTGATGCTAATCCACCAACATCAATCTGCATTTAAATTTCTGAGAGACTTATCACATTAATTCAACTCCAATTGTAGTCTAATTGAGCAATAATAAATGAAACAAAGTAAAAATGTATATATTCATTCTCTCATTTCCTCCTCTTCCCCCTTTCCTCCCACCACTACTACCATCTGACAACCCTTTCCTCCTTTCCCTGTATACACTAGATGAGATAGCCTACATTTAAATTTTATACTAAGTAATTAGCCTAGTTACACATGTACAATTGGGTTGTGTGCTTGGGGTTGTGAGTTCGATTCCGACATCATACTCGTTAATTAAAATTTCGGTAAAAGAGTGTGGGAAAGTATAGTTATTGTTTGGCAGGTAGAAAGGGGAGTTACTCTTTGGTTAACCCTCCCCCCATGGCAAGATACCTATCTTGTCCCTCTGTTGGATGTTTTTCCGCAGCCAGCTGTCGACCAAAGCTGTGACCCCTATGCTTGCTTATAGTTGGTTTACTGTTCGTTGGGGCTCTCCACCGAACTCCTACACCTGGGAAATTTGCCTCCTCTACCCATTGCATAGTAGAAGGGAGCGGCGAGTTGCGTTGGACACACCAGTTCTCATCTGATCACTGAAGTTAAGCAACGCAAGCCTAGTTAGTACTGACATGGGTGGTCGCTCGGGAAAGCTGGGTACTGCTGATACCCAATAATCGTCGCATTAGTGTAGTGTCTGTGCAGTATATGCATTAGAACTATACAGTGGACGGGTCTCTAATGACCATGTAGTTGACGGGACCTTAAACTCCAACAAACAAACAAACAAATGCATAGTAGAAAGGCTTCACTTATGTCCAGGTGGCATCGTACACCGCGCTAGACAGTGGTTTTGCTCCTCCTCGAAAGGAAGGTGCACCCGGAGCTTCTCTCTCGCCCCAAAGAAGCCAACTCACCTCGATCCAGTATCGTACCTCGAACCACTGGCGCAGTAAATCCAGCACGCTACCTGTTGCGCCACCGAGGCAGGTCTTGGTGGTCTTCATAATCGATGACGAGAAATTAGTTAAATTTTAACCCGTGATTTTTTTTAATTGTTTCCGAGCTAATGTTCAGTCGTCTGTGCATCGGGGAACTTGTTCTTGGTAGCAGCTTGTTGCTAAGGCGACATGGCAGAAATGTTTGTTGAGGTTTTTATTTTTGCTCATTTTTGGAATGTACAGAGTTTCTTGAAATGCCTGTCTCCTAGAATGGTGTCCATGGTTGCAGGATCGATCCTGGCTGACACACCACACCTCTATTCAGTATCGAACCTGGAATCATTGACGCAGTAGTCGAGCACGCTATGTGCGCCACTTGAGTAAACTACTGAAAGACTTTATTATAAGGAGGTCTGTAGTGAGCATGCGCGAAATTTACATTTTGATGTTGACATGTGTGACAAAAATGTCTCCTTTATGCTAAATTAGTGTTTCTCTGTCTGCCGGATGTCCTCCTTAGTCGACTTTTGACTTATCTTGTTACACATCCGGCCGAGATTGTATTCATAATACGGGAATTATGACGTTGTCAGGCCCAGAGGCGTCGCTAGGGTTGGCGTCACCCGGTGCGGTGACACTATGGTGTCACACCCCCTCTCCCGAAACAAAGCCGCTCAGTTTCTTCTTCTGTTTTAGTGTCACCCCATTTGTTATGTTGCGAGTGGTGTCACGTGGTGCGGCCCCCACCGCCCCCCCAATGACGCCACTGGTCAGGCAACTGAATACTCCAAACCCTTTTCTCACCTATGGCACGTCGGGTTCCCATCTTGTCCCTCTAAATGGACACACACGAGTGATAAGCTGATATTGGACGGTGTTTTTCCTCAGCCGGTTGCCGACCAAAGCTGCAACCCCTATGTTTATTTATCGTAGGTCTACTGTTAGTTAAGGACTCCACCGACACCAGCGGAAGAGTTCCTACACCTGGACATTTGGCCCCTTCTACCCGGTTCTTTGACGTTCAACTGCCACCGTACACCACACGGGATCTCAGATTTACTTCTCGTCCGAAGGAAGGCGCACTCGGGGCTTCTCTCTCGCCCGAAATGCTGTGGTGTGGGTGGTTGGCCGTCAGGGCCAGGTTGACTCGTGGGTAAGACTATAGTGAGACTAGAGACTCTTGGTTGCAGGGAGAGGAGGAGGAATTACCTCTCACTTGACCTGCAACCTATTTAGTTTTAGGAAGGAGAGAGTGTGGGATAGGGATCCCACAAAGCCTTCCCACCTTGATCCAGTATCGAACTTGGAACCACTGGCGCAGTAAATCGAGCACGTTACCGAGGCGGGTCTATGACGTTGTCAAGGACATCTCATAAATATCTGTCACAGTGTCGTTGCCAAATGGGTTGTTGTTGTTGCTTGCTCGGCAGAGATGATGTTTTTGAATTGTATTTTGGCGAATGATGCTGAGACTCGAGTTGTTGCTTTGGGTGGGGGTAAGGGTGGGTCGGGCTGAGTAGAAGTTGGGGTAGAGGTGTAGGGAAAGAATTTTTTTTTTGACTCCTTAAAACCGAAATGGCAGTTATTTTTTTTTTTTTTGATGGCAGTAGTAGTTTTTGCCTGTCTGTGCCTCTCATCTTAGATGCAAAATGGTTCTTACTGAGTTACGTGATGTCGTGCAACTGAAAAATGCGAAATGAATCCCTGATAAAAGATGCGACGTTAAAAATTGCACTCGAAGGACTAATATCTCTCGCTCTGAGGAATATAAAAAAGACATAACAAATAAAGTTAATGTAATCTTGAAGTTCTTGCCGTTTTTTTTCTGTCTCTTTCCACCTCTCCCAACCCTACCCCCTCCTCGTCCTCCTCCTTTTAATATGAAGTCCCTTACCTGACTTATTTCTTCTACATTCTCTGTCTGGGTCGCTTGTTCCTTCTCTTTCCCTTCAGTTTCCTTTCATTTGTGGGGGTGGAAAAAAATATGCTGCTGATGAGATGGGGAATTTATCTGGGTGAAGGCAGGCAGGCGAAGTTACTGACTGGGTGTTGAACCGTTCCTTTTTCTTACCATCTCTTTTTCTATCTCAATCCCCGGCCTGTTCCGTCAAGCCCCGACCTCCTTCCCTTCCCCCTCCACTTCAATACATTTCTTGCTCTGTCACAACTTATTGGAGTAAATAAAACCCTGGCTCGTTAAATATGAATCAAGTTTTTCCTGATGCTATCAAGGCACTTTTGTGGTTTTGTCATTATTCCCTGTTGGATGCAACCATGCAAAGGATTCATTCGCTTTTCATCTGATCTCGAGAGAGAGAGAGGAAAAATGCGAAGATGATGATGATGATGAGAGGAATCTATGGATGGTGAAGTGACGAGGGAACCTGTTATAGGCGGATAAGAAATAAAAATCAGCTCATCTAAATATTATTATGCCTGCAGAAATCTAGGTTATAGGTAAAGGCTGCTGTCATGCATGACTAAAGTTTGAAGTATTTCTATTTCCGTTTATTTTTTTGCGCTCCTCCATCTCCCAGCCCCCCCCCCCCACGTCATCATCTTAATTTTCTGAT
This sequence comes from Trigoniulus corallinus, assembly GCA_013389805.1. Lineage (NCBI taxonomy): Eukaryota > Metazoa > Arthropoda > Diplopoda > Spirobolida > Trigoniulidae > Trigoniulus > Trigoniulus corallinus. The sequence continues at coordinate 16,646,820 of JAAFCE010005724.1, read as the reverse complement.
TGTGCCTCTGAAAGGAGGAGGGAGAGGCCAATTTGAGTGTAGAAATCGACTTAGGACACTAACTAACTGTGGTGAGTTCAATGAGCCACATGCGTTGCTATAGTGCGATTGCACATTTAAAGGTACTTTGTCCCATTCGTTGCGAAATAAATACGTGCTTGGGTGTCCAAACTACAACTGCACATGCGTTTGGTTGATGCGCAAACAAATAATAACTACTAGACCCCTTTTCTGCCTTTGATAGGGTCGGGTACCAATTTTTGTCCCCTTTAGACATGTGGGAGTGGCTGTATTGCGTTGCACACACCAGTTCTCGGCTGATCACTGAAGTTAATCAACGCATCCCCAGCTAGTACTAACTTGGGTGGCTCCTTGAGAAGACTGGGTACCGCTAATACTCGTCGCATCAGCGTGGATTGCGTGCAGTTCGTGCATTAGAACTACGTAGTGAGCAGGGCTCTAATGACCTAGTAGTTGAAGGGCCTTTCAGCATCAACAGTGAGCGATTGAGTGGACGATATTTCCGTTTGTTTCGTTGGTGCTTTAGGACCCTTAGACAACAGTGGTCATTAGATCCCCGTCCACTGGATCCATTAGATCCCAGTCTGCACAGGCACTACTCTGTTATGGCAATTTTTAGGTATTAGCAGTCCCAGTGTTCTCAAGCGATCACCCGTGCTAGTTGTAGCTGGGGTAACTTCAGTGATCAGACGAGGACTGGTGCGTCCAACACAATAGAGCCGCTTCGGGCGGGTGTTAAGAGACCCCGTGGAGATTTATATGGGCCGCCTGCCTACGCGTAAGAAAATAAATTGTGGATTGGTGTCCGGGTTGCTGTGAATCCCGAACCTGGATAATTGTTCCTCCATTAAACCCTACCCTTCCTCGGCTCTGCATGATGGGGTAATTAGGCACTCCGCACGTCGTTAGTAATATTTGTCGGCTATTAAGGAAATAACGCATGATCTAATTATCAATTGAACGGTCGTTACGTAATGAGATGCGCTGCCGTTGCTTAGTACCCTACAAAAAGGCCGGCCCTAGCAAGAAAGAGGATTTTCATCTCATTTCGTTGTCGGGGAACGAAAACAATGCAACGTCTTCTTTTGTTGTTGTTTCGGATTTGACGACGACAAGAACGCACCGGTAACAACAACAATGAAGACCTTACTTCGTTCACTTTACGTGGATTTGAGAATTAAAGTTTTTCGGCAAAGTATCGATCAAAAAATTTAAACCGATTAATGAAATGAGTTGAAAAGAGAGTATTATTTTGAAATTTTTTTAATAAAAATTTTTTTTTGTATTTCTTTTAATCTTTTATTTACCTCACAATGGGAAAGAATTGTTGATTGAGTGACGAAATATGATCAAAAGAACGGAAGGGGATGTGGCTAGAGTTTGTGGCTAACAGGGCGTGGTGTGACGTTTGAAGCTTTTTTTTTGTCGTCTCGTTAAAATCTTTGCCGTCTTGGAGATTTTAAAATGTCGAGTCGAAGTGCTATTCTTTAAGACGTGCCATATCTGGACTGCTAACCCTAGCGGCCGCCCAACTTCGATGGCCCGTTTGTAAAAATCATCTGTCGCTATTCGTGAGTTCAATCCTGGATGAGGTTAGAAATGTTTATCACGCTACGGTTAATATTCAGAAGTCGACACTAACAAAGCAGCATTTGAATTGACCAATCCACTCCCCTTCCTCTCTGTGCTAGATCATCCTCCATCACCTGCCACTGGGATCGAACTAGGATTGCTAAGTAAAAATTGTCTTAGAACGAAAATAGGCACCGCACCGTTAAATAAGCAGGGATTGTATTTCTTTTGTTTCGTTGGTGTTTCAGGGTTATCCCCTGACTCTCCACTGCGTAGTTGTAATGCAGAGTCTGCACAGACACAACGCTGTTAGGACGATTTTTGGGTATTTGCAGTACCCAGTGTTCCCAAGCGGTCACCCATGCTAGTATCAGCTGGGGTTGCGTTGCTTAACTTCAAGTACTGAGACGAGAACTGGTGCGTCGAACACAAGCAGACGCTCATCCCGTCTAACTAATTGTCGTTAATGGACACCACTCGAGCCTGTTATAGGCGGGAATGAGAGTGATGACGATGCTATGAGGCTCATTGGAATACTGAAAAAATACTAAAGGGGTGTCCAAAGTAATGGGCACCCAATGTGACCCATAGAATCAATGGAGGATGGTTGAAGTTGGAGACAGGCAAGTGAAGTCCTTTGTGATAGGGATAGGAGGGCCCCAGTTAAGTTGAAAGGGAAGTTTTATAGGGTAGTGGTTAGGCCCGCTATGCTATATGGATCAGTGTTGGGCAGTGAGGAAGAGCCACATCAATAGAATGCAAGTAGCCGAGATGCGAATACTGCGGTACATGAGTGGGTTGTCGAGAGCTGATAGTTAGGAATAAGTATATTAGAGGTTGGGTGGGGGACATCGCGGGAAAAAATGAGGGATAGTAGGTTGAGGTGGTATAGGCACGTAATGAGAAGAGGGGAGGGAGAGCTCGTTTGGTCTATTTCAGGAATGCAGGTGGTTGGAAGCACCTGGGGCAGGAGGAGACCGAATCAGGCATGGGAGTAGGTTATCGTTAAGGATATGGTAGTGTGTGGGGTGGGTGGGGACCTAGTGGGAGATGGGTGAGAGTGGAGAGCTAGAACCCACAAACCCGACCCTGCCTCAGGAGGGATAAGGGTATGATGATGATGTGGGGTGGGGGGGGGCAGCGCACTTAGTGGCTGGGAGGTAAGTATAGCGCATAGTGTAGCACTCTAGATTTGTCTGACCCCTACACTTAGTCACTTAATGTAAAACGTTGTCGTTATAGCTGTCGGGTTTGGGAGTGGTCAGTTTTGGACAGACAGTATAATATTTCAGTGTTGATGTGGACATGAATCGCGCGCGTTGGCACGTTGAGGGCCGTTACACATGCGCAGTAAACGCCGCTTCGCCTTGATAGTCAAACTGGGCTGCAAATGTGTCTTTTTCAGAGTGAATTTGCTCTTGACAGAGCTACTTGTGCGTCGACGAAGAAATTGCTTGGCAACCGACTGTGGAAGTAGTAGTAGTTGATGTCGGTTTTTGAGATATTTCTGCTAAAAATCTATATACGTATACGTCCTGTACTAGTAGTTTGTTCACGGTTGCATGCATCTCTCTCTCTCTCTTTCTCACTTCCTATGTCCAGAGTAGAAATGTCCAAAGTGACCATTCGGATATTCATCATGTCAACCTGATGGAATGTTACTACCGTCCGTCTGTACAAGTGATGTGAGAGGAGAGCTTGTGTTTTGATGTCGTTTGTAAACAGGAAATTGAATCCTTAAGTACTCTTCATTAGTTTTTTTTTCTGCTTTGCTTTTATTCGGATGTGTGTTTTTTCGGCAACAAAATAAGTCGGGACTTGTTGGTCAGTCTATTAACCCTTTCGTTTCCTCCTGCAGGACAGCTGAGACAGCTTTCTTCATTACGATTACAAACTTTGACCCTCTTTACCAGATCACCATTTCTTTGTATTGTTCTAATTGTTTTTTTTTTCTTTTTCGTTTCCGGTTTTGTGCTGCTACGGTTACTGCTGCTGGTGGACTTAATGGTCATCTCATCCAGATAGTTTGTCGATGTTGGATGATCCTCTGTTTCCCCCAAAGAATTTTTTTTTGACTTGAGACTTGTGCGGGATAAATGTTTCCAGCAGAGAGTTTTACTTAGGCGCGACCACGTGAGTTTGACAGTTGTGATGGTCATCGTCGTGGTTGATGACTAGCTACATGTTGACACTCTGAAGTAAGAAGTCCAGTCGAGGAGTTCGGACATCTCTGGACATTGTATGGCGACGATCGACGACACCACCAACAACAGAATGTCCACTTTTCAACCTTTGATACCAGAAGTTCGACTAAGGAATCCGTTTATGGACGATAATGGTGAGTAGTAATTTGATTGATGTAACCTGTACGTAACCTTTATTTCCGGAATTTTTGACCATTGTCCATCAATTTCTCGCGTTTTTTGCCCCACCCCACCTCCCTATACAACTTCCTTCCCTCCTTCCCTTGTTTTCATGTTAATGTTGTCATACATAACAATGCTCTCTTCTGCGGCGGGTTGGTCATACTAAATGTGAACTATAAGTTGGATATGCAAAGACCAGACTGAAATACTGACCAGTGGACAGTATATCAGGTGACACATAATGTCTCTCTTTTAATCCATCTGTCATCTCACGCCTCTCTTCCCTTTTCTCTTTGAAGAGAATTGTGAATTAAGGTTTTAGCAGTAATGATGTATGCGAGAAATAACCAGTTGTAGTTGAAAGTAAGGTCCCAAAGGGAGATATTGGCCTTAAACTGACCACACCCATGTCATTGTGCCTCGAGGTCATAAACGGCTGATTATAATATTGGTGCTGTTCTATTTAAGGGCCTCTCTCTCTGAATCTAGGTGTGTCATTTGTTTATTGTTTACAATTAGGCGCTCTAGCGTGGCGTGAAGGTAACTCGAATTCAGTTGTCCAGATGTGTAAACAAATATATGGTGGGGTTACTCTAACCCTGTTTTAAGGACCTACAGTATATCTGTTGGGTCTGTTGGCGTAAATCATTGCAAGATTTTGTAAGAAGAGGGCCTGTCCGGCAAGACTTTTTGTAACCACCGAAAGAGGGGTTATTTTATCAACAAATCTTTGGTCCTGTCTATATTTGGAATCATGACTCGGGGGGGTTCCTCCAAGTCTTTCTCTACTTTACCTCTTTTCGAAGTCCGAGCTGCTAATTTCTGGATCAAGATGTATTTCACTGAAACATCTGCGGCTTTACTCATCTTCATCATACCCTTATCCCGCCTGTTGCAGGGTCGGTTCTGCGGGTCCAGTGAACATGCTCTGACTGGGGTACACCTGGCAGGCGTCTCGAACCCGCAGTAAATATTGGTTGAGTTGTCTGTGGGGGGTGCCGGGCCTACCCCACGAATTGAGGCGGTGCAGACGAAGTGGAATGCCGACTAAAGAAAAGCAACTCGTAACCCTTTTCCCGCCTATGGCAGGGTCGGGTACCCATTTGTCCCTCTGAATGGACACAGGGTGATATATTGGTCATAGTTTTTTCTGCAGCCGGTTGCCGTCCAAAGCTGGACCCCTACGCTTATTTATCGTCGGTCTAGTGCTTGTTGGGGAATGCTACCGACGCCAGGGGGCGAGCTCCTACACCTGGAAATTTTGCCTCAATCTACCCGTTGCGTAGTAGAGAGGGTTCTTTTACTTGCAAGTGCCATCGTACACCCACACGGGACCTCGGTTTTACTTCTCATCCGAAAGAAGGCACACTCGCAGCTTCTCTCTCGCCCGAAAGAAGCCGACCCACCACGGTCCAGTATCGAACCTAGAACTACTGGCGTAGTTGTCGAGCGTGCTAACCACTACGTCACCGCGGCGGGTGAATTGGAATGCCGACTGTTTACTTAAATTTTCTGGCCTTACTATTTCTTCATAATCCCAACTCCTTTTCCTACCTATGGCAGGGTCGAGTTTCCATTTTTGTCCCATTGAGTATTTTCACGCAGCCTGCTGCCATCCTAGTGCTGCAGCCCCTATGCATACCTATTATAGTTCATTAGGGAATTCGTCTTTATTTGGCTCCTTGCGGGCGAACTCCTGCAACGACCGGGAATTTTGCCGATTTACGTATTACTTGTAAAAAGGGTTGTTTTACGTGCAGATGACATCGTACGCACTAAACAGCAGCCGTGACTTGACTTCCTATCCGACACCGGAAGTGGTTTCGGGGGCCACTCTCTCTCTCTCGTCCGAAAGAAGTCAACCGCTTCTGTCCAAAATCGAACCTGGGATCGTCAACGCAGTAGTACAGCACACTACCTTTGTGGATACATGAAGGTACCCCAGACAGGGTTGTATAAGCGCCCTGGGTGTTATTTTAGCACTGGCCACGTTTTATGGTCATTGAAAGTGGGGGGGGGGGTCCGAATAAACGTCATGGATGATTATTTGGCATCATTCAAAGTGAGGTGCAATTATACAAATGGAGACATTAAATTTCGGGGCGGACTGTTAGTTCGCGGGTTACTAGATCAGGTTCCAACCGAGGAGTCCGTTTTGTTACTCCTTCCGTCTTCAGATCATGTGATACACCTTCTTAGAACTGGCCCGTAATGCTGTCAGGCCTGTACAATATCATCATCATACCCTTATCCTGCCTGTGGCAAGGGTCGGGTCTGCGGCTTCTAGCCCTCCACTCTCGTCTATCTCCCACCAGGTCCCGGTGTACACCCCCCCCACCACACACTCATTCATATCCTTGCGTACAACCTGCTCCCACATCCGCAGTGGTTTTCCCCTGCCCCTGGTGCTTCCAACCACCGGGATTCTCGTAAAGGACCTAACGAGCTCCTCTTTCCCTCATCCCATCACATGTCCATTCTACCACAATGTATTCTCGCTCACCTTTTCCGAGAGGTTCCCCACTCCCAAACTACCTCTAATATACTCATTCCTAATTCAATCAGCCCTCAACATCCCAGTTGTCAGGTCTATAGTGCAAACGTCATTATAGATATTGTAATGTAAGGCATAGGTAGGTTGGGGGTGGGGACAATACGAAAAAAATGAGAGAGAATAGATTGAGGTGGTATGGGCATGTGATAAGAGGGGAAGGACAATCTGGTTTGGTCCATTAGAGGAATGCAGGTCGTTGGGAGCACCCTGGACAGGAGAAGACCAGAAGAGACGTGAGAGCCGGTTGTACATAAGGATATGGTAGTGTGTGGGGTGGACGAGAGCCTGATGAGAAATAGGGAGGAGTAGAATGGTAGAACCCGCGGACCCGACCCTGCCACAGGCGGGATTAAGATGTGATGGTGAGGTGGGATAGAAAAAAAAAGTTCTTATATGCATTCTATTATGAACTGTTCGTTTTGACACGTGCCCGACACTTCCGTTCGGACGTAGCGTAGTGTTCTTTTTTCCTTCCTTCCTTCCTTCCGTATATGATGTTCTTATTATTTATTTTTTTTTTGGTCGTTGGTGGCGTGATGTTGGAATACCACCAAAATGAAGAGTTTTTCTGTTCATTAGTTGGAATTAGTCTTTGAAATTGTTGGATATTCAGCTTTATATTAATCTCTATAGAGAATACTTAAAGGTAAAGAAACGATGTTAAGATCTTTAACAGTTCAAATCTCTGACCTTTTCTTCTTCGTCTGCTACTTTTCTTCCATTTTTCTTGTGCTTTGTGTCGCTTAATTGAAATGCGTTCGTGTGCGCCATGGACATCGCCATTAAGCTCTCGACTACTATCTTTTAATATAAATGCATCAATGTTGCGTGCCTTTGCGTAATTTTACAACGATGACGATGATGATTGCGATGATGATGATGATGATAATAATAATAATATGCTAATTGAGAGGATGAAAAACTTCTTATCGACTTTCGTGGATGGCCGACTATTATGTAAATGACTTGATTTGCATGTCATTTTGGTCCTCCGTATCAAATCCAATGGGACTCTATCAATGGTGAATGAAGTTTGCTGCGACGCGACGACCCATCACATTTCTGTTAAGATTTTACTACCCGTTTTTTTTTTTAAAGTAATATATGCTTGTCTAACTCTTTATGTCCAACAGTTACTGATTTAGTGACGTATTTTTATCTTGGCATTGTTGTCGGTCGTGTTTTATTGTTGTTTTTCTTATATTCCGAAATAGATGAACAGCGATATTGAAAATCGATCCCTTCTTTCTCTCTCTACATATAAAATGGCAACTGGTTTGTTGAGTTTTATTCACAAATTTCGTAATAGTGGTAGATAGGTAGGTAAAAGTCAACAATGAAATAACTATACTTGCATATTAAAAGTGACTCTGGATTGATTTAGGTTTATGCTGACGAGGAAAGACTCCGCGTTGCTATCGTTACCGACAACTATTTCTATTGTTAGACTATTTCGACGGGGGTTACGAATGAAATGTAAGGCCAGTATCAGTGTTAACTATGTCAAGTACTCACTTATTTCCTTTAAATTACATATCTGAAGTACAGTATATAGCTATTGCTGAGAGGGACAAAACGTTTTGGCAATTATTGCACCTTATAACGGAAGAAGTTTTACAGACCCGGTTCGGTGGCGCAGAGGTTAAAGTGCTGGGCTACTGCACTCAGTTGTTCTAGGTTACATTCTGAATACGGAGAGCGAGAGATAGGACCTCAGTGCGCCTTCCGTCGGAATTTTCCAGGTGTAGGAACCCACCCACTGGCATCTGTGGCGGAAAGTGTCCCAACGAATCAAAATAGGTTGGTGATCAATAAGCGTATAGGTTGGTAACCGGCTGTATAAATAAATATACCGTCCAACTGCTCGCTCATGTGTTACAAGGGGACAGAAGTGGATACTTCGACCCTGCCATAGGCTGGAAAAGAGTTGTTGGTAGTGATGATCGTTAGGAGAAAGTTAGGAAACCATTCCTGGCATCAAACTCTGAAACTTTTCATTCAGCAGGTCATCATAATGGCCACGGTTGCAGAGTTTGAACCCTGATCTGTGATAAGAGGCTTGTTATTCAATAGAGATTGGAGGTCCTGGCATCTGATTCTAACACCTGGTGCATGACCGGCACTCCCGTGTAATTTGTAGTTATGGTAAGGAAATCCTGAACCCTTATCATAAGAGGTAGTTGCTGCCGGGGAGGGGCAGCTGTACTACTTCTGGGAATTTTGGTGATCTACGCGTTCTATGTAGAAAGGGATTCTTTTACTTGCAAGTGACAAGGTACACACCTCATTCAGAGTCGCAACTTTACTTTTCACCCCCCCCCCCATATCAGTGAGGATCGAACTCACACCTACGATGTAAAAGTCAAGAGGTCTGTCGAGGTAGGCTGACAGTATACCGGTTGACTTACAGAAGGTACGACTGATTCAGGCGCGTCCGCCCCCTCTACCTCTAGGATTCGGGCTTACTGAGCATACAGTTCCCCATTACCCTGGGGAGAGGCTGTATTGCGATGGACACATGAGTTCTCGTCTGATCACTGAAGCTTAGCAATGCAACCCCCCCCCCCCTCAATACTGGCAGGGGTGACCGATTGGGAACACTGGATACTACTAAGATCCAAAAAACGTCGTAACAGCGTAGTGTCTGTGCAGACTCTGTATAAGATCTACGCAGTGGACGGGGCTCTAATGTCCGTTATCGTTGAAGGGCCCTAAAACACAAACGAAACCCATAACCCTGGTTCCTCTCTTTTACACACCCCTTTAGGATGTCGTGTAGCAGCTTAAGTATGTGATGCAGTATCGCGATCTTCTCGTCCTTGAAATCACGGATTCTTAATGAGCTGAAACGTATTTTTCACTTGTTTTTCGTCAGCTGTATTTGATAGTTGGATGTTTTTTGTTTGTTTGCTGTGGTTGTTTTTTTTTTCAAAAATAAAAATTAATGCAAATAGTTTTTGGCATCCTTGGTAAGCTGATAACTTTTAAATTGTGCCGATATTGGGTTTACGCCAATGCCAGTTGCTTTTGCGGGTTTACTTTTTGGTAACTGAAGATGACATGAAGGGAAACTTGAATTCATCATGGCCTTGTAGGGAATATTGTTGTTTGGGACACTATAAAAAAGAAATGCAATCGGTTCGGTTAGGCAAGGCGCAGGGGAAGGGGAAACAGGCAGGACGGGGGCGATAACGGCATTGAATCATTTGACTCATTTGTTGTGTGAGAAATCAATTTCTCTTTCAGTACTGTAGTTGTTACTTGTCGTGTTCAGTTCCAAGAAGTGGTCCTCTTGCCAAAAATTCAATAACATTTCATGTATCACAATAACCCTTTAAGTGATTTCTAGGGGAATATAAAATTCCACCATTTTACGAAGTTAATAGGTTTTGTGTCGTGTTTTTTTTGGTACTTAAAAGTATTTGGCTTGGTTAATGCGTTAGTTAACTTTTGTCTCTCAGCTCCGAAGGACCATTTACTGATGCCAGGGTGGCGAGGTCTTATCCAGGGTAATTTTGCCACCGATTCGCACAGGCTCCTTTCGTTCCTCATGCACAAAGGATGCGAATGACGGCATGCGCGCCCTACAAACACCCACACTTTGCATTATTCCTAGCCCCTTGGGCTCATTAATGGTAGGGTCGGTTACCCTTTAGTAGCCGTATGAACTGTTAGAGGTTGCATTTTTACAGGGTCGATATAATGCCACACATCTGCCCCCCCATTTACCTGAACTTTCTGCATCTGAGAATGTTGCCGATCTAGACGTATATTTCGTGTAGGGCGTGCTCCTTGGTGTTCAGTGGAGAGTCCGTACACCCTCCTTCTCTCACATGGTAGGATACCGGCTTCACTTTCAATTCGGAACGGAGGGCTAATCAAGTCCCACCGATTGGCTTGGTCATTTAGCGTCGCCCTCTCTACTATTAAATTTAGGTAATTTGCCGCCGCCGATGACGAGCCGGATGCCCTTTGTTTGTTCCAAGGGAACATATGCCGATCTGTTGGAGGATTTTTTACGCAGCCGGCTGCCAACCTAATGCTTATTTATCGTCGGCCTCTTTCGATTCCCTGGTGCAGGAGGTAGCGTGCTCGATTTACTGCATCACTGGATCGAGGTGGGTTGACTTCTTTCGCGCTAAAGGGAGGCCCCGAGTGCGCCCTCTTTCGGATGAGAAGTAAAACCGAAGTCCCGTGTGGTGTCCGATGGAATTTGCCAATATAAGCACGTTGCAGCTTTAGTTAGCAGTCGATTGCGGAAAAATACTGTTCCCCATTCCACCCGTGAGTATTCAGAGGGACAACATGGGTACCGGACCATACCATAAGCGAGGAAAAGGGTTAGGAGTTGATTTTGGCTTTTATTTTGACTCGTTGAGGCGTTACTCCTCCACCCACTTCAGAAGGGAAACACACACCTGCACTTGGGAATGTTATTACCAATCTAACACGTATATTTTGCTCTTTATGTAATAAGAGTTCTACTTAGGATCAACATTTCAAAGCAATGGGGAGATAGACTCGGATGTGACCCATAGAATCAATGGGGGTGGTTGAAATGGAAACAGGCAAGCAGAGTCCTGTGCGATAGGAGGGTCCCAATCAAGTTGAAAGGAAAGTTTTACAGGGCAGTGGTTAGGCCAGCTATGCTGTATAGATCAGAGTGCTGGGCAGTGAAGAAAAGCCACGTAAATAGAATGCAAGTAGCCGAGATGCGAATGCTGCGGTACACGAGTGGCGTGTCGAGAGCAGATAGAATTAGGAATGTGTATATTAGAGGTAGCCTTGGGGTAGTGGACATTGCCGAGAAGTGAGGGAAAATAGGCTGAGGTGGTATGGTCACATAATGAGAAGAGGGGATGAAGAGCTTGTTAGGGCCATACCAGGGATGCAGGTGGTCGGGAGCACCCGAGGCAGGAGACCGAAGTTAACGTGGGAGCAGGTCGTCCGTAAGGACATGGCGGTGTGTGGAGTAGACGGGGACCTGGTGGGAGATAGACTAGAGTGGAGGGCTAGAACTGATAATGATGATGTAAAAATAGATCTCTTCCATTTAACAACGGTATCGTGCACACTGCAAGAACCAATGGGGCAGATTCCCATCCGGGACGATATGGAAAGTGAACGCAGGACTTTCCTCCTTCACGCCCTGTAAGTGGTAAACTAACCACTACTACCTAGATCACGATCGAAGCTACAACCACGGATTCACGATGGACGCATCCGATCACTGAATCACTGGTTTTTCGATTTGTGTTGTTGGTGTTTTAGGGAGCGGCGAATTGCGTTGGACACATCCGTTCTCGTCAGATCACTGAAGTTAAGCAGCGCAACCCCAGCTAGTACTGACATGGGTGGCCGCTTGGGAAAACTGGGTACCGCTAGTATTCAAAAATCGTCGCATTAGTGTAGTGTCTGTGCAGTTTCTGCATCAGAACTACACAGTGGACGGGGCTCTAATGACCTTAGTAGTTGAAGGGCCCTAAAACGCCAACAAACAACAACAACGACCGAACACTGAAGTTAAGCAACGCAACCCCAGCTAGTACTGATATTGGTGGCCGCTTGGGAAAACTGGGTACTGCTAATAGTGGCTGGGCCGTCTCTGCATAAGAACTACACTGTGGACTGGGCTCTAAGGACCTTGTAGTTGAAAGGTCATTAGGACCCCGTCTAATGCAGAGACTGCACAGACACTACGCTAATGCGACGATTGTTGGGTATTAGCATTATCCAGTTTTCCCAAGCGACCACCCATGTTAGTAGGCCCTACTAGCTGGGGTTGTGTTGCTTAACTTCAGCGATCAGACGAGAGCTGGTGGGTCCAACGCAATAACCCGCTTGGGGGAGGCAGGGGGGTTCATTCGACTTCCCCCTCCCCCTTTTACCAGGACTATAGAGCACCACGAAGTTAATAATTCAGCACGCTGTCAACTGAGATGCTAGGGTGAGTTTTCAGTCGTATAGAAAAGGCGTAGGAATTCTAAAGAAAGAAAGATAGAACCGCGATCCGTTGTGAGCCACGGTAGTAGTGGATGTTATTTGTGTTAAGCATGAAAGTTGTAGTGACCCGAGTGGAATTTGTTGTGGTTTGATCTTAGGACAAACGACGTATGGTCGTGGGAGATTGGAGAGAGGGAGAGGAATGGGATTTAAAGGAGGTGAAAATGTTGAGTTATTCTTGTTGACTCAAAAATCTGTATTTGAAATGCAACGTCAACAATTTTTCTTCTTTTAGTTGCTAGAGGAAGCTGTTGGGGTAAAGGAAAAAGAGTCTACGAACAAGCATTTTCAATAGTGGAATAAGGTTGTGTTATTGATCCCTACTATATTTTTCTTTCCAGTGCGTGTTAAGTAAAATTTTGAAAATTGAGTCTGGGATTTATTTTTTACGTCCTGTCAGACTTATAGTTGGTTGATTTTTTTATTCTGTTACAACTTTGCTCTTATGATTTACTTTGAATCACCCGTGTGTTTTCAAATTGGCGACGACGTTGAAATTTCAATAGCGTGATGGTGGTAATATATTGAAGGGCATCGATAACGATTTCTGCTCTACTGCGTTGGACACACCAGTTCTCGTCTGATCACTGAAGTTTAGCAACGCAACCCCAGATAGTACTGGCGTGGGTGACCGCTTGGGAAAACTGGGTACCGCTAGTACCCAAAAACCGTCGCATTAGCGTATAGTGTCTGTGCAGTCTCTGCATTACAACTACGCAGTGGACGGGGCTCTAATGACCTTGCAGCTGAAAGGCCCTAAAACACCAACGAAACAAAAAAAGAAATGTGTTCTTATTAACCTTGGTGTGTGTTTTTCACGTTTTTTCGACACAGATCTGATTCCGATTGTTCAGAGTTCGGGACTCACAGATGGCATCACGACACATTCATACAAATAACCACAGGTTTTGATTATTAGCTGATGGTAAGCACCCTCCGATTTCAGTCAGAGGTACTGCGCGTTGGCCACTGTCCCTTCACCTCCTTCTTCAAGCCTGTTTTGGTAGCTACTGTAAGTGGTAGACTATTTCTTGAATCGTGAGCCCATGGTAGCAGGTTCGATTCTGCTCAACGTCGATGTGACGTATATATAGGGGAAGTAGCAGGACCTTCCTCGGTGTCGCTGAGATATTATATTGGACTAATACATCAGCATTTTCAAGTTTGATCCTTGACCGAGGTGGTTTGGATTCTTTCGGGCAAGTTAAGGGCTCTCTACTGTGTCACTCTCTCTCCACTTTGAAAGATGTTACACTGGGGGAGAACTCCTACACTTTGGGATTTTCCCATCATACTTCGTGGAGAAGTGATGACCTGTTGTGACATCGAACCCGCCATGGTGGTCTAGAGGTAGGGTGCTGGTGGGCGGAGATAGAAAGCCCCTGAATGCGACTTTGTCGGGTGGAAAGTAGAGCCCCGTGTGGTGTCTACGAAGGAGTAAAATATACTGTACGTGTAGTTCGATAAAATTTTAAGGTGTAGGAGGTTTGCCCCGTTGTCTTTGGTGGTTAGTCTCTAGATCGTTTTGATGGCGCAGAGGTAACGTGGTCGAATTCTGCATAGTGGTTTCAGGTACAATCCTGGACCGTAGATCTTACGGGCGAGATAGAGAGAGAGAGTGCCCAAACGAATCAAAGTTGGGGTGGGGGGCAATGTTCCTTCTAAGCTTCTAAGCCAGTTGCCCCGCGCAAAGGGAAAAGTTCCCCGCGCACGGCGGAGTTAAGACTCCGCTCACTTAAAATCAAATTTGCACATGAGACTTGGCTCCTTAGAGGGAACATTGGTGTGGGGGGGATAAATAAGCCTAGGAGCTGTAGCATGAGGTTGGTAGGCCACTGCGGGGAAAAAAATGCCTTTCAACTGATCGCTCCTGTGTCCCACTCTGAGGGAGCGGCGAGTTGCGTTGGACACACCAGTTCTCGTCTGATCACTGAAGTTAAGCAACGCAAGCCCAGTTAATACTGACATGGGTGGTCGCTCGGGAAAGCTGGGTACTGCTAATACCCAATAATCGTCGCATTAGTGTAGTGTCTGTGCAGTATATGCATTAGAACTATACAGTGGACGGGTCTCTTAATGACCTCGTAGTTGACGGGACCTTAAACTCCAACAAACAAACAACAACATCCCACTCTGACAGAAATGGACATCCGACTCTGTGATCCATTGTGGAGTGTGATCGACATTTGAAGGTGAAGACACGTTTGCCCTCCCTCCTTCCTTCTCCAAACCCCCTTTCTTTCATCTTTGTGGTGTTCGTAAATAGCCTTCATAGTTGACAGACCTTAATGAAAAAGACAAATACACATCTAATTCTGGCTAAAGGTAGTGGGGCTTCCTGTTGTGTGATGCGATTTAAAGCTGGCACAACTGTCAAGACCAGATGTTGTGGAATGTTACTCCCTTCCACCCCTCCATTCTCCACTCTCACCCCCCTTCCCCTCTGGTGAGACGTTTCTAGGGTAAGATGGGCCAAGAAGACTTCATTTTAGCATCAGACTTTTTGGTTATATTTTTAGTCTTCTCAACAGAAGCAATTACTGTGTCTCGAATGTTAATTATTATTAATTCATTGTAGGTGTGTGAAAGGGTTGTAATTAATTATAGGCAGCTAACCTCGACATGCCATAATTGTTAGAGAAATGTCAGGAATGCAGAGAGAGAAAGAAACGTCGTCGCCGTCTTAGAGTTCACTTTCGGGATTTAGACAACCGGCAAGCAGGCAGAGGTTCGTACTCCTTTATCTTAGTATTTCTTAGGAAAGAGGAGGGGAGAAGAGGCACATAGAGAGAGTAAATGAGTTTAATTAGTGTGGAGATTATATTGAAGATGAGGAATTTCTTGTTGTTGTTTAACGAATCGATGTTACGGCAAAAGTTATATAAAACTCTCCAGTAATTATCGGTACATAACTTTAATGATGTCGTCGGTAATTAGGTTTTAACTTTCAAAGACTCTAGAGACTTATCGATTAGTCCTTACGGTTTTTCCCTCCATTATTACACGTGGAATTTCACCAAACTGCCGTTAGTTGTGATCGACCCGTTTCGGTGGCGCAGGTGGTAGTGTACCCGACTACTGAGTTGGTGGTTGAAGGTTCGATCCTGAATCGAGGTGGGTTGGCTTCTGTTCGGCCAGAGAGAGAGACAGACAGACAGAGAGAGAGAGAGACAGAGAGAGAGAGACAGAGAGAGAGACAGAGAGAGAGACAGAGAGAGACAGAGAGAGAGACACACACAGAGAGAGAGACAGAGAGAGAGAGACACACACAGAGAGAGAGA
>JAAFCE010005724.1:16613853-16630923 GCA_013389805.1 Trigoniulus corallinus | reverse complement strand
GGGGGGGGGGGGGGGGGGAAGTAAAGCCGGTGCCTATCTTACCGTGTGGTGTACGATGGCATTTGCACATTAAAGAACTCGCTCCACCACGCAACGGGTAGATCAGGCAAAATTCCCAGGTATAGGAGCTCGCAAGCCCCCTGGCGTTGCTGGAGTGTCTCAACAAACAGTAGGGCGACGATAAATAAGCGCGGTGATTGCAGCTTTCGTCGGCAGCCGGCTGCGTCAATATACCGTAAAACAGATCGCCCATGTGTCCATCCAGAGGGACCCCGCTCTACGATAGGCGGGGAAAGGGTTAGTAGTGATGGGTGACTACGTTCATGACGTATCAGTTTTCAAATGCCATCGCCCCAGTGCCGGCTTGATGGAGTGGGAGGCCCCCGGGCAAATACAATTTCGGAGACCCTGGTAAGGCATTGTGTATCGTCCCCCGGTAGGGCATCAAGGGTCCAAGTACTGTCAGTATCTTATTACAAATTATATTCTACAGAAAAATCGCACACGCCACACGGCAGGCACCGACTTTCCTACGTAGGAGACTCTCGGGACCTCTCTCGCCCGAAAGAAGCCGACCAACCTCGATCCAGTATTGAACTTGGTACCTCTGAGTACACTACTTTTGGTTCACCGAGGCCGGTTTTTAATAAAATGGTTACTTAACGTTACTCGGATATGACCCATAGAACCAATGGGGGATGGTTGAGGTGGAAACAGGCAAGTGGAGTCCTGTGTGATAGGAGGGTCCCAATCAAGTTGAGAGGGAAGTTTTACAGGACAGTGGTTAGGCCAGCTATGTTATATGGATCACAGTGGTGGGCAGTGAGGAAGAGCCACCCACGTCAATAGAATGCAAGAAGCCGAGATGCGAATGCTGCGGTACATGAGTGGGATGTCGAGAGCTGATAGTTAGGAAGGAGTATTTTAGAGGTGGGCTGGGGGTGGGGGACATCGTGGAAAAGATGAGAGAGAGTAAGTAGGTTGAGGTGGTATGGACAAGTGATGAGAAAGAGGGGAGGAGGAGGTCGTTAGGTCCATTTCAGGAATGCAGGTGATTGGAAGCATCCGGGGCAGGGGAACGGGAGCGGCAAGTTGCGTTGGACACATCAGTTCTCGTGTGATCACTGAAGTTAAGCAACGCAACCCCAGTTAGTACTGACATGGGTGGCGGCTTGTGAAAACTGGGTACCGCTAGTATCCAAAAATCGTCGCATTAGTGTAGTGTCTGTACAGTCCCTGCATCAGAACTACACAGTGGACGGGGCTCTAATGACCTTGTAGCTGAAGGGCCCTAAAACACCAACAAACAATGGGGCAGGGGAAGACCAAAGCGGACGTGGGAGCGGGTTGTTCGTAAGGATATGGTAGTGGACGGGGACGTGGTGAGAGATAGGCGGGAGTGGAGGGCTAGAACCCGCAGACCCAAGCATGCCACAGGCGGGATAAGAGTATTATGATGATAAAAGAGAGCTTTCTGGCTGCGGTTCTATCCGACGTACGCTACGCACTGCAGACGAATTGTAAACTGCGCAAACTCAGATACGGCGTGCGTCTGCGCAGTTCACGATTCGTCTGGATTGCGCAGCGTACGTCGGTTAGAACCACAGCCAGAAAACTCTCTAAATGTGTTGTGCGGGTGCGTTGAATTTGATGTTGGCACGTGTCACGCGTGCTGAAAGATTGTTAAGAGTTTGTTGACTTTACCGTTGTCTTGTTTTTGGACATGAGACAGCGGCTTACGATAGACATGGGAGAAAGGGGGATATGGCAAAAAAAGTGACAGTTTTGAATATAATCCTTTCGGTTGTTGACGGTAGCTCACTACGAAGTCTCTGGAGTGCTTGTTAGTTGATTGGTCCGATTGGGGGATTAGCGATTAATGCGTTTCACGTCGGGTAATCACGTTCCCGACGAGAAATAATTCCCCAGACACTCTTGTGTTATAAACTAGAAAATTTCGGCGATATTTTCGTGTGTGTATGTGTGCCGATAATTAAACTTGTAACAGGATGTCAAGAGCAGTAAGTAGGGATGTGGATTCATTTATAATCATTGGGAATTAAATTCGGAAGAGGGAGAAGAGGGGGGTTTCAGTCATTTAGATCAGATTGAAAATGATCTTGGCGTCTAATAAAAGAAATGATTAATTAACATGGGATCAATTTGACAGCAACGGGTTTTATGTTTTTATTCCCCCCCTCAGATCTCCAATTGCGCATGAGTGAAGATATCAGTGATGATTATGTGTTTTGATGGGAGCTCTGGATCATGGCTACAGGACAAAAACAACAGCAGCAAAAAAACAAACCTTTCCCAGGTGGGCTAAAACGAGTCCAATTCAAAATTTCAGTTCAGTAGAATTAATAGTTTCTGTCAACTGTAAGTAAACATGATAGAAATGAGGAAAGGGCACCTGGAAAGGACACTTTTCCGTGCTTTATACGTCAGACACTCACGGATAAATGGCTTTAATTCCCATCTGGGACGGAGGATACACCTGTCGTCTCCCCTTTTTTGACAGTTATTCGTGGCCAGAAAGCTGAGACCTTGAGTCAACTTTAATACCCGAGGTACTAAATGGGCGAGAATTGGGGGACGGACACGACTTGAGATTAAAGTAGTTTTGGGTGAGTTGAGATTTGTCAGGCCCTTGCGCTCTTGGGGGGTTTTCATCTGTTTCCTACAACTGCATATTTACTTAATTGTAGGTTCGGCCCGCGAACTCTCTGCTATTTGCCTGTGGACTGTTTCATTATGTTAAGTTAAAAATGAGCAAGTTGGCCCTTTCAGGGGTTCCTAGCGATGACGTCATTAGTGAACTCGAAGGATTTATTAAATGCGGCTCACGTTTATTTTGGAATGAATTTTTCTCCCATTTCAGACATGAAATAAAGGAGAGGGGTTGAGGCAACAGGGGGGCAGGGTTTTCTACTAAAGTAGTTGAATTTTCTTTCTCATTACTTTTGAAACCGGCTGGGTTGTAGGCAGATTATGTTCACAGGCCACCCCCGCCTCATTTCTGGTGATGTACTGAGGCTGTATCCTTGGTCTCTCCTCCAACTGTCAATTAGGATTCTTAGCTGTCCCGTCTTATAACGAAGATGTTTTTGTTATCCGCATTGAATAATGATAATAGGGAGAAATACGTTTTTAAAAACTGTTTTTACAGGGTGGTTTTACTCCAACATATTCAAGTCAGGCCTGGATGATGATAATACGCTTTGGTAGCGTGTGTAAGTCGTGAGTTCGAGATCGTAGGTTCAATTCTGCTGTCCCCGAGGAGCGTATTTCAGATTCGTTAGCGTCTTCCCTTAAAATTGCTTGCATACAGTTTGTAGAAAAAAATGGGATTGAACTCAATACCATTAACTAGAAGATAATCAGCTGTTTCATAGTTGTTATAAAACTGTTTCAGAAATGTTTGTAAACTTTTTCAAAACTGTTAGAAACCTACTTAAGAAATGTTAGGGGAAGCGGCTCATTGCGTTGGGCACACCAGTTCTCGCCTGATCACTAAAGTTAAGCAGCGCAAACCCAGCTAATACAAACATGAGTGGCTACTTGGGAAAACTGGGTACTGCTAATACCCAATAATTGTCGCATTAGCGTAGTGTCTGTGCAGTCTCTGCACTAGAACTGTGCAGTGGACGGGGCTCTATGAACCTTGCAGTTGAAGGGCCCTAAAACACCAACGAAACAAAAAAAAAATTTTTGCAGAAAAAAAGGATTGTCTTCTAGTTTAGTTTGTTGCGACAACGGGCCATAACGTAGCCAACGTAGCCATAACGGGCCGGGCGCTGTGGAGGCTGCCCGAGGGTGAGGAGGAGGTAAGAGTGGGGAGTTCCCCAACCACCCATGTCGGTACTAACTTGGGTTGCGATGCTTAATTTCAGTGATCTGACGAAAACTGATGTCTCCAACGCATATCGGCTACTGTAATGACACTGAATGATTCCAGCTGTTTTAGATTTGTTAGCAAACAGTTTCAGAACTGTTTGTGAACAGTATGTAGTCTAGAAAAGTGAGTTTAGAATGACATTGAATGCAATACGATGTTTTTCTTTATTTCTCAATCCCACTCCATGTTTTTAAAATTTTATTTTTGAGATCTTTTCCTGCTGTTGCCAAGTATTTTTTTTGTTACTGTTTCATGTCTTGATGGTTCCCGCAGAAGTTTAATCCTTTTCTTATTCTTGGAGGATCCTGTTTTTTTAATCTAATTTAGGCTTAGCTGCGGTCTCCGCTTCCTCTGTGGTTCTGCCTTCATCGTCTTCACTATTGCTGACATCCAGACACATCCAACAAAAAAAATCACTAAAGATAGTCTTGAAATTGCTGTTCATCGTTAGGTTTTATGATTTCTGGCGTAATTTGTTTTGATTATCAAAATGACGGACTTGATATAAGAATGATGTTCCCACCCCAAAATGAAGATTAAGATGACACACATGTAGTTTATATGATTGGGAGAAAAGGGTTGGTAAAAGATATTTTCAAGAGAAAGATGAGACAATTATAAATGACAATTTAATTTCTGAATTGAATTTTGCAGACTGTCGTTACTTTGAGTAGGACCCCCTCCCCCTGTAGTGAAGTAAGTACTTAGGCATTTAATGAAATTTGAATTCAAATATCTAATTTGTTGTGGCTCATCATCCTGTAGTCTGAATATTCTGTTTCTTGTCAGGCGACACTGAGTCGAAATTGGCGCAGGCCCGAATGAGTTGGTGTCTCTTGAGAATGTGGGTTCATCTTACAAGCATAATAATAGACTTTCTTGTAATCCGATTTTCAAATTCAGTAGCTCTGCAGTATTTAATTTAGTACTTTCACAAAAAAAAAAAATGCAGAACTAAGTCCCGCTTCGGTGACGCAGGAGGTAGCGTGTTCGATGACTGCTCCAATGGTTCCAGATTCGATCCTGGATCGAGGTGGGTTGGCTTCTTTTTGAGCGATGGAGAGGTCCCGAGTGCGCCTTCTGTCGGATGGGAAGTAAACCCGGTACCTATTGTATGGTGTACGATGGCATTTGCACGTCAAAGAACCCTCTCTACTAAGCAACGGGTAGTTGAGGCAAACGTTCCAGGTGTGTAAGCACTCGCCCCTTGACCTCGGTGGAGTGCCCCTATGAACAGTAGACCGACGATAAATAAGCATAGTGGTTGCAGCTTTGGTCAGCAGTCGACTGCATTTCATTCCGGCTGGAGAGAGAGGTTGTCAGTGTGCCTTTCTATCCTCGTAAAAGAACCGTTGTTGCTACATGGAATGTGTTTTTCGGGAAAATTTCCAGCTCGCCCCTTGACGTCGGTGTAGCCCCGAGTGCGCCTTCCTTCTTTCGCCTTCTCCCTACTATCCAACGGGTAGATGAGGCAAAATTTCCGGGTTAGGAGATCGTCCCCAATCGCCTCTTGGCGTTGGTGGAGTGCCTCAGCGAATAGTAAGTCGATAAATAAGTATTGGGGGTTGGCAGCCGGCCGCGTTGTCTCCATGGAGGAAAATGGGAATTGGCCGGAAAAGGGTTAGTTTGTTTCGTTGGTGTTTTAGGGCCCTTCAAGCACAACGGTCACTGGAACCCCGTTCACTGTGTAGTTCTAATGCAGCGTCTGCACAGACACTACGCTGTTAGGGCGATTTAGAGTATTAGCAGTACCCAGTGTGTTCACCCATGGTAGTACTATCTGGGGTTGCGTTGCTTAACTTCAGTGATCAGACGAGAACTGGTGTGTCCAACGCAACACACCTGTTCGAAATGGGTTATTGATGATAACGATGTCGCCTTCCGTTTGTGGCTGTCTAGGATACTTGACCTCAGGCAGATGGCGACGCTGCATACT
Source organism: Trigoniulus corallinus (assembly GCA_013389805.1). Classification (NCBI taxonomy): domain Eukaryota; kingdom Metazoa; phylum Arthropoda; class Diplopoda; order Spirobolida; family Trigoniulidae; genus Trigoniulus; species Trigoniulus corallinus. Next base: position 16,625,089 of record JAAFCE010005724.1, on the reverse strand, counting down.
CGTGCCGGATTTATGTATAGGCCGAGCAGGATGGGATCTAGTATCACAGTACACCCCCTCCAGACTTCTACGTGTAAGCCTACACAAACACACGGTTTTCATTGCTAGTTATCAGTCGGAAGGCGCACCGACCTTAAATTTGATTGGTCCATTTTGCTGTTTGATGTCGGCCTGTCTGAGGGGTCATTTACCGACTCTAGGAACAGTAGGAAGCGAGCTTACCGATTAGGACGTGAGAATTTTTTTTTTGATTAGCACTTTTCTCTCACTTTCTCTTCTTGTAGAAAGTAACCTTTTATATGTAGTGGTGCACCACGGGAATCAGGCGCAATTGAGGTTTTTCTTATCTCGATCGTAAAAAAAAAATGCCATCTCCATCTCGGCCAGAGATCAAACCTGCGGTCATGAACTCAGCCCACACAAGCTCTTTTAAGTGAGGCTACAAACGAGCGAAAATTGAACTCCAGAGGCAAATGCGCTCTCTCTAAATTGAACTACCGAGGTTGTCGATATTCAATCATTGTGATATGAACCTCTCAATTTGTGGCTATCAAGGGAATCAAAGGAGAGATGGAGATACACCCCTTTCAGTCCCTATTTAGTGTCCTGTGGAGAGAGTCACTAGCCTCTTTATGCCAATATTGTTGAAGGAGTGTGTAGGGATAAGTAGTCTCTATCGACTGATGCATCAGCCGCCCGTCTCCCTTCATCCCGTTACATACCCTCTCTCTCTCTGTGTGTGTGTGTCTCTCTCTCTCTGTCTCCTTCCCTCCAGAGATGTCCCGTAAAGGGGAGATTGGGACAGATCCCTTTTAATAGCTGCTCCTTAAGTTAGCATGACTTAAATAATGATGTAGATCAAATTGTTGGTTATTAAAGAAAAGACTTATGTCGCCACCATCAACAACTCCTTGAAGATCTATCTGTTAAGAGTTTCTTAGAAATTCCCTTAAGAAACGTGTTTGTGTGTGCGCGCACTAAGGTACTTAGTTAGTTTTTACGATTGTTGTCTTGACATTTTTGGAAGAGAAATTGAACTTTCATTAATTCCCCAGAGCGGAAAAAGACTCTTGGTAATGGCGACATGGATAGAGGTGTGGATCACCAGAGAGTCGAGTATCTCTAGATCACCTAAATCCACTTGAGATTTCGTACCTGGTTCTCTCTCTCCCTCTCTGTCCCCCCTCTCCTACGCCCCTACTCCCCGGTTCCCCACTCTTTCTTGATACTAAGTTGCTAATATGACGTCAGCACATTTTTCTTCCACTTTCTGAGGATGCAAACAAAAGGCTTATTGATTTAAAAGCCTAACGTTACAAGACAAAGTCATGAAAACAGATTGAATAAACAGGGATTTGTAAGTGGTTGTTGACAGGAAAAAGGAGTGAGTTGCACATTTACTACGTTCGTGTCCAGCCCTGAATAAGTGTTTGACCACTAGTCAATAATATGTGCTGCAGACCGCCTTGGTGGTGCAGAGGTAGCGCGCTCGACTACTGCGTCAGTGGTTGTAGGTTCGATACTGTATTGAAGTGGTTTCGTTTCTTCTAGTCGAAAGAAAATCTCCCAGTGAGTCTATCGTGGGGTTGGAAGTAAGGCCGGTGTCCTACTGTGTTTGTCTACGATATCTCACCTCCACACGGAAAAGAACCGGTGTTGTGAAAAGTAACTCCTAACCATTCTCCCCCCCTTCCCATGGCCGGGTCGGCTACCCATTTATCCATCTGAATGGACACAAGGGTGATATATTGGACGGTTCTTTTCCGCAGTCGGCTGCCGCCCAACGCTGCAACTCCTGGGCTTATTTCTCGTCGGTCTTCTGTTCGTTGGGGCACTCCACTGGCGCCAGGGGGTTGGCGAGTTCCTACAGTTGGACATTTTTGCCTTATCTACCCTTTGCATTGTAGAGAGGGACCTCTGTTTTACTTCTCATATGAAAGAAGCCGCACTATGGGCCTCTCTTTCTCTTGTCCTAAAGCCAACCCATCTCGGTCCAGTATCGAACCTAGAACTACTGACGCAGTTACCGAGCATGCTATCTACTGCGCCACCGAGACAGGGGTGAAAACCCTTGCTACATGGAGAGTTCAGCAACATTTGAAAGTGTGGAAGCTCGCCTTCCCCCTGCAGTCGGCGGAAGAAATAGGCCGGTGATAAATAAGTATTATGGTTGCAGCATTAGATTGACAGCCGGCTGGGTGAAAATCTACTACATCCCATGAGTATGGGTTCGATTCCTTGCTGAATTATAAATATTTGCTTCCTGAGTTAGTAGACGGAAGGTGGTGCCCCTCGCGGGCGTCCGAAGAGGGAAAAACGGATCACCGTCCCCCTCTGGGATTAGAAGTGAAAATGACAAAGCAGATATTGAGTAGGAAAATACAGCTTATGGATACCGAAGTTGATCCGATGGTTGTCTGGAAGACTGCCCCAACCCACTCCAAGGTTCCCCCTTCCCCTCAAGAATTTCCTGCGGACGCTCATGGTGCCCTCTTATTTTATTCAGTCATCCGGCTTCCTCTTGTTGGTTTGCTTTTGGATAAATATGGATCAGCAACATTTTCAGCAGTAGGAGCTCGGCCGCCCTCTCGTGGTCGGTGTAAGAAGTTGCACCCCTCCCCCAAGGGAAAGCAAGCACAGGCCGACGATTAAATAAGCAGAAGTTGTAGTATAAAATCGACAGTCAGCCAAGTAAAAGTACTGCTCAACAGTGAGCTATAGTTGTGTTCTTGGTGTCACACTCGACCCTGCCATAGGCAGGAAATTGGCTTGAATTTGATGTCTTATACCTTTTTTCTTGTTAGACAAGTACGGTGTTTGAGGTCTGCTTTAAAAGGAAGAGTTGGCAGAACGGATTGAGAACTCTAATGATGCGCTGTTGACCCTAGGACCCTAGCATGCATGTGCCCGCTGGTTGTAGAGTTGCACAAATTGCATGTTGAGATGTCTTTTGTCCTTACTGTCTTAGAAGTAAGAAGCTTTCAGCTTTTTAACTAAGAGTTTTAAGGAGTCAGCTGACCCCTGTCCACCTCCTGAGGCCTAATCATATGATGGCCCCCTCTACCGAATAAGATCATTTCAATTCGAAATTGTCCAGTGGCCTATTTTAAGGGCTGAAATCCTTGACATGTTGTGGCTCAATATTTTATTGATCCATATGGTGTGGGGCTTGTAATTTTAAAATCTTATGTTTGATTTCTTATCTTTCTGGTCTTAACAGACATGGAAAGAAACGTGTAAGAAATAGTTGTGATTTCGTTTCTGCTAAAGAAGAACATAAATAAGTGTTTGAGATCACTCGCAACACTTCCTTAAGACGTTATAAATTTGACCTAATAAGAATCCTATATTTCTTGAAAGATTCTTAACTGAAACGCCAGTGCTCTATATTACATGTTTCTCTCTCCCTCTCACTCTTCTCCCCCTCGCTCTCACTTCTCTCTCTCTCTCATCTCGCACGCTCTCTCTATCTCTCTCTTCCTTTCTCCCTTCTCTCCCTTTCTACTCCTCTCTACGTCTCCACCCTATTTCTCTTGCTCTCTTCTCTCTCCTCTCTCCCTCTCCTTTCCCATCTCTATCTCCCTTTTCTCTCTCCTTTTCTCTTCTCTCTCCCTTCTCTCCCTCTCTACTCTACCTCGTATTTCTCCCTCTCTATCACCTCTTCTCTTCTCCTTTCCTCTCGCTCTACTCTCTCCCTTTCTCCCCTCTCCTCTCTCGTTTGTTTGTTGGTGTTTTAGGGGCCTTCAACTACTAGGTGATTAGAGCCCCGTCCACTGCTTAGTTCTAATGCAGAGACTGCACAGACACTACACTAATGCGACGATTTTTGGGTATTAGCAGTACCTAGTTTTCCCAAGCGGCCACCCATGTCAGTACTAGCTGGGGTTGCGCTGCTTAACTTTAGTGATCAGATGAGAACTGGTGTGCCCAACACAATTCGCCGCTCCCCTTCTTTCTTCTATTCCTCTTCCTTCTTCTCATCTCTCTCTCCTAAGGCTGCAGCCATTATGGAGCGGAGAGGAGAGAGGGGATGGAAAAGGAGCGATATACAACAATGAAAGCAGAGAAATGGCGCCGCCTAGTGAAAGGAGGTGCAACTACAAGAGGAGTATCCAAGAGGAGTCACCGCGCTGTGAAAACAAACTTTTTTGTTTCCACCTCTCCGTTTTTGTTACCTCTTTCCTATCTTCTTTTCCCCCTCTTCATTATGGCCAGAAGATAAAATATTAAAATTCACTTTAAGTTTAGCAGGTGTCGGAGGGCGAAGATTTCGGTATTTGTCCCTGGGTGCTGAATACCCTCGGTATGCCACTGATTGAAATGAGAACGTTGGTTTTGATAGCCGTCCTCACTGTTATCCTGACTTCTCTCCTCTCCGCTCCACCATGACTGCAGCCTAAGTCAACTAAGGACTTGTTTACTCATCTGTTTTCTTATTAACTATGCTGAAGCTATCTTTATTTATCTTGAGCAGAGGTCAATCTGATTCCTCTTTTAATTTTCGGGGGAGTGGAGCTCTAACGTCCAGTTCGTCATAAGAGAGACCCTGTTTCGGTAACTCAAATGATGCAGTATTATCCTTGTGCGGGATCGATTCCCGTCGGCTCTGTTTACTTGGTTGTGATTAATGCCATCGTTTCTACTGCGGGAGGTATTCGGTCTATCGGGGACCAACTACCACACCTGAGAGGTGTAGAAGTGATTCTTTTACGTGCAGTGTTGACATGGAACCCTCCATAGTGGCACAATTTTGGCATGCAGGACTGCTGTATCAGTGGTGCCATGTTCGACTCTGGTCGTGGTGAGTGGTTTAGCTTCTTTCTGGAGAGTGTAACAATATCCTCCAACAGTTCGCTCATAGTTTCCAATAGTTCCTGCCATAGGCAGAAAAAGAGTACGACACTAACTTCCCATCTGCAGTGGAATGCCGACTTTTCCACTTCTTGTTCGAAGTAAGGGGCTTCTAGCCCGATGGAATCCACTCGTCCTCACCAGGCTGCAACTATCAACGCTGCCATTAAGGTACCGAGGCGGGAGTAACGAGCCTGGATAAAGGGAGGGGAACTCTAGATGTACTAATTTGATTTCGGTCCCGGATGGGTATTAAACCCGATGTACCGATGTATGTGGAGTGTGTGAATAGTACAAAAGAAACCTCTATGCATGGGGAAAGGTGTAGGAGCTGTCAGCTGACGCCCCCCGGTCCGGGGAAAAGTAGTTCGGGTCGTGCCGTGCCGTCAGTTGTCCAAATGTTTCTGGCCTGTTGACAATTGGAAAGAAAGGGTTTGTAGATGCTTTCTTTCTTCAGCGTTGAACAGTATTAATTTCTTAAATTCAGTTGTTATGGTTGCGTTTTTGTCTCACGAATCCATGGTTGTAGGTTCGATCCTGGTCGAGGAAGATGGCTTTTTTTTTGTCCTTTTAGAGTGTGGTGTTTCACTCTATGTAAGTAACCCTATCTCCCTTTGGTGTCGGATACTGGCCTTCAGAGTTGATAGGCTGCCGTTAATTATGGGAATTTGGCCCGTCGTCATCAGAGGGTGACCACGTTATCATTAACCCTGCAAAAGGAGGAATTATTGTTATTTATTGCTACGTGAAATACTTAATTATTATCGTAATAAATATTTCAGTATTCTGCCTTGCAACTGTACTTTAAAATTACAAGAAAATAATTTTTGAGCGCGCGCCCCTTACCCCTTTCTTCCCATCTCCCAAAAGGCCCTATCTAAGGTTTTATGAGATTTACTGCAGTTTAATGTCTGGGAAGGAAAGATAAAATTGCATCATCTTTTCGCACGTCACCTCGACCGCAGCGACCTCAAGAAGAATGTATTTTAAACGTCACAGTTGGCTACGAACCGGTTAACAATGGTTGTCGTTTCGAATTTAGTGAAGGAGTGCCCTAATAGCGTAGAAGGTAGAACAACACCCCTATGACGTAAAATTGGGAGTAGCCGGCAGTATGCATTGTCTAACCCAGAGACTAACACTGCCCTCTAGTAACAGCCTAATAATACTGCACATGAAAGGATCTGAGGAGATTGCAACTGCAGTGCCCTCTGTATTAGCAGCAAACATTAGTTACCATGGTTACCAGCTTCTCTCTCTCTCTCATCCCTTGTCTATCCGTTAGCATCATTCTGATCGACCGATGTATGTCTCCGTCTTGAGAACGAAGAAGGGTCGTATTTTTTTCCCCATCGTCGTTTTCCAGTTGTATGGGGGAGTAAAAATAAAGATCCTGTCTTAATATTGGTGTGTTAATCTTCTGGGTGACTACCACGTTTAGGGCCTCTGTCAACTTTGTTTTTTATTCTCTCTCTCGGGGGCGGTGTAGTGAAAATGATGATAATTGACAATTTTCAGAGGAAGAAAGTCACATAGCAGGAAATTGTCACTTTAGTCGACTCTGATAATGTAAGTAGAGTTTTGTGTGTTCCTGTGTCTAATATTAATGATTTAAAATTTAGATTTTTGTTTGTTTTTAAATTTATTTTTATCATTTTAAATTTTAGCAGATGCATTTTATTTCAAATCCTGTTTTGTCTCTTTACGGCTAGCTGGTCGTTGCAGATCTCTGGAATGACAGTTTTATTTCAATTGTGACCTTGATAATGCATCAGGGGTATTGCAACTGTTGTCCTATTTTTTTTTTTTTTTTGAAAAAATATTTCGGAGATGGGAATTCTTTTAAAACCATTATGGTAGTACATACCTTGGTGCATACATTATATTAGTGTTGCCTGATTATAAATGGTTAATTATTTATATAGTTTATGGTCACAAATTAATTGCAGATTGATCAAAAAGTTAAGGGGTGCTTTCATGAATTAAACAATAAAAGCTCTCCCACCTCTCTCTTTTTTTCAATTTTCAATATTTCGCCAAAAATTGGATCAAATATCAGTAGAATATGCAGGCCTAATAAAACCCTTTTTTTTTACTTCCTCTTTTCATCTTTCGGTTTCTGTTACTCGCTCCTTTCATAAGTCTCTTTGTGTCTCAGTGATGTGAGATTCATTATACAGTAATTTGACCTTGGCTTTGGCGAGAAAAGGGTTACCTTAAAGTATTTGTCAGTTGTGGCAGAAATAATTACCTTGATCTGGTTAGCGGTTCTGTTTTTTTCCCCCACTCATTTTCTTAATGACACACCTGTCTTAAGTGGTTGCGTATCGAAAGTGGCAGCTATCAAATAAGCTTTGTTTATTAAGAGCGTATATAATTTCTCTTCCACTCTTTTTCTTAGGATAATCATTTTTGGATGCCTTTCTTAAGATATCGTATTTTTGTCAAGGCGTCACTAGCGCCACGCACCCACGTCACACATTCCTACTCGTTGAATGCCTTAATGTTTCTTTTCAAGTGTGTCAATACAGCGTCAAGCTGTCCATCGAAGGACTTGAAGTATGGCATTCCAACGTGCCATATTGCTTGCACTGATTGCTCGTCATCAGGGGCAGCCTCAATCACGTTCCTTATATTGGCTAGACTCACGCCGGTACTGGTAAATGAGATAATGGCAAATTTTGGGTTAATTTATTGGTATTTTTGACATTGGCCTACTATTATTAGTTGTAAGGCTGTTTACTTATTTTCCACGTAACCCTACCTCGGTGGCGCAGATGTAGGGTGCTCGATTACTGCGTCAGTGGTTCCAAGTTCAAAACTGGATCGATGTGGTGTTTTAGGGCCCTTCAACTACAAGGTCATTAGAGCCCCGTCCACAGTGTAGTTATTATGCAGAGACTGCATAGACACTACACAAATGCGACGATTTTTGGGTATTCGCAGTACCCAGTTTTCCCAAGCGGCCACCCATGTCAGTACTAGCTGGGTTTGTGTTGCTTACCTTCAGTGATCAGACGAGAACTGGTGTGTCCAACACAATTCGCCGCTCCCTGACTTCTTTCGGACGAGAGAGAGAAGCCTCGAGTGCGCCTTCTGTCGGGTGGAAAGTAAAGCTGTGGTTCTTTGCAATGTTATGTCACTACTGCACGGAAAGGAACCCTTTCTACTATGCAACGAGTAGATCAGGCAAAATTTTCAGATGTAGAAGTTCGTAAAAATGCGTCCAATAGATATCTCATGTGTCCATCTAGAGGGGCAAAATGGGTACCCACCCCTGTCGTAGACGGGAGTAGTTGGTTCTTTGGTTGCAACATTAGATTGGCAGCCGGCTGCGTAAAATGCCGTCCAATAAATCTCTCACTTGTTCCAGTGGGAAAAAATTGAGTTCCCGACCCTGAAATAGTTGGGAGCAGAGTTAATGGTGATGATGACTTGTTTTCCATGTGCTCAACTCGTAAACTCATGGCTGCAGATTCGATTCTGACCCAGGCGGTTTTTAGCCAGAGGGAGAGAAGACAGCACTTAGTGTGGATTCCATCCCGGATGGAAAGTGTCTCGGATGTCTTCGTTTATTTATTGATTTCGGCCTTACTACTTCTAAAGGCAATTTATCGAGCCCCTGCCCTGATTCACACATGTATTTCACTCTATTTATAAAGGATATACTGTATATGCAGGTAAAATAATTCACACCACGTGGGGCTACGGCTTTACGTCTCAGCCGACTGAAGGCACATATAAGACTTTACGTTGTATAGCTTGAAGGAAACCATTTTAATCTGCCTGAATCGAACCTGCAATCACGGATTCGGGAGTCAAACATACCTCCGTTGAGCCACCAAGACGCTGCTACTGAGGGATGCCCTTGAAAGTGTCCAAAAGTGGCACTAACTCTTCTACTGGATTTACCCCCACAACTTGTGAACTAAACTTTAGTCACTTGCTCTCTGGGTGACCAAGCCTCGGTGGCGCAGTGGGTAGCATGCTCTGTCACTGCGTCAGTAATGCTAGGCTCAATACTGGACTGAAGTAGGTTGGCTTCTTTCGGGTGAGAGAGAGAGAGAGGCCCCGAGTGCGCTTTCTTTCGGATGAGAAGTAAAACCGAGGTTCCGTGTGGTGTACGACCCCTCTCTACTACGCAACGGGTAGACGAGGCAAAATTTCCAGGTGTAGGAGCTCGTCCCCTGGCGTCGGTGGAGTGCCCCAACGAAAAAGTAGACCGGTGATAAATAAGCATAGGGTTTGCAGCTTTGGTCGGCAACCGGCTATGGAAAACACTGTCCAATATATCACCCTTGTGTCCATTCGGAGGGAAAAGATGGGTACCCGACCCTTCCATAGGCGGGAAAAGGGCTAGAAGTTGGATTTCTGGATTAGTTTCGTGGGTTGGGGAGTGAGCCAGGCAGCCAGAACAAGACGAACCCTTAGGAGGCTGCCCGCGAGAGATGAGGAGGTAGGTGAAAGGACGAAGGAGAGGGTTAATTTGCAGCACCCAAGTTGGTATTGACGTGGGCTTGCGCTGCTTAACTTCAGTGATCTCACGGGAACTGGTGTGTCCAATGCAACTTGGCTGCACTTGCTTTGCTTTACTTGTTCTCCGGGTGAGAGCCAATTATGTCATCCCCCTACAAATTTTATTTGATGCTTAGTTCTTAAACTTTAACTTTTGATATTGAAATAGCTTGTAATATTATGTGAAATAATAAGATGAAGCGTAGGAAACATGAAGGAAAAACGACATCCTTGATTGAAAAAAAAATCTGGAGGAAATAATCACATATTACTTTCTTGGAAGGAGAGGAAAGGGGTAAAGAGAGGATGTAATTTAGCTCTCTAAACTAATATAGATCTCAGGATATTATTCCCTCTTGGCACGAGTGCAAAAATTCATCATGGGAATAAGGATTGCTGAGATATTATACAGAGTGTCAAGCTCGTTGAGTCGCGCTTGGTGTGCAGGGGACTCGAGTTCAATTCTCCGACTTTCCATCACCATGAACCTTATCATGTCCTTATCTTAGAGCAGAGTCCGGTTTAGTGAGTTCTCATCTGCTACTCCGGTCTATTCTTCATCAGATCCTGTACGACTCCCCACACATGGTGCTCTGACTTTTATTTAGACCTTTCCCTACTTTCAGCGGTTCCCTTCTCTTTTGTCTTGCACGCCTCTTGACGGACAATGAGCGTCCAATAGGGAGCTTGAGTTACACGTTGCGTACAACGTACACCGACGCAAAGCAGACGAATTCCATACTGCGCAGATGCAACATTCCTAATAGGGGCATGTGCACCTGCGCAGTACGCAATTCGTCTGCTTTACGTCGGTGTAAGTTGAACACCGACGTGTAACTCAAGCTCCCTATTATTCAATTATTTTTCGCTTACTCCTAATTAAACCAGGCCACTACTCCAGTTTGGAATCCGCTGCTCTATTCCCATCTCTGTCTAGGTCTCGAAACTGACAGTGAAGATTGCGCCTTCATTCCGTCGCGGATAGGAACGTAATCCTGTGTCCCACGGTATGGGTATGTACAATGTCACAGCTGTACGCAAAATACCCCTCGGATCTCCCAGGGTTTAGGATTTTGTTTTGTTGGCGTTTTAGGGCCCTTCAACTACAATGGTCATTGGAGCCCCGTCCACTGCGTAGTTCTAATGGAGAATCAGCACAGACACTACGCTGTTACGACGATTTTGGGTATTAGCAGTACCCAGTGTTCCCAAGCGGTTACCCAGTCTAGTACTAGCTGGAGTTGCGTTGCTTAACTTTAGTGATGAACTGGTGTGTCCAATGCAATACAGCCACTCCAGGGTGTAGGAGCTCAAACCTTGCTCATCCCCCTTCCCCGGGGGTCGATAGAAAATTTCTCGAAAATAAGATAACCTAATTAAATCAGGGGTTTGCAGCATGAGGCCAGCAGCCGGCTACGTATAAGAGTAATGACCAGTAGATTGTTGGCTTTTAATGCTCCTGGGACATTAGGGGTACTCGATCCTGTAGTAAGGAAGAAAAGAGTTAGAAGGGTGTGATGAATTTATGGAGATGGTTGTACTGGAAGAGTGAGTTCATAAGGTGGTGCGAGGAGTTCTTTTCTGCTGACCATTTGGGACAAAGTTATGATATGTGACATCACTGTCCTTCAAAGTAAAGTCTGGTCAAGTCTATAAAAGTTGATATATGTTTTATTGTCCACTTTGGGCAACGTCAGAAAAGTACAAGGTCAATTACCGACTATAAAGGCTAGGTCTAAAATATCCCTTCAACTACCATCGTCCTTGCTTTCTTCCGCTCAGAATCATCCTGCTCTCAGATTTCGTCCACATTCCTGAATCATCTTCACGCATTTTCAGCCGTCCTAACACATTGAATCTGAGAGGGGGG
>JAAFCE010005724.1:16535675-16613843 GCA_013389805.1 Trigoniulus corallinus | reverse complement strand
GGGGGGTTCAATAATATCCTCTTAATTGGACCAATAAAATCATATCCGAAGATTGCGTGCCAAGTAATTGCATCAAGTTGCCAGGCATAGTCGTGAAAATTATTATTATTATTATTTTTTGTTGGTTCCCCCTCCTCCTCTCCTCCTTCATCGTCTTCCACTCACACCGCCTCAACCCTCCCCTTCCCACACATTCTTTCCCCATCCTCCGTTATAATATTGTAGACATTTTAGTTAATGTGACTGTGAAGAGATGGTGTGGGAATGAACACTGGCTGAGTTATTATCATCATCATAGATTGTGGAAGATTTGTTGTTGTTATTTTTCATGGCAGCAATCAATATTTAATAGATTTCGTGAGAATAAAAGTTGATGAAGATTCTCCGGGTGGGTGTCAGGGGTGTCGTGAGGGGTAGAGCGGTCCTGCGTATTATACATCTCTAAAATTGATTGTGGTATTAAATTGGTTTCAGACAGTGTGTTTAAGCTGCCAGAACGATGCTAATGCCACTTTCAACACGCATGCGCGATGACGCTATCTGCTGGCGAACATTGCGCATGCTCGATAGGGTCTTATTGAGATGGCTTCGTGGTGGCATCGTGCTGGTGGTTCCCCCTTTCCTCCTGTTTGTCCCTTTACCCTGTCATTTCCTATCCAAAAACCCTTCGAAGAAGAAGGTGTCAGGGTTGACCATCGCTGGAGACGACGACTGTCAAATGAACTTGAATTTAGAGTAGCATCTTCTATCTAAGTTGGGATCCAGCCTCTGTGGCGCTGTGGGTAGCGTGCTCTGTAGTGCGTCTCGGGCGAGAGATGTCCCGAGTGCGTCTTCCTTCAAGTGACAAATAAGACCGAGGTCCCGTGTGATGTACGATGGCAGTTGCACGTCAAAGAACCCTCTCTACTATGCAACGGATAGATGAGGCAAAATTCCCAGGTGTAGGAGCTCGCCTCCTACAGTAGACCAACGATAAATAAGAATACGGATTGCAGCTTTGGTCGGCAACCGGCTGCTGAAATACACTGTCGAATATATCAACTGTGTGGCCATTCAGAGGGACAAGACCAAAAGGAACGACCCTGCCATAGGCGGGAAAAGGGTTAGAAGTTGCTTTATCTTGTAAGTTAGGTCTATTACTGGAATGCAGGTGGTTGGAAGCACCCGGGGGAGACCAAAGCAGACTTGGAAGCAGGTTGTGCATAAGTACAAGGTAGTGTGTGGAATGGATGGGGACCTGGCGGGAGATAGAATCCATCGGACCCAGGGTCGAATGCACGTTTTTGTCCCATTGGGACACATGAGCGGGCAATTGGACGGCACTTCTAGATTTTATTTCCCATTCGGTGGAAGCCGCACTGGGGGACTTCTCACTCGCTCCCTGTACCGAAAGAAATCCAAGCATTTCGGTCTTGGATCGAATCTGGGCTCAGTAGTTCAGCACGCTATCTCTGCGACACTGAGCCAGTGTCTTAGAGTTGCTGGTACCACGCAAGTTGCTTTTACGTGGCCTTTCTGGACTCCGGAAGAAACAGCTGGATTAACAAGTGCCATGCGTGTGTCCCCATTCTCCCTATAAAGAACCCCTTTTCCTGCCCATTACAAGATCGGGTGCCCATTGGGACACATGGGCGACCCATTGGGCGGTGTTTTTACACAGCTGGTTGCCAACTTAATCCCGCTACCCTTATATGTATTTATCACTTCTGTTCAGGGCCCGCTTTAAGGGGGGGGCAATCCGGACATTTGTCCGGGGCGCCAAAATTTGGGTGCGCCATTTTGGTTGTAAGTGTGAGAACAGAGCACGCAAACAGAGGCGGCAATTTGTCTTTTTGTCCGGGAGGGGGGCATAAGGGCTAGAGCAGGCGCTGGCTTAGGGCGGGGGAGGGGCGAGCTCCTACTCCTGGTGGAGTATTGCCGATCTATACGTTGGATGTAGAAAGAGTTCTTCTTTGCCGCACACACGGGGCTAAGGATTTACTTTCCATCCGACGGAAGGCCCACTTTAAGGACTCCTTCCTCGCTCGAAAGAAGCCAAATTACATCGATGCTGTATTGAACCCTGAACTAGTAAAGCAGTAGTCGTGGATATGTTACCTCTGCTCGCCAACGAGGCACCTCAGACATGCAATTGAGACTTCAAAATGGAATAATGATGCAGTTCCTGTAAATCTCATTTCGGTATGGATGGATAGACGTAAAGGCTCATAATTGAACACGCTTTTTGGGTGGTTTATGTCAAAAACTAGCTCGGAATTCGGTAGTTGAGGCCACTCAAGTATGGGAATGTGAACATTTTTCTGAAATTTCCCCAATATCGACTTGGTGCACCCACTGCATTTGATCGTTGAACATGATGGTGTTTTAGAGTTTAGAGGACAAGCTTTTCTATTAAATGGTCCATATATGCACTTAAATTGATTACTGGTATTTTATTTAGACTGTAAGAGAATGACATTTTTTAAAAGCTCTATGCTAATGGCGTCTGCCGATTTGATAAATTGAGTGACAGTAATGACTTTTATATGACATTGTTTGGATTTGGTGCTCTACTTTAAACATTGTCCTTTCTCTCTATGCCGCCTTTCGTCTCGAAAAATAAAAAAAAAAAGGAGGAAAAGTGAAGTTCTATGAAATGAGGCCATAAATATTAGCCTTGAACTCGACACATATCAGAGAGCTTTTCTTGAAACAAAACATTCTCTACAGACGCCATCATCATCATTTTCTTTCTCTAAGATGCGAAATTGGTCAGTGACAGGATAGACTTGCAAGAAGGGGATCTGCTCTAAATTTGACTGGGTCATCATCTCTTTGTTCAATATCTGGCATAGGATTTTTAACCTTGTATTCATTCACTTTTTTTTAATAATGTTAAAATCGATCACTATTATTGTTGTCTCGTTGTTGTTTCGCTATTTCTTATCATGCCGTTTCTCGCTTTGTGATATTCCTTTTCTCCTCCTTTCGCACGTGCCGTGTTCTTCTTTTGTCCGCCATTACTCTCGTTTTCTACATTCTATAATCTCGTGACTTGACACTCTGTTCCTTTTGTTCGATTGTCTTAAGTTTGTGTCGCTTTTCTGTCTGAAAACTATATATATATTAGTTGAGAAAATTCGATCGATTTTTCCTCTTTGAATCTCTCTGCTGTCAGTAATATTGATTCTTCATATAATTTGAGACCTCGACTCTCGCTTTATGAAATTTACATCATCCATTTCTTCCTGTCTTGACGATGGCAGTAGCCATTATCGCACCGCTACAAATCTACTGCCCTGTTGTTAACCATCGTTTCGGCAATTTTATAATAGAAATGTTAATTAAAAGAGCGCACATCTTTATTTGTCGATGATTTATTATATTTAATAGTAAGTCACACATTTAATGATCATTCAAAATCTCTCGCAAATTTTCTTACCAGTAAGTGCAAGACGTGTCATTGTTTTTGAATTATGGTCATGTAATCATCATCATGCCCTTATCCGCCCTGTGGCTGGGTCGGGTGTTCGGGTTCTAGCCCGCCACTCCCGCCTACCTTCCACCACGTCCCCGTCCACCCCACACACTACCATAACCTTACGAACAACCTCCTCCCACGTCTGTTTCGGTATCCCCCTGGTCCAGGTGCTTCTCACCACCTGCATTCCCATAATGGACCTAACGAGCTCCTCCGCCCTTCTCTTCTCATTAAGTGTCCATACCACCTCAATCTGTCTTTCGTCATTTTTTCCCCCGATGTCACCCACCCTCAAGTTGCCTCTAAGAGACCCATTCCTAATTCTATCAGCTCTCGACACCTCACTCATGTACCGCAGCAATGGTATCTTGGCTACTTGCATTTATTGATGTGGGTGGCTCTTCCTCACTGCCCTCAATACTCTGATCCATCTGGCCTAACCACTGCCCTGTAAAATGTCCCTTTCAACTTGATTGGGACTCTCCTATCACACAGGACTCCACTTGCCTGTCTCCACTTCAGCCATCCCTTCATTCATCCTATGGGTCACATCCGAATCTATTTCCCCATTGCTCTGGAACACTGATCCTAAGTAGGCCTACTTTACCTGTTGCCCAACACAAGTGACCTCGGTTACTCATTTGGGTTTGAAACTGTGAAAGTAGCGCTTCTTTATTGTTATTGTCATCACGATAAACTATGCTGTATGATGGTTGGATCAACGAATTTTCGTCATCCCTTAGTCCATTCTACTCTCCCCTAGGACCTAGACAAGATTTGCCAATGTCCTGTCAGATAACCTACTTCATGTAATATTTTCACTGCAACTGCATCTGGAAATTTGGAAATTTTGCGTCATCTACCCGTTGCATAGTAGATTACGTGCAACTGTTATAGTGCACCACACGGGGACCTCAGTTTTACTTCCCATCCGATGGAAGGCGCTCTCGGGATCTCTCTCACCCGAAAGAAGTCAACCCACCTCGATTCAGTATCAAGTCTGGAACCACTGACCCAGTAATCAAAAGCACTACCTCCTGCGCCAGCGATAGCCTAACTGAGTAAAAATACCGTCCAATAGATCGCCCCTGTGTCCCAGAGGGACAAAAATTGGATACGCGACTTTGTCATAGGCGAGAAAAGGGTTAGTAGTTGCATTTGCCACTATGTTAGACTTTATTATTTGTTACTGAATCCACCTTCCTCGACCCTGGTTTAATAACATGTACGATCAGGGCTCGTTTGAGTATGAAACCTTGCCCCCTTTCTTCTTAATAGCCCTTTAACTCAGAATGAATTTTAGACGGGGGCGTAGACGGTTAACATAACCTGCCCGACCTCATTTGAAGTTGAAATTAAGACATTTTCTATCAGGCAGCATATTCATATTTCATCTTCACCTCATGTTTCATGACATGTTGCTTTTTTGCCGTCGTATTGATTTTCTGTGTCCGCTGCCGAACTTCAAATCTTAGCTTCATCATCCTACCCACGCACTTCCTGTTCTTCTCGTCCTCTTCTTCTTATCACCACCATCGTGCTTCCGCCTCATCTTTTACTGAAAGAAATTTTTTTTGATTTTTTTTTTTTTGCTCTTGGGCGGGGGTGAACTCGATCTAGATGTTGTACAACGAGGATCTTTATCAGTCGTTGGGAACCTTGAAGCAGAAGTTTCAGCAGGCAGTCAAACGCCACCGCATTTTACTGGTGCAGCCACCTCAGACTGTGATGTCGTCGCCAATACTGATTCGAGCGCCACCACGGGTCGCGGAACCGTTGTAGACGATGTGGACAGCAGCGATGATCTTAGCCCGGATTCCATGGAATTGGTGAAGTTAGTATTGCTCGGAGCGTCTGCTGTTGGAAAGACATCTATTATTCAGGTAAGATTTCACCCCTTGTAAGAGAAGTTCTGTGTTTAAGAGACTTATGGCCTTGCACTAGTAGTTGGAGCAGACAAGTTGCTACTTAGAATACTTTTAGCAGCTCTGGACTTGTAATCTGTGTTCGCGAACACAGAATTTAAACTATCAGATCGGGAAAAAAGGTTGCGAACCCCTACCATTGACATTTATTGCCTCATTTTTGGTAGGCTAGTGGTT
The DNA here is from genome assembly GCA_013389805.1 of Trigoniulus corallinus. Taxonomy (NCBI): domain Eukaryota; kingdom Metazoa; phylum Arthropoda; class Diplopoda; order Spirobolida; family Trigoniulidae; genus Trigoniulus; species Trigoniulus corallinus. Next base: position 16,608,281 of record JAAFCE010005724.1, on the reverse strand, counting down.
GATTTGATTTGTTGGTGTTTTAGGGCCTTTCAACTACATTGGTCATTAGAGCCCCGTCCACCGCGTAGTTCTTATGCAGAGTCTACACAGACACTACACTGTTAAGACGATTTTGCCATTAGCAGTACCCGGTTTTCCCAAGCCGCCACCCATGCTAGTACTATCTGGGGGTTGCGTTGCTCAACTTTATTGACCAGACGAGAACTGATGTGGCCAAAGCAATACAGCCGCTCTAGGGCAGTGGTAATGCGTGTTTATCTCAATTTGCATTCAGGCTCTTTCCTAGCTGTTGAGCCTAAATTTTCTTGCTCTACTGGCACTTAAGAGGAAGAACTCTCAAGCGCGGATTTGTTGGACGTCAGTGAAGGAGACCCACCCGGGGTGGCTCATTGGCAACACTTTTTCCGTACTTGAACTCATGGTTGAATTTTTGACCCTGACAGAGCCTAATGACTTCTTTCAGGAGCAGTAAGGATGTAGGTAACCTGTAGTGTAAGTTCATCGGGAGAGTGGGAAGTAAAGTTCAGTGCAGCGTGCACGGTATCATCTGTGTGTAAGAGAACCTTTTCTATCCGGAAAAGAAAAGCGGTAAATTTGGCAAAATTTTTTCTAGTTTTGGAGTTCACCTTCTGTCATTGGTTCCTCCAAAAGCTTGCTTCTTGAGTTCTTAAGCTACCTAGGTTTGCCTGCCCCTTGGAAGAAGTCGATTGATTTTCTTTCTGATCAGGGTGAAGCCCTGGCATAAATGTGGTATTATCTTTTGATTGCCATCAGCTTGTAAAAGGTCTCACTTCCACCATCCCCGGGTTTAATCAGGATGTGAATACCGAATGAATAAACTTCGATGTTATGGCTAAAGATGATGTTATTAGCGGGCTGTTATTGTACCTGAGTTCAGTGTGGGGTCCAAACAATTGAGAGCCTTAAAGATTAAGACCCATGTGCTCGATCCGGGTGCTTGGCGACCGTGCAAATGACCTCGTCTACCTGCGAACGTTAGCTCCAAACTTCCTAGAACAGGGGCTTCTCCAAACTTCCTACTTGTCACTGAAGACATTTATTACAATAAACAATGGCCTTTGCTTGGACCTGCTTGCGGACCCCTTGGCAACATGTGACGGACCCCAGATTGAAAACCACTGTCCTAGAATGTAGACCTATATAAAAGGGATTAACCCGCCTTAGTTACGCAATGGGTAGCACGCCCGGTAACTGCGATAGTAGTTCTAGGTTCGATACTGGAGCGAGGTGGGTTGGCTTCTTTCGGGTGAAAAGTAAAACCGAGGTCCCGTGTTGGTGTACGATGTCACTTGCACGTAAAAGAACCCTCTCTACTATGCAACGGATAGATGAGGCAAAATTTTCAGGTTTAGGAGCCCGTCCCCTGACGTCGGTGGAGTACTCCAATGAACGGCAGACCGGCAATAAATAAGCATAGGTGTTGCAGCTTTGGTCGTCAACCGGCTGTGGAAAGCGCTATTCAATATATATCGCCCTTGTGTCCATTCAGAGGGACAGAATGGCTACCCGACCCTGCCATAGGGGCGCAGGGCAGGCCTGAAACATTAGTCATAGTAGATCCTGCCGGCCCTGCTCAAGCCTATATAGTTGGGCGTCATGAAATCGGAAGTCGTCTCTGCCTCCGATCACCGAAGTTCAGCAACGCAAGCGCAGATTGTACTAGGATGGGTTGCCGCTTGGGAAGACTGGGTACTGCTGAAGTTGGTGTGAACCCTAAAACAACAACAACTCGTCCCTGCCATGAAAGGAAATGTTCTGAGGAGTTTGTTAAGAAAATTACTTGTGGCTCGTTGTCGTATTTTTTTTTCTGTGGACTTCATCGGGGAAATGATACCTCATTTTGAGTTTGCAATTTCCACATAACAACTCTTAAGGTTTTATTCCATGGTTTTGGCCCGCGTAAGAAATAAAAGGGTAAGACAAAAGTGAACTAAGAACTTTATAAGGCACTTGGGTGAGCTCCTTAGCGATCGTTAAAGTGCAGGAGAGATGTATTAAGTTTAGAGTACGGAAAGAGAGAAGTGGGGAATGTGCCCATAAATGTCTCTTGATGAAGTTGTTGATAGGACACTAGGCCAACCAGAGTTCGACGACCGGTGTGTGTGTGTGTGTGCCTGTGGGTGTGTGGTAGGGGGTTGGTGCTCTTCTCTCTCTCTGTGCCTCCTGCTTGTTGTATGAAATGTAGAACTAGTAGTAGAAGTAAGTAATAATAATGTCATTTCCTGTTTCTCCTGAATTTGTGCAGCAATTCGTGTGGAATGAGTTTTCGGAAGAGTACATTGCGACGGAGAAGAAAGAGACGTATTATCCATCTGTGATAATCAACGATCACCTGTACGAATTGAAGATAATCGACATTCCAGTGATTCCATATTTTCCAGTGAATTCGCTGTACGAATGGACCGACTTCCGGTTCTACGGTCTTCGGAATGCGACGGCATACATCTTGGTGTATGATCTGAATGCTTTGGACACGTTTCAGTACATCAAATCGTTAAGGGATCAAATCTACTTGAGTAGGGACATGCACAACGTGCCCTTGTTTGTGGTAGGCAATAAACACGATCTTTGTTCGTCCAGGGATCGTCGGGACATCGTCAATTTGGTGAAGAAACAGTGGAAGTGCGGTTACATGGAATGTTCCGCCAAGTACAACTGGCACGTGGTGACCATGTTCAAAGAACTGATGAAGACGATCGATTATATCGATTATGGACAGAAGACTCACAATACTCCAGGATTACACGGTATTTCTGGGGCCATTCAAAGAAATAAGTGCATCATTCTGTAATTTTTAGTTTCGGTGTTGAAAGAAGGGGGTGTTATTTTCTTTTTTTTTTTTAGAAAAAGATGCATAGGGGAACCGGAAAAGGGGCTTTTATTCTGCCTCAGAAGTCCCTTCTTCGGAGGTAAGGAAAGGGATAATATCGTGGGGTTTTTTTTTGCAGGCCCTTGCCCTTCTGCTCAATATTTCTATTACGCGATTATTCACGTCGAGCATGGATTCCGTTGTCTGGACAGCAGGGTCTCTTATCTGCTGTCCCAACAGTGGCACTTATTGTGATATGTCTGCTTAACGGAAGTGCAGTTTGTTTCTGAAGGGATTTAAGGATGAGACCCCCCCCCCCCCCTATATTTTTTTGCAATGCACAAAGTGTTATACCCCTAGATCTGTAGAAAGCCCTGAGTGGTTTTTTTGTCACAGGGCTCATTTTTTAATGTGTAAAGATCATTTGCATTTGCAGCAGGTCCATTATTCTGACATTGCTGAAGGTCATGGACCATTTCGCCCCCTTTTATGTGTAAGTTTATTCCGATGACCAGTTGAGTAACCGAAGTTGGGGAAATGTGTAACCGAAATTGGGAAGTTGGAGACAAGTGTAACCGAAGTTGTTGGGATGTCCTAAAATTCGGGGTTTAATGTTGACTGTTGTGGTGGACTTCCGTTGATATGCACCATGGTGCCAGTCGGACAGTGGTGAGTCACGAAATAAAAAGAGCCTTGAGAGGTTGCAAGAGTGACACTCAGGTGATTAGTCCCTAAATTTTATTCTGATACTAGTGCAGCATCTGAGCCCAGAATCACCACCTTCAGGCCTGCTGAAATTGAAAAGGGGCTCGAAGAAACATTCCTTATTGTAGTTAGTATCCTAGTTGTTTTTGAATGCCCCCTCCTCAACTGAATTTGAGGAAGGTGAGGACACCCTTTATTGTGTCACACTAAGGACAACCTGCAACTCCAGTATAATACTTTTTTTACTTTGCAAAATTTCCCACGGGAAGTGAACTCTGGAGTCTTCCAAGAATGGTTACAGGCAGTAATGAAGTTGTCTTCAGAATCAATGGCATAAATAGGGGGTAGTTATGCAAGGTAAGTCGCCGTACAGAGGCTCGAAGTCATAGGACCAAGACCGTTAGTCGTTCGGTTGAACTACATTTACGTGTTTAAATCTGAGGGTCCAAGCTACGCTACTGTGAATCAGGATGCTGGAGACAGCTGGGACCCTCGCAGGACTTTACAGGCCAAACTTTAGTCGAAAGAGACAGGAACTCGAGGCAAGTCATATTTGACTCCCCCCCCATCCTATTTTGTCAGCAGTTGTTACTACAGTACATTTAGAAGGACGGCTTCAGAACAATAACAAGGGACGGCCGCCCCCTCCTACCCCTAATAGTTGGTGCTAAACGTATACCCTCTGCATTTCCGCTGTTCTGAAGGTCTTTAAAAATGGACCTCTGCTCCCTCCTGTAAATTCGCCACTGCTCATCATTTTAAGGATGCGACAAAAGTAGAAGAGATTCGATTATGGCCCATTATGGGATGCAGGTATATGGGGCAGTGTGAATTAGACAGGGTCCTAAGAGCTGTTGATAAACTTGCGAGGGCCCTCAGAAGATTGGCCCTTACCCCTTTTTTTCTTATTGTTAAGGGCTCGGCATAAATGTTGGCGATGTATTGCAGTTTTTTATGAAACGAATTTTAAAAAAAGTAAAATAAAAAAGATGAAGTCTGTGGATATCTCTCTGCATATGCAATGAATGCTATAATAAATCACTATGCAGTTGTTATTATTAGTAGTAATAATGATGATTTTAATTTAATTAAATAATTTAAAATTTTTTAATCCTTTGATGCGATTATTCGTTTAGGAAAAAAATGTTTTTTTTTTCTAGATATTGAATTTGTTTTGTAGTATTTACTAATAAAAGGAAATTATTTTCTTATAGTGACTTCTTTTGTAATATGCCGTTTGTGAAATGATTGAATTTGTATCTAGTAAGTTTTTTTTATAAATTATTAATATTATTTTAAAATTTAATTTATTTTAAAAGTACGCGTTGATGTTGCCGTCCTCTGTAAAGGGATTTTGGATCGATTTCGACAAATTCGGTAAGTACCGTGTTGTGATTTTGTCTCTTGATAGTTATAGAGATTTCTTCAAAATTTAAGAATCTGCATTTAAATTTTAAAATTTGTTAAAAATTTTAGACACTTAATAATTAAAAAGTGACTGCTGATGAAATTGCATCCCTTATGCTTGTATGCCACTATGACGTCACGGTAATGCGTTGATTTTAAGTGAGCGAAACTGAGCTGAAGTGAGCTTGAAATCGTCTGGGTAAGTTATGACCCGTAGGTCAACATCATCATCATATCTCGCCTGTAGCAGGGTCTGGCCTGCGGGTACTGGCTCTATCTCCCACCAGGACCCCGTCCACCCCACTCACTATGTACCCATATCCTTACATACAATCTGTTTTTTTTCGTTGGTGTTTTAGGGCCCTTCAACTACAAGGTCACTAGAGCCCCCGTTCACTGCGTTGTTCTAATGCAGAGACTCCGCAGACACTACACCAATGCGACGATTTTTGAGTATTAGCAGTACCCGTTGTTGTTGTTTGTTGGTGTTTTAAGGCCCTTTAACTACAAAGATCATTAGAGCCCATCCACTGTGTAGTTGTGATGCAGAGACTGCACAGACACTCTACTAATGAGACGATTTTTGGGTATTAGCAGTACCCAGTTTTCTTAAACGGCCACCCATGTCAGTACTAGCTGGGGTTGTGCTGCTTAATTTCAGTGATCAGACGAGAACTGGTGTGTCCAACGCAATTCGCATCTCCCTAGCAGTACCCAATTTTCCCTATATTAGTACTATCTGGGGTTGCGTTGTTTAACTTCCGTGATCAAACGAGAACTGGTGTGTCCAATGCAATAAGCCGCTCCCAGGTACAATTTGCTTTGGTTTTCCCCCGCCCCGGGTGCTTCCAACAACCCGCAACAACCCGTAATGGACCTAACGAGCTTCTCATCACATGCCATACCACCAGGTCATCCATACATAATCATTAGGAAAATATATCAATAATTTGTATTAGGTCCATTTCGGACGTAATAGACCTAGGATCGGCCTATAGTCGCGGGACAGGATTTAGTACTATCTACAGAACAAACGGAGTTAAGGGTCTACCTTGGAACTTGTGACATTGAACACGATGAGGAGCAGAACATATATCGCAGGAAGAGAGCGGCTGCAGAGGAGAGGAAGGGCACACTCGACGCCTGGCAGGAGACCTAGGAGCGGAAGTACAGAGGGGATAGGCTGTAGGCTTATTAGAGTGGCTGTATTGCGTAGGACACCTCGGTTCTCGTCCGATCACTGAAGTTAACTAACGCAACCCCAGCTAGTACTAGCATGGGTGACTGCTTGGGAACATTGGGTATACATACTGCTAATACTCAAATCATCGCAACAGCGTAGTGTCTGTGCACTCTGTATTAGAACTGCGGAGTGGACGGGGCTCTAATGACCATTGCAGTTGAAGGGCCCTCAATATGAATATGAATATGTAATCCTTTGTGACGGATACCTTGCTAGCGAGATTTTTCATGCTAGACCCATATGCCTAGATCTCCACCAGCACCCTAGCAACACCTTTGCCTTTCGCACCCATTCCGGCAGCTCCACACCAGAACCCATCAACCCCAGAACCTCTTCCAACGTGGGGATGATTCCCCAACTCATCCTGCAGTGGCCCAGCGCTGGACAGGCCAGGATCACATGCCTGACATCCTCCACTCGATCCCCACACAATCCACAGCCCTCCTCTCCACCTGTGATCTTTGCCATCCTCTGTTTCGTCTCCAGTGACCCAGCTCTTGCCCGAAACAGAAGTGAGCTCTCTATGTTAAGCTTTTTTCCATACACCCTCAGCGTTTTCTTTGCCGTCCTTTCCTCCATACTCTGCCGCCACTGACCTAACCCCCATTCCTTAACTTTGTCCTGTACTAGTCTTTGCAATGTTGTTGCCCCCTCATTGCCCTCTCTGGGTTGCAGTGTTATGCCTATCTTCTTTGACATCTGTTTTACCCTCCTCTCCCAGTTGGTAGATACCCTCATGTTGTTTACCCATGCATTGACCTGCCATACTGGATTTTCCTTCCCTAGCCCCCCCCCCCCCATAACCTGCATAGGTATAGCAACTTACTTATCATTTCTCTCTGTTCAAATGTAGACCACCCCATGTCCCCTTGTATTGCTTCTACTGCTGTGAACCTATTTCCCCCTAAGGCCATCCTGCCTAACCTTCTTTGGGCTACTTCCATACAGTCCTTTACCTTTTTACTAATGCACAGAACCTCGTTTCCATACGTTAGCCCTGGAACTGCTGTTGCTTTCCATAGCCCCCTAACCATTTCATACCTTGAGAATGAATCAAATGCCAGTTTCCTTATTAATCCTTCTCTGGTTTTTATCTTACACATGATGTTTTCCTCCACTGCTTTTAAGTGTCCCCTATCATTTGTGAGTTTAACCCCCAGGTATGCAACCTCTGACACTAACTCTATCTTCCTCTCCCCAAGCTTGATTGGCATCTTATTACTAGGCTGCACGTCGTCCTCTCCTATGATCATCAGCTTTGTTTTATCTTGGCCAAATTCTAACTGGAAATCCCTACTGAACTGCTCACAGATATCCAGTTCTTCTTGGAGCTCTCCCTCATCCTCTGTCAGCAGCGCTATGTCATCACATTGAAAGATGGCTGGCAGTTTGTTACCATCTCCCAGAGGAAACCCCAGCCCACTATCTTGGAGCTTGAGCCCCAGTTCATTGATGTACACTAGGAACAGCATTGGTGATAATGGACAGCCCTGTCGCAATCCCTTGTCCATACCTATCTGTCCTGTATTTATTCCCTCCCAATGGAAATCATACCTAGTGCCCATATATAGCTTCTGGAGCAGCTCCACTAGCCCCTTATTAACCCCATACTTGGGAAGAACTCCTCAAACACAAACAAAATGGAGGCTCATTCCCGACGTGATGCTGTGGAAGTCACCCAGTTCCTGAGTGGGCATTGGTACTTCCTCACCTACCTACTATGCGGAGTGCCCACTCTTTACAGAATTGGACGATGAGGCCCATCATACGTTGTCCGCCTGTGGCACATGGGATACTCGATGAACAGCGCTGGAGACGGATCTGTGTCACCTGACCGTTACTAAGGAGAAGGGACGTTGTCTCCCAATTTGTAGAGGACATACTGTGTGGACATACATAAGGGTACAACAAAAAGCCTAGCTTGGAGTAATGTGTTAACTGTTTCCGGGCCAGTGCTGTTAAAGATAGTAGTGGGGTTTTAGCGGGAAGTCCGCCACCACCGAATTTCACCTACCACAAAAAAAAAAGAGGAGCAGTATAGTAGTGGTAGAATACGCCCGGGTATCCACTTCAAACTCCTACACTTCCCACTGCAATCACATTGTGCGAACCACGAGTTTGATGGCAACAACACTAGCCCCTGACACCAGGGAGGTGAAACTCCTAAGTCCTAACTTACTAAAGAATTTGACCTATTTTTCTCCAAGTAGAAACAGCTATTTTATGTGCACGTTCCACACGGTAGCATGGCCTTACTTTCTGTCCGATGAAAGGAACACTTCAGGTTTCGTCCTCTCGTGACAGAAGTCACCAGCGTTGACTAGGATCGAACCTGCGACCATGTAATCATGAGTCAATTACGCATGCTGTTGTCAGGTTAACGCAATTGAATCATTTCCTATATTAGAAATTCACACGTTAATCGTGATTGCGAGTGTATCGACACCCTGTATTTATCGACTGGATGATTCTGCCACCTAGTAAGCAATTAGGGAAACTGAAGTGTTCTTCTAGTCGTTCTAAATTTTGAAATCGTTGATGTTATTCTTGTTGTTGTTGGTTGAAATCGTACAAGAATGAGCTTACTAAAATCAATTGATGAATTAATGCCGTTTTTGTCACCTACAGCGAAAGATGATTTACGACGTTTAGCTGTGGATCAAGTTTTAGGTATGGTTTCAGTCAAATATTTTGTGGAGCCCATGTGGTTCGTTGTTGTGGTTCGAAGAACGTTGTTGTTTTCTGTGAATAGTAGTTGTAATAATAATTTGCCGACGTCGATTTGTTATTCAAGCGTCTGTAGTCAGTTTGCATTTAATTATTAAGGGTCTTTATCCTTTTAATCAAAGTTTTTCCGATAAGCGTTTTCTCATAAATGAATTTGGTAGCGAATGTAATTTTAGTGGTTGAGTGGCAGTTGTATGCGTACCAGTTTCTTAACTGCAAACATAGGCCGTAATTCAGATCCACGTGCATATATTTTCTGATTAGATTATAACTTTTGTTATAAGTGACATTTTGCGGTAGAGCCAAGTCGAATAATGACAATAACCTATTATGCCAATGACCTGCTTTGCAAACATTTATTACCTCTTCTTTAGATGCATGTTAATGACCACTACTTAATGACTATGAGAGAGGACGTGAACCATAATGAGCTCCAAGAGAAGGTTATTCCACATACACGAGTCCAGTGATAATTTCTCAGTTAATTAGTGACAGGGGGATTGACATTCAAAATTTGTATTTTATTGTTTCTGATGTATCCGACTTGTATTTTTGTAGGTCTGTCAGCATCCGATGATGGCATGGCTCTCCTTAATCAGCATCAAACTGTGTTGTCAGCATTGTTTAAGCTACGCAGCGATCCACTCATTGCAGTTAAAAAAACTGTTTATCAATCAGTTGTAAATCTCAGTGTTGACGAAGACCTAGCACTAAGGGTATCATCATTCGAAGGTGGTAGGCTTTTGATTTCTCTCTTCGAGGCCTGCGCCCAGAGCACAGACGATGACATAACCCAAGCTGCATGCATGGCCTTATCAAATTTAACTCGTACACCACAATGCTGTAATTTGGTATGGCAGACTCTTTTAAATTCAAAAAGTAATCTGTTGGAAAATCTAATAACATTGACATGTCAAGATAAGGCATGCTTGCATCATACTGGATTGTTGTTATGTAATCTAAGTCAGCTGAAAGATGTCAGGAGGTAACCAATTGATTGCCTTACCAGCAAGTTGTAAGGAAAATGGTTTTAAAACAAAAAGTGTTGCAATTTTTTTGTCGCCATGTTAGCCAACTGATGGACAGAAAAAATCCTTTGATCGTAAAATTATTTCCACTGGTTAATTACATAAAGTCCCACGCACGACGGAAAGGCGTTGTCGGAACCCTGAGGAATTGTTGTTTCGATTCTGGTAGCAATTTTGTTTTATGTTGAAACTTTTAAGAGTTGACTAAGGTAGAAAAAAATGAAATTATGTTTGATGTTGGGAAATGTTGTATCTAGAACATCATGATTGGTTGTTAAGTGAGGAGGTTAACATTTTGCCAAACTTGGTATTGCCTCTTGCTGGACCTGAAGTGTTAGACGATGACGAAAATGATAAACTTCCAATTGAATTGCAATATCTTGCTGAAGATAAGACAAGGGAAGAAGATCCAGAAATTAGGCAGATGCTTATAGAAGCCATCACGCAGGTAAGACACTGGCACAATTCGGTGTCCATTCAGAAGGACAAGATGGGTACCCGACCCTGCCATAGGCGGGAAAAGGGTTAGGAGTTGCTACTATTAAAGATTTTGAATTACTTTTGATGTCAAAAATAACGAGAAATCTAATTTTGGTTTTCTTACTGCAGTTGTGTGCCACGAAGAAGGGGCGTTTATTCATCAAAGACAGTGGAATCTATTACATTTTGAGGGAATTACACAAATGGGAGAAACCTGGAATGGTGAAAATTGCGTGTGAGAACCTTGTAGATATTCTCATTGGGGATGAACCCCAACCTGGAATGGATAACTTGAAACAAGTTGAAATTCCTTCTGACTTGGAAGAAAAGTTTAAGAAAATGGACGAAGATGACTTGTTAAATGCTAACGATGAATTAAATTGATATGCCACAGCCCTTTAGTTCGCCCTGTGGATCCCTCTCTTGGTGTCATGCAGTTACTCGAAAGTTGCCTCCATAGTTGGGAGGATTGTGAAATGCCCATCTTTGGTACCATAGTGGACTAGTTGTTTGAGTTCCAGTCTGAAGAGGCACTCACCAGGGCCGCTTCTCTTACACATTTGACTTTTGGTGTGATGACAATTTTCGTAGGTGTTCAAGGTTTCAGATGTGCATGGGATCCTGCAGATTTTGGTCGGGGCTAAACTCTGCACCCTGGCCCTGAGGTGTTGCCTTTTTGGGGGGTCTTTCAAAGAGTTGTCTTGCCAAATAAGAATCTGCGGCATGTTTCGAACTGGTATATACTGTACTTTCATTTTGACATCAATTGTCTGCGATAAGACAGGTGGGTGTTATTCACGTTCCGATGCACGAGTTCAATTCTTGGTATTTGTTAAATGGCCGTGGATCACCAATCTTATGTTCCTATAACAATGTCAGAGAAATGAATATTGACCCACTTTTTATAATACCCGGTTCCAAGGTCGTTCCGTTGGTAGTGGCAGGAAATCCCCTTTCATTGTTTGCTCTTGTAACTTTCGGGAACTAATATGCATAACTGGTCTGGTTAGAAATGTTATGACTAAGGGCATTATGAAGGTCATGAATTCCGATCGTTTCAGATACCCTAGACCCATTCACACCAGTCGGTACCACTTAGTCAATGACGTCAGTTGGTCAAGCACGTTATAAAAACTTGTTCCAACAGCCTGGTCTTACACTTCACTCTGCAAACAATAAACCTTTTTTTCTTGGACCTCTGCTGAGCCGAGTGATTTCGTTCTTTCGGAGGCGAGAACTTTCTCCCTAATGGCGTCTTCTTTGGTGTTTGCGTGGTGTTTATCATGAACTTGAGTGGCAACATTCCCAAATGTAGGGGTTCGTCCTGTTGTTGTTTGTTGGTGTTTTAGGGCCCTTCAACTACAAGGTCATTAGAGCCCCGTCCACAGCATAGTTCTTATGCAGAGACTGCACAGACACTACACCAATGCGACGATTTTTGGGTATTAGCAGTACCCAGTTTTCCCAAGCGGCCACCCATGTTAGTACTAGCTGGGGTTGCGCTGCTTAACTTCAGTGATCAGACGAGAACTGGTGTGTCCAACGCAATTCGCCGCTCCCAGGGGTTCGTCCTCTGGTTTCTGTAAGCTACCTTTAACGTTGAGAAGTCGACATTGCATAACCAACATCTCGTTCTGCAACGACTATTATTAATCCCTTTTCCGCCTATGGCAAGGCCGAGTACCCACATTTTGTTCCAGTGGGACACATGGGCGATTTGTTGCACGGTATTTTTACGTACTTGGTTGTCGACCTAACGCTACAGGCCCTACTCTTATTTCTCGTTGGCCTACTGTTTGTTTAGGCACTCCACTGGTCTCAGAAGGCGAACTTCCTACATCTGGAAATTTTGCCGATCTACAAGTTGCATGTAGGAAGGGTTCTTTTCCGTACTGGTGACATCGTGTACAGTACACGGGGCCACAGCTTTACTTCTCTCTCTCCCGAAGGAAGCCAAACCGCCCTCGAACCTGGAACTACTGACGCAGCAGTCGAGCTTTTCGTCCCACCGAGTTGGGTTTTGGCCTGTTGATAGGAAATAGCCAAAGCAACAAGCAAGGGCGCTAAGCTATATTGGATGCTGCTATAAAGTGACATTAGTCAGTCTGGACCAATCCTAGCCTAAGCGTTTGGCTTATGTCGGGAAGGGAGCGGCTGTATTGCGTTGGACACACCAGTTGTCGTCTAATCACTGAAGTTAAGCAACCCCGGATAGTACAGGCATGGGTGACTGCACGGAAACGCTGGGTACTGCTAGTGCCCGAAAATCATCGTAACAGTGTAGTGTCTGTGCAGACTCTGCACTAGAATTACGCAGTGGATGGGGTCCTAATGACCATCGTAATTGAAGGGCCCTAAAACACCAATGAAACAGTATATCGGGAAGTCTCAAGAGCGCCTTCTTTCCTGGAAAGGAAGTATAACATTGTTGCTTTATGTGGGGTAAAGGACATGGTTCCAAAAACATCCTTCTTCATTTAACAAAAATGTACATACGTGTAGATCGTTAACGATTTTTCCAGGTGTATTAACTCGCCCACCGGGGCCCGGAAATGGCGTCATGGGCAGGCATGTCGGCCATTTAAGTGATTAAACAGGATTTGTTACTTGTCTGGCCTGAAACCATTCACAACAAAGGTGTGTCTGTTGCTCGGGCTGAGTCATTTTAAATCAGCCTGGAGACCTCAAAGGCCAGGAAAGAACCTAGTATTCAATGAATTGCTGTTTGTGGTCAATTTTGCTTCAACTGGTCGATAAATTCTCTCCGGAAATAGGTAGGCGGACGTTAAGTAACCAAGTTGTGAAATTTTTATCAGACGGAAGACAGAAAACAGGTTTTTTTTAAACAAAACATTTAATGGTCACTTAAATATTAAATTTATGTTGATATTTCTGTACAGATTTAATGTAAGTATGAGTAGTAGTAGTCATGGGCGATTAATGACACCACGGAAGTGTCTCGAACTCACACCTCATGTACCGGTTTATTTTTTTATCTTGTTCTTCCTTAGGTGATGATGGTGGTGGTGAGAGCCACTGGCATCGGTATGTCATTTACAAGTTTAATTATTCCTTCATGCATCAACCTTCATGACCAATGGACTCGGAGCGGACACATACAACAACACTAGCCACTGAATCGAAACGAATCAATCTCATCCATTCAAGTGCATCGGCATCAACTCGATGACGAAGATAACATGATAAATCCCTGAGTGGTTATGGATCAACAAACAGGTCAGGTTTCTGGATAGTACTTGTTATCCAAATCTGGTTACTTACACCTTGTTAGATTAATGCAAATGACCCAAAAACCCCAATTCATCTAACTTGGCAGATACCAAATTATTGATTAGTAACAATGACACAACTGACTTGCGCCTCCGTGGCGCAAAGCATTTAGGTAGCTTGCTCGATTTACTGCGCCAATGGTTCCAGGTTCAATACTGGATCGAAGTGGGTTGGCTTTTCCTGGCGAGAGAGAGAGAAGCTCCGAGTGCGCCATTCTGCGGATGAGAATTAAATCCGAGGTCCCATGTGGTGTACGATGTCACCCACACGTAAAACAACCCTCTACTATGCAATGGGTAGAGGAGGCAAAATTTTCAGGTGTGTAGGAGCTCGGCCCCCCCCCCCCCCCCCCCTAGGCGTTGGTAGAGTGCCCCCAACAAACAGTAGACCGACGATAAATAAGAATAGGGGTTGCAGCTTCGGTCGGCAACCGGCTGGGGAACAAGATGGGTACCCGACCCTGCCGTCGTCGAGAAAGGGGTTGGGAGTTGCTATTCATTTCTAAATTCAGGATGAGGAAAAAAAATCATGTGCTCATCTCGAGTTCATGGTACGGGTTCGATCCTGACGGGAGTCTAATTCTAATTTACTACACTGCGAGCAGCCCTTTCTTTGGCCAGTATGGCAGTGGAGAGACTAACTCTCAATCCTACTTATGATAACCTAATACTCCTGAAACCCTAAGCTATAATTCAGGTGCCTCCCCTAACACAATACTAGCAATGGTTGGTTTTCCTTGGATGAAGCCCTCCACCTTATCCTCACCAAGGCCATTCCATTGTCGAATGGCCCTTGGCAAAAATGACCAGTAGTATGAGTGTCTGTGCCCTAACCTCTTTCAATTTATATGGATGATCCTTTCTCACCTTATACTCGGCTGGGGACACACTTCCAGCCAAAGGTCCATTACATCCCAGCCGCAGCAGTCTTATAAAAAGGCTAATGCTGTGAGATATACGCCTCTGGCTTAATGTGTCCCACCCTAGTTCCCTAATCATGGCAGATACACTCTCCCTGTGAGAAAACCTATTAAGTACAATTCTTGCTACCCTCCTTTGGATCTTTTCAACCTCCCAAGATAAGTCCTGCCTGAAGGGGAACCAAATTGGACTGCCATACTCCAAAATTGGGCGTACCATTGAAATATATGCTGTTTCCTTTACCCCCCTTTGTGCTATCCCGAAGCACCCTACTAATCAGACGGAGGAATGGTGATATCTTTCTTTCATAGATAAGAGGAGAGCGTTAAAGAGACAGGGAAAGGGAGACACAGAGAAAGAAAGACAGGGAGAGATAAGAAGGTGGAGAGATGGAGGGAGAGGAGAGAGAGAAAAGAAGATATCAAATGTTACTTCCGCCTGCTAGGAAGTAACTGTTAACTTCCTAAACCGGTAAATCCTGGCCTATAAATTCTTTTTCTGGGTGAGCGGGAGTGGGAACCCCCAAGTATGTCTTGTGTGTCTCAGATAAGAAATAAAGACATGGTCTCTTGTTATGGGTCCCCCCTCTTCCAAAATAACCCTTTCAACGTGGATACGATTGGATGTATGACATCGGTAATGTTTTCCAACACCCAAAGAAACCAAACCATGGAGGTAGCTTCTTCTTGGAAGACCTGACAATGACTTGATAGGTCAGATTTCCAGAGTCATTTCACCTTTATGGCCTTAGCTGCAGCAAAGTCCAACCACTTCCCTTTAATTCTTGATGGCTGAGGCCCATGATGTTTAGGAATGAATCTTTGAACTCATCATTTTCTCTAGTTGGAAGTATCCTCTGGTCAGTTTCGTTGGTAGTCACTTGTCCTGTGTCTTGTTTTTTAAATATTGAAAGAGAAGGAGGGGGCATTCTGTTATGGTGTCAGTCTTGAATCAGCATCCTTTTATGGAAGAAAAGTGTTCCATCCCCAAGCATCCTTGTCATTCATTTCCACCGGTTCTTCGTCAGCCTTGATCGTCGTAGGCTCTGAATGTTTCTGAGGAACGTTACCAGTAGTACCAGATTGTTGATCTTTCTGTAAGGCGTTACTGCAACCACCACCACTACCTCCATGACGAATTTGCTCCAAAACTGAAACAATTTCAGCATCTTTCTTCATGGTTGCTTCATCCCGTTTCAACTGGCCTCCGCGTTTACTACTTTTACTACTACTAACAGTTCCTGACAACTGAGGCTTCTTCTTGGCACTCTTGGACGTTGCCGACGACACGGTTTTCTGACTAAGGATTTTGTCCCATAGACTCATGCCACTAGATTTTGGTAGAATAATCTTTTGAAACACCAACTGCGGATTTGAAACGTGAGGACAAACACTTAGTGGACCAATGAGTGCCTGCCGACGAGCACATTCAGTTGGTGATGTCACCATCTGATGAGTGTCTAAACTATCCTTTTCGAGATCATCTTTCTTGGCCCTAAGCTTATTAGTAGTTGTCGTTGATGATGTACTGGTGTGATTAGGCTTGCACTGATGGCATCTCTTACAACGACTTCTGTTCTCATGCCTGTCGACTTTAGAGCTTCTTCCGCCCGCAATGGACAGACTTTTGGTTACATTGCGCTCCTGATGTTTACTGCATTTTTTCCTCTTTGTCTCCTGCCTTTTGGTGGATTCGTGGCTGGTTCTCAGTGACGAGTGGCGCTTGCACACCATGACATCTGACAGTTTTCGTCCTTCTTCTTGCTTGCCAGTAGTCTTGGTGGCGGTATCGGATGCGATTTCACCTTCGTCTAGAAGCCTCATCCACTGAGACCTACTTGAAGACGGCAACGTGGTCAGGGATTTAGAAAATGGTGAATGATGACGACGATAGGCTACGTCACTTTCACCCACGGTCTTCTTCCTGGATAGTTTGAATTGGTCTCGGATGCCTTTCAAGAGCTGGAATTCAGGTGTAGTGGTGTGTTTTCTACAACTTTTAGACATCACTGCTGATTTTGTAGCTCGATCGGTATCTTTCATAACCTTGGCTGAATGGCACCTTAAAGATCTCTGACAAGATTTGGGCTTGTGCTGCTGGCTTCCTGATTGATTCCCACCTGTTATTTCCTTGATGGTCAAGTGACGCAGACTAGACATCATGTGAGATAAGCTGCCACAACGATGAACTGGTGTTGCAGGGTCCTTGATTCGATTGCATAAGGTACATACTTTTGCTTCCATTGGTGGCAATTTCAGTTTTCGTCTTTTATTGATGCTAGTGGCCGTGGCTGCGGAAGTGCCTTTGCGGTTATCAAAAGAATGTCGCTGATATTGTCTCCTTTCATTGAGCTGCTGTTTGAGCGATTTGGTGCTATTCTCGGAAAAGACTTGCCTTCTCGATGGTAGCACTGAACATGCGTTGTTTCTTAGCATTTCAAAAAGCTGTGAGGCCAAGGAAATGGCCTGTTGCACTGTAGAGCACAAGAACACGTGGCATTTCAGGTTCCGCGACACTCCATTCTGACGCATGACGCAGACAAACAGCGGCGGATGTTCCGTGTGCTGAAAATTCACACTGTGCTCTTCATCTTCTAACTCTAAGAACGATGAGGCTGACGATGTTGCCCCACTGTCGTGGCCATCAAAGGACAACATGGATTCCGAAGAGGAGCTGTCAGCCACACTATCTAAACTGCCTCTTAAAAGTGACGGTTGTCCATTTTCAGCAAACGGAAAGAATCCTACGCGTAATCCATATTTTCCATTATGACATCTGCGACCCTTGACCACGCACTTCACGGCAGCCCAATAGGCGATGGTGTGGAAAGGATTGAACATTTCCACGTAGTCAGTTCCGTCGCATTTAGCATATTTCACTCTGAGTCCTTGGGGAAGAATCTCCAGGATTCCTGGAACGGATGATGAGTGGCGGTTCATGTATCTGAGGTATACTTCCTTAAGAGGTTGTTGGAGCGATTTCAAGGAGTTTGGTCGCTGAGATATTATTGTGTCAAATATGTATCGTACCGTGTGAGTCTCTTGGCCTTCATGGTGGCCAGAGGCAGAACACCCTACTGCAGCGGTTGGTGGACTTTCGATAGCACTGGTCGACGAAGATCGGAGCCTGGGTCGTAACCTTTCGTGATTCTTTGAACGGTGAACAAATTCAGGACTGCTTTCAGAACTACTTGGCTGGACTTGTCTGCTCGCTGTAGGCCCATGGTCAAAATAAGAAGGGCTTAGTTGAAGTGTAAAACTGTTACTTCTTACTAGTTTACTGCGAGCACCGTCCGCATTTCGAAGGTTGTCCCACCGTCTCTTGAGCGAAAACATTGCCGCCCGTGAATCTCTGGTTTTTTTTTTCAGAGATGATTTGGAAGACGACTTTCAACACAGAGTTATTCTGTATGAAAGAAATTAACGATGTGTGTTTGCGTTAATTTGAGTAGTTCAAGGAAACGTGTCCAGAGCATGAAACAATAAGAACACTACCGGTCAACGAAGAAGGTCGCGAGGTGCTCTCAAGACCACACTGAGGTCATTCCAGTTGTCCAAGCACATCATAAACAGTTCATTATCCTTTGCGTATGACTCTGTACCGTATACCATTTAGCCGTTGAATGTTCGAGTCCAGGTTGTTATGCTTCGAACTTATTTGAACTGTCTTTGAAAGAGGAAATTGACAAGTAACGAGTTGAATGAAGGTACTAGAGTATTTGGATGTTTCCTTGACAGAGGGGGGAGAAAAGCAATCAGTTTGAGTAACTGAAGGGCTTTGTTTTACTACTGAAGTATTTAAAAGTAGGAAATTTTAAATTAGGGATGCAAATTTTTGCCATGGGGTTGTCGATTGGTGGACAAGTGGATGACGGAGCCTCTACCGCCTTCTTCATTACGCCTACTTAATTCTACTTCCTATCTGAAACTACTACCTCCGTTTTCTTGTAATAACTAATTTGAATATTAAGAGA
This sequence comes from Trigoniulus corallinus, assembly GCA_013389805.1. NCBI lineage: Eukaryota > Metazoa > Arthropoda > Diplopoda > Spirobolida > Trigoniulidae > Trigoniulus > Trigoniulus corallinus. The sequence goes on along the minus strand of JAAFCE010005724.1, from coordinate 16,589,677 downwards.
AAGATTATCTACCTTCCTTCCTATACCCATCCTTGTTTGGTGCCTTTCTTGTATGTGTTGCCAAAATTCGACGAACCCGTCCGTCCGTCCGTCGTCGTCGCCGCCGGCCATCATACATCTGTATGCTTTCTTTCGTTAACTAGGTCATTCTAATTAGATAAGAATTCATCATTGGGCTTGTGTTATTTATGATGTATATTTGTGAAAAGATGAAATTAGAGCAAAGATTATTATACACTCACGATATCTGGCTTGAGAAATACAATGTCGTAATTGTAGTCGAAAATAAAAACGAAAGCCGTGGCGGCGCGTTCTTTTCGAACATTCGAAAGTAACGGCGCAACTAGACGTTCGTTCTAAAGATGGCGTGCGTTCGTTGATAACAATACGAATTGATACTTCCTAAAACTATCACAACATACACTGCGATTCTTTCTTATATATTCCTTCTTCTCTTTTCTCCTTTTTATTCAATTATTCGCTGAAAAATATTAGGCGATGTTTATCTGTATCGGTCGGTGAATCTCCCGCTTTCCAATTATCTTATCTGTTTAGCTACAGCATATTTGACCCGTGATTTTACCTGCCCATTGTTTTCACCTGCAATTATAGGCCGCTTTTCGGTAAGTCGTGATTTGTAAAATACACTGAATTTTAGTTTTCTTCTTTTTCTTCACCTCTATCTTCTCGTTTCCCCACCCCTTCCTTGTTCTGCGCCAAACATAATTGTGAAATACGTGATTAGTAATCGAAATACGCTACTTCTCACCTGTAAACTTTATTAATCATCGAGCCAATATCGAAAGGGTTGTCTAGTAGCGTCCATTGATCTCAAAATTCATTTATATATATATATATATATATATAATGATTAATTTAAAATCATGTTTATTCAGTACTGCTAAGATGAACGTTGTATTAATTTTTAATTGACTGTACAACAACGATGATTTAATTCAAATATATAGGCCTACACCCGTGCGGCGGCGGTAATTGTCTTCTTCCAAATGGGATGAAAAAGGTAAAATATTTAAAAATTTAATTTTACTGAAACAGAGCGAAATAGATGTATTCAACGACCTAATTGTTTAATCACGATTTAAATTTTTGTTTATGTTCTTGAAATGTCATCGTCTAGATCAGGATTGCGGAACCTGCGGTCTTTTGGCTACTCTGGTGCGGCCTTTTTACCAACAAATATCATCATTATCATGATCATACCCTTATCCCACCTGTGGCAGGGTCGGGTCTGCGGGTTCTAGCCTTCCACTTCCGCCAGTCTCTCACCAGGTCCCCGTCCATCCCACACATTGTTCGTTCGTTGGTGTTTTAGGGCTCCTCAACTACAAGGTCATTAGAGCCCCGTCCACTGCATAGTTCTAATGCAGAGACTGCACAGACACTACGCTAATGTGACGATCTTTGGGTATTCGCGGTACCCAGTTTTCCCAATTGGCCACCCATGTCAGTACTAACTGGGGTTGCGTTGCTTAACTTCAGTGATCAGACGAGAACTGGTGTGTCCAACACAATTCGCCGCTCCCATGCCACACACTACCATATTCTTATGGACAACCTGCTCCCACGTCTGCTTCCGTCTCCCCCTGCCCCGGATGCTTCTAGCCATCTGCATTCCTGAAATGGACTTAACGAGCTCCTCCTCCCCTCTTCTTATTACTTGTCCATACCACCTCAACCTACTCCCCCTCATTTTTCCCGCGATGTCTCCTACCCCAGAGGGAGTGGGTGAAATGGGTGGTTTTTTTATCGAGGAGTCGTGATCCTATCGTGAACTGCGTATGGTATCACTGCCGCACGGAGCTCAACCCTTTCTACCTAGCAACTAGCCACTACTGACCCTTTTCCCGCCTATGGCAGGGTCGTATACCACCCATCTTTCTCCCACTTGGATGAGTCGGCAGCCGGCTGCCGACCAAAGCTACAACCCCCATGCTTATTTATCGTCGACATGTTCTTTGGGGCACTCCGCCGATGCCTGGGGGGAGCGGCGAGTTGCGTTGGACACACCAGTTCTCGTCTGATCACTGAAGTTAAGCAACGCAAGCCCAGTTAGTACTGACATGGGTGATCGCTCGAGAAAGCTGGGTACTGCTAGTACCCAATAATCGTCGCATTAGTGTAGTGTCGGTGCAGTATATGCATTAGAACTATACAATGGACGGGTCTCTAATGACCTCGCAGTTGACGGGACCTTAAACTCCAACAAACAAACAAACAAACCGATGCCGGGGCGAGCTTCTACACCTGGGAATTTTGCCGACCTACTCGTTGAACCCTTTCTACTTACGTAGAGTAAAACATCGGTGTAGGTCCGTTGATGTTGTTTGTTGGTGTTTTAGGGCCCTTCAACTACAAGGTCATTAGAGCCCCGTCCACAGAGTAGTTCTTATGCAGAGACTGCACAGACACTACACTAATGCGACGATTTTTGAGTACAGTATTAGTAGTACCCAGTTTTCACAAGCGGCCACTCATGTCAGTACTAGCTTAGGTTGCGCTGCTTAACTTCAGTGATCAGACGAGAACTGGTGTGTCCAACGCCGTGTAGGTCCACAAATTTTCCGGGTGTAGGTGCTTTCCTTGCCCTCCTCCTCCTCCTCCTCACCCTGCTGGCGATAAATGGCTCCTGGCAGACAGTTCTCAAGTTGGGACATCTTGAGTACGGTACTCAGAGAATCAACAGAAGTCTAGGAACATCAGTTGTTGCAACTTAAACTGCACTTCGTTGGTGTTTTAGAGCCGTTCAACTACAAGGTTATTAGAGCCCTGTCCAATGCGTAGTTGTAATGGAGAGACTTCACAGACCCTACACTAATGCGACGGTTTTTGGGAATTAGCAGTACCCAGTTTTTCCAAGTCGCCACCCATGTCAGTACTAGCTGGGGTTGCGTTGCTTATCTTCAGTGATCAGACGAGAACGGGTGTGTCCCTTTAACGTTACTCTTGACCCCTCTGTAATTTGGACCCATTTTGGACATTGTAGAAGAACGAGATCGTGGGATATAAGTTTAGTAAGTATATATTACGGCAAGAAGTGTGGGTGTGTGATTAATGACGATAGCGTGACGTTTTGAACATTCGACTGACGTCTCGTTGAATTCGAGTTCAATCCCCAGTGGTGGAGACACCATATCTTGGTGCCGTCGCGTCTTCGGTGCTTTCTTTCTATGGAAGTTTGGTGTTTGTTGGGTACTAAATTAAAATAAATTTACAATCAAGTGCTTTCAGGGCTTTTTAATCATTTCAGTATATCACGAAGAGGGGGAGGGATGTCGTTAGGGTCTTCACTTAGAAGGGTGTAAATATGACCACATTTCTAAAGTTTTTCTTTCAAAATATGATGAGAATTTCGTGTCTGTTTTTTTCTTTCATAAACTTATTTTTTTCCATGAATTTTTTTTTCTTAGAGGAAAGATGGTGGTTGATGTTGGGATTTTTTTGGGGGGGTGATAGGGAAGGGTAGGAAAAGGGCTAGCCTCATTATTATCGTGATGTGAAATTTGTTGTTGCTATCAATTATTATCATTAGATATTTTTCTCAGGCTGGGCATAACTTGTGGGAGTTTATTGATGTAGTCTGAGAAATGATTTACCAAACGTGACTAAAGCAATTTCTGTACACACACACATACCTCATTCCCCCCCCCCCCGCCTTCTCTTACCTATCATTCCTCATCCAACTGACCACTCTCATCCCCCTCTTTAAGAGCCTATCCGAAAATACATTCCTTAACTCAAAATGTAATTAAGAAGTACGGCGAGTATACCTTTCTAATTTAGCTTATTGACTAATCGATCGATCACCACACCCTGCTGAAAGGGTTGTCGGCCTGGGAACTCGGGAAGATATATACTGCCGCGAAGGGGTGCAACAAACGTCTGCCCCTGAGAATGTTGGTGTTTAAGGTCCCGTCAACTACAAGGTCATTAGAGACCCGTCCACTGCATAGATCTAATGCATATGCTGCACAGACACTACACCAATGCGACGATTATTGGGTATTAGCAGTACCCAGCTTTCCCGAGCGACCACCCATGTCAGTACTAACTGGGCTTCCGTTGCTTAACTTCAGTGATCAGACGAGAACTGGTATGTCCAACGCAACTCCCCGCTCCCTGAGAATGTTGGTAATTACATATTTTTTATTTTCCGTATAGAAAGGGTTTGCAATGGGGAGATAGACTCTGATGTGACCCATAGAATAATGGCGGATGGTTGAAGTGGCGACAGGCAAGCGGAGTCCTGTGTCATAGGAGAGTCCCAATCAAGTTGAAAGGGAAGTTTTACAGGGCAGTGGTTAGGTATGCTCTATGGATCAGAGTGTTGGGCAGTGATGAAGAGCCACGTCAATAGAATGCAAGTAGTCAAGATGCGAATGCTGCGGTACATGAGTGGGACCAGTATATCAGAGGTAGCCTGGGGTAATGAGGAGAGGGGAGGAGGAGCTCGTTAGGTCAGTTTCAGGAATGCAGGTGGAATGCATTTAGTATGTGACTTTCAGAGTTGATAGAACGATGTTATATAAAGCTGACGACAAGCGTCATTCCCTTTCCGATTTTTGGCCCCTCACCCCCTTCGATAGCATCAAATACGACTGAAAGGGTTATAAAATTCAGTTATCGGACAGTCTAGGTTCCTTTCCAGTGATCTCTTGCCCCCCCCCCTCTTCCGGCTTTTTTTTTGTCACCCGTCTTCCACTGCTCTTCCTGTTCCATAATCCTAGGGAGTGGCTGTATCGCGTAGGACACACCAGTTCTCGTCTGATCAATGAAGTTACGCAACTCCGGCTAGTACTGACATGGGTGGCCGTTTGGGAAAACTGGGTACCGCTAATACCCAAAAATCGTCATATTAGTGTTGTCTCTACAGTTCCTGCATTAGAACTACGCGGTGGACGGGGCTCTAATGACCTTGTAGTTGAAGGGCCCTTGAACACCAACAAAACAAAAAATCCATAATCCTGAATTCATGGGTGGCCGATCCTGCAGTTGGGGGAAGTCGGACACCCATCATAAGGGTCAAGAGGAAAAATGCCAATGGCAATTTGCAACATCAATAACAGAATGAAATACTGTTTTGCATCTTTGCTCCTAGATGGCGACATGGCATCTAATCGAAACTGTGGGGAAATCCGCTTATTACGTCTTGTAGTCGGTTGACCCAACACCAAAGGGCGGCTCTTGTACCTGGGAATTCAGCTTTGGCCCATCCTTGAATTTATTCCACGGTGAAAGGGTTCTTTTACGAACAGTGACAATATACGGTTATGACTGTCCTTTCCTCAAAGAAGCCACTCACGTCATCCAAGAGTCGAACCAGCAACCTGGAACTCACCAGACAAATACACTACCACTGGGCTCTATCGAGGGGGGATCTATTTCTACACAGAAATAAAATGTGAAATTCTGCCGTGTTTTCATGTAAAGAAAGGGCTCGTCTTCTGGCGCTGATAAATACCTTTTCGAGCACAATAATGGGCTTTAAATGACCCAATGACCATCTAATCTTGACCACTAATATTCGAGAACTACTCACCTATATCAACTTGTTTTCTTGGCTCAACACTCACCTATTAAGGTGGGCGGTGGCTGGGTGACTCTTCATTGTTAGCCTTCCCTGTTCTCATCATTTTTATGATGTGATGATCATTATGACCCAATAGTGTTTGTCCAGTAGATGAAATCTGATGGTCATTGTTTATTTTTAAAGATGATATCAGTTGTCAGAAGGGGTTAAAGTTGTTGGTAATCGTTTAGCGATGCGCTTTTTAGTTATTATCTTGCTACCAATGCTTTTCTTTCTTAGGAAAATAGTACTGAGTGAGTGGTACGGCTTGACCTTGGCCACTTAATTGCTTCTTCTTCTTCGTACACAGGTAAATACTCTTTCTTTAGGTGTGTATTTAAGGGTGTCTTGAAGATGATTCTGTCATCTCATGAATATTCAATGTTTTCATCCTCAAAACCTTGGGTTTAAAAATAGCAATGACGTCACTTGACTTCTATCAAGGGTCACTACTTGTCCTATTCGTTATACTCGTCGTCGGTAAATTTTCTTTAAGTGATGGTCAAACATTACCTGGATTTACCAAATTTACGATGATGACCTTCGGGCTCAAGGGGTATGTGGTTGAAAAGAGAAGGAGAGGAAAGCAATTGAGAAATTAACATTAAAATAACATTTCTTGAGTTCAAGTTCCGTTAATCAAACTGCAGGAGATGTAGTTTTGACGCCAGGTGTTTGTGGTCCTTTGAGTATTTAACGTTTTCTGTCTGCTTAGAGGCCATTTACCGCTGCCGGGGAAGGGAGGAAAAGGGACGGGTGCCTAAATCTTCGAATTTTGGTAATCTACACCTATATTTTTTCTTTGTAGAAAAGAGTTATTTTTTGTGTGCCGTGGTGACGTCGTACGCACCTTCCCGCTGGATTTCTCATCCAACAGAGAGCTAAGAAGTTACGACTGACCTTCAGCCAGGATCGAACCCTTCAACCATGAAGTTATCAAATAACTAAGCGATGGATTTGTTCTCGAGACAGGTTGTTTATCAATTGGATCCTAACGGGATACTTGTCCCGAGCTTGTGGTAAAGTTAGGCAAAATACTTAGGGTAGGTAATTCATTGCAATAACCCTAAATAGGGACGTGGGTTGCTGGATCTACCCTGGTCGATGCGAGAGTAGCTTTAGGGTTACAAGGAAAGTGATTTTTTTCTCTCCGAATGGTTAGGAAAGGCGGATGTGTCCGTTGTTGTTGTTGTTTGTTAGTGTTTTAGGGCCCTTCAACTACAAGGTCATTAGATCCCCGTCCACAGCATAGGTCTTATGCAGAGAATGCACAGACACTACACTAATGCGACGATTTTTGGGTATTAGCAGTACCCAGTTTTTCCAAGCGGCCACCCATGTCAGTACTAGCTGGGATTGCGTTGCTTAACTTCAGTGATCAGACGAGAACTGGTGTGTCCAACGCAATTCGCCGCTCGGGATGTGTTCGTGTGTCCTATCATATGGTGTGGACGATGTCACCACTACACGGAGAGAACCCATTCCTAGGTGGAAGAGCTAGCTTTGTCTCCGGCTAAATAACTCAAACTTAGATTTCGATATGGGTCGTTATAACAGACTTAAAAATTCCCAAATGCCCTTTCCACTCCTTTGAGCAGACTTAGGTGTTGCATGGGACCAACTGCGGGCAGTGTTTATATAAAAAAAACTAAAGGTGTTGTTTCTGTTCTCTGCTAAACTTTGAGAAGAGTTCAGTTAACTATTGTTTCTACCCTTCACTTTTGATGAGGAGGATCAGTGAATGATTTTAGGTAATATGAGGTCAAAGGTCAAGACATCAAGCACAAAGCACTTCTAGATTGGCGATGGCTTTGTTTTCTGACATAGAAGTTGTACGGGCTTACCTGATAAATCCTGTTAACAATAGGTGTTAATAATTGTCTAAAAATTTTGCCTGAAACAGGCCAGGCACCCCCCCACCTCACCCCTCCGTTTTCCCCCTTCTGTCAGGGCTGTTGTTGAGAATAGATACCATTCTTCTGATTACATCTTCTAAAGGCCATTGAAAAACATTGCCTGACTACTTTCTTAGATTCCACTTTGACCTGAAGACACGCACATCTCTATATTCTGTAAGCTCTCCACCTCACTGACCACGCCTCCACCTGTATAAATATTTTTTTCCTGCCGAAAAAAAATGTCGACAACCTCTTTTTCTGCAAGGTGTTTTCAACCTCCACCCTATCAAATTATCGTATATAGCAACAATAATGAAAGTTTTTGTATATTTGTACTACTGCAAATACTAAACAATGAAAGTAGAATAGAAGGTATTCGTTTCATTATCCCACCTGTGGCAGGGTCGGGTCTGCAGGTTCTAGCCCTCCACGCCCACCACGTCCTCGTCCCCCCTACACATTACCATATCCTTAGGAAAAACCGTCTTCCACGTCTGCTTTGGTCTTCTCCTGCCCCGGGTGCTTCCATCCACCTGCATTCCTGTAAGGGACCTAACGAGCTTCCCCACCACCCCCAGGCTACTTCTAATATACTCATTCCTAATTCAATCTGCTCTGGACACCCCACTCATGTACCGCAGCATTCACATCTCGGGTCCTTGTATTCCACTGACGTGGCTCTTCCTCACTGCCCAACACTCTGATCCATATAACAGCGGGTCTAACCACTGTCCTGTAAAACTTCCCTTTCAGCTTGATTGGGACCTTCCTATCACACTGTCTCAACTTCATGTACCCCACATTGATCCTATGAGTCACATCCGATCCTTATACCAGATTCTGTTATCACCCCCAGAAAATAAGTCAGGCAGCATTTAAGGTTAACCCGCCTCGGTGGCGCAGTGGATAGCGTGGTTGGTAACTGCGTCAGTGGTTCTAGGTTCGATACTGGACCGAGGTGGGTTGACATCTTTCGGGCGAGAGAGAGAGAGAACGTGAGTGCGCCTCCCTTCGGATGAGAAGTAAAACTGATGTCCCGTGTGGTGTACGAAGGCATTTGCACGTTAAAGAACCCTCTCAAGTGTGCATCAGGTTTAGGAGCTCGCCCACGGGAGTCGGTGAAGTGCCCCAACGAACAACAGACCGACGATAAATAGGCAGAGGTGTGCAGCTTTGGTCAGCAGTGTGAGGACGGGGAGAGCAAGGAAGGCAAGCACCTACACCCGGAAATTTTGTGGACCTACGAGCATGTTTTACACTGTGTAAGTAGAAAGGGTTCAAAGAGTAGATCGGCAAAATTCCCAGGTGTAGGAGCTCGCTTCTGGCATCGGCGGAGTGGTCTAAAGAGCAGGACGACGACAAATAAGCAGAGGTGTTACAACTTTGGTCAGCAGCCTGTTGCGGAAAAGCACCGCCTAATATCTCACCCGTGAGTCCATTCAGAGGGACAAGGTGGGTATCTGACCCTGCCATAGGCGGGAAATGGGGTAGGAGTTGCTTTTGCAGCATTTAAGGTGCATTAATATCGTTAGTGGCGTTGTTTAGGCACTGGTTTTAACTGGTTAATTGATTATTTCTAGCATCTTGCAATTTCCGGTTGGTGATCGATCGCCAGTGCAACAGGTTCTTACGTTGATCAACAATAAATGGTTCGATGTGGCTTAAAAGCAACTATACGCCTACTCTTTCATTTCCGGTCTCTGAATATGAAATACTGATGACTCAAGATGCGAATATTGTTAAATGCATGAATAATTTCTCAAGTGTAAGTGAAGGTGTTTTACAATAGGTTAGTTGTTTTGGCTCCTTTCTTATTGGCGTATGTTGCCCACCTGGGTTTTTTTTACTTTTACAGACCATCGTTCCCAGTCACATGACTCATGAGTTCTGTTGCCTTGCACTAAGATAAGCTAAGTCACACTTTTATTAATTTTACTGGGTATTTATTTTTGAGTAGCACGCTGGGTAACTGCGTCAGTAGTTCTAAGTTCGATACTGGACCGAGGTGGGTTGGCTTCTTTCGGGCTAGAGAGAGGTCGCGAATGTTCCTTCTTTCGGATGAGAAGTAAAACCGAGGTCCCGTGTTGGTGTACGATGTCACTTGCACGTACAAGAACACACTCTACTAGGCGACGAGTAGATGAGGCAAAATTTCCAGGTGTAGGAGCTCGCCCCCCCTGGCGTCGGTGGAATTCCCCAATGAACGCTAGACCGACGATAAGTAAGCGTAGGGGTTGCAGCTTTGGCCGGCAACCGGCTGCAGAAAAACTATGACCAATATATCGCCCTTGTGTCCATTCAGAGGGACAAGATGGGCACCCGAATCTGCCATAGGCGGGAAAAGGGTTAGGAGTTGCTACGCTCGGTAACTGCGTCAGTATTTCTAGGTTCGATACTGGGCCCAGGCTGGTGGACTTCTTTCGGGTGAGAGAGAGAGAGAGAGAGAGGCTCCCAGTGTGCCTTCTTTCGGATAAGAACAATTCTCGAGTTGTGGAGAAATGTGGCAGTGGTGTCACTCTTGGACTACTTCAACTGATGTCTGTTGAGTCCCAAGTTAATTGTGGAGTGAATAAAGATGGGGGGGGGGTCCTTAGGAGTTGACAACATCGACGCTAAAACGAAAGAAGAGTCGGCTCTGGTGATCCGGGTATGTCATGAGAAGAAAGGAGAGAGAGTAGGTTGAAATCTCTATGACTTACAAGCCAATAAATAGGTCCTTAGTAGCAGACAGGTGGGGCATAAGACCTAAAATAGACGTCGAATTTCTAAACTATTACCCCATATACCAGGCATGTCAAACTGGGGGTACCGCAAGGGCTACATTAGTAACATCTGCGTTGTCGTGAGGGCCATACAGCAAGCGGCTTATTGGGTTGGACACATCAGTTCTCGTCTGATCACTGAAGTTAAGCAACGCAACCCCAGCTAGTACTGACATGGGTGGCCGCTTGGGAACACTGGGTACCGCTATTATCCAGAAATCGTCGCATTAGTGTAGTGTCTGTTTAGTTCCTGCATTAGAACTACGCAGTGGACGGGGCTCTAATGACCTTGTAGTTGAAGGGCCCTAAAACACCAACCTACAGTGCCCATGGCACCCTTTCAAACTGCGCCCGGCAGCTACTGTCCGGCTATCGTTACGCCTCTGAATGACTGGCCGCATACGTACACTACATGGTATCGATTGTGCGGGCTGAAACTCTAGGCTTCAAGGGCCGTTGTTTTGACACCCCTGCTATATACAATTAGTTGATGAAATGTCAGCTCTTATTTCAATCCAAAGAAGGCTAAAATACAGTTATGAAACTATTTAAAAAAAAATTCACTTTACAGGTAAATTAGTTTATTACTATACATTTTCTTAAATGGTGTCCTCGTGGGTCATTTTTAGTAATGGTTACAAATATACACTATATTTATACATAATTTTAGAACAGTATTTATCTCCTGTACAAATTAAAATTCATTTTGTTTCAAAAAATTATTTAACTGCACTAGTTGGTAAAAGTTACTTTCGCTAACGTTCTGTATGCATTTCGAACGCCGTTAGAGCTAGGTGGCGCTTTGAGCTCAACTGAACCGCCACACATTATTAGTAGGTCATTTTAAAATCAGATAAATACTAATAATTATTTTAAAAAAACAGCTTTAAAATTTCCATGTCATAATTAGATAAAATTTGACGAATTTCATAGAGTTCAAATATACATAAATATGCCAGATAGGTATGTAGGTGGCACAAATCAATCAAGGAGCCCAACCATAATAACCGTGTTTTTTTTAGTTGTGTTCCAAAATATACCAATGTCATACCATGTCGCAACCATGGCAACAGTCGAATATGAAGCGCCACCTACATATTCTTTACTGCAATTAGTGAATTCGAAACGAAAAATGTCAATGATTATTATATTGGTTGTTTGTTAGAATACTAATTATTTGAACAGAATTTTGGAGAAAATATCAGCTATTTCATAACATTGTTTGAAATATTTGTTTAAAAAAATCTATATTTCATTTTGTTCTTTAGCGATCAAATCTGATTTTCGGTTGTCCACAAGGAAGCTTCTAGAAAGTTCTATTCCGTATTCAAACATCTCTAGCGGATGCCTTGTATCAGGATGTATACGAGTTTACTTATTTGAATAAATCAGGTTCCAAGTTCGAGTTTAATAAGCCGCATCTGAAATGAAATGAAGAAAAAACACAAGATTTAGATAGCAATCCGGATTCATTCAATAAGGTAAAAAACATAGTTGGTAGGAATGCACACCAACACATTTGGCTTATAACACTACATTGAGCTATTTTATGATTACTGTAGTTGCGAAAGTAACAGGTTCCAGACAAAATAAGGTAGGTAACCCATGAGGATGGCGGTTATAAAGAAAGTGATTGAAATGATAACGAAGACTAAAATACTCTGCAGAAGATATGGTAGGTGATACCCTCTTCAGTCTTACACCAACATTATTCACAAATCAAGTTTAAACGTTTACCAGAGTTTACAGATCTCTTTATGAGATACAGCCATCCATCGCATGCAGTAAAATAAAACTATCTTGCATCTTATAATGGAGAATGTAAAAAAAAAAGACTGCAACACGCCTAGAAACTCAAGGGTGAATTGAATATTCGTATTCATTGTGAACCACCTATCAAATGAAGACTGAACTCGCTCGAGGTTATGAGATCTGTGAGCCCTCTTTAATATGAGGTATGTGTGATGAGAAACAGATACTTAGTTATAAAGAAATTTATTAATTTAAACTCAGTCAAGTTTTCTCTAGGTCCCTCGGCTATATGCACATTTTGCATAATGATGACTTTGATAGACGTCGTGCAGTAATTTGGGTTTTTTTAGTTGGGTTATTTAATATAACCTGTCTGCTCTGAAGGACGTTTGCCAACACCGAGTTAATTCCTTCAAATAGGAATTTTGCCAATCAGCATGTATATTCCATGTTAAACTTTCCATGACGGTTAATGTTGTGACTTAAACTATATGGGCCCAATTTAGGAGAGGCTGTTGAGAGGAGTTAGCTGTTAGTAGGCGTATCATTAGGCTGTGAACCTAATGATGAATTAAGGTAACTGGAATTTACACCATTTAAGCTCATCGGTCACCTACGAACGGAATGATTCACTGAACTTAATAATTAACCGGATGTCCTGGACGTTGGATATTTTCTCGACTTAATAATAGTCTTCATTATGTAGGTTAGTGCTTTAGTCATGGTTGTTTTACATATTATAAACCTTCAATGAGCTAATACTTGATGTAGGCATATCGTGTAGGACACTTGCAGGGAGTGATTTCAAGCACCTACACTTTCTGTGGTCATTCTTGTGTCACCAGGATTGATGCACCTGATAATGAAAAAAAGTAGAGAGGAGCCGAATCGGTGCTTTTTCAAGGTTAGACCACCGTCTGCTTCATATTTCCGGTGGAAACATGAAGTTTTGACAACAAATGTAGTATAAATACTATTTTGAAGTAATTTACCATTGGTTTAAATAGCTGTAAGTTCTAAGTTGCTGCTTTACATCCCCTATAACAGGAAATCCCTTATAAGCACTTATAGAAAAGGGGTTCTTGCGCACTATGGTATTTTTTATGTCCTGATAGCAGTAAATGTTAATTTCAAAAACAAATACGAACGAAGATTTGATACCGTTTATATTACAGGAACTTTACAGACCCAAAGACACAAATTACATCATTTCCTATTAGATAATTTGGAGTCAAAAGGTGTTGGGGTCTTCAGCAGGCTGATATTATTCTGATAATGTTTGTTGTCAAGAAAGTTGTACACAGAAATTTAAAAAAAAAGGAGTGAGTCTTCAGGGTGAAAGATAAGTATCTCACAAACACAATAGATGCTATTTTATTACGAAATTGGTGGCGTGACGTCATCTATTATTCAACTGATATGGTGTTGCCTAAGAAATGGATGCAAATTTTGAGCGAAATTACTACTGGATTTGCCATTTTAGTTGTGTAGTAAACATTGAAAATTAGATTTTTAGTTCTGCAACAAGTTAATAATATGACTGTGAAATATGGGTAATAGTCGTCGTCGTCGTTTTGATTATCATTATTCTTTTATGGTGATAGACGGTCATTATGACTTCATTTCCTCCTGCTTACGTCATATCTTACTATTGTGAGAAATTTCACAGCAAAATTTATTCATATGATTTTTTTTTTTTACTATAACAATGATTTTCTGGAAAACATGCATCTCAAAAATTCAGACTGCTTCTAACAATTGAAAGAGTTACTAACAATCTAACCCTTTCAAAAAAGACACAACAACTTTAAACTATGAAATATATATTTTAGCTTACCAGTTTTTACAGGGATAATAACATATACTAGTAAATGTCTTTTTTTAATTCCATAAATGGGGTTGTGTTTTTTTATCGGCCTACTTTTACTGAGAAGGGTCTTCAACTCAACGCCAAGGGGGCGTGCGACATCTTACACCTTGAAATTTTACTTTGTTCACCTGCTATAATTGTAATTGTCTTTTTCGTTCAACCAGTAGAATAGCAGGATTATGTCCGATACTAATAGAAGATTATTTTTCTTTTCTCACAGTTTTCTCCGCTTTTATCCCCTAAAACACGACCATTAGTCTTGGATGGAATCGAACTTGAGCCATTTCAACTCATTTCTGGACGTTAACTACAACCAGTAACACTACGTAGCCTCTTATCTGTAAGTTTTAAGTTTGCAGTGCAGTTTTTACCATGTTGGTTAATTAAGTAACCTGAAAGAGTTTTAATTAATATTGCCTGACAGGTTGTTGCAATAAGTTGCAACACACGGCAAACAATCGCGTAAACCAAATCAAAGTGAAATTCAATGCTGATTTATGGTGTGCTAAAGTAGAAGAAGGTCATGATGCATAGGTTCGATCCTGGATCTGTATTTATTGCGGTTATTTAGCGTCAGTCTCTGAACTGTAAACGCAATTCATGGATGTCAGAGAAGGGGAATGTGGGCAGGGCCGGTCCTATAGGTTCGGCCGCCCGCGTGCAATTATGTCGAGGCCCCCCCCGCCTACTCATAATATTTTCACTTAGTTTTCTTAATGTCTACAAGTTAACATTGATTGGCCGCCCCATCAGGGCAGCCGCCCGCGTTCTTTGCACACTTTGAACCTATGGACGGACCGGCCCTGAATGTGGGTTTTCCCCCAACATGTACACTTCTTTTCCGTTCAGAAAGGGTTCTCTATTGTGAAGTGGTAACATCGTTTCTACCACATAGAGAATGGGGGTCACATTTCTTCTAACTTCGGGCAGAAAATGCACATTAGGGTCTCCTTTATTCGCTGAAAGTATGGCGGACTCTTCAAGGCGAGTACCTCAAGGCAATCCACCTTATGTCTCAGTGGGCAAGGGAAGGGTGCCACTTTTCATGTGGGGAGCGTTGTTTCGCATACATATGACGGTACCTTTTCTAGGCGGAAATTTAGCAGTTCACAAATTCACATCCTTCTGGTGATCGGGCAGTTGATAAACAGTTTAAAATGTTGCCAGAGTCCACTCCGAAAACAAGATGGGTGTCACGGTAGGACCCCCTTTCTCGCCTGAAAGTGTGGCGGGCTCTTCAAGATGAGAACCTCGAGGCAGTCCAAGTGGGAAGGGAGAGGGTGCCGCTTTTTCATGTGGGGAGCGTTGTTTTGTTCCACATACGTATGAAGGAACCTTTTGTAAGCGGAAATGCAGCAACCTACTAATCAACATCTTTCTCCGCTGGAGTCAACCTAAACGGCTAGGTGGTTAATAACCAGTTTAAAATGTTGTCCAGAACCCATTCCGAAAACGAGATGGGTATCCTGACTTTATTTTCAACTGCGTACTTCTTTATACCCCCATGCCCCCAGGGCTACTACTGCTTAATAACTGGCCTGTTATAGAAGATGCTGCTAAATTAGATAATCATGCGCTTCGTCCTGTAATAAGGGGAGGAGGGCAGGGACAATTGCAGGTTTTAGGAATCCATAAAAATGCAACTGTGACGTCATGGAGACGACCACTCGTGGGGCAAGCTATCTTCCTTGATGTTATTTATGCTTTCTTCATAGAAACTGAGGAAGAGGAAAGGGTAAAAAAAAAAATCGACTGTCCAAGGTGACTGTCCGCAATTTGCCTACTTTTATATACCGCCGGCTTCATACATGGCGTTAATTCGATAACGAAAAAGGAGGCGTGGTAGTAAAGGTAGATGGGCGGTCAGGGAAATGTGTTGAATTTCACGCTGGTTTTTTTTTGAGAAAGTTAGAATTAGGTAAAATTTGATATGTTCAAAATGTCGGCTTCGTGTCGTGGTAGTTTTCAAGTTTAAGGTCATGGGTGGTTTTTTTCTCTTTCAAAATGCCAAATTTCTGTATTTTTTTTTTTAAATCACTGAGGTATTCTCCCTTTTCCCAAAAAAGTTATATGCTACCAGAATCAACATTTTGAAGAGGATAGTAGTAGCAAATTTGCATTATTCCTCTCCTTTCCCACCAGCCCCTCTACTGTCTCAAAAAAATATCCAATAATTATCTATTGCTAAAAAAAAACACTTCCGGGCCTTCGCTTGGCTAGTTAGCTGACCACACAACTAACGAAATTTTGTTCAACATTCCAGAACCCAATACATATTGTAGTAGGGGGTAATTTTCTTCCAAAAAAATTTAAGGAAACAAAAGTTGTTTCACCATTTTGTTTTTTATTTTCGAAATTATTGACTAGACGTCTCATTTTTTGCCAAAAGATGGTGGCGTGAAGGTTTTTCCCCCCATAAAGGGGGAGGCGAGTTGTACAGAGGGACATATTAATGTAGACTAGGATGCAGTGGCTTACCGAGAGGGGTACGGATCGTAGCGGGTGACACTCTTTCAAAGGGTGACAGAGCGGCTGTATTGAGTTGGACACATCCGTTCTCGTGTGATCACTGAAGTTAAGCAACGCAACTCATGATAGTACTGGCATGGGTGACCGATTGGGAACACTGTGCAGACTCTGCATTAGAACTACTCAGTGGACGGGGCTCTAATGACCTTTGTAGTTGAAGGGCCTTAAAACACTAACGAAACATGTGAATGACTTCGTACACCATACGCCCCACCTCGGTTTTACTTTTTATCCGAAGGAAGGCGCACTCGGGGCCCCTCCCTCTCTCTCTCTCTCGCCCGAAAGAAGCCAACCCACCTCGATCCAGCATCGAACGTCACGTAAGGCTATTAGCTCAAAAATCAAGCGCGCTCCCCAATTGAACTATAGAGGCAAACTTGCATCGGGAGGCCAAATTTATAAAATTGGGAACGAGCGCCCTTCTGCTGCCATCTCTCTTAGTAATCATACTCTTATCCCGCCTGTAGCAGGGTCGGGTAGGCGGGTTCTAGCCCTCCACTGAACACGGTCTGACTGGGTTGTTATTGTTTGTTGGTGCTTTAGGGCCTTTCAGCTACAAAGGTCATTAGAGCCCCGTCCACAGCATAGTACTTATGCAGAGACAGCACAGACACTGCACTGATGCGTCGATTTTAGCAATACCCAGTTTTCCCAGGCGGTCACCCATGTCAGTACTAGCCTGAGTTGCGCTGCTTAACTTCAGTGATCAGACGAGAATTGGTGTGTCCAACGCAATTCGCCGCTCCCCTCTGACTGGGGACACCCCAGCCAGGCGTCTGGAACTCGCAGGAAATATTGGCTGGGTGGTCTGTGGGGGGGATGCCGGCCTACCCTGTTAGTAATTGGAAGTAGTAATTTTAAAATGAGCATGATAAAAATAAATAATTCAATGCCGTCAACACCACGACCTTAGACATAGTTGGTCGATTTTGAACCAAAGTTCATTTTTGGGAGGAGGAGGACAAGACATGCTTTGCTACGGAAGCCTTCAATTTTTTGGAGTGCTTCCGTAATTTAGAATGCCAACCTCTCCATCTCTACCCACCCTTTTGTTAAAAGGTAAAAATTGAGGCCACATTCTTGAAATTTGGAAGCCGGTTTTTCTTCAATGATTAGATTGGTTGCAGGGCCACCGGCGATGGAGGTTTGTGTTGCCCTCCTCGTCTGTTTTTTTTTCTCGTCCCAACAAATCAAAGACTAGAGAGAGGTCGATGATTCAAAACCCTTTCGACCCTCCACATGAAAGTTTTAATATGAAATTGTTTTGATTAAACACTTGATATTATGTGATAAGATTAATTTGGTCCAGTTGTTTCTTATTATTTTTACCGCTCCCTGCTATTATTGTTATTGTCGCCACTAGTTGTGTTGGGAAGTGGAAGGTGGCGCTATATTCTCCCGCCCCCCTTCGTCCTTCCGCATGCAAAATCATGTACCCCCTCTCCACTACCCATTACGTTTACCATTTTGATTCCGGTTTACACCTCGGAAGGAACGGTCAACATAACAATATATGCCCGTGTAGTAACTGCAACTGGACACTGGCCGACCAACTCACAGAAAAATCAGTTTTTAATGGACTATTCCATCTCTGCCTTTGCCTCCCCTCTCTCCGTTCTTATCATGTAACGGATATTTGGAAACTTGAAATTCCTCAGGCGTCTAATTTAATATCTCGGTTAATTCAACCCATTTAATGAGAAAACCGTTTAGTGAAAACTGGTTAAGGTCGTATTGACGAACTAATTTGTATTTGTGTTTTTTTTTCTCTCTCTTTCGGCAGGAAATGGACGAGTTTGGGAGCCGCTGTCGTAGGAAGTGAACGGTAAATGCAATGGTTGGACGTTCGATTCCGACAAAGACTGAATGAGAGGACCTCCACCTACTCTTACCCCTCTCCTTCGGTAAGTAAATCCTCGTGTGCATCCTCAGTGAAATATATAAAAGTTGTGGCTAAATGTTCACCTCGTGGCTTACTGAGTAGATTGATAGATACCGGACCCTTTCATAGGCGGAAAATGGGGCTGTTAAAAAAATGCGATTGTCAACTGTGAGGGAGGAAGAAACCCTCTACGTGGGCATCCTCCTACCCCTAGTGGTGTATACGATGTCACACACCCCTTTCTACGAGGTAAATGATCCCTTCAACTTCTTCGTCATTTGTACACCCCCCCCCCCCCCGGAGCCTTTTCCTCCGCCTATGGTGGTGGAGCGGCTGTATTGTGTTGGACACACCAGTTCTCGTCTGACCACTGATGTCAAGCAACGCAACCCCAGTTAGTGCTAAAATGTATGACTGCTTGCGAACACTGGGTACTGTTACTACCCAAAATCGTCGTAACAGGGTAGTGTCTGTGCAGACACTGAATTAGAATTACTGAGTGGACGGGGCTCTAACGACCTCTCGTGTTTGCCGTTCGTGGAGACCCGAATCCCTGGGGAAGGTTGATCCTGTTAGTTGAGGGGGCACATCCTTTGTGACGTCTCTGGGCCGCCCTGCACTGACAGGGCGGCTCCGACACGTCGAGGAGTGGGAGTTGCAATCCTAAGTTCCCAACACGCCACTTTGGCCACTGCCTCCAGTGGAAAACGGGCGGTCAGACGGATGCCCGGTCTAGTCAATCGGCTGGGGGGGGGTTTTCCCACTTTGGGTTTCTTTCGGAAAAGGGGTGTTTCCCCCCCCCCCCCCCCCCGGATGTCCATTGGTCCTGGTACTCGAGGGTTAGCCTGTCCAAGCAACCTGGTGAGCCGAATGGGCGTCCCCTTGAGCCCCGTGGTGGGTGGGTACTGCGAAATACCAAATACCAAAACATATGGCAAGCTCCAAACCTACGGTGCAAGGGATCAAAACTCTAGTGCCGGCGGCAGTAAGGGATGCGCGAACGGGCCCTGGGCCATCGTTATCCTGCTTCCGCAATGCCATGGGGGTGTAAGAGCTGATAGAATTAGGGATGAGTATATTAGAGGTAGCCTGGGAGTGGGGGACATCGTTGAGTTGGTATGGACACGTAATGAGAAGAGGGGAGAAGAGCTCGTTAGGTCCATTACAGGAATGCCGGTGGTTGGAAGCACCCGGGGTAGGGGGAGACCACAGCGGACGTTAGAGCAAGTTGTCCGTAAGGATATGGTAGTGTGTGGGGTGGACGGGTATCTGGTGGGATATAGGCGAGAGTGGAGGGTTAGAACCCGCAGATGCGACCCTACCACAGGTGGGATAAGGGTGTGATGATGATGTTGAAAGGGTTCTTTTCACGTGTTGGTGACATCGTATACACTTTACGGGACCAAGTGTTTACTTCCCAATGAGGGATGGACGGGCACTCAACGCATTTGAGACTTTCCTTATTCCGGGCCCCCGAAAGAAAACGTTCCACCTCCTCCAAAGCGGAAGGAGAGCAACTTTCTTGGCCTCCCGTCACTATTTTTTCTCAGATATAGACCGGCTGACATTAAATAACCAAATAGAAATGAAACCAATTCAGACACGTAATAGTTGAATAAACCCATATGAAACAATGCATTCTTATTGCGCCAGCTCGGCCTGCACGTGCGATGTTCTATCGGAATACGGCTACTGCACCGCAGGTCACATTTAATGGGTGCAAAAAAAAGGTACATAACAGTCTATATTTGAGGCTGCTGGTGCTAGTGCCGAGTTCTGAACGAAAAAAAAAACATCCGAAAGAATGTTACCCAAACATAGTTATAGCAACACTTACGATTTGAAAATCAACCTGTTTTGGTAAACAAATGTTTATGGCTTTTAAGTGGGCTGCTGAGACCTAGAAACCAGGATTTTAAAAAATACGGGGCATGACCTCTCTTACCTCAGTCTCGTTATTTAAAAAATGACTACTTAGAAATGTGAAGAAGTAGGCACTTGTTTATTTTTCACATTCAGGTCGTGGAGATTTTAATTACATCCTCAACTAACAAGAGGTAAATATATGAATTATTTAAAAAGCCAGTTATACAAAATGACTGCGCTGCTGCACGTCTATATGAGTGGAATGTGGAAACACATACATTCTCTGCAATATGCTCAGCTCGGTAGCGCTCTTGTCTAATGTGCAGACGATCAGAGTTCAACTCCCAAGTGCAGCCAAGTTGCGTTGGACACACCAGTTCTCGTGAGATCACTGAAGTTAAGCAGCGCAAACCCACGTTAATACCAACATGGGTGGTTGGTAAAGAACGTTGGGTGCTGCAAATTTCCCCTCTCCTCTGTCCACTACCTATCTCCTCATCTCCCGCGAGCAGCCTCTTAAGGGTTCGTCCTATTATGGCTGCTTGGCTAACTCCCCAACCTGTTAAATGAATCCATCTGAACGAGCGGTTGTATTGCGTTGGACACATCATTTCTCGTTTGGACACACAAGGTCTCGTTGACTCCTTGGGAACACTGGCTACTGTTAATCCCCAAGTCGTCTTAACAGCGTAGTGTCTCTGATGCAGATTTTGCATTAGTACTTTGCATATTTGGTCTATCAGGGCTGCTTGCAGTGTATTCAATTAGAATTAAAACTACGCAGTGGATGACGGGCCTCTAATGACCATTGAAGTTGAAGGGCCGTAAAACGCCAACAAAACAAGACAATTCTATCGGAATTAATGCATCCGGATTTTTTGTTGGTATTTTAGGGCCCGTCAACTACAAAGTCATTAGAGCCCCGTCAACTGCTTAGTTCCAATGCAGAGACTGCACAGTCACTACGCTGATGCGACGATTTCTGGGTATTAGCGGTACCGAGTTTTCTCAAGCGGTCACCCATGTCAGTACTAGCTGGGGTCGCGTTGCTTAACTTCAGTGATGAGATGAGAACTGGTGGGTCCAACGCAGCATGCCGCCCACGTTCAGGCTGGACTAGCCAGACTCAAATACGGTATAAATGCTTAAAAGCTTATGGCCCCTTTTGCTTCCTCTAGGCGCTAGCACACGTGCCTTAGTCAGGTTTTGTCTTAGTCAATGACAGACAATTCTAATTGTGCAAACCATTCCAATCGTCATGTCAGTTTTTTTTTTCAGGAATCCAAACACGGCGTTTTTCGCTCGTCATCTTAGTGCCATTTTATCGTTAAATACATTCACTGAAGTAATTCTTTTTTGTAATTTCTCCATCAATTTTTCAATTTAAAAATATCGGTAAGAGAAAAAGATTTCATTTCCTGGAAATTCTGTTCCACACGAGAACCTGGTTTCATAGCCGTTTGTCATTTTTTGTTGTAGTTTCGACTTACAAAAGAACTTAGTACCTATGTGGAGAGGCCGGGGTTTTTTTTAAAAGATTTCATTTTCTGAGACGGAAGAAAGCGGTAGGAAAACTTTTTGATTAGCATGAGTGAACCATTGGGAGAGTAAATTTACAAATCTAGTTTGGCAAGATATTTTTTTTCTACATAACATTGTTGTTTCACCTTCAAGTGACGTAAAATGACATAAACTGGCAGAAATATGCATAAATGACGTCAATCATACGTCTCATACGTCATATTCCTTTTATTGATAACCCTAGGTAGCAACTCCTAACCCTTTACCCGGCTATGGCAGGGTCGGGTACCCATCTTGTCCCCCTGAATGGACATAAGGGTGATACATTGGACAGTGTTTTTCCTATGCTTATTTATCGACGGTCTACTATTCGGTACACCGACGCTAGGTGGCGAGCTCCTAAACCTGAAAATTTTGCCTCATCTACGCGTTGCATAGTTGACAGTCGTACACCACACGGGACCTCGGTTTTACTTCTGATCCGAAGGAAGGGGCACTCGGGGCATCTCGAGCGGCTTATTGCGTTGGACACACCAGTTCTCCTCTGATCACTGAAGTTCAGCAACGCAACCCCAGCTCGGTACTAACATGGGTGGCCGCTTGGGAAAACTGGGTACCGCTAATGCCCAAAAATCGTCGCATTAGTGTAGTGTTTGTGCAGTCTCTGCATTAGAACTACACTGTGGACGGGGCTCTAATGACCTTTGTAGTTGAAGGGCCCTAAAACACCAACAAACAACAACATCTGATCACTGAAGTTGAGCAACGCAATTCCAGCTAGGTGCTAACATGGGTGGCCGCTTGGGAAAACTGATTACCACTAACATCCAAAAATCGTCGCATTAGTGTAGTGTTTGTGCAGTCTGCAGTAGAATTACGCAGTGGACGGGGCTGTAATGGCCTTGTAGTTGAAGGGTCCTAAAACACCAATAAACAAACCGAGAAAGTTGCACTCTTTGACCGGCATCGAACCCTGTAGCCATGGACTCATTACGTCAAGCACGCTACTACTGAGTCATCTTTGTTGGCTTAGGGATAAAGCTAGGTCTGAATTGTCTTCCTCAAAGCCCACAAAGGAACCCCATTTTACTAGGTGTCAAGTGGAGACAAAACAATGTATTTTTCCTCCCCTCTCGCTAATGTGTTACCTTCGTCCCCAGTAGTGTAAATGACATTCTGAGCACTACCAGTTTCACTGGTGTCCTCGTCCTCTTCTTACCCCTTCTGAAATTGGTTGTCTTTGTCGATCAAATTCAAGTGTCATGTCTACAATAGAATAATAGGACTGGTTGAGAGTGATACGAGGTTGAACCGTTTCTGGAGAGTGAGCATTGGACAAAGAATTTAACTGTTCTGCTCTTTGTTGGGTACAAGATGACCAGGACAGCAACAAGCCGTGCCACAAGCATGTTGGAATGAGTCAAAAGAATGTAGTCGATTGCAATTAATTGTTATAACCTCATGAACTCTCTCTCTCTTTTTCTCTAACTACCTTTCTTGTCATGTGGACATTATTCACTGTACGAAAATGCGCCTGTCACGCATTTTAAGTATGAAAAGAATTTGTATTTAGGCCATTATGAAACTAGCCAACATCGACCACCCACGCCTAGACTAACTATTTGCTTAAAATCTTGTCTAGTTCAGTTCATTGTTTTCAAAATAAGATACTGGAATTCGTGGTTCTCACCCCTCCCCGTCTCCAAGTGGGGATGAATAGAAATTTCAGACGTATTTGCGATTATTACCCTCACTTTACTGTTTTCAGGTTCTAAGGTATTTAGAAACACCTAAACAGGGGGTCAAATCAAATTGTAACACCTTGAAATTTTCATTTTTTTTTTCAGATTATTCAACATTTTTCCGTGTAAGAAGGGTTCCCTAGTGTTATGGGGGTCTCACAGCATTATTCATCTCCTAACAGAAGGCGCATACAGTATACCATTCTTCTCAGGGCGTCGAATGAAATTGACGAGCGGCTCTATTGCGGCGGACACACCAGTTCTCGTCTGACCACTGAAGTTGAACAACGCAACCCCAGTTAGTACTGACATGGGTGGCCGCTTGGGAAAACTGGGTACCGCTAGTATCCCAAAATCGTCGCATTAGTGTAGTGTCTATGCAGTCCCTGCATCAGAACTACACAGTGGACGGGGCTCTAATGACCTTGTAGTGGAAGGGCTCTAAAACACCAACAAACAAACGCAACCCCAGCTAGTACTAGCGTGGGTGACCGCTTTGGAACACTTGAGTACTGCTAATACCCAAAATCGTCGTAAGGAGACATTGCAATCGACGGGGATCTAATGCCCATTGTAGTTCAAGGACCCCTAAAACACCAATGAAAGAAATGAAGCTGCCGGTCTAAGCCAGAATCGATCCTACAACACAAGCACCGAGATGGGCTTCGCAGGTAGACAAACTCATTTCTGGTACACCCCAGATGCTTGATTAGAGTAGACTTCCTTCAAAGAGGAGTTGGAGAATGTCTCCATTGAACTTGGGTCAGCTGCACATTAGACAACAGCTTTACCCACTGTCCGAAAGCTTACACCTCAGCTTCTGGTGTCGGCCTGTCTCTTTCCGCTTTATTTCTGTTTGTCCTTCCTTCGATTCTAAGGGTCTCGTACAATGTAATCCTAATGGCAACTGATGGACTCCCGAAACATAAATTCCTTCCACTCTTTTGTTTCTGGGTGGGAATCGCAGACTGGACACTCCCGGATGTCTGACCTTGCCATAGGCAGGAACAGGATTTGGTGATGACAGTTTGCTGTTGTAAAATAGTCAATAGATGGCGCTGTCCTATGTGAATCCGTTGCTAGGGACAACAGTTAGCAACTCCGTGTTGAAATGATAGTGTGTCAGCAAGTATCTCAAGACAGGTTTTTGTTTTAATATATGATTACTTTTTTCTGTGTGTGTTTCTGCCCTTATGCACAAAACTCCGTCGATTTAAGATCTTGAAAGGAATTTAGAGGTCTTTTATTAGGCATACCAAAAAAAAAAAAGAAGGTCGATATTGGGTGGATAACGGTATTTGGATCGGTCAGTAGACCACGTGATCAAAAAATGTTTTCCAAGGACAATGTTAACATAAACAAGTTAATCGATCTTGTTTTCAAGTTGACACACCGCACCATACATAGTCGGGAAAAAATTCTCAATCTTATCTACCCTATTGTGTTTGTCTCTCTCCCCCCTCTCTCTCTCTTTCTCTCTCTTACCCCCTTTTCTCTTCCTCTCCCTCTTTCCTCACCTTTCGTAGGTGCGACCTCAATAAACCAACTACATAAAACCATTGAAAGCAGGCGTTAATTCATACTTAATACGGATTAATGGGATTTAAGTGTTACGTTTTGCAGGTGTCTGAGATGAATATTTTGCGCTTTTCCAACCGGTTAACGTTCCTCTTGTTGAACTTCCACATGGCACCACCACCAAAAGTTCCTCACAGAGTTGCCAAGTACTGTAAATAAACACCTGATGACGAATCCTTGAATTAATTGCAAAGTAATTAAATTCTGAACCGTAATTAACATATTTATAATAAATCCAGGTTGGACGGCAGAGTAGCATGTGGCACGGATGTCCCGAACTGAATTGCTGTTTTCCAGGGTAAGATTTGAACCGGAAGTACAATCTTCAACTGAAATTCAGTGTTAAAAATCAGATAGGATATATTTCTTTTCTCATTACTTGATTGGCTGTTTGTTTGTTGGTCCTAAAGCCTCTTTACTTGCGTTTCCGCCTAGCAAGGGCTCGTGCAGGTTGATTACGTAATACATTTTTAACTTAAAGGACACAAGTTCCAACCACATATGAAAGGGAGCTTCCCTCCCCCCTTCTTGCCTTATTCGTGTCAATCATAGAATCGTATCTGCATTCCATGAACTCGAGTCATGAGAACTGCGTTGCGTTGGACACACCAGTTCCCGTGAGATCACTGAAGTTAAGCAGCGCAAGCCCATGTCAATACCAACATGGGTGGTTAGTAAAGAACGTCGGGTGCTGCAAATAAACCCTCTCCTTCATCCTTTCACCTACCTCCTCCTCTCCCGCGGGCAGCCTCCTAAGTGTTCATCCTGTTATGGCTGCTTGGCTTACTCCCCAACCCATGAAACTAATCCAGTAATCCAGCGATGTATTTCATTTCAGTTATGGGACGTCCCATACAAAAGACTGCAGCTGTTATTGGAACTAATTTGGGTACCGTCCGTAAAGGGGTCGGGGTTACTCAGTATCCAGATAGAGTAGATGAAATGGACATGAGGACCTTATGATTATAGTCAACCACTAAACAGTATATTTTTTTATTGCTAAGTGACTATTGGTTCCTGACGGAAGTGGACATGAGGGCCTGGTAAGCGCGAACAACGGGAGTATTTTTTATTTGTTTCCAAAGTGACTACAAAAATAAAGCAACCAACTAAAAACCCTTACAAACCCTTTTAGGAGCCTCATACGAAGATGCAGGAATCTCTACCCTGGAACTTACTCGAGAAGTGGATAACTGAGAAGAGGTCAAAAGAAAGGACAGAGCAGAGGGGAACGGAGCCGGGACGATTTGAGGATGGAAAGAAAAAACCAGCCCCCCCCCCCCCAAGGTATTCTAAGAAACAACAAGGATTGTCTTTTTTAGACGATAGACAGAAGGGGTAAAATTCACGATTTTTACTAACCAGGTAGACAAGTAATAAAGGAGCCTGAGGTAGGCATGATGGTCATTTTTAAACCTTCTTTTTTTTTTTTACCACTCACTCTCCCTCTCTGGGCCTTCTTCAACCCCCCTCTCCCCTTACTTAAAATTAAGCATCTGCCCTTTTCTTGCCATGTTTATATCGAAACACGAGTCTTTGTCTCAAATAGTACGAAGATGAACAAATAGCCTCGGAAAAAAAGTCCCCCTAGCCATTATTTTCGTCAGCAGGTGAGCCAAATTAACGGAGGTTCTATTGCACGCACAGAGACGAGGGAAAGGTGGTCACTTTTTTCGTTTTAGTCCACAAATATTTGACCGTTAGAAAAAAAAAGCAGTTTTTTTTTCTGTCGTAAAGCGTCAAAAGTTTACAAGTCCAGAAATACACTACAGGATTTAGGTTATGATTCCCAGTATAATAAAGGGTGTGAAAGGAGGGCGGGGGATCCATGAAGTTGAGAAACTTTTTTCCGCCTTGTCCAGCAGCAAGATCATTGTGGTCAACCCCAACAAGATCTTTAACAAGATTGAAATGTGTTATTTTAGAAAGAGAAATTTTTATTGCACTTGTCTCATCTTTTTAGCTCGTTGTTTTTTTTTTTTCACTGAGAGAGAGGAGAAACAAAATAAACATTGGCCTTAATGGGATTCGACCCTACGAGTTTCAGAAATGGGAAAAATTGTATTAAATTATCTACATTATACAATCCAGTGGCGACCTGACCTTTTTTTTTTTTAGTCAATGACATCATGCGGTCATGGAATCAACTTCATGTTGAAATAAATCTCCGTAATTAAGGTTCATTTCCAGAGAGAAACATAAATTATGTCTCTATAAATACAGAAATGAGCCATTGTTGTGAGCATAATCAAATATTATTTTTCAAAAGTCCATCATCGTTTTGATGATTGCATTATTTCCGGTTTCCAAAATAACAAACGGATTTTTATTTGGTTGAATTGCATGTACGATATTATTATTGTATTATTAGTCGGTTTAGGAAGAAAACAGGTTCCATCTTATCAACAACAACATTACAATCTTAGAAAAACCACCAACTTGATTTCGTTTCCTATCTTGAGTGTCTTTATATAGCTCCTTTTTTTTCTCAAAAATAGTCGAAAATGGGGTTAACATTTTAAAGAGAAGGGAGAAGAGAGCAAATTTGGTAACAGGATTTCTGCAGGACGCTAGTAGTCTCCATAATTCGTCTACTTTTTTTCGACCTACTAGCAACTCCTAACCCTTTTCCAACCTATGGTAGGGTCGCGTACCCATCTTGTCCCTCTGAATGGCACACCAGTTCTCGTCTGATCACTGAAGTTTAGCAGCGCAACCCTAGCTAGTACTGACATGGGTGGCCGCTTGGGAAAACTGGGTACTGCTAATACCCAAAAATCGTCGCATTAGTGTAGTGTCTGGGCAGTCTCTGCATTGCAACTCGTAGTGTACGAGGCTCTAATGACCTTTGTAGTTGAAGGGCCCTAAAACACTAACGAACGAACCCTCCCCGAATGGATACAAGGGTGATATATTGGCAAGTCCGGCTCGTGAGCTTTAGCCCACCATTACATTTAATGTAGTTCTAAACCGTCCGAAAGTCCCTCACGCACTTGGCTTTTGTCCCAATGCCAGTGCATTGCTAAGGCTCTGCAACAAGGCGCCTCGAGAAAGCCAATATTTAAGAAAAGGCCCCCACCAATCAGAGCAGTTTGGGAACCCCAGGACTATGAACATTTTAAATAACCGATAGACTGCATGGCAAGAAAGTACCTCTGTAATTTTGCCGCCCTTATGAAATTTGCCCGCCCCAGGCAGCTGCCTAGGTTTGCCTGCCGACCAAAACTGCAATCCTTCTACTTATCTATCGTCGGTGTACTGTTGGTTGGGGCTCTCCACCGAGCTCCTACACCTGGGAATGCTGCCTCATCTACCCCTTTCATAGTAGAGGGGTTCAATCTATTTGGACGCTAGCAGTCTCCGCCATTCGTCTATTTTCTTCGAACTACTTGCAACTTCTAACCCTCTTTCCAGCCTATGGCAGAGTCGCGTACTCATCTTGTCCCTCTGAATGGACACAAGGGTGATATATTGGGCGGCGTTTTTTTCCAAAATCCGGCTGCCGACCAAAGCTGTAACCCCTACATGCTTATTTATCGTCCGTCTATTGATCGCTGGGGCCTCCTCTACCTGTTACATAGTAAAGAGGGTTTTTTGACGTGCAAATGCCATCGTACACCACACGGGACCTGGGTTTTACTTCTCATCCGAAGGAAGGGGCACTCGGGACCTCCCCTCTCTCTCTTCCGCCCGAAAGAAGCCAACCCACCTCGGTCCAATTCGAACTTAGAACCATTGACGCAGTCCCCGAGCACGCTACCCACTGCGCCACCGGGGCGGGATCTTCGACTTACAATACAGAAAGAGAAAAAAAACCATCAATTCCCCCTACCCCCTTTCCCTCAAAATTTAGGGCACGTTCGTAAATTTCAGCCATTTAGAATACACACTGTGTCTAGCCTTGGACACGTAATGAGATGAGGGTAGGGGGAGCTCGTTAGGTCCATTACAGGAATGCTGGTGGTTGGAAGCACTCGAGGCAGGGAGAGAAATCGAGGTAGACGTGGGAACAAGTTGTCCGCAAGGATATGATAGTGTGTGAGGTGGATGGGGTCGTGGTGAGAGATAGGCGGGAGTGGAGGACTAGAACCCGCAGACCCGACCCTGCCACAGGCGGGATAAGGGGATGATGATGATTCTATGTCTATTCGGATGCCATTTTGGGTTGTACACTAGTCTAGTATTTAGATAATCAGTCTAGATTAGTGCGATACTTATGAGACACCGTAACTTTTCAAAGTTTTTAGAATGTTCTAACGCCATGTCATTACAGTTATTGTTCGACGCTGATGTCTAAAGTTATTGAATTACGTTAAATGATGTTCACAACAATGCGTGTAAGAATTTTGTTTCTCTCTTGTTTTCTCCATTAATAATATGCCGCAAGTCGTAAT
Organism: Trigoniulus corallinus; assembly: GCA_013389805.1. NCBI lineage: Eukaryota > Metazoa > Arthropoda > Diplopoda > Spirobolida > Trigoniulidae > Trigoniulus > Trigoniulus corallinus. The sequence goes on along the minus strand of JAAFCE010005724.1, from coordinate 16,560,296 downwards.
TTGCATGATTCTAGAGCAATTTTAGTTTAAGTCGATACCCGAACTTATACAAGGCCTTTGTTTCTTACGAGGTTAAAGGTAAATAGGGCGTCCTCGCCATTTTAACACGACAATCGAAGTCAGTTCGTTGTTTTATTTTTTTAAATGCGTGTTTTTACTGATGCACCATGAAAACTCCAAAAAAAAATAGTATGAAATAATAATAAATTTGTATTATCACGCAAAAGTAGGGAGAGGAAGAGGATATTTTTCTAATACATGCAGAATGAATTGTGTTTGAATAGAACATCAGTAATGGCGGTTGACCCTAATGATGCTGATGATGAAGATATTTTTTATTTTTGTGTTGTTTTGAGGCCATGTTTTGCATTGTATTAGTTCCTCATTAGATTCATAAGTATACATAATTGTTTAACTACTAGCAAACGTACGTACGTCACTAACGGAATTATGTGGACAATTTCCTAATGCAAAGGCCAGGTGTTCTTTGTATTTGTTCTGAAAAAGGTAAGAATGTTTACTTGACACTTTGACCGCACCTCGTATAGTTGAAGTGAAAACGTGTCACCTACACTTGGCTTATTTTTTGGAGAAGAAACCGGAGAGTAGCATTTTAAAGAAACATTCGCGCGCCATGCCTTTGTCGCCTAAGGCAGAAAGAGAATTATTCTTTGGAATTCCAGTTGATTTCCTCTCGAAAACGTTCGTCCACTAACAGCATCTTGCTGACCATTTAATGATCCCAAATCATCTTCCGGCTTGCAAACTGTGTACAAGTTTTTATTGGACAACAAGTGGGTATTACTACGTATGTATAGGAAGAAATAGTTTCATTATCGGTCAAATTTAACATTGCGGAAGGGTTAGCAATAACCGTTGATGCTTGAAGATGGCTTTAATAGGGTACTATACTATCTTTAATCATCTCTTTAGAGTTTTATTAGACGTTAATCGAGCTAATTCCACTCGTGGGGTAGGCCGGCATCCCTCCACACAGACAACCCAGCCAACATTCCTGCGGGTTCCAGATGCCTGGCTGGGGTGCCCTCAGAGCATGGTCAGTGGACCCGCAGACCCGACCCTGCCACAGGTGGGATAAGGGGATGCAGATGAATCGAACTAATTCCACATCCCACATAAAGAAGTGAGTGCACCTGACTTGTAGAGACCTCTGATGGGTAACTACGTTTATTATACAAAGCAAGCAACTCTGAACCCTTTTCCGCGTCCGTGGCAGGGTCGGGTACCCATTTTGTCCCTCTGAATGGACACAAGGGTGATATTTGGGGCAGGGTTTTTTTTTTCTGTAGCCAGCTGCTGACCAAAGCTGCAACCTCTATGCTTATGGATCGTCGCTCTACTATTGGCCGGGGCACTCCACCGAGCTCCTACACCTGGGAATTGTCCCTCATCTACCCGTTGCATAGTGGAGAGGGGTTCTTCTACGTGCAAATGCCGTCGTACACCACACGGGACCTCGGTTTTACTTCTCATCCGAAGGAAAGCGAACTCGGGGCTTCTCTCTCTCTCTCTCTCTCGCCTGCAAGAACCCAACCCCAGTTCGATCCAGTATCGAACCTGGAATCCCTGGCGCAGTAAATCGGCCATGCCTACCTATTTCGCCACCGAGGCGGGTGAATAGCGGCTAAATTACACAACGCAGGCATTTCAAAAGGGTTCTTGGCTTACATTTATAACAGTTGGGTTGTCTCAGGCTCCAGAAGATTGACCCCCCCCCCCCCAAAAAAAAGTTCACGTGATGGACGTTATTTGACCTACATGAAGCCGGTTTAAAAAAAAATGTCATTTTCTAGATACAATTATCAATGAATGAAACGAAATCGGTTTCATAGATGATAATTTCGTGTATTTCTCTTTCTCGGTGCGTGTGGTCATTTGTACTGCCAAGTACAATCCACCTACACGCAACTTCAACGACCCCACCTATGTCGGGGGTTGGAACGACGACATCAATGACCAAACGTGGGATTGGAGGTCAGATTTCTGAATGAATCGATTACAGCTTGGGGTTAACATTACGAAATGTGGCGCGCCGGCACTGGATAGGAGTTCTCCTCCCATTGTTCAATCGGTTGTCGAATTGTTTTTAGGCCACTTTAAGGCAATCAACTAAGTACTATGATCAAGACAGAGGTAACCCACTTGCTAGCTTTAATAGCCTTTAATTAAAAGTCTGTTCTTCATATATATATATATATATATATATATATTGTGTGTATAAAACTTTTTGTACGCGTGAACTCTATTCAAGTACCCAGAGGCGGATTATCGTTTAGGCGCTGCTTATAAGTAACTTAACCGTGTATGTGTGGTGCGTGTGCTCAGGATCTCCAAAAAATAAGGAGGCTGTCAAAAATTGGCGCCTCGTTACCTATATAAGAACCAGTGATAACAATTTCAATTGCTATCACGGAAAAAAAAATTTGTCTATTTTTTTACGGTACAAGGAGAGTGCAAACAGCAAACCAGAAAATGCTGTCCTGCACTGGGAAGAGGACCCCCCCTCCCCTTCCTCACGAAATAAGATGAGCGGCGAATTGCGTTGGACACACCAGTTCTTGTCTGATCACTGAAGTTAAACAGCGCAACCCCCGGTAGTACTGACATGGGTGTCCCCTTGGGAAAACTAGGTACTGCTAATACCCAAAAATCGTTGCATTAGTGTAGTGTCTGTGCAATCTCTGCCAGAGGCGTACCGAGGGTGGGGCGAAGGGGGAGGAGCGGCGAATTGCGTTGGACACACCAGTTCTCGTCTGATCACTGAAGTTAAGCAGCGCAACCACAGCTAGTACTGAAATGGGTGGCCGCTTGGGAAACTTGGTACTGCTAATACCCAAAAGTCGTCGCATTAGGGTAGTGTCTGTGCAGTCTCTGCATAAGAACTATACTGTGGACGGGGCTCTAATGACCTTTGTAGTTGAAGGGCCCTAAAACAACAACAACAAACCCAAAACCCGCGAAAGGGGACTTCGCAATGAGTTTAGAGAGAGCCAGAGGGCGCAGATTTCGGTCTTTGTCCCCGGGCGCAGAATACCCTCGGAACGTCACTGGTCTCTGCATCAGAACTACACAGTGGACGGGGCTCTAATGATCTTGTAGATGAAGGGCCCTAAATTACCAACAAACAACGAAATAGAGTCGCACTTAAGGCCTTGAGAGAGGACCGGTGCTAGGGTCATCAGCGCCATTTGAAATAAGAACCTCTTCCCTGCATTTTGAATAATTGTCGAAGGATCGAAGTGGCGCTAGCCTCAAGTGTATGCTCTGAAGGACCTCTTTTACCGGCCATGCCTCTGGAATAGCGCATCCACCGCAGCCTGTATCAGGATGTGAGTCATTTTTCGTTTGGAAGACACTTCCTGAGGCTTAAAGCACAGGTGTGATTGGATATTTAGTGCGGCCCTCTGCCCTCGACTCTAATTTGCTATTTATAAGTAACTCACTTGCTGCCTATGGCAGATTGAGGTAACCCGCGAATTGTTGATAGTATTACAGGAAATGAAAATGCAGAAGACAGGAAGAAGAAAAAAAAGAAACAGAAGGGAGGGGGAAAAGAGGAAAGTAGACACCAGGAATAGATGGACAGCCAGTCTAATACCACAATCCTTTCGTTCACCTTTTACGATTAGTCAGAGATATTGTAGGTTTGAATTTTGTTGCTAAGATCCTATTGGGGGGGGGGGGGGGGGGGGGGTAATATGTGAGCCTGCTTTCATTCCAGGTTTGAAGTGAAGATTGCAGTTGAGAGAGAGAGAGAGAAATCGAGGTGTGTAAAAAAAAAGGGGGGGGGGGGTTTCAGTAGAGCAGTCAGTATGAATGGTGTTGAAAGTAGGAAGGAAAGGAAACCTTATGGAAAAATATCAGTCATTCGTTAAATGTATATACATGGAAGGCCAGTGCACTCTACAATTGGCAACAAACTGCAAGGTTGTGTGACTGACTGTCTTCCAAGTGTTCATTTGGTAAATCATTGTTGTGATGGTGTTTTTCAAAGGTTGGTCTTAAAGGGTGTTACTCATTGTTGTTATCCTATTACAAAACGCTCTTTAATCATTATTTAGACGCTTCTTATCACTCATCGTCTTCAAGTAGACGGATGGTTGGCCACGATGGCCACGCCACACATAACTAACCCCACTCACTACCTTTCTACCCCCCCTTTTTTTTCCAACCTCCCCTCGTCGTTGTGAGAGAGGGAGAGAACTCAATCTTAAGCAGAAGAAAAAAAAATATCATTATTTTTCTATCTTCTTGTTTAGTTCGGTGCAGGGAGAGAGAGAGGTATGTATTATGTTGATGCATGTAATTACTCAAATGCCTTCGGTAATTCTCGCTTATTTACAATGGATGTGCTTGAGTTGTTCTGACGATACTTTTTGTCAGCATATTATTATTATTACTACTACTACGACTCTTTGGAGAAAGAAAGAGAGAGAGAGAGCAAAAGAGGAAGTTCTTGTTAACTACTGACGGCCATCTTGAAGAGATAAGGCCCAACCAACAAGTCTGAAAGGTTAATGGCATTCCATCAATTATTATTAAAGGTTTCATCTTCTTCCTTTTAACTCTCCCAAGAGGTAAGAAGACATAAGGAGGAAGGGAGAAGACAGGAATAGGAAAACAAAAAAAAAACTGTTTGAAAATGTCAAAAATCCGTTGTCTGATGAGATATAAAAGACTTTAGGAATGTTAGTGGACAAACTAGGAGGACGCAGGAGGTAAGGGAAAAGAAGTACTAACTCAGGCAAGTGGAGAGGGAGTAGAGTGGGTGAAAGTTTTAGTGATGGGACACGTCTTCTTCTCCTCTTCTACTTCTTCCTTCCAGAAATGTTAATATCACATGTGCGTGGCTGCTTAAAAACTTGTTCACCTTTAAGTCGGGATGATGATGATATATAAGTGAAATTGTTGACCAAATCACGTACTCTCCTGTTGTTGTTTTTTTAAATAATAATTCTGATAAAAGACACCCCAACTATCTATTTTATCCCTACTGAGACCTTGGAAGGAATTCTGCTGCAAGACTGAAAGAAACTAGATTTTCGACACCAACAATATGTATAAAGTTGCTCCTTTAATTGCTGGACATACAACTGGTACATCCAATAAAAATATGGACGAGACTTCTTCCTGATACAGTAATCATATTTTGTCTTATCACCATTGCAAATAGTTGCTCGTCTCTCTCTTTCTCTCAATGTGAAAATAATGACATATTATTATTATTATTAGTTCGTACTTCCGTAAATAGTTTTCGTCCAACTGCGATTTCTTGCAAATTTTATAAAATTTATGGTATTTTTCCTGATCCGTTCATAAATTTGACTTGTCAGCTTGTCGCCTTGGTGGCGCAGAGATAATGTGCTCGACTACTGCGTCAGTGATTTCAGGTTCGATACTAGATCGAGGTGGGTTGTTGGCTTCATTCGGACGGCTTTTTTTTTTCATTTGGTTTGTTGGTGTTTTACATTGTTGTTGTTTGTTGGAGTTTAAGGTCCCGTCAACTACAAGGTCATTAGAGACCCGTCCACTGCATAGTTCTAATGCATATACTGCACAGACATTACACTAATGAGACGATTATTGGGTATTAACGGTACCCAGCTTTCCCGAGCGACCACCCATGTCAGTACTAACTGGGCTTGCGTTGCTTAACTTCAGTGATCAGACGAGAACTGGTGTGTCCAACGCAACTCGCCGCTCCCAGGTGTTTTACGGTCCTTCTACTACACAAGGTCATTAGAGCCCCGTCCATTGTATAGCTCTAATGCAGAAACTGCACAGACACTACACTAATGCGACGATTTTTGGGTATTAGCCGTACCCAGTTTTCCCAAGTGGCCACCCATGTCAGTACTAGCTAGGGCTGTGCTGCTTAACTTCAGTGATCAGACGAGAACTGGTATGTCCAACGCAATTCTCCGCTCCCTCATTCGGACGAGAGAGAGAAGCCCCAGGAGAAGTGCACCTTCCGTCGGATGCCAAGTAATGCCATAGCCCCCTGAGGCGTGAACGAAACACCCCCCCCCCCCCGCCGCTCTCTACTCTGCAGTGAGTAGCAACTCCTAACCCTTTTCACGCCAATGGCAGGGTCGGCTACCCATCTTGTCCCTCTGAATGGACACAAGGACGATATACTGGATTGTGGTTTTTTTTTTCCACAGCCGGTTGCCGACCAAAGCTGCAACCCCTATGCTTATTTATCGTCGGTCTACTGTTCATTGGGGGCATTCCACCGACGCTAGGGAGCGAGCTCCTAAACTAGAAAATGTTGCCTCATCTACCCGTTGCATAGTAGAGAGGGGGTTCTTTTACTTGCAAATCTCCCATCGTCGTACACCACACGGATCTCTCTCTCTCTCTCTCTCTCTCGCCCGAAAGAAGCCAACCTACCTCGGTCCAGTACCGAACCTAGAACTACTGACGCAGTTACCGAGCGTGCTATCCACTGCGCCACCCAGGCGATGAGTAAATCAGTCAAAATTCCCAGGTGTAGGAGCCCGCTCTCCTCTTGACGTCGCATCGGTGGAGGAAATGTGCATCAACGAACAGTATAGGCCGAGGATAAAGATGCAGCCAGGTGCGTAAAAATGTCCAGCAGATCACCCATGTGTCCCGGTGGGATAAAAGTGGGTACCTAGACCCTGCCATAGGCGGGAAAAGGGTTAGTAGTTGCTATATATATTTCTGGTAATATACGTATGCAGACTGTCAACGTTGTATGCTGTTATCTTGGGAGGACAAAAGAAACTGGGAGTAACAGTAGTAGTGTACGTACTTAACAAAATTGCTGATGTTAGACAAGAAATGACCCCCCCTTTCCCTGCCTGACCACTCAAAGAATTTAAAATGAAGGGTTTGTCCATACCTTACACTCGATTGTTGATGGCCATTCCTTTTTTTCTGCGACTTTTGCTGTCGGCAGAAGGTCCACTGTCTTCTAGTTCGCCGTCTGACAAACTGAGGTCATTCATCATTTTATCCACCTTGGCCTGGTTTTTTGTCTTGGCTTTAACTTTATTGCGCTGTCTGGTACCGGTACTTGATTTGGTATGTGGTTCTGGACTACCATGACCGTTGGTAATGGCGGCATGATGACTATGGTGGCCATTAAGGCGAGGATGGTCCAGAGTTGGGGTCTTGCCATTCTGAGTACGAAGAGGATGAGGATGATGATCGTGATGACCGTTAGCCATTGTATTAACAAGATTGTCATCGACAACACCATTAGTGTTGTTCGATCCGGGCGGTAAGAATGTACCATTGGTACCACTAGTGGTTAATGGATCTTCAAAGTTCAACGTGGTCAGACTGTTATGGGAACGAGAACGGTGTTCCTGGCGAATGGAATAAGAGAAGGCTCTCTCGTTAAGATGGCCCTTCTTGCGATATATTCCGGTATTGAATTTGGAATCGGAGTCACCACCGTTTTTGTCTTTTTTATTCTTCTTGTATTTTGTGAGCTTGGCAACTTGGGGTGCTGGTTGAACTCCATTAGATCCGGCATGAGGATTGTTGGATTGGTTAGGAGGAAGAGGATAAGGATGACTACCAGCGTGTTGGTTGAGGTAATATTGTTCATATGGAAAGGCTCCAGGCTGATATGAAGCCACTGGACTCATTGCCCGAGCAGAAGGAAGATAAATTGGTTCTTCTGTACTCCTAGGTCCTGGTGACTTTGGAGGCGAAAAACCTTTTGGAGGCACTTGAGGTATGGGTACAGGGTATGGTGGTCCTCTTCCTCCCATCTTATAATGGTGGTGATGCGGTGTCATTGGCGGTGGTTGAGGCGGCGGCATTCCTCCTGCCGGATATCCAAGTCCAGGCGGAAGTGGGCCCTTGTGGGGTTTCATTCTCGGAGGCCACATGGTTGGACGAAATTCTGATACTGCCATCGGTGGCGGATACCATCTGGCAGGCGGTGGATGATGTCCATTAGCGATTATAGCTTGACCATTGCGTTGTTTATTGGATGCAACATCTTTCTTCTTACCATTTGGGATATTTTTAGAATCGGTTATAGATGATTTTCGGGCGGTACTCATCTGCGGTGGTGGAGGTGGTGGATTTGATGGCGTCATTAGTTGCCTAGGTCTGTTGGAACGACCCGTCCCATTGGTTGATTTGACACTTCTAATTGTGCTGGCGTAATCAGCATAGATGGAATGTTGGTCATCAGCAAAAGGATTGTCAGTACTGACCCATACTTTGTGATTCTCGTCACCTCCACCTTCGTAGATGGACACCAGTTCTCCATTGTCCTGACTTAAGTTGGTATCATCCTTGGCTGCTGGTTCGTGAGCGAATGCCCGCCACTGTTCGACCTTTTGAATCGGATTGACGTTGCCATTCGTAGTCGTGGTCATCGTGTGTGGACCAGACACTGGACCACCAGCAATACTCCCATAGATACTACCATTTTCTAAATGTTTAGCATAAGTGTTATCAGCGTAGGAATGGAAACAACATCGCACCAGGGCATTGGCGGCCATTTCTTTCTTGCATACGAAGGCATGGCACTCGAGTACCTTAATTCCAGTGACTCGGCGTAGGATACAGGCAAACAAAGGTGGATTGTTAAGTGTTGGGATACGCGAGAAAGGAGAATCCAAAGGCAAGAAACGTTCCACAGGCTCCCCATCAGGTCCCGGTATCGTTACGTGCCTTACAGCTGCGCAATAGTGCAGACTGTCAATTGGAAAAAATCTGGCTACTCGTTTGTTTTTCTCGTCCACGTTTTCCAGAAGCAGACCGTTACTCCAGATACTCAACCAGGAATCTATTCCTTTAGCTCCTTGAACACCTTCTTCGGGATATAACTCTCTTAAGGGTTCTTGAATTCCGTGTAAACCATCCTTAGTAACGTGAGGTACTGCTGAACCCAAATACAGAACCCGACAACGGCAGATTGGTGTCGATGCCATCTTTGATAGTATTGATGGATTTTCCTCTTGGAAGTTTTTCTATTTATTCGTCTTCTTCAAATAAATCCTTAGATTTTCAATAACGGTGTTTCAAAAATTTCCAATTCAGACATTGCCATTTTATCTTTTGCTGGGTCACACAACACACATATACATTCACCAACACGCGAACGCGCACACACAGGTCACAAGCCACACTACTTGTCGGGCCTGTGGAAGTTGGACTTCCACGACAGCCGTCTCTCTCTCTCTTTCTCGTTTTTTTTTTTTTCACCCTCCTTGTTTGCCCTCTTGCACTAAGATCGGTGGTGTTGTTTGAATGAAATCTAGCAGCACTTTTTTGGTAGTTGTTGTATATGTATTACTTCTCTTCAACAGGTTTGCAAACTTTCGCTGCGTTGCACTTGGTCGAATGCATTCGCTTTGTGACGACTTTCCTCCTCTATTGTTTGCAAAAGTTGCTTATCCGGTGTGAGTGTGTATGTGTGTATGCGCCTGTGTAAGTAGTGACCTCGTTGGAGGTTATATTTGGTGGCGCTGCTTTCCTCTTGGCGAAGTTGCTGAATGAATGCCAACACTAGATGACCTTTTTTCTGGTCTGGTTCTCTCTGCAGGTATTGAGTAACTGAAATAACAGCCGTAATCAAGAGATTGATGACGACGACAACAACCATTCCGAGCCAAGAGGAAGAGTTGAGGAGCAGGAGGTAGTAGTTGGAGAGGGTGTAGGAAGACTAAAAACTGGACCAAGTGGAACGAAGGAGCAGATCATGGTCAAGCAGCATTTTTAGAAATCATTTACCTAGTGGGCGGCCTGGATTGTTTCATCCTACAGAATAAGGGAGATGAGGAAGAACAACAACAACGGTGTTTTACTAAGTTCCTGCTAGGAAAACTATGGTACCCTTTGAAAAGAGGAACTGCTACCAGTCAGAAGAAGTGCTATTCAACGGACTTCTAACTATATTATAAGGCAGTGGTCTTCAAACTTTGTCGACTCACGGAACCCTTAGAACTATAAGATGTTTTAGGGGTGCCCCATCCCACCTTTAGAAAAGTATATCTTGCCGCTGCTAAAGAATTTTCATTTTGACTCGCGGAACACACAGAGATGTATTGCGGAACCCTGGGGTTCCGCGGAACACAGTTTGAAGACCGCTGTTATGAGGTGATAATAGTTATCAAATTCAGTGACTCAACTGCTTGTTAAAGGTTCGCCTCTGATGAGGTCGATGGTTTTCCTCCGCTCAACTCGCTTGTTTGTTTGTTTGTTTGTTTGTTTGTTGGTGTTTAAGGTCCCGTCAACTACAAGGTCATTAGAGACCCGTCCACTGCATAGTTCTAATGCATATGCTGCACAGACACTACACAAATGCGACGATTATTGGGTATTAGCAGTACCCAGCTTTCCCGAGCGACCACCCATGTTAGTACTAACTGGGCTTGCGTTGCTTAACTTCAGTGATCAGACGAGAACTGGTGTGTCCAACGCAACTCGCCGCTCCCTACTCAACTCGCTGTGCTGCATCAGCAGGAGAACTGCCAATCATTCTTTCTGGCTTCTGTTAATATTATTATTTGTTGGTTTATGAACCGGAAACCTTGTCTGGTGTTTGATGTCTGGCTTTATAGCAGAGGTGAGGTCCTTGGCTAATTTTTAGACTGGGGCCCTGAAGGAATTAAGCTCGATGCTTGCCACACATCTGTGGTTTTAGACTGAAGTGCTTTACAAACTACGGCTTTCTGTATTCAAAATGATATATTTTTGTACTTGGCTATACCACGGGACGGGACACTTTACTTTCCAGCATCTTGCAAGGTGCTTAGTGTTTTAATTATCCACGATCAGCCCCACCAGCCCAGTTGGGTTCTTACTTGTTGTTCAATACACTCACCCAGTTGGTTCACTGGATGCAGGTTCGATTCTGGTGTTAGCAGGTTGTTTTTGGGTTGGCTGCTCTCTCTCTCTCTCTCTCTCTCTCTCTCTCTCTCTCTCTCTCTCTCTCTCTCTCTCTCTCTCTCCAGGATGAGAAAGCAGCTTGTGGTTGCCTATATTATTTATTTACACGGAGAAAGAAGACCATTTTCTTAGGTTAATCGGCTGCGTACTTACCTCAAGAACTCATGACTCAAGTTCGTTCCCGAACCTTCAGCTTTTTTTTCCGGCTTTGGTCAAGGGGGAGGGGAATCTCAGTCCTTCCTACTGATTGCCTTTGGTTGAAAAATGACTCAGGTGTTTCTTGAAAGCGTCGAAGTACACTTTCTTTGTGTTCATCATTATCACCCCCTTATCCCGCCTGCGGCAGGGTCGGGTCTGCGGGTTCTAGCTCTCCCCTCCCGTCCATCTCCCATCAGGTCCCCGTCCGCCGCCCACACGCTACCATATCCTTACAAACGTCTATCTGTGTTATTTTCCAATAAATTAATATGACGTAACTTGATTTTCTCAGGTATTGAAAGTGGCTTTGATTCTTCTCTCGCTAAAGTTATAATCTTAAAGGTAAAAGTGTCTGAAGTTACTTCTTTTTTTTTTTTGCAACCGTAACCTACCTACCTTGAAATCCTGATTCTTAGGGTTGTTGAGCTCCAACTCTTTACAAATTGATTCAGGAACCTGAAAAGTTTAACAGGAATTTGAATAGGGAAGGGGTATTGGTACTGTTGAGTTTTTAGTACCCTACATACATTTCTTAAAGTTAAGGCAGCCCATCTTTTTAATTCCCCCCCTCTATCTCTCTATTCTCTTCCTTCCTCATCTCAACAGAATTATATAACAGCTACTCTTATTTGAAATCTTTATAAATATATTTCACTCTCTTTCATACATAGACTTTTTTTGGAGGGCCATGGAGTGTGGGAAATTTCATACCCTAAGACCTTTTCATCATGAAAGTTGCCCGCCCCTCGACAGACAAGCAGCTTTTGGATAGTCTACTGCGAAAAAAATATTTGATGCTGAAGGGGAAATAAGAATGAAGAGGGTCCTAACTGAAAAAGTTTTGTTTTTTCTTTTCCTCCTTGAAATGCCATTGACCTATAGGAGAAAATTGGTTCTCGAATATTCTTTCTGTAGATGCGTGTGTGTGTGGACCGAATGACCGTTGAATATTTTAAGTTTCATGGCATTCGTAGATAGAATTGAAAAAAAGGAGGATACGAAGAGTTGCCCATGCAAAAACCGTACATTAGGATGTACGGCTAACAATAATGAAAATGAAGTGCAAATTAGGGTGTGAAATTGCCTTCCTTTCTCCCATCTTGACATCTACAAGGAAACGTCATGGAATAATTCTTTGTTTAGATTTTTCTGGGCAAAATTCTTCCTCTTAAATTCTTTCTTACCATCTTATCAATAGTCAGTTAGTTACTTACCGTTTCAACTTGTGTTACACTTATAAAGAAAGTACTTTTTTCCTATTTGGTAGTCCGGTATTTGAAGGTGATGATTCTTATTTTTCTTTTGAATAGGCAGTTGGGAAGCCATTTTGTATATTCTGTTATGAAATGCTGACATCTCCATTTGCAAGGAGATTGTCAGAGAGTTTAGCAACTATATTACAATATCAGTTTCCCACTAATTCCAAATGTAGAAATTTGATTGTATTCCGGTATTTTTGCTTCAAATGTTTATTTCTTTTCAATTCAAAGTTGAAATACTGTCGTGTAGAATGCACGTTTTCATTTTGTTTACCAACAAAGAATTTCAATGTGACGTCATTGCGCGTGCATCGTCGCTTCCATTACGTAAAGATGTCTGTGATTGGCTTAAGCGAAGCACGTGACTTTTATTTCTATTTTCCGTTAGCAGTTCTTTTTCAAATTTCGAAAATGATGGAAGACATGTTTAGTTCTCCAACTGCCTCCTCGATAAACTTTGGTAAGCGTAGTCTGTAGTTCCCCGCTGTAATAAGATAATATTATTAAGTTCTCGCCTCAAGGTGGCAAGTTAAAATAGGAGTTAAAAACGATAAAAGAAAAAAAAAAGAAGGTGGGAATGGATGTTTAATAAAATAATAAACGATCGTTCTGTTATTCCCATCGTAAAAGTCGATAAATGAAATATTGTATGAAACTCCTCTGTAAAATTATAGTATTTGGAAATTCATGACGGTGATTAGAAAAGGGAACTTTAATTTTTAACCACAATTTCTGTTTAAAACTAAGAATTTCAGCAATAGCTTTGCCTCCAGGCTGATGTAGACCTTATTTCATGGTGCTCGTTGTAAGTAGATGATAGCCTGAATTACAAGACTGGCCATTGGATGTAGTGAAGATGGAAATGTTTTGGCAAACTGAGGAGGGTTGATAGGCCATTTAAAACAACATTCGGTCATTTGTGTAGAAGAAAACTAGGTCCTTGGTGTTGTTTACAACTTGTTAAAGGTTGCCTTTGCGGCGACTACATGATTATTGCGCTATAAGGTCACGTTGAATTTTTAAGAGGACATTTCAAGAAACAAGACACGTACATACGTAAGAGGTGTCATCATAAGCGAAATTGGGTGATCCTTTAGTGAACAACATAACATCCTGTGTATATGCAACATTCCTATTAAGGATATGTGCACCTGCGCAGGACGTAATTCGTCTGCTTTGCGTAACATACGTTTTCCTGCCAAAGTTTCCATTTTGGTTGTATAATGCAATGCTTGGAACAAGTGGGGTCGGCCGGCTTCCCCCACAGACAACCCAGCCAATATTCCTGCGGGTTCCAGACGCCTGGCTGGGATGCGCCCAGTTAAGAGCATGTTCAGTGGACCCTCAGACCCGACCCTGCCACAGGTGGGATAAGGGAATGATGATGAAGACGTTGTACACCAGCGGATCACTCAAGCTCGCTATAGATGTATTTGCAGTCTGCTAGACTGCAGTGTTCTCTCCTAACAAGTATAGTAGTTGCGTGCTTACTCTGAAGAGATATGTTGGTGAAAAAAGGGTTGAAAAGGTATGGTGGCGCATGTGAAATACAAAAGAGTAGATGGAGTACTCGTAAATGTTTTTTTCCGGAAATCCTGCAGCAGCTAATTGGTTAAATCCTTTTTCAGAAGCTAAGAAATAAGGCTTTTTATTGCCTGTAGTACTCCTTAATTCACATCGTGGTGTCGTGTAGAGTTTTGTTCAATGTGACCTGCAGATTGTCCTGGGTCCTGGTGTCTTGCAGGTAGTAGATTGAGACCACCAACTTAGTAGAAGGTTGTCGTTATCCAATCCGACTCTCAATTCTTTTAAGTCTCTAGGTTTATTTTTTAATGCATTTCAGTCGATAACCACCGTATTTTTAATATCTCAGGAAGTCAACCAAGTATATTTAAAATAGGATGCCATCGTCGTTAAGTTGTGATGACATACTTACCCTTTGCCTGACCTGACCATCAAAACAGTTTATGATCATGGTTACGATGCCACTAGGACCACTCCTTAAATTTTTCGAAATTAACGGCAGCACGCATCCGCACACAAAAAAGTAATTTTGCGACGACATTGATTTCCATATGTTTAGAGAGTTGAAGAAAGCACTCGAACTTGAGAAGACAGTTAGTTATTCTGAGAATTTTTAGTAAATTTCTCTCCAAATCGTGATCTTGTCATTATATATCACTTAATGATTTGCAACTCACTCTTCTTTTGTTTTCTTGGTTGTAAGATCGTGTTACCGGCCTTTTAGCATTGACAATCACTGACTGTTATGGATAGTCATTTCTTAGAACCATATAGTTGAAACACGTAATAGAAGAGTAGGCAGTTATTATTTCATACGATTGGTTTGCAAACCAGTCTTCCAGACGAAGACATTTCTGAGAACAACTAATGGCGTTGTAAACACGACAAACCGTTTTGTACTAATAAATATTCCCAATTTCGCGACTAGACCTTGTTTTTCCTCTTCATCCTCTTCTTTCGTCTTTTCATCTTCACTGGTCCTCTTATCTGTCAGTGGAGTACAAAACAGGATTTGCAACTGTTATACTTTAGTGCACTCTTGTAAACTTGTCCTTAAGGATTCATCCTGAATAGATGAGGAAGGCTTGTTTGGTATCGTTAATCAGCAATTAATTTTAAATAATAATTAAAATTGATAGAAAGTCTTCCTGTTGTAGGTGGACCATCTTTTTGAGGCCAGGGTTAATATGGGTCCCATCTTTCTGCCATACTTTGTAAATGTGCTACCATTGAAGTACTTCATCATATTGTTTTACTTTTTTTAATGGTAACTTTTGTAGTCTTTTGCAGTCTTGAAATTGTGAGCCTTGAAAAAGTAAGGTTTGTTCCAGATTGGGATTGAAGTTATGAATTTTGTCATCAGTTGCAAGCAATGACATTTAGCAGCGGGAATAAGAACAGGTCTGAGCTAGGTAAAGTAACAGTAGCAATAAAAGGTCATTGGGTCTCAAAGGACCTCGTTAGGCACCCTGCTGTCAGAATATTCTCTTTCTGTATCTCCAATAAGCAGGTTGTCAAGCCAAAAAAAGTACAAGAGTGGAATGTGAAATGATGTCTTCTCCTGTTAGTTAGTTTTATATCGACATTCCGACGACACTGAATGCCATTTGACTACGTGTTGACCTTTTCAAATTGACCCTGCGAACAGGTTAACCTTGGCAGACACATACCTAACCAAGGGGTGGCCTAGCTAATAAGTATTTGTAAGCAGTACTCTGGCGGCACAAACAAGTTGTACAAAAGGAGATGATGATTAGAGACTTATTAATTCTCGTGCATGAATTGCTTCTTTTTTTTTGTAAATTTTGGCTTGTGACCGTTTTTTTATATTTCCGGAATGAATGAAGGAAGGAAGGTGTCGTCATTCGGAAACAAGTCTGCCTAGCAGCAGTAGGCCAAATCTAGCAGAAGAGTTCGGAGTTTCTCAAGGATTCAGGCAGGTTTTGCTATTGGTTAAGCTTGGTCTTTCTCTCTCTCCAGAAATCCGCAGTGTTGTAGTTATTGATTTAATGCGACCTTTGTTTTTCTAAAGTATTGTTAGTGATTTTTTTTTCAGAAAAGGTGTTGATGAAAGTGGGGCGTCCTGAGGGGATAAAATGAGAAGGTGATTCTGATGATTGGATTGCCATGGTATGGCAAGGGCCAGTCAAGAAAGATGATGATGAAGAGAGTAGCTTCTTTGTTGTTACGTAACCCATTAGTGTTGGCCGATTGGCCTGCGACCATAAAGTTGTATGATAGCGATGTGTGGAATCCTAATTTGTTGATGGGAGGACGGGCTTCTCCTTCTCTTCCAGTCATTGCCTAGGTTTCTTGAGCGGAAATCTAATGTATGTGTGTTCGTTTTTGTTTTTAGTTAGTAGACCCCCCCCCCCTTCTCCCTCTTTCCATCATTCGTTTTGCTTTCTTCTCGCTTATTTCTGCTGTTAACTAAATACTGGTTAAGCTGGTCCGACCTGGTTGGAAATTTATAATGGTACAAGGGTGACCAGAATAAATGATCAAGGAAAAAGGGAAGGGAGGCTGCTGTTCTGGAGCACAGCATTCCATTGTCTCTCCTCCCTTCCCCCAGCACACAGAGAGGTTGGTTGGTCAAGAATTTAGGAAATACATTTCATAGGTCTTAAGGTAATAGGCATTTTTTTTCTTGCATCATAGAGAAAAGGGACGAGTGGCTGGACACGCACATAACATTGCTTTTTTTAATTAAATGAAGTCGTTGTTGAGTTTTTTTTCTTGATATAATTTGGGGTGACATCAAGCGGTGAGTGCTCTTATCACGCGAAGTTAGTGTTGAGATATATTGAGTGAAGGCTACTTAAAATTTTTATTGCCCCAGATATAGTTAGATAGGTTGACTTAGGTTTGCCACTTGTATTTAACTTGGTTCCTGTTTGATTCTTTGCAGTTCTTTACACGTTGAAGCAGCAGAAGCATCCTTTTTTGACCTTAGTGGTGATGTACTACAGACCCCCCCCTGGATTCAGGTAGGCCTTTTAGTGGTTGAAAGATGAGATGAAACTGTGCACTCATTCATACTTGGATGTTTCCGCCCTGTTGCTGTCGGGCAGAAGGCATTTTTCCTTGGTGTGCTGGAAATAGATGTGCTAGGAAACAAAGCCACTGCCGGCCGGTCAGCTATTGTTAAGGCAAAAAACAGGTGACATTGCAGTCGATTAGGAATTCAAGTTTGTAGCGTGGTTTATCTGCGCAGGATTGATTGATTTGTTGGTGTTTCAGGGCCCTTCAACTACAATGGTCATTAGAGCCCCGTCCACTGAGTAGTTCTAATGCATAGTCTGGACAGACACTATGCTGTTATGACTATTAGCAGTACCCAGTGTTCCCAAACGACCACCCCTGCTAGTACTTTCTGGGGTTGCGCTGCTTAACACCAATGGTCAGATGAGAACTGGTGTGTCCAACGCAATAAGCTGCTCTACAGGATTAGCGTTGATTGAAATCTTTGGGGGTGTTTTTACCTGGAAAGCATCAGTAGAGATAACTTCAGGTGTCCCTTTCGTTCATCATCATCATACCCTTATCCCCCCTTTGGCAAGGTCGGGTCTGCGGGTCCAATGAAATGCTCTGACTGGGGGCACCCCAACCGGATGTCTGGAGCCCGCAGGAAATATTGACGGAATTCTGTGGGGGATCCGGCCTACCCCACTGTTTCAACACCGCATTACACAATCACAATAGAAATTTTTGGCTGGTAAATGAATGCTTTGTTGGTTATAATATTGCATGGTGCCTGACCTTTTGCACAATAATTACAATGTAACAGGAGTCAGGCTCATGCCCAGGTATCCCTTTCGTTCATCGGATAGAAAAGGAATGAATAGTCCTTTGTAGAGGATCAAGAGAAAGGGTTGATTGGTAAATTTCTTGGACCTTGTGTTCCATAGAATTATTTGTGGTGTTTTGCAAAAGCGCTGTTGTTTCGAGTACTTTATGTGAGGTGGCAGCGACACCATTGAGAAGTTATGAAATTAGAACAGGAGGTAAAAAAGAATCAACGTTCTTATATTTAGGAATGTCTATCCAGTAAAAGCGCTTTGACTAACAAGGTTATAGGTAAGTTTAATCAATGAGGTCGAATGGGTTATTTTTTCGAGTTACAGTATTGTGAATCGGAAGGTAGTCTGTCTCGGTGTTTAGCGGTTACCGTGCTTGACTTGACGTTTTCATGTTCGATCCTGGCAAATCCGTCGCATGGGAAGTAAGCCCATGTCCATAACTTCTAGGGCCCTTCGATTACAAGGTCGTTAGAGCCTTCTCCACTGTGTAGTTCTAGTGCAGAGACTGCACAGGTACTACACTAACGCGACGATTATTGGGTATTAGCAGTACCCAGTTTCCCAAGCGGCCGGGAGCGGCGAATTGCGTTGGACACACCAGTTCTCGTCTGATCACTGACATGGGTGGCCGCTTGGGAAAACTGTGTACTAATACCCAAAAATTGTCGTATTAGTGTAGTGTCTGTGTAGTCTCTGCATTAGAACTATGCAGTGGACGGGGCTCTAATGACCTTGTAGTTGACGGGCCCTAAAACACCAACAAACAACAACCCAAGCGGCCACCCGTATTAGTATTAACTGGGGTTGCGTTGCTTAACTTCAGTGATCATACGAGAGTCCAACGAAAAAAGCCGCTCCCATGTCACTTGCATATAAGGCTAGCATCACACTGGAGCCGACTATGTGCGACTCCGACTACGCGCGACTTAATCGGACGACTTGAGTGCTCACATTACGCACGACTTGCGTCAGCAAAACCCCACTCATGCCCCGCAGCATTGATAAGAAGCGCAAAAGAAACTCATAAAACAACAGATACTGTGCAAGTCGCACGAAGTCGGACGAAAATTCCCAACCTGTTGGGATCTAGTCGCAAGTCGGAAGTGTATGCACGTAGTCGGACGACTGAGTCGCAGCCAAAGTGAGAGGATGCATACGGAAACAAGGAATGGGATCGTTCGTGCGTATTTGTACGACTACGCACGACTAAAAGTCGCTCGTAGTCAGCTCCAGTGTGAGACTACCCTAACAGAACCCGTTCTACATACAACGTGTAAGTCGGCAAAATTTCCAGGCTAGAAACTCTCCTTCCACTGGTGTCGGTATCAAACGAGGATTACCCCTAGAATGGAAGAAGGGTAGACACTGGCCTAGCTTGGGGGAACATCTGTCCCCGGTCGCAGCATCTGGGGGCGCCAAGTTAATGTTACATAATTAAGAATACCCTAAAAGATATGCCGCGAAATGCAGGCTTTCATGTTCTAAAAGCTCAAAAATTTCCGGGAAAGCACGACGAATCCCGTTATGGCTCACACCTTGTCACGAGGGGGCCAGGATGGGGCGCAAAAACTGCCCTTGTCCCCGGACGCTGAAAACCCTAGCTACGCCACTGAGTAGGTATTAAATGACATCGGTCAGCAGCATTATTTGGGCAGCCGGCTGCGTAAAACATAAATAACCCTTTTTTTTCCTATTTATTGAGTGGGTCAAAGTGAGGATTTCAATTTGATTGAAGAATAGTCGTGCCCAGGGCATGACATTAGACATGCAAGACACTCCTTCCTCCCTCAGTCATTATGGGAAACGTTTCAAATTTCCTAAATTCATTATCATATCATTACATGACCAGTTTTGCTTTCACACATTCCCCCCCCTCCTTTTCTGACTCGCTCCCCTCCATCCCCTCTTGACCAGGGCATAATTTTATTCGGCATAGAAAACTTAGGAAAGTATTACATTTGTCTTTTTTTTTCGCCCATTTAAAAGCAAAATCTTGAATTTTAACCTCATTAGATTACTGCATGACCTAACGCCACCGTATCAATTTGGTGCAACGCTCCACCCACGCACTCTTTTCATTTAACCCGTTCTCTTTCCTTTTCTGTCTAAATCTGTCGAAATTGTACCATTTTCTGAATTATTTTCCAGTCGTTGTTGTTGTTGGCCTGACATCCTTCAGTGGTTCTGCATAAAAGTAATCTTTCTCTTGAGGCCAATAGAAATAATTTCTTACTACATAAGATTTGTAGGGCGTTACACTTAGTCTTATTAATAATATGGTTGGTTATTATTAATTTCTGCATTATGTCATGACAATTTATTTATTTTTTTTTCATTTTAGTAAGAAAAAAATTGTAGCAAGAATTCAGATGAAAATATTTTACTCTTAAGTGACCGTGACAAGAAAGTCATTGTCCAATATATAGGGCACAATGTAAAATTTCCAAAATACTCCTTTCCCCGTTCTTCTGGCTCATGCCTCTTGGGTAAGTTAATGGCATACCGTTTCGGTTCCGTAAATTAATGATAATGAGTTCAAGTCTGGCATATGTCACAAGTGACGTGAGATGATGAAAGGGGTGCATGCATTCTAACGGATTTTGGAACTAAACCCGTTACCATTGAATTGTTTCATTTTTTTTCTTTCTTTCTTTGGTGTTTCACGGCCCTTCAACTGCAAGGTCATTAGAGCCCCGTCCACGGCATAGTTCTTATGCAGAGACTGCACCGACACTACACTAATGTGACGATTTTTGGGTATTAGCAGTACCCATTTTTCCCCAGCGGCCACCCATGTTAGTACTAGCTGGACTTGCGTTGTTTAACTTCAGTGATCAGACGAGAACTGGTGTGTCCAACGCAATAAGCCACTCCGAATTGTTTCATGCTTCAACTGGAATAGAACAAGGGACAGCACATTCCCAATGAGTAGTTCAGGTTCCCGGGATTGATTCCATACGTACACACTTGCTGCCAAACGTAGGGGGAGCGACAAATTGCGTTGGACACACCAGTTTTTATCCGATCACTGAAGTTAAGCAACGAAACCCCAGTTAGCACTGACATGGGTGGCTGCTTGGGAAAACTGGGTACCCCTAGTATCCAAAAATCGTCCCATTAGTGCAGTGTTTGTGCAGTCTTTGCATAAGAACTACACGGTGTACGGCACTCTAATGACCTTGTAGTTGAAGGGCCCTAAAACACCAACAAACAACAACAACCAAACGTAGGCCTGCACACTTGCATAATGCAAGTCACACAATAGAAAAGAAATTCCAGATTTCAGCCAAAAAAAGAGCACGAAAAGGACTCTCAGGGCGACTTGCCTTCCACCCGTACTCTTATAAATGTCTGGCTAGCACTGTTGGATTGGTTCCACGTTTCAAACGTAAAAGTTTCATTTTCGAATGACCCCAGTTGTATTCTATTCGTTGTTTGCTCCAGTCATAGGGTGGGCGAAATTTTTTTGATGATTCGAGGTCTGATGTGCGTAATTTTGAAGCAAATTTGGGATACCGCTCGCCATTCATCGGAAATAATGAGGGAGCCGGCAGTCATATTAGCCTGAATAACTTGCTGACCACTCACAGGTCCGGCACACTTCAATAATATTGTAGGCCTACATACCACTATCGTCTAAGTGTGTACCTTTGGTATCAATCTCCAGGTTCCCTTCCCAGTTACGCCTGAAGGAAATGTGGGGCTGAAGGGCAAACTCTAGACTGAGAGCTCCAGATAACAATGAAAATCCTCGCCTCTCCCCGCCCTGCTGTACTTAGAGCCTAGTGTTTCGAGAGACGTCGCCAGGCTCAAAGGGGGTTATGGGTTGTGTACATACGCTTAATTATGTCCGGGCACCTGTTAATCACAGGTTCGGCGAATTTGATCCCATTATCACCTCCTCTCTGTCTCGATTGGCCGTGTTTGGAGCAGCAGAATTACATGATGGGTCATTGAAATGGTCGCAGACACGCCAAATCTCAGCTGGACACTTCCTTACGGTGGACTATTCTCTTGGAAATCTCACCTCTACCGAAAGTGCTTTGTTGGCGTCCTTCCTCTTCAATTCACAGTGTAAACCATCGGCCTTGGCCAAGGTTTTTCTTCTCTTTCTGAAGACTCCTTAAACATCCGGACACCAGTATTGCTCTGCCTGAAGCCTTGCCACTCCAGTGTTAATAGGCAAACCAAACGACAAGTAGAACGTCGTAATGGTACTGTAGACGCCTTGAATGAACTTGTGCTGATTTTCTTGACGATAGCAGGATCTTTATCTCCTGTAATCCATCTTTTAAGATTCACGTTATACAGGTCTTGTGGAGGACAGTGGTCCACTTTTGACCTTGATGGAGGTATTGTGCGCCATGTATTGACGTAACCTCCATTTTAACTAACGGCGTTTTTGGTGCGGGCTAATTAGGCACAAGGTCTTTTTTTATTTAGGTAGACCGTATTAGAGTTGGCTGTTTTCGATCAGTGTAAGGGATTACGTGTGACTGTAGGTTCGCTTCTGGCTGGAGGAATGTCGACCGCCAGCTTTCTCTCTCTCTCTCTCTCTTTGTTCTCTCCTCCACCTCTCTGCCTTCCGTTGATGTTATAGGGCCCTTCAGCTACATTGGTCCTCAGAGCCCCGTCCACTGCGTAGTTCCAGGGCCCGCTCTAAGGGGGGGCAGCAACCCGGGCATTTTCCAGGGCGTCATTTTGGCTGTAAGTGTGAGAACAGAGCGCTGCTTCAAGGAGCGGCAATTTGTTCTTTTGTCCGGGGCGGCATGAGTGCTAGAGCAGGCGCTGGTAGTTCTAATGCAGGGTCTGCACAGACACTACGCTGTTACGACGATTTTGGGTATTAGCAGTACCCAGTGTTCCCAAGCGGTCACCCATGCTAGTACTAGTTGGGGTTGCGTTGCTTAACTTCAGTGATCAGGCGAGAACTGGTGTGTCCGAACGCAATATAGCCGCTCGTCTTTCGTATGAGAGAGTGCTCGGGAGCTGCTGATTACGTTGGATGATGTGGCTCTAGTCTGATGACTGAATTTAAGCAACGCCACCTCAGCTAGCACTGGCATGGGTGCCCACTTGAGAAAACTGGGTACCGCGAATACCCCAAAATCGTCGCATCAATGTAGTCTCTGTGCATTTGTTGTTGTTGTTTGTTGGAGTTTAAGGTCCCGTCAACTACAAGGTCATTAGAGACCCGTCCACTGTATAGTTGTAATGCATATACTGCACAGACACTACACTAATGCGACGATTATTGGGTATTAGCAGTACCCAGCTTTCCCGAGCGACCACCCATGTCAGTACTAACTGGGCTTGCGTTGCTTAACTTCAGTGATCAGACGAGAACTGGTGTGTCCAACGCAACTCGCCGCTCCCGTCTCTGTGCAGTCTTTGCATTAAAACAACGGAGTGGACGGGGCTCTAATGACCTTGAAGTTGAAGGGCCCTAAAACACCAACGAGCTCTTTCAGTCTGGGATGAGTAGTAACACCTGTGTGTGTGTGTTAGGACGCACAGGTGTAAGATCAAATCTCGGTACCTTGAACTATAGTGTGTTCCTAATTGCAATGCCGAATCCGGCTTGGTACTTTGTATGCGTTTCTATGCATTTGAGGGTGTCTCCTTGTTGTTTGTAGCCGGAAGTGACTGTGACCAGAAGTTGTAAGTAGGTGTGACCCTTGACACGGCCATGTTGTCATCACTATCTTAATAGTTGACAAAACTGTTTTATTTGGAAGAAGTGGTTCTTATATATAAATTTTAAAAATTTAGATGAGATATTTTGATGCGATTGACGAGTAGTTAATGTGACTACCGGTTTTTTTTTGTTGTAGCAGACCACAAAAAAAAAACCTGAGTAATTTTGATAATTTTAAAAGGTGATAGGGGTTAGGACATATATCTTTATGTTTCAAATTAAGCGCAAAAATATGTCGAGGTCTTTAAGATGATGGGGGTTAAAGTTGACTTTTGATGACGAAAATAGTACTTAACCTTATTATCTTGACCATCATTCATGTCAGACTTGAAGAAAATGGCGCACTTACCTAGTAGGCCTATTTGTTTTAAAAAAAGATATTTGAGGAAATTTCATACAGTTCATACTTTTATAATTAAATTCTTTCTAAAAATGATTGTTTTCCTCTTTTTTAATATGTGTTTAATCTTTGTTTTGTAGGTCACGATGTGGTGGTTGTACTGGTGATGGGTTCCTATCAGATGTAAAACTGTGGTTTAATTTTTGAAACCAATATGGCTGTCGTAAAGGTTTATTTCACCATCATGACCGCTGACCAAGGTAAAGATACACATTTTGTAAATATTTTTTC
Organism: Trigoniulus corallinus; assembly: GCA_013389805.1. NCBI lineage: Eukaryota > Metazoa > Arthropoda > Diplopoda > Spirobolida > Trigoniulidae > Trigoniulus > Trigoniulus corallinus. The sequence continues at coordinate 16,536,281 of JAAFCE010005724.1, read as the reverse complement.
GAAAGGGGGTAAGAAGAGGTAGATGAATAGATAGATAGAGAAGTGGAAGAAGGACAGATGGGTTCAGGGGCTCGCTCATTGTTATTACTAGTCTTAATTGATCACGTTCGAATTTCTGTATTTTAATTTTAACAATTTTTCTTTTTAAATTTAAAATTATGTTTATTTAAAAACTCTTATTTTTATTTTTATTTTTAAATAATAAAAATTCCGTGTTTCATTAACACGCGTTTTTTTTCTCGTTCTTATCGGTAACATATCCTATCTACTTTTATTGAAAATTATTCTTTTATTATACATGGAATTTTCGGCCAGGGTGCAACAACATACACACGCACCCATCAACCCTTTTTCTGTTCAAATCACAATCCACTTCTCTTTTTTTTTTAATTCTTGTTTTATTATAACAGCCATGTAACATTTTAATTCATCTTTTAATAATATTTTTTGGAGCACAACAGAGAACCTATGAATGACCCCCTCCCCCCCTCTCATTATCATCGTTTATGGCACCATAACTAGAGGGAAATGAACTCGAGTCACCCAAATGCAAGGTGGAATTCTAACCTTGTTCTGTCAACAAAAATTTGCGATTTGAAAGAATGA